>OW240921.1:23800423-23814039 GCA_933207985.1 Pelobates cultripes | reverse complement strand
GAGCTCCTACTTTTGTTAACCTTTTTTTTTTAACTTAAATTTCTTGGATTGCTGAGAACACAGCTGTGGATCAAAAGGGGATAGCCTAGACCACAAAATGTGTCAGGGATCTGCGAGCAGGGAACCACTTAGCAAAACATGGAGAGTAGAATCCAGAACCCTTTTTGCTCGTAAACTTACGTCAAGAAAAGAACTTGGGTTGAGCCTGAGTATGCTGACTCACTTAAGTGGTAACCAGCCACAATTTCAGCTAATATGTACTCGACTGAAGAGTTAGCCTTTTGTAACTAAGCCCCCATATCGTAATTGTTATGGCTGTCACAGAAATATTATTATCTTGGGGGGTGCACTCAAACTAACTTGACCTTTATTGAAGAGATGACAATGTTTACAGGAAGTAGAATTGTGTTAACGCTCCTTAAAGAGCTGCCAAATGACATCCCATTTAATCTCAGAATTCCCTAAGGGGGACGTTAGTGACTCTCTCTTGCAGCAGATGATGTTTGAATGTACCACAAAGGCTTTAATAGCAGTGTTTCAAATAATTTATTTTAAAAAATGAAGAATTCTTAGTATAAAACAATATATATATATATATATTTTTTAAAGAAAGTATTATTTACTGTTATAACTATTCATTACGCCATATAAATCCAAAACAACTTTATTAGTCAGTGTTCAAAGAATAATCAATTATTTTTAATGTGCACCCGAAGGACAAATCAATTTATGGTAGCAGAATTGCAAATATACATCTCTCTGTTTCTTTAAGTACTAACTGGTAAATTACAGCCCAGCCTCAGCATCCGATCAATACCATTTTCTGATTTCGACTGATAGAGCATGAGTGTTTTTTTAAAGTGATCACAATCTAGAAATGTCACAACCCTTTTCTGCTGTTATTCCCACTGAACGTAGAAACTGCTAACACCTTAAAACTGGTCTTGAAGGATAACTCCAACCACCATCACCACTTCTGCATTTAGAAGTGGTCATGGTGGTAGGAGTCTGTATGTGCATTTGGTGAGCAAGACAATTACTTTTTTCCGTAGCGTCAGCTGGGGTAAATGTCAAAACATGACGACTGTAGCTTAGCCTTTTGTTGTTTTGTGAAGCAGAGACAAAATACATCAAACAAAGTAGGCTATACTTTGCCTTATGTATTTTATGAAGATAAGATCGAAAAAGAAAAAAAGAAGAATGTATTTGGAGCGAGGAAGAGGAAAAAAAACAGATTGAAGAAAGGTGAGTTTACGGTGACAGATACAGTAAAGTATTTAGTACTTTTTTATTGACTGATGATGGCAAAAGTGTTCATCGAAAAGTACAGGAATAGCGGGATTGTGATCACTGCAACATTGTTACTGGATCATTGACGGAGTCAACACATGTCCATAAATATTAAGCAATAGATTTTAATGTATCTCTAAGTGTTCAAAGGCTCCCGATTGGCTGATGGCGGAAAGAAAGTATTAATGCGATCACAATGTTGACATGAGTCACTTCACGCTGGTATTTTATCTCTAGATATCTTTAGGATATAATTAGAGTACGCGGCAATGACATTGAAAACAGAACCCCAGGGCCTCTGCTGTAGCTTGACATTTTACTGATTTATTTTTGGCTAATTTGGATTTGTTCTTCCTTCCTGATTGCAAAACAGCTGTCAGACTTGTCCCAGAATCCAGTGCAGCTATCAATTTCACTTAGCTTAATCATAGACGTCATTTTGCCTGCTTCCCTTCAAGAAAAATCTTTCTTAACTATATCCACGGAAAAATGTCCTTGGTAGACCCAAAACTGTAGTTAGGTAGGCATTCCTGACTTAGCATGTTTACTTTGGCATATTTAACTTCTTCATGCTGATGGTCAGCGCATGAAAAGTGTTATAGAATTAGAGAATCCCTTCTATATGTAATTATAGAATCCCTATAAGGCAGGAGGGAAGGAAATTAACTAATTAAGGGTCTTCCTTCGTTAATTTACTTACTGCTTCAGATGAATTTTACATACTGAATACCAGAACTTTTCATGCACGAGCCAACAGTATCCCTAAGTGATGCTTCTGAGATAGAGCCCTCAAACCTTTCAATCAAAACAGGAAAGTGAATTATTATTCATATTTTAATGAACTGACTATATTTCTTTCTATTTTATATGCAACTGGCATTTCTTTGAGGCTTTAGGAGATTTATGACTTGTACAGGATGTTCACTGTGTGTTGTAAATATCTTTTTTTTTTTGTTTTTTTTTCTGAACAGCTTGCCAATTAAAATGTGTCTGGTCTGGTTGGTGATTTGTTTTGTGTTTGTATATTTGTGTTTGTATATTTTTGATGTTTTAGCCAGGTATATGGGTTAAACACCCCTGTCATAAAAAGACAAGTATCTTTGTGTGTTACGTCTTGAGTGCACCTCTGTGTCTTTGGTATATTTCTCTTCAGGATTTTATTAAAGGGATACAATTTCAGAGTGTTTTGCTGATCACATTTCATATTTATATATATATATATATATTTTTCTCACCTGGCTCTGCTCCCTGAACACAGACAGCTGGAAACCCTTTATGTGATCTTTGTGGCAGATCGGCAGTGTAGAGTTAAGCTCATTGGCTCAGAGTCCCTTTGTCAGTCGTAGGTGATGTGGGGAGTGGCACCTGGTGCACTGCAGGTAACAAGGGAACTCCTAGCACCATAACCACTGTAGTGTGCTGTAGTGGTTATGGTGCTTGCAGTGTTCCTTTGACTTGTCTGAGCAAGGATGCCAAAGGAAGGCCTGATGAATTAAAGAAACACTATAGTTATTAGAGACACTATAGTTATAAATGGGCCGTTTAAGTTGCCACCCCACCCCTTGTCCCCCTTAAAAAGGAGTCTTACTTACCATTTTTCCCAGGATATGTGGATCTCATTGGCCCTGCCACCGCCCCTGCTCTGCCTCTGTGCCAGAGGTCATCAAATTTGATGATCTTAGCCTATCCAATGCTTTACCATAGGAAAGCAGTGAGAGGCTATTGCACATGTGAGGCAAAACACTGCGTTGCGACAACCAGCATCTCCTCATAGAGATGCATTGAATTAATACATCTCTATAAATAGCATTCCGCGTCTCTATGATGAACGTCAGTGCTGCATCTTCTGCATCATTATCCCAGTAAGCAGCTCTAGTGACCATCTGAGGAGTGACCACTAGAGGTTTCCCTGGGGGGCAATGTAAACACTGCTTTTTCTCTGAAAAGACAGTGTTTACATTAAAAATAATACAGGGACAGACTATAGTCACCAGAACAACTAGATTAAGCCGCAGTTGTTCTGGTGACTATAGTGTTCCTTTAAGTAGTCTTACTCCCTTCTGAACTAAAGGGTTTTGCCCAACCCTTGCCATCCGTGGGTTAATGTGGAGCTGATCAGATTTGTCCAGAGTGGAATGTATTATGAGTACATTAAGGTAAAAAGGGTTCAAAATCCTTGCCTGGAAATTATAGACCTGTGAGCTTAACTTCTGTGGCTGGTAAAATATTTGAAAGGTTATTAAGGGATAATATTCAAGAATTCCTTGAGAAGAACATGGTTATCAGCAAAAATCAGCATGGTTTTATGAAGCTTGTTCTTGGGTAGAACATTGGCTTAAAAACAGAGTACAAAGAGTTGTCATTAATGGTAAATTTTCAAGCTGGACAGAGGTGGCAAGTGGTGTCCCTCAGGGGTCTATGCTGGGACCCCTTTTATTTAACATTTTTATAAATGATCTTGAAGACCGCATTGAAAGTCATGTTTCAGTGTTTGCAGATGACACCAAACTTTGTAAAACAATACAATGTGAGCAAGATATTACTTTGCTACAGAGGGACTTAGATAGACTGGGGGACTGGGCACTCAAATGGCAGATGAAATTTAATGTTGAAAAATGCAAAGTTATGCACTTCGGCATAAAGAATACACAAGCAACGTATACCCTTAATGGAAGCGAATTAGGGATAACAACACATGAAAAGGACTTGGGAAATGTTATAGACAACAAACTATGCAACAATGTGCAATGTCAATCAGCAGTGGCCAAGGCCAGTAAGGTATTGTCATGCATGAAAAAGGGCATTCATTCTCGGGACAAGAATATAATTTTGCCTCTTTATAAAATCACTGGTAAGACCCCATATTGAATATGCTGTGCAATTTTGGGCACCTGTTCTAAAGAAGGATATTATGGCACTAGAAAAAGTGCAGAGGCGGGCTACAAAATTAATAAAAGGAATGGAACATATAGGCTATGAAGAAAGGTTAACAAATTTAAACCTATTTAGTTTAGAAAAAGCGTCGCCTGAGAGGGGATATGATAACATTATACAAATATATTCGGGGCCAATACAAACCATTGTGTGGAAATCTATTCACAAACCGGACTTTACATAGGACACAAGGCCATGCGTTTAGACTGGAAGAAAGAAGATTTCGTCTAAGGCAAAGGAAAGGTTTTTTTACTGTAAGAACAATCAGGATGTAGAATTCTCTGCCTGAAGAAGTGGTTTTATCAGAGTCCATACAGATGTTCAAACGGCTACTAGATGCATACTTGCAAACAGAATATTCAAGGATATAATCTTTCAATGTAGGGTAATAACTGCTTGATCCAAGGATAAATCTGACTGCCATTCTGGGGGTCAAGAAGGAATTTTTTTCCTAGCTTGTTGCAAAATTGTGCTTCAAACTGGGTTTTTTTGCCTTCTTTTGGATCAACAGCAAAAAACAAATGTGAGGTAGGCTGAACTTGATGGACGCAGGTCTCTTTTCAGCTATGTAATTATGTAACTATGTAAGCCAGGTTAATGCCCTTCGTATAACCCTTTACCACCAGCAAATAATAGAGAATTTGGGGATATGTAGTCCAACAACAGATGGGTAAAAGTTGGACTTTCTTGTTAAGTAACAATGTGGCAGTTTTAAACTATAGATATTAATTTACTCCTCGCCCTTGGAAGACAAGATGTCAGTGTTTGAAATGAATGCAACACAATTGGAATTTTGAACAGAAGTAAAATGACATCAACTAGTACATTACATAATTTTTCCATTCTCAGCTTCTAAATCATGATCTGCTGTTTATCTGGCTGTGACATGAATAAAATCAGTCCATATTTTATTCCACAAGCAATTATAAATTTTCAGCGCAAATACTTCCTTCTGCTTACAGCAGCTGAATTCATACAATCAGGATCAGGAAAACACAATACAAAAAAAAAAATAAAAATAATAATTTTAGTTTTTTTTTTGACACAGCACAGTTCACTCTTTTTCTTCTATTATCTTGGCAATGTATTGTGTTTTGTCTTTTGTAAATGCTGGCTCTTGTCGAATGAGTGCAACCATTGTATTTTAAGATCTATTCAAACAGGAACTCCAGGCCCATGTTTAGCCCACCATGTAAATTAATGTATAGTTACACATGATAACACTTTTATTTATTTTCTTTTTAGAGTTAAAATCATATTTAGTTTTGTTAAGTGATCATACATTCTATCCCTCCCTACCATACCTGCCTTATTTCCCTCTTTAATCAGCAGCACACAATTCAATACCTCGGGTTTCTGGAAATTGTAGTTCAGCTGTTAGTTATCGACAGATAAACCACTTACGTAACCCTTTAGCACTGCTATACAACATCATGTAGTGGTTATGGTGAGAGGAGAGCCCTGCATGTCCCAATGTAAGCAGTCACATTTTTAGCTCAGACTTGTCTCTCCTCTTGCTCATCTGATCATGTAGCAGAATGAACCTGTGGAAGTACACTTTGTTCCTTCGATGTGCTGTCCGTATCTTCCCCCCTGTTATTTTGTATGTTTTGCTTAATATTTCGCGTTTGGGACAGATCACCCTATCCCTGGATTATCAAGCTATTTACCCTATTTGCATGGTTGTTCAGTAAATTGCATCCACCTCCCATGTTAACAGTATTCTGTTCGGAAACCGAACAAATCACCGAACGCCAGACCGACCATATGTGGAGTGTGCCGCTTGTTGACCCCAGTAACCTCGGTTAACACCTCCATAAACTGCAATAACACCAACATTCTAAGTGGTCGGCTGGGTGGTCACCGTTCATATGTGCGAACATGTGGCGGCGGCCATCTTTAGTCACGAACACAGACAGCGGTGTTTGGTCGTCAATTGTATGGAACTAAAATCGGAGACTCGACAGCGTGAACACCGCTGGGACTTCCACCTCCAGTTATGTTCGGCCGTATTCATATGAACTGAATGGCGCTTGGGAGGAGCATACTCCCGAACATGATATATGGGATGAGCGTACGCACAAACAGTTCATTCGTTTGTACTCCCAAAAGAGACCGACCTCACAGCCTGATTTCATGGAACTCTTTTGGGCAGGCGCCTCGTGTGCGGTCGGTCTAAACTATACCTTGGTGGTGTTTCGGCTGCGTTTGTGGGAGCTGAGCGCTTTTCAGATATGTTGGGCGCTCAGATCCAGGCTATCCAGGGATATAGGTTTTGAGGGGGTACCTTTTTGTTAACTGTATGTTTTGGGGTGTTATTACTACATATGTCCTGGACCTGAGAGATAATATAATTATGTTGTGTATTTTGTCTCAGTCTACTCTCAAATCCAGTGGGGAATGCCCCTGGAATATGTATCAGGAAACCCCTTGAATGGGGATTCACATAAAAGGCTGTGTGTGGCTCCATTTAAAACAGTTATACCCCCAGAGCTGAGTGTTGTCCAGTTGCTGGGAATGAGGTGGGAGATTCCTGAAATACTTTACTACATCTGGCTGATCTACTGGAGTATTTTATTTGTTCCTGAGCCAATCTTGGAGTACCCAGCGGAGGACAGTACCTGCTAGGACTAGGGCTCCGCTACAGATCACTCTCAGCCAAAGTCCTGCACTGCCTGGCTTAATTCAGGCAAAGAGCTTCCAAGTCTCATAGTGTCATGGATTGGCAAACGACAGACTTTAAGGAAGAAGTCAAACCATTCTAAAATGATTTGACTACCTTTTTAGTGGGTACCGGGCAGTCTTGGCACCATTAACACAACACTTTATAGTGGTTATGTGCTTGGAGCATTCTCTCTTTAAGAGAGCATTATATCTGAGTCAATGTCTGATTTACTGGGTTGGTAAGAACTCACTGGGTATGTTATGTATAACGTATTATTTTTGCGTCTATATGTTCACGTATTCTCTATATAAAATATAAACTAATACTTCAGTTTAAATGACTGCACTGAAACCAAAGGTCTACCAGAACTATCTGAATCCCAGGGGCTGTAGAACGTGCAGGCAGGGGCCAGAGGGTTAATCAGGGAGTCACAGTAGAAATAGTTAAACTGCTGGTGGTGGGGGCCTGACATTTCCTCTTTAATACTTTCATTGCTTTTTAATTCAATTATTGGTGACATCTACCATACCTTCGTAATGCCCATCTCCAAATCAGACAGCTGTGAAAGCAATTTTGAAATACTGGAGCAAACATGACACATGGCTTCTTTATGATTATCTACAACCTCCTTCATCATATGTTTTATGGGTTTTTATGTGTTATCAATCCACAGCTGGATAAATATGCTGAACTTGACGTTTATTTGGTTATTTTGATTTGGTAATGCAGAAGAATGCTGACATGGAAAATGGCAGCTGTAGAACTCATTTGATTATCACCTAGAATGTTAATTGTTCTTCAAAATTAAACTGCTGTCTCATACAAATACAACATTGAAGAGGTCATACCATGGATGCGCACCTAAAAATAACAGCTCCTAGCATTTCTTGTTTAGCACACATTTATGTTTAACTCAGGGCCGATTTGCTTTAAATGATTTATTTGTACCTTTTATTTACCGATTTATGCAATGGCATGAAATGTATTCAATATTTCTCTCACTCCCTACAGATTTGTTGCTTTGCTTATTCGCATTACTATTATGATCTTACTTGGTCTGATAAGAGATAGTCCATTGGATTCATAATCTATTACCTCGTCAGAGATTGCTAACTTGAAAAATAGTGGCCAGAATGTGACTGTAATAATTTAAACACACACAGATTGAAAGATCTAAGGTAAGGGAATTATGCAAATTACTGAAAATAATTTAGGATTTATATTGTATTTTGGGTTATAATTAGATTTAGGGTTAGAATAATGGTTAGTGTTACATCAAGAATTAGGGTGATAATTATATTTAATTTTATGGATAGATTTATGGATAGATTTGTCTCCAATCGTAAATATAACTCTTACCCTGAATACAATGAATGTAACTTACTTACATGTTTAGTTAATTCCCTAATTCTAGCTCTCATTCTTTCAGAGCAAAAAACTGAAAATATGAGAACACTGAGGGCTTAATAGCTTGCCCTTTGGCTAGTTTCTTGGAGATTTGTTTCAGTCACAACTTAAATTTGGCTGGACTATATCTGATTAAGTGCCCTTCCGAGTTTCTGAACGGAGATATATCTGAATTTTTAAGAAAAACAAATAGTGCGGTAGCCGGTCCATTTTTAATTTTTTTTCCAGAATTTCAGTTGCTGGGCTCGTTGCTAGTAGCCTCTGCAACTCAACACCAATAATGAATACTAATTCACCATTTGTGAGTTGTTGTTTTTTTGTTAAAGGGACACTATTGATCTGATTTTGATTTTTTAACCCAAATTCTTCATAATCAAAAAAATAAATTACAAAAAATGTAAATTAGCACCAAATTAATTTTGAAGAACAAAAAATATTTATAGAGCACAACTCTACTTCTAAGATTTCAAAAAAACATTTGCTCACATGTGCCCACGTGGAGAGAGCTTTGGCCGTTACATATCACTCTGATCCCAGCCACAATGGTGCTCCAGATCCAAAACACCGGCCGACTCCCTCTGCAGGACGTGATTGTTTTGGTCTTCTTTGGACTTTGTCAGTGAGGTGTAGGTGATACCCCTACAGACAAAGTGAGTGTGGGATCCACATCAGCATGACCCTTTAAACTTAGGGAGACCTTAAGCACTGAAGCAAAAAACAAACCCACGGTATGGGAAGAGTGAGAACAGGCAAACACTAAATACTGTAGTTTGCTTTTGGTTAGTCCTTGCTCAAGTCGCAAAAACATTTTTGCTCACATGTGCCAAATTCACTTAAAACTTTGACCAGTCACTTATTAAACTGATCCCAATCACTATGGACAAGACATTACTGAAATGCTGATAAGCCCACTTTGCGTAAATAAAGGAGCCCCAGACTATCAACTTTGCTTTCTGTGCGCCTCTTCAATGAGGTGTTACACAGGCACAGTCTGAGAAGAGAATGGATGAAAAGTCACCCAACTAGACAAGTTGAGAGTTAGGAAAAGAGACCCACTTGAAGAATTTTAAGTAACCTAGACTGGACATTCTATCTCATTCTCTCCAAGCACCTGCTGTTGTGTTCAGATTCCCCTGTTGTATCTTTTTTCCAACCCCATTGATCTGGTTTAATATGTGTAATTTAACCAGTCTCACTTTTCCATGGTCTATTTGATATCTTTCAGTTTTCCTTCAGGTCCAATTAACCTTCTGGTTAGAACATATCTTACTTGTGTTGAGCTGTAATTTGCACATCAGTGATGGCAGGTGCAATATTTTAACATTTAAAAAATTAGGGTAGCCGTCCCCTAGAATTGGAGATTGGAGCTGTCCTCTGCTTTTGTGGTGTCTAGTACTTCATCCAATAAAAGTCTTCACATGTTGGTACAAGAATTTCTTATCTTCTTTGCACACACTACCAACTTGCATTAGTTGAGGAAAATATTTTGCATGGTCTGTGCCCAAGATCTTTTATGTGGTGACTAAGTAGCACTCCATGGACTATCACCAAATTCTGGAGCAAGTCTCTAGAGAGAATGATACCAATAACTGGGGGATTGCCACTGAGAATGGCATAGTAAGACATATTGATGAGAGGACACAGCAAGGTATAATAGGACAATGTGGAGCAGCATGTGGACATGAAGAATCAGAGTACAGTATGGGGCAGAAGGGCAGCAGATGACAGCATGAAAACAACAGGAAAGACAATAGGAAGCAGCATGGAAGCAAGAGGAAGCCAGGTACCCCATGAGAATAGGAGGACAGAAGAGGACAGCATTAGACCAGAGCAAAGCAGAGGACATTATGGGATCAAGCAGACGGCAAATACATAGGGGGACAACAGAAGAAAGTGGAGAACATGATATAGAAGGAAGAAGCATGGGGTCCTTTAGAAGGTCGGAAAATAGTTAAGTGGGGTAATAGCATTATTATTTTTGAAATATTGTAATTGCCTTTTTAAGATATTTTCAATGAAAGACTCTACTTGTTTCAAGGCTTTTCTCCAAGATTTTCATCAATATTCAACTCAGCTCCTAATTTTGGCTGTACAGATACATACCCCTTATAAAATAACTTGTCCCTCGGAAACCCAAAAGTTAAGAGAAAGGAGACCATGTCTGCAATTAGAAGGAAAGGAGCACTGTGGTCTCTATGTGTCTGCTCTGTTTGCCTTACGGGAGATTTGTTCATGTCAGCTCTAGAAGTGTTATCCAGGCTTTAATCTGCCCAATATGCAGAAGATTTTGTTATGATCACATCCTATCTTTACTTTGAGAACACAGTTAATTCTACAAATACCACGCATTGTATCCTGGATCAATATTTTCAAGGTCAAGATGGTTCAAGAAAACCCAATGGAGAACTTAGAGGGATTAATGTGATCTTTTTGATGATTGTGTAGATGCCTTTTTCTAAACAGAATAATAATTAATCCTCTTTTACATATTGCTCTCTACCCAGAGGTTATGCTATAATCAGTTTTATTAACTGAAGGAAACATTGTAATAAATACTGCTTTCTAGAGAGAGCACGTCATTGGATGTTTCTTGATTTTTATTTTACATAATTTACTTAAAATTAATTCCTGATTTTCTTTTTATTTATATTCCAAAGAAATTAAAGACTTAAATAGGTAAATATATTTGGCAAATAGAAAACAATTACAGGTTGGATTATCCTCATGTTTCGTCCCTGTGGGTGGCATGTTATCATTTGACCTTCTAATGGTCAACCTTCCCATAGACCCATGGACTTGGCTGCCAGGTAAGCCACTGAATACTCTAACCAGAGCTCAGAATAAACTTGTAGCTCTCTGAACTGGATGTACAATTGCAGAAGTGTTGGGAATCCCCAGTATACTTATTCTTAGCAATGGGATTCGTAAAAGATAGCAGGCAACAGAGATGGACAAATAAACAGCAATTGTCCATGATACATCCAAAACTTACCATCAAATCTGGGATCCCTGGCAGTGCAATCTGCACAATTTCAACACGAGTCTATGACTGTTTACTTTACGCATCATCTGTGGCCCAACCAGGCATCTCACTTTACTTATTCTCATGAATTTTCCTTCTTCCATAGACCTATCCCCCATTCCATAACTCCTCTTCACCTTTCATCTCTTCCCTATTATTTACTTTTATTTATCTTTTCTTTTCCCCACTTTTCCAATAGTTTTGTCTTAAATCCACTATGTGTAGGTCTCTCCTTCCTGCTTTACATTCCTTGTAACGCTTATGTTTGATTCTCTTTTCTTACCTGAATATGACCATCCTAATGTGCCCTCTCGGTCCTGGGATTGAAATTTAATCCTAGTGCTATTGTAATACAGCCGCGTCGATACACACGGCCTGCATCACCTATTCTGTATGTTATGAATTTCAATTACCTCTTATAATAAAGAATTTGTGTTCCGGCGAGCACAATTGACCATCTTTCTTACACTACCCACGGTTTTAACTTATTTTGTTCCATAATAACCCATGTGGATAATACATAATATTTTGCTGGGAGCTTCATGACTTTTTATTATGTATAATGTATACCATCAAGCCCTTTATTGCTTTGTTGTATTATTCCTTCACTGGTTTCTGCATGGGCAATGTTTTTTTGCCTTCATTTGAGGCCGTTGCATTTCTAAATCTTATTAAAACTAATAAATAGAGAATAAAAAACAAACGAACTGTTGGGGATAAAATCAGCACGAACGAAAAACAAATTACAGACAAAATGAATAAAGTATCTGTTTTAAAGGGAGTAGTATGCACTTTTCAAAGAGATCCGACTAATACAAGATTTTTTCCCCTTTTTGACTTATTTCCTATTTTTCAAATACTTTTATTGAAGGGATTCAACAAGGAATGAATATTATCCACGATCTTAAAGGAACAGTATAGAAATAAAAATCTGGCCCTCTTGTTTACATTAAAAAAAGCTATTTACTTACCTTTAAGCCTTCACCACGCTGATCTTCGCTCTCTGGCTGGTCATCAAAATTATCTTAGCAAAATCAATGCTTTCCCATAGGAAGGTGTTGAAAGCTAGTGCACATGTGCAGCAGATTGCCGCACAGCACCAATAAAATGCTCTTTATGAGTCTCTATACAAATGAGTTGGACTCTGTTCTCACAGGGGATGTGCTTCTAGATGCTGTTAGGAAGACAGCCACTAGAGGTGTGTTAACCCTGCAATCATAGCATTGCCATGTCTACTAAAAACTGCACCTACTACACCCAGACCGCTTCATTGAGATTAAGTGGTCTGGGGGCCTTTAGTGGCCCTTTAAAATGAGAGTGGTAGAAATACACAAATATTTAGAATTTAGATATAAAGAGATATTTTATGGTAAATATGAAATCATTTCTATTTTTGTAAACTGACCATGGAAACAGATTTAACAATTTCAAAATCTTACATTTGTGAAATTGTGAAAAATCTGGACTAACTACATGCTCATGTGGCATAACTTTGAACCCATTATTTTTATTTCTCAATAACACAAAAACCAAGATAAACTAAACATTATATTAAAGATGGGGGGGGGGGAGGAAGAAAAGTGGGGGATAGGGTTAGGTGACTGCCACCATACGTTAAACTAAAGAACATCTTGCAGATAGTTATTGTAAATCCCACAGGAATTGCACTAAGTTGGTTCTTACGAGTGAGAGACGGAGGAAGATCAATAATATGTATGTAGGTCAGTCACAGGTACTGTAGAGAAATCCTAAGGGATCCAGTGTATCGCGGCATAAGTACCAGATTCTATTATAACTCTGCACAGAATCACACAACTTCGAGGAACTATTTATCATCCAATATATACAGACACCTGGCACCAGTGATCCTTCATATTTCATAAGAATGTTATTATCTGTGTGTTTTGGGACATTCTCTTGGGTTTGCCTGTATTTTATAATAAATCTTTTTATCTAAATTAAAACTTACAGATAAGAAGAAATATATATATATATGTAAAAAGAAAACTGAATAATACAAAAAGAAAAGAGATATGAAAATAATCAGACAGGCTTAATCACTTAATTCCAAATTGTTGTTCTGAATGATAGATCAGGGTCACGTTCCATTTAATTAGACTAGATCATATAATGTAACTAAACCCCCATTGTTTTTGCCTAGGTGAGGTGTTTTTAAATAAAACTATTACAATCTGTGAAATTTTAAATCATTGTTTAGCGAATAAGCAAGTGTGATTTGGCCCCAGTAGCACGCTATAATGTATGCATGTTCAGGTGAGTGCAGCCCTCTTGGTTTCA
>OW240921.1:23419196-23798617 GCA_933207985.1 Pelobates cultripes | reverse complement strand
TTTACCCCTTTCCCCCTTCCAGAGCCGGGCGGGAGGGGGTCCCTGAGGGTGGGGGCACCCTCAGGGCACTATAGTGCCAGGAAACGAGTATGTTTTCCTGGCACTATAGTGGTCCTTTAACTTGTTACTCTCATAGGATTCCCAGTTTAAAAGCAGCTCAAGGGCTGTATGATATGCTTCAACCCGTGTCTAGAAAGCATCATTAAAAAGGAACGATTCATAGATTAAGAGAAGGCTCATTATCTCTCTGGTGGTTACATCTTTTTTTTTTTCTCAGTCTTGCTATAACCTCTCTCAGATATATTTGTGCCACTTGCTCTCTCCCCGCTTAGCTTTTGGTTAGTTTTTTTTTCCCATTCTGGAGGCCACCGGAGAGATAATGAGCAGAGAGCACCTGGAGATTTCATGACAAACTAGAATTGCTATCCTAATTTACACTCCTTGCTTTCCTTGTCTGTTTCCTAAAGAGCTGCTGATAGGGAGGTTTGTGTGAACAGGCCGGGCTCTTGCTGAGTGAATCATCATGGCTCGTTCTTGCACAGCTGATACCAAGTAATGCCTTCACTGGCTGCTACACTTAGAATTTCAGATGTCTGACTATAAATTCTCTTAATTTTGTTGAATCCATTGACTAGGGAAGGAAAAACATGCTCTCAATGTCTCTGCATGGCGTTTTCCACTTTTTCCCCAATCCATTCATCTGTCTGTCCCCTAGGGAGGGGATCTCTGTGCTCTGAATTTGTCTGATAGGAAGCATGTTTTTGCACCCCTTCCTTTAACGCATCTGTTATATATGTAAGATCAGCTAACCCATACTAACTTCACTATAGCTTCCTTCCGTAAATATACCCTTGTTGTCTGTATGTATCCCTTCTGTCATTTCAATGACTATTTCCCAGGCCATTCTCCCATTTCTGCTGCCCCCTCTTCTTTGTACACCTTTTGCCATTTCATTGCATCTTTTCCGGTTTAGTTTCTCAAGATAAATATTAATAGACGCAACTAGGTACATTTCACAGTGTGAGTGTAAGAGACATTTGTAAGATAATTTTGTTTATATTGTAGCTCCCGACAGTACACAATTGCATGAAAGTGTCACGCTATGCAATTCATATGTAAGTCTTACCCCAACGGACTAATACTCATAGCAAATCTTTGTTAGTATCCTATAATGGCGTATTAGTAAAGGGTTTTATTTATATCCTATTTGTTTGTAAATGCAGAGTA
This sequence comes from Pelobates cultripes, assembly GCA_933207985.1. Lineage (NCBI taxonomy): Eukaryota > Metazoa > Chordata > Amphibia > Anura > Pelobatidae > Pelobates > Pelobates cultripes. Next base: position 23,797,390 of record OW240921.1, on the reverse strand, counting down.
AAGAGGTCACATTACAGTAGAGTGTATCACGCTGTCATCCACCCAATATTTACATGATTTTGGCTTGGACACATGATATAAAGAAGGGATCATTATCTAATGAAGGCAGTGATAGATACCTACCCAATATGATGAGGTTTTTGAGCGTATCAGAACAAAAGTAATCATGGAAGAGGAGGGCTGTGTTATTTAGTAATAGAACATTTTGTCCCCCGACAGTCTCTTATTTAATATTTCCAAATTTACGGGTTGGACACAATGGAACAAACAAATAAAATATGTGACCATGTTGCAAGAAAAACTCATGTCGTCGCATGTAATATGTAGAAGTTATTGGGCGTTTCTTAATAGAAGGAAGACATTAAATATGGAAAGACAAATGTTGTAATAGAGGCATATCTCTCAGATAGTTATACACCCAGTACAAAGACGTTACATCGCAACGGAACCTTCTAACAACAAAGGAAAAACATCTTAATGTAATAATGGCTTGGATTACCAATAGTTGCTTTTAATGGGTTTGCGGAGCTGTTTTTAGCTCGGTCACATTAATACATTAAATAATCTTACTAATGTAAAAGGTGCCATGTAGATTTTTTTTTCCCGGGCACTGTCGGCTGTAAATGCTAGGAGAAGAGGCTGTGAGGAAAGGTTATTAGGAGGGTGGGGGTATCTTTCAGATGTTTTGTGTTCTCTTGCTCAGCACATAAAAGCTGTAATAAAAAGACATACATTTAATACTACACAATTTGTGAGAATTAACATATCAAAAAAGCCAGAATAAAGAAATGTAATAAATCTTGAATACAGACGGGAGATGAAAAGCTTCAAAGGATGCCATATTCCCCTTGGTTCCTCTCCCTAAAGTGTGGAGAGGGTTATTCTCAGCTTGTAGAGACTCATTCATACAGAGCAGGTCACCGATTCCTAATTTCCTTTTCTCAGAAGTCAATGTGATTGGGCCATTGGTAACACTTAAAGGGCAAGTAACAAAAAAAAAAATAGAATTGTATTATTTCTTATAAGGACAAAAAGCTGTCACTCTGATTCATCAAAGTTGCAAATTTAGCACTGTATAAGCCTCTATTGTCACGTGTCCCTTCCAATGCCACCATCCATACAGTCTTCACTTTTGGTCTTACAGCAGAAAAAGAAACCTCTAGTTTTTAGAAGTATCAGTAGATGAGAATGTCAGAACTCAAATTTGTATATTTAAAGGGACACTATAGTCACCAGAATAACTACAGCTTGTTAAATTTGTTCTGGTGTGTAGAATCATTACCTTCAGGCTTTTTGCTGTAAACACTGTATTTTCAAAGAAAATGTAGTGTTTACATTACAGCCTAGTGATAACGTCACTGGCCACTCCTCAGATGGCTGTTAGAGAGCTTTCCTGGGTCATGGTTGCCTAAAATGCATCCAAACATTCAGTGTCTCCTCCCTCTGCATGCAGACACTGAACTTTCCTCATAGAGATTCATTGATTTAATTCATCTCTATGAGGAGATGCTGATTGGCCAGGGCTGTGTTTGAATCATGCTGGCTCTGCCCCTGATCTACCTCTTTGTCAGTCTCAGCCAATCCTATGGGGAAGCATTGTGATTGGATTAGGCTACCACTTCTGATGATGTCAGCAGACTGCTTGTTTTTCTGAGTCTAACAGCATGCAGAGAAACAGCTTCAGACTTGAATATAGTAAGATTTTTGCTATATTTATGGAGGCATGAAGGGCTCAGGGGGGCTAGATGGCGGTTTTAACACTATAGGGTCAGGAATACATGTTTGTGTTCCTGACCCTATAGTGATCAATTAAACATGGCTTTGCAAGCGGTTACAGTAGCGGTGTGATCTTTCACTCCAAACAAAAACAACATATTAATATTTGCATTTTGAGTTTCATCTGATTTTTTGGAGAGGTATCTACAAACCCTTTTGGACAGGGGACCCGTTGGATAATATTGGCTGTTTTGCTCAAGTTTATTGTCTATAATGGGATGGGGCAATTACATTTTTTAGGACAAAAAAACTGCTTGAAATAATTCTCCTGGGGAATGTAACAAGATTTTTTATTTTTTTGGTCTAGACGTTTAAAGCCTACACAGTGCAAAATTAATTAATTTAATCATATTTTGTTTGTTTTTTTGGTGTACCTTAACATCACAGATCAAACTTTTCTATTGAATCAAATGGACATGGAACATTTTGCACTTTTAAGAGAAGGGTTAGGCTAAACCCCTTTGAATTATGATTGCCCTGGCGAGGCAGCTGTCATCAGTGGTTTAGAAGACGTATCGGTTCTGCGGACTATAATTCAACACTACTCTCCAGGGCTGGAGTTGACTTCTTTTTTAAAGCATTATTAAGTAAAAAAAAAAAAAAAAAAAAAAGAAATTAAATGTTTAAAAAAATAAAAAAAAACCTCACATTTGAAATTCCTGCTCTTGTTGATAATTCTCATGTTTTGCTACTACATACAGTAAACACTAGGAAGTGGCAGATAATCTTCAGCTAATCATAACTCTCTAAAGAAAAAAACATTGAAAATATTGTATAATATCAAGTCAGGATTTATGTATTATGGAGTTCAGCAATTACTATTTATTTTTTTGCATGAAATTACATTTATAACACTGTTTAACAAGCTAACAGAGGTTTAAGTGACGTCTATCGAAGTGCTGAATTGTTCCAATTATGTTATTGCATTTCTTTATATCCCTTTGTGATATAAATGTTGTTTTGCAAATTGTACAGGGAGTGCAGAATTATTAGGCAAGTTGTATTTTTGAGGATTAATTTTATTATTGAACAACAACCATGTTCTCAATGAACCCAAAAAACTCATTAATATCATATATTTTTGGAAGTAGTTTTTAGTTTGTTTTTAGTTATAGCTATGTTAGGGGGATATCTGTGTGTGCAGGTGACTATTACTGTGCATAATTATTAGGCAACTTAACAAAAAACAAATATATACCCATTTCAATTATTTATTATTACCAGTGAAACCAATATAACATCTCAACATTCACAAATATACATTTCTGACATTCAAAAACAAAACAAAAACAAATCAGTGACCAATATAGCCACCTTTCTTTGCAAGGACACTCAAAAGCCTGCCATCCATGGATTCTGTCAGTGTTTTGATCTGTTCACCATCAACATTGCGTGCAGCAGCAACCACAGCCTCCCAGACACTGTTCAGAGAGGTGTACTGTTTTCCCTCCTTGTAAATCTCACATTTGATGATGGACCACAGGTTCTCAATGGGGTTCAGATCAGGTGAACAAGGAGGCCATGTCATTAGATTTTCTTCTTTTATACCCTTTCTTGCCAGCCACGCTGTGGAGTACTTGGACGCGTGTGATGGAGCATTGTCCTGCATGAAAATCATGTTTTTCTTGAAGGATGCAGACTTCTTCCCGTACCACTGCTTGAAGAAGGTGTCTTCCAGGAACTGGCAGTAGGACTGGGAGTTGAGCTTGACTCCATCCTCAACCCGAAAAGGCCCCACAAGCTCATCTTTGATGATACCAGCCCAAACCAGTACTCCACCTCCACCTTGCTGGCGTCTGAGTCGGACTGGAGCTCTCTGCCCTTTACCAATCCAGCCACGGGCCCATCCATCTGGTCCATCAAGACTCACTCTCATTTCATCAGTCCATAAAACCTTAGAAAAATCAGTCTTGAGATATTTCTTGGCCCAGTCTTGATGTTTCAGCTTGTGTGTCTTGTTCAGTGGTGGTCGTCTTTCAGCCTTTCTTACCTTGGCCATGTCTCTGAGTATTGCACACCTTGTGCTTTTGGGCACTCCAGTGATGTTGCAGCTCTGAAATATGGCCAAACTGGTGGCAAGTGGCATCGTGGCAGCTGCACGCTTGACTTTTCTCAGTTCATGGGCAGTTATTTTGCGCCTTGGTTTTTCCACACGCTTCTTGCGACCCTGTTGACTATTTTGAATGAAACGCTTGATTGTTCGATGATCACGCTTCAGAAGCTTTGCAATTTTAAGAGTGCTGCATCCCTCTGCAAGATATCTCACTATTTTTGACTTTTCTGAGCCTGTCAAGTCCATCTTTTGACCCATTTTGCCAAAGGAAAGGAAGTTGCCTAATAATTATGCACACCTGATATAGGGTGTTGATGTCATTAGACCACACCCCTTCTCATTACAGAGATGCACATCACCTAATATGCTTAATTGGTAGTAGGCTTTCGAGCCTATACAGCTTGGAGTAAGACAACATGCATAAAGAGGATGATGTGGTCAAAATACTAATTTGCCTAATAATTCTGCACTCCCTGTATAAGCCTCAGAATTAAGGAAACGGGTACAGGTGGAGTTTCCGGCATCAGTCTGTAAATGGAGCATGTAAGGGCTGCGCCAAATCCTACAATAAGATATAATACAATGAGCTGTAAAAATGGCAAATATAAGAGAATGCAACAGCACAAAAAGATGAATAAAACGCTTAAATATCAGTAAAAAGAGTCCAATTGGAAGGATTTTACTCAGATCAAATACTGAATAAAGTGCTTGATCGGGAGTAATATCCTCACTGTCTTTATCCAGATGAATCCACTCATATGAAAGACAAAACCAGATACAACCAACCAACCAATAGTGCAATATGAACAGTCCAATATATTCGTTAGTGGAATAGATGGAAATAAACTCACATTTGATAGAGCTATTGCTAGCTCTAGTGTGGAGGGCGTACAGCGGTATAATCCCCGCTCATGGGATATGCAGTTTCTTCCATTTGGGGTATAGTACACACTCAGTAGAAGGGTAAAAAGAGACAACTAATAGTGCTCACCGAATAAAAGCAACAATATAAAATAACAATAAAATACTACTCACAAGCGCAGAGCAGACTAACTGCTCTTTGGTGACAGCGTTGGTGGTATGATACTCACCAACGCTGTACTTCAAGGATGTCTTGGAGTACAGAAAACTAAAAATGCCAGGTAAAAAATCAAGTGTATAAAAAAAGATAATTGGCACAAGGAGAGTGACCAAAGAATAGTTATTACAATACACAATTAAAAATTTATACCTGACATTTTTAGTATCCTGTACTCCAAGAAATCCTAGGTGGGGATCATACCACCAACGCTGTCACCAAAGAGCAGTTAGTCTGCTATTCGCTTGTGAGTACTATTTTAGTTATTTTATATTGTTGCTTTTATTCGGTGAGCACTATTAGTTGTCTCTTTTTACCCTTCTCTCGAGTATGGACCATACCCCAGACGGAAGAAACTTACTGCATGGCCCTCCACACTAGAGCTAGCAATAGCTCTATCAAATGTGAGTTTATTTCCATCTATTCCACTAACGAATATATTGGACTGTTCATATTGCACTATTGGTTCCTTGTATCTGGGTTTGTCTTTCATATTAGTGGATTCATCCAGATAAAGACAGTGAGGATATTACTACCGATCAAGCACTTTATTCAATATTTGATCTGAGTAAGATCCTTCCAACTGGACTCTTTTTACTGATATTTGAACATTTTATTCCTCTTTTTGTGCTGTTGTATTCTCTCATATTTGCAATTTTTACAGCTCATTGTATTATATCTTATTGTAGGATTTGGCGAAGCCCTTACTTCCTTTTTTTCCACTATCTTTGTATTTTAAGAGTTTTTGAGGGATCTCTCTTCTAGGGTTGCTGCCCAGCTGTTAACTAGCACTCACTCTCTTTTCTTGTTGTAAATGGAGCATGGATTATCATGGTGCTTTGAGTATCTCTTTAATCACGAATATTTATAACATTTCCTTTTTTCCTTGTAAGGATAAGAGCTTCTTAACAAATCACAGGTTCTGATTGGTTGTTCACATCACATGCTGTTTGCAGCGTTCTATTCTTAATCAGTAATTGTCACTGATTGTTTGAAAATGATGATGCGATTTTCGATGGCTGCCTCCACAACTTAAAATTGTCAGATCTTTAAGCTGTTATCACAGCTAAACGTACAGTTTGGTTAGATGGAAACAGCATCAATATCTCTGGAATCTTGATTTAACATGATTAATGGAAAGAAAAAAAATATATGTCCGTGCCACTTTAACCTCACAATTTCTCTAAAGTTCCAATTTTCTTTGGGTCGGAAGTAGAGGGTATTGATTTGTTGCCATAACATCAGAAAAAGATTCTTACAAATAGTCTACTTCTTCCATAATGTTTATTGATGGCTATTAATACAATGACAAATCTGCAAAGTTTGCTTCCTAAAGAACTCCTCTGCTACAAAGTAAATGGTGGTTTAAATAAATCGATTGGTGTACCCTATTTTTCAAACTGGATGTGGCACGGCAAAAGTAACATAAGGGATACATGTCAGCTTTAGTAAATGTTACAATAGGAGCTGGATGAGTGGGTGGTGTAGACCTTTTTTTGCAAGTGTGTTCCAATGACACCGTACAGTTCCTAAAATCATGACTGTTTTACTTGAATCAGGTCTGTTGACAAGTACATCTGGATAAAAATGTCTATGGTGTCTTACGGTGTTAGAGAAATCTTGGTGTGTGTTAGAAAATATGTTACATTTTCAGCTGTTATAAAACGATTGTTTACTAAAATGAGAATTGAAAGTGAATTAAAAGTTTTGCTTGATACCATCTTAGGTTTTTGAAAGTTTGGATTTATCATCTTTAGTATTCTAGTTTAAATTGTCACTTGAATTTCATAGGTGCACTTTGTGGACTTTCTGGGAAGCAGAGAGCACATTTTATTTAAACTTATGGAATGCATTCTAAATTTTAACTTGGCTTAGCAGGGATCCTCAAGGGTGTGGTCTAAGTAAAGGGGTGTGTCAGCTACCTAAAACTTTACATCTCTGGTCTGTTAATTGATCATAGTTAATGTGACTCATGCTCTCTATCTCTAGGGACAAAGCATTGGGTGATTTAAAAAAAAAAATTGTATTGTGGTCCCAAGTCAGAAATATTCCACCAGCCTAGATCAGATGTATTATTATTATTATTGGTATTTATAGAGCTCCAGCTTATTCCACAGCGCTTTACAATAAAAAGGGAATTTACCAAATGAGACAATAACAAAGTGTAACAGTAACAATAGGTAGTTGAGGACCCTGCTCAAACGAGCTTACAGTCTAGAGGTTTGAATACATGAGATATATTATATACCAATTTGTTTACTGGTTTGGCCAGAATGCAACTGTATCGATCAATCATGATGCCCCATGCATATTGTTGTAGAACCAAGGTATGTACTTCAACCTCATGATCTGTGTTAAAAAATACTGAACTATATCTTTGCCCTAAATTTGACTAGCTCAACGTATCAAGCAAACATTGGGGGAGGTTACTCCAACCACCTTCTACTTTTTGAAGTGATCATGGTGGTAGGAGTCTGGATGTGCAGTGTTCTAGCTTAAAACACTGCACATCCATTTATATTTTTAATCGTGGGCTGGGGGCAAGTAGCACCCCCAGCACACGTGATTCAGGCAGCCTAGAATTCTGTTCCGGGCTGCCTAATGTCTGCAAGTTAGGAACTCTTCTCTCCTCTCCAGTCCTCCCACCACAAACAAAGCCTTCCCTCTTACCAATCCCCTGTTATTTCCTTAATTATCCACCCTCCCTCCTTCTCATTAGACCTCCCCTTAGGAAAGCATTGAAAAATGCTTTCCTACGGGGATTTCAGCGACGCTGGAGGTCCTCACATAGCGTGAGGACGTCCAGCGACGCTATAGCACAAGGAATGTGTGCTATAATACCGGAAGTGCCCTCTAGTGGCTGTGTAATAGACAGCCACTAGACAGCCACTAGAGGAGGAGTTAACCCTGCAATGTTAATATTGCAGTTTATGAAAACTACAATATTTACAGCTGCAGGGTTAAGGGTAGTGGGAGTTGGCACCCAGACCACTCCAATGGGCAGAAGTGGTCTGGGTGCCTGGAGTGTCCCTTTAATTTTAGCGTTGGCCACGGGAATGGAATATAAAGCCATCTTAGAAAGTTTTTACCAAATCCAATCTCTTTTAAGACTTCAAACAAAAATAACCAGTTCACTCTATCAAACGCCTTCTCATCAACTGATAACAATATTGAGGGGATCTTTAAATAAGATTCTAAGTAAATAGCATGTATTTTTTAATGGTATTATCTTGAGCTTGTCTTCCTTCAACAAAGTCTGATTGAACATCTTAAATGAGATTAGACGTTTAAATCTAGTGGCCAATACTTTAGTGAAAATCTTTAAATTCAAATTTAAAAGGGAAATTGGTCTAAGACTACCACAGATATCACTTTCCTTACCTTTATTCAATTTTAACCTTTTTATTACCTTGTAGCGTAGAGCTACTTAAACCGACATCAGAAAGAATTAATTTAAACATATCGGCAAAAGAAGGTGATAATTCAGAATGTAATAGTTTATAATAGTTTCTAGTAAAGCCATCAAAGCCCGGACTCTTTCCGGAGGGTAATGAAGTAATTGCCTGTTTGATTTCAACTACTGTAATCAATCTCTCCATCTCCTCTCTCTTTAAGTTAGAAGCTCTAGTAAATATATTTTCACTTAAATAGAGTCTCTTCTTTTCCAACCCAGAACTATACTCTTCCCGAGTACCCTTGCATGATTATTACAAAGTTCTTTTTAATTAAAGAAAAACACAAAAAACTGATACAAACTCGATTTTTCTTCCTATGTTTACCTGAGTAAAAACATTCTTTTTAATTTGAGCTTGCGATTTAGCCCATTTCACATTCACAAGATGTCTTAATTGGGATTTTAGTTGCAGTAGTTCTAAAAATATATCATCAGAGAATGTCATCTTGTGTACCATATCTAAACGAGAAGAGAACCTCTTTCTATTATCTCTTTAATGTCCTTCAATCTCCTGTTTGGACATTATTCTAGTAACTATAAAAAAAAAAGGTTGGAGAACCCTTTTAAAGATGTTAAGATGTGGAAAAAAAGGTACAAAGTACTAAAAGTGGGGCAATCGTGGTGTCATGGAGACAAGGGGAATCAGCAGGCACATCCAATTGGTAACTCTTCCTGTTTTGCAACTTTGCACTACATTTCAGAACACGACAATGATAAATCTCTCTCTTTGTGTACTCCCGAACGGATCCCAAATGATCTATCAGTGTCATGTTCACTTTAAGCTGAGGCGGTGTTGTGGTGAGGACGATCTTCTGCAAAATAAATGACTGCCTATAATAGTCCCTCGGGCAAAAGCCTTGTAAAACAAAATAATTCATTTTATTTTATGTCTTATAATAAAAATCCAGCAGTTCATTTCAGATGAGAAGCTATTTTAATCAATAGAAGAATATATTTTTTTATGTTATAGTTTGAGTTACTTCAGTTTTCAGTAATTCTTGTTAAATGTGACTTGGTGCTTTTTGATTTTCCTATTCTATACAGACGTTTGTATGGGGCATATCATGGATAACCGGAGCTGGATACATATCTCACATCTTACATCTCACATCTCAGCAAATACCTGCTTTCTTACATTCTGGATTTAAACCAGAGGTCCCAAGTTTGACAAATCATTGCCAGGTGCCTGTCACCAACCTACCGAAGCTTGTGTTGTTTCGCTGTAGTCAAAACTGCCCCCATACATCTCACAAAGTTATTCTCTGAGATTGCTTCTGCCCTCTTCAGCCCTGGACCCTATTTCCTTCTGTTGTAGGAAAATTAAGAGAAACATGTCTTATAGAATGACCCACCCATGTTCCAGGTATGGTTGTTGCCGGGCCTTTATGGCAGAGAATTAATATAAAAGGTAGTTGGAAATCTACTTAAGTGTTCACCAATGACAAGCCACTTAGCAGTAGCCACATAATCCAATTCACATTTGTGGCAAATTCAGGCCTCCTCTGCCTTGTTTAAGTGCAGGAAATTGAATTGGGGGTTACTATACTGTAGGCCTCTACAAGCCAAGCTAAATTCTGTGGAACTGAATTGGCACATCAAAGGCAGGTGACTGTAGGGTATGATGGTTGAGTGGATCATAGGCTGTACTTCAAAAGAGTTAGAAACTATGAACCAAAAAGGGTTAAGGGCTGTTTTGTGGTTGGGAAGTCTCCCTTGTGCATGTTGAAGCTTGTGGGTGGAGTTTGAATATATCCTGTTTCTTAGACATACTTTGTGATTAACTGTTAACTGTTAAATTGTGAACTATTCCTATTCACTTCTCATCTCCTAAAATTCCTTTTGATTTCACATTGTAGCAAAATGGGTTAGGGAGAGGAGTCAACGTGCTCCTTCACACAAGGTCACAATGGATGATGAATTATGGACAACAGACCCTTGCAAGTAGTTCAGTGGGAGCCCCAGATTATAGGTGATTATTTAAATTATCAGTTGCTCACAAAACCCTTGTAGCAGATGGGATGCCCTCAAGCTTATCTGAGGTGTAGCGAAAAATATAGTTAACTAAAACTCAAGGTATGTGAATGGCTCGCTAAATCTCTCGAAATAGCTCTTATCCTAGTCAGTCTCTGGAGTAACTCTCTAAATTTGTGTCTCTGGTTCTGACAGTAGAAGAACATTTTTTGAAGATGAATGCAATAAAAACATTCCTACCTGGATTTATACTGTTGTCCCTTTTGTTGTTACTGTATATTTTTGCAGTCATTTCTTCTCGGTCGGCAAGTGTTTTGTGTCTAAGTAGGTGTTTTGTGAAGGCTGCATCAGAAAATTAATTACATCAGTGGTGAGCTAGGACAAGCAATTCACTGTGTCATTTAGAAATCGTCTCCCATTCTTACTCATAGATTCTTGCTGGTCTGTTTGTCACACATTATCAGGGTTATTCAATAAAGTGGGAATTGTCTGTAAATCACAGTAAATTCAAAGTGAAGGACAAAAAAAACAACTGCACTGAATAAATAGCTATGGTTGAGAATTTTTCCAATTCACCTGTTTTGGCTTGAAATTTTCAAATCACTTTGAATTTATTTTGAACTGATGACCATTCAAACTTTGAATAAAATAGTGTATGTATTTTACTGTTTTTCCATGAAAATAAGACCGGTCTTTTATTAATTGTTGCCCCAAAAAACACACTAGGGGTTATTTCGGGTAAAAACCTTAGCAAGCATGTGCAAGAAAGCAGGTCTACGTTCGGGGGAATTCCCTCAAGCACAGACCAGTTCACTAGGGCATGGAATCCAACGAATCTATGTTTGGAGAAACTTCCTCGAACATAGATTAGCAAATTAGCGAACTAGCGTCAATCTCAACTAGGGCTTATTTTTGGGATAGGGCTTATTTTACGAACATCCCCCAACAATAAGCTAGAGATATGTAGAGCCCATTACATTTCTCTGTTTAGTGAATAAATCCCAGCTGTTTTACCCTTATGCATGGATAAATTGCAGAGTTTTTTTTTAGTTTCTTGTTTGCCAGATGGAAAGGATTAGCCCCAGGGTAAGTAAAGGGGTTAATACATTGCATCAGGTTTACAAGCTATTAAAAATATTGTTGCTGACAGTTGAGCGGCTGCAATTTGCCATGTGTTAGTACATAGCCTTTCCGACCTGTCTCTTGCAGTAATGTTCAAATTCTGTCCTTGTCACTTGCATTAACGCACTCTGTGTCTCCTCACAGCTGCCATACTTGACGATCAGACGGTTTGTGGCCGTGGAGAGAGGTTGGCACTTGCACTGGCACGTGAACACATCAACAGCCACACACAAGGAGCAACCAGTGGACGCGTAGAGGTAGAGATCTTCGAATTGCAGAGGGACAGCCAGTACGAAACTACAGACACAAGTGAGTTCTCTCCTGATCTGACTACACATTATCAGAACAGGCTCAGACAGAGGGGGTGAATATCAGGACTGGCTTAGTGCCTGCTCTGTATCCAATGTACATGGATATGACTACTCATTATCAGGACAGGCTCTGACAATTCTATGCTTTTATACAAAGTAGTGTAGGGGGAACTCACCACACGTTATCAGGACAGGCTCTGGTGCTGGGCTTATAATGTAGCAGGATGTAAATGCATATCAAGACTATACCACGGCGATGATCTGATACTTTCCCTGGCGAAGTCCGGAAGGAACTGTTGGGACCCACAGGGGTTCCAGCCATCATCTCCCACCTGACCATCAAGGATCAGGATTCCCCCTCAGCCTCTATCCTCCTTATCTTAGATAGGTCCTCTTCCGTACTGCTTTTTAAATTTATTTGGGAATCTGACTGTGTATATTAAGCACAGGCTCAGACTGTGCTGGCATTGGATCTAATATAATAAATCTGGGTTAATTTCAGAATGTAGCATGATCTGCACCCCACATACACACACAATTACTTTGAAACAGTTTTTATTAAATCCTTAGTTGGGTGGCCATAATTTTTATAAATAGAATACATAAAAATACCAGCTACTGCTTCCATACAACTATAATTAACTCTTATATTAATCTTACAGTTATAAGTTAATATAACATTTAATTGTATATTTTTTTTATCTATCCATGGTTTAAATTCAATCGGGACCTTTCTGAGTTTCTTGTTTGCAAAAACTAGTATTCCTGCTCAAATGGAACTGCTGGCATTCTAAGTCTAGAACCCGCCATGACAGCAATCACTACCATGTGGCGTGGGCCGAACTGCGCATAATCTCACTGGATCTGAAACCACCTTGGTAAACGTGGATAAGTATGATCCGGATCTATTTTGTCCATCTCTGTCTGGTGGAAATTCCCATGGCCTTGCGTATATACCACATGCTGGTCAGATTGTGGACCATTAACCACAAGTCATTCTTTTTCCCTTCTACTTTCCATATGAAAATGTTAAAAAAAAAATTACTGTCTTTTTTTTTGTTTTGTTTTTTACTGTTTGTGAATTCTAAGAAATGTGAAGTGAATTCAAAGTCCATTTTGAATTTAAATATAAAATTAACTTTTAATTAATTATGAATACCTGACAGTTAACACTTTAGAGTATAACTATGGTTGCATGCCCGGTGTTACTTGCTAACTGCCTGCATTTTTCTGTATATATGGGGTGGGGGCAATAGAGCCCCTTTAAGAAGCCAAGCGAAGACAAATCAAGCGCCAACCCAGAGGGGAGATCAATGATTTCCTTCACTTGCCAGGCCCCCTGGTAACAGTATAGGAGAGAGAACTTGGACTTTACCGAGTTTTCTACCTCCCTACAGTTTTAGAGCATTGCTGTGGGTTACCACGGCGATGATCTGATACTTTCCCTGGCACAGTCCGGAAGGTACTGTTGGGACCCACAGTGGTTTCAGCCATCATCTCCCACCTGACCATCAAGGATCAGGATTCCCCCCTCAGCCTCTATCCTCTTAATTTCAGCCTCAAAAGCACCCCCCCCCACACATCCCCAATCCACCCACTACAGCCCCTATCCCAACTAAAGCAGCCCCTTTCACCCCACTGCAGCTGCTATCTGCTATATCCCCACTACAGACCCTATCCCCCCACTAAAGCTTCTATCCTCTCATTTGCAGTCCCTCCCAAATCCCCTATCCTTTCACTGAAGTCACACTGAAGCCTCTATTCCCTACCACAGCCTCTACCCCATATTGGGCATAGGTGCTGCAGTTGAGGAGTTAGAGGCTGTATTGGGGTATAGGGCTGCTGCGCTATCCCCCAATACAGCCCCTATAGCCCCTGTCCTCCATTACAGCCCCTCTCCCTCACACTACAGTCCCCCGTCATCCCACTACAGGCCCTATCACCACATTGCAGCCCACTACCAATGCCCCTTCCTAGATTAGGTTCTGAAAATGCCCCTGATTTACAAGGCTGCTATTTTTGCCTTTTTAATGAGTTATAGTGACCTTAGCTACTGTATACAATGCTATTCTGCTGATAAAGTAGTTAATGTGCCGGTGTGTTATCATAGTTTGTTGCTCTCCATAAATCTAATTCGCCTTATTTTCCCTGGTTGTGTGCTGAGATTCGCAGACACTTTGTGCAAAGTTTAATTCATTTGGAGTTTCTTATTAAGTTCTTTCAGTGGTTGCCATAGCGATGCTGGTGGTAGAGGCCTGAGGCCTATGCCGTAGGAGCCGTGAAATCACACACTGTGACAAAGTGCTTTTATTTTCCGCGTAGGGATTGTATGCGTGCTACAGAGCTGTCACAGCGTCAACCTCCCGTCTCGTGATTTTTCTCCTCTAAATTATAAGCCCTTGCATGTTGAGCCATAAATAGCCTATATTATCGTGAATTTTAAAATGTCTCACACTAATTGATGCTGTTCCCTTTTATATGCAAGTTAATTTTTACAGTGTTTGTTTTCTTTGTAGTTTATTCGTCCATGTTGGTTCCAGAAAAATTGTAAATTTAATTTGTAAACCGGGTACGCCAAATGGCAGATCTATTGCTGTTGTAAAAAACAACTTCCATGATGCTTTGCCAGCCTTGTGGCTATTTTTGTGTATACAATTATTGTGTGCAAATGTAATTAAGTCAGTGTCCATTACTTTACACAGGCAGTGTTATTTCACTAAAGTGTGTGTACATTTAAAATTTCAGGCCATTATATACAAATACTAATTCTCCAAATCTTCTATATTTTCAATTTTGTTCACACTGAATTCACTTTGAATTGCCGGCAAACATGTAGTGAATAACCTTGTCATGGTGTCATATTTAAACAGATAATAATCTGAAAAAAATAAAACACATTCCCTCGATTAAAGCCAGATTCGTTTTTGTTTCCAACATTGATTAAAGGACCACTATAGTGTCAGGAAAACAAACTTGTTTTCCTGACACTATATAATCCTTAGGTCCCCCCCACCCTCAGGGCCCCCATCCCTCGGCGCTGAAGTGGTTAAAACCTCTTCAGCCACTTACCTTTATCCAGCGCCGGGTTCCCTCGGCGCTGGTGACCTTTCCTCCCCCTCCAGTGTCAGCTCCCGAGTGGAGCTGAATGCGCATGCGCGGCCAGAGACGCGCGCTCATTAAATCCGCCCATAGGAAAGCATTGAGCATTGAGCGCCGGGGAAGTGCCTCTAGCGGCTGTCAGGAAGACAGCCACTAGAGGTTGGATTAACCCTGCAATGTAAACATAGCAGTTTCTCTGAAACTGCTATGTTTACAGCTGCAGGGTTAAAACCTGGGAGACCTGGCACCCAGACCACTTCATTGAGCTGAAGTGGTCTGGGTGACTATAGTGGTCCTTTTAATTGTTTTAGACAGAGAGTGAAATCAGACATTTTTGAGAATGACTGACAATGCAATTTCCTTGATAAAATAAGAAAACTAGGTTTGCACTTCAAATTAACTTGAAATGATACCTTATTCTATAAAATGCTTGGACAGTATATTGAATGGCTGAGCAGTGAATCTTGCATGTATTATTTTTGAAGAGATTTCACCTGTAAGAAAAATGTTATTCACCCATCCCATAGATATTATATATTTAAAGGGAACCATAACCTATCTTGAAATGGCACCATGGAAAATCACTTTTATGAACTATTTTCATGTGATGCTCCATTTTATTTTTAATATATATTAAAAGAATAAGCACTTGGAATAGCACTCAAGTACACTGGAGCAACAATCAAGGTCGAGCACCCCCCGGTCCTTCATTCCATAGAAACATAGAATGTGACGGCAGATAAGAACCATTCGACCCATTTAGTCTGCCCAACATTCTAAATATTTTCATTAGTCCCTGGCCTTATCTTATATTTAGGATAGTCTTATGCATACCTTATCTTACTTATTTTTCTCCGAATCCTCCCTCTCCGATCTATGACTTCTGCTATATATTTGCACTCCCTCTTAAAGTGGTTCCTTGCAAATGCTCACCTTCCAGGACAGGAGAGTGCAGGTAGCCATGGTTTAATCTAAGCCACCTATCTGAAAACTTCCAGCATCAACGCCCAAAAGCGAAGTGGGCTAAGATCACGGGGCAGAGAACTAGCAAACATGAACAGGGCAGACGATCTGATACCCTCGACTAGGTTTTTAGCATGTACAGTATATGTGAAGAAACCACACACTTAGTTCATTAACTTTGATTTTTCTCGTTCGGTAGATAAAATTACTGAACACCGACCACCTCCCAGGCTCATTAACTACAAAGAAAACCGCAGATTAAGTGCACTTCCTGTGTGGCTGCCGTTCGTATGGTCGAACGCCACGTGTTGGAGAAAATGGCGGCCATCTTGTCACACGAAAAGAGGCAGCGGGACTTGGTCGTCGAGTGTCTGGAACAAAAATTTGACACTCAACTTCCCGAACACCGGTCAAATTCGCAATGCTTGCTTCTTTTTACCAACCAGCCAGGAGAGCACTATTCTGTAGTTTTGTTTTCACGAATTAGGGGAACAAACGCTACCCATAAGCCACGGGAACAGTTAGTGAATTTGTTCGGTTTTTAGACTTTCCGAAATGGACTGACTCTACCTCTGAAACTTTGGAATTGTTTTGGGCATAGGATCTTGTGTGCAGTCAGTTATATTATGTGAGGTTTCCATGGGTTTTAAGGTACTTTCTGTTTTTTTTTTAAATGTATGTTTTTTTTGTGCCTGGAGATAATTGAGTTTAGTACAATCCTTGACTCAATTATCCCCCAAGCACAGGGGAAGCATTATCCTTTTTTATGTGGGAGTGTCCTGGACTTACAGTATGTATTTTGTCATAATCCCCTCTCAGGTACAGTGGGGAATGCCCCTGAGATAAGTCACTGTAAACCCCGTGCATGGGGACTTGCATTTAATCCGGCCAATTGGCCTGAATAAATTCATTCCTGTTGTACCCTTCATATAGTCTAGGCTGATGTTTGGGTATCCGTCTGATTTGTTTGGTGAATTTACTTGGATGCTGTATTTCTTCTGGAGAATGTTCGAATCAACACCCGAACTGCAAGCTATAATCACTCAGTCTCTAGCAGTTCGGGAGGAAACGAACGAATGGGTATCTGAAATATCAGCGTTCGTTACAACTGATGGCAGAAGTGGGATCCGAACCAGGAGAATCCACGAATGGCACAACAGTACGAATGGCTAAAGAGAACAACATTAAAGGATCTGGTTGAAGCTCGAGGTCGGTCGGCAAGTAATAAGAAACGAGCAGTGCTGATAGCCGAATTAATGGAGAGCGACCAAGCCTGCTATGCCCCTGAAATAAGCAGGGAGGAAGCAGAATTTCAAAGAAAAGTCAGATGGCGACGCAGTTTGTTGGGGCCAAACCACAAGTAATAGAGCAAGTATCCACTGCACAGTTGGCACAACAACCCAACCTCTACTCAGGTGAGACAACTTCACTACAAGGGTCTGGCAATGGTGGGCAACAAAAAAAGTGAATTATGCTGTGTTTAAAAGTTTTGTGGATGGCGAAATGGACATAGATGCCTACAGGATTTTGAAAGACAGTGTGCTCTGGAGGAAATGGATAGAGACAAGTGGGTAGTCATCCTGAGTAGCAAGCTGTCGGGCAGAGCAGCTGAGGCATACAGGGCAGTACCCGACTCAGACATACACCATTATGAGTGGGTAAAGGATATTTTGTTGGTCCAGTATGCGGTAACACCTGAGGCATAGAGGAGGAAATTTCGAGGGCTCAGGAAAAACCACACAGACTCCTTTGCTGAGTGGGCCTTTCGAATGCACCGGGCAGCCAAGAATTGGATACAGGGCTGCCGGGCAACTTCGCTGGAGGATGCTTTACAGGATGCTTTACAGCTATTACTACTGAGATCAGAGACTGGGTGAGGGACGTAAGCCAAAGACAGGAGGAATCAGCTAAATTGGCGGATGAGTACCAGGACGGCAGACGAATGGAGCCCAGCGTATGGTGGCCCACTTTCATGCTCTCCTACCAGGTACAACCCGCACCACCACCACCCAGACCTGCTCATTTTAAGCACAACTGCCCTTACCAGAACAGAGGAGGTTGGGAAAGACCAGCACCCCAACCCACCAGGGCAGCCACTCATTGTTTCCACCAGGAGGCCCAGATCACAGTGAGGAGCAGTGGACGACTCTGCACAAGGCAAATCCAGTCCAGGCTGCAGGTGACACCAGGGAGCATCATCGCTAGTGGGTCATCGTAGACGGAATGGACACGCAGGGCCTGAGAGACACAGGTGCCATCCTCACCTTGATACAGCTGCACAAGATTCGTTCTCAAGCCCGCACCAACAAGACAGTAGTCATAAGGGTGGCGGGAGGAGCCATCCATAAGCTCCCCAGTGCACCTCAACAGGGGCTCGGGAGACAAGCATCTGGAGGTGGGCATAATGAAGGAGCTGCCGGCCGAGGTGTTATTGGGGAATGACTTGGGCTGCCTAACCTCAGAGCTCACACACACCTACCCAGAGAAAACATACCCAGTGACCACCAGATCGCAAGCACAGAGGGGGGGAGCCAGCACACTCCAAGGAACCTCAGGATGGACCTCATGTCCCTCTCTTAATCGAAGTCCCCCTCTCATTCTGGGGTCCCCAAGGCTTTGAGCAGAAGCAGAGTGCTGATTCCACACTAGAGTATAGGAAGGAGGCAGCATCCCCCAAGGGGATATAACTCAGGAAAGATTTGAGTGGGACAAGGGTTTATTATACCGGGTAAAAGGGGGAACAGGTAGTGGGGCTGCGCAGATAGCTAAAGGGCAGTTCATAGTACCCCGTAAATTTAGGGCAGAGCTACTCAAGCGCAGCCATGACATTCCCCTAGCGGGGCTTCTGGGGGTCTGGAAGACTAAGGACCGGCTAACCCAAACCTTCTTTTGACCAGGGATTACACGGGACCTGCAGGATTACTGCAGGTTGTGTGAAACCTGCCAAAAGATATGGAGAAGGGTGATCACTCAAAGGCCATGTTAAACCCTTTACCCATCATCGAGCAACCCTTCCACCGGGTAGCGGTGGACTTGATAGGCCCCCTCAGTAAGCCCAGCACCTCAAGAAAGAGCTATATCCTTACGGTAGTAGATTATGCTACTAGGTACCCTGAGGCTGCAGCTCTTTCTAATATAGAGGCAGAGACCGTGGCCGAGGCTCTGGTAAAAATTTTTACTAGGGTTGGTTTCCCTAGGGAGATTTTGCCTGGCAGGGACCTTATACGCTCCACTACCTACATCATAGGAAAATGTTCAGATGAAAGGATACGGAGATCCTTTCATGTGAACATGCTCCAGACCTACCTTGAGCGGGTGGAGGATGTAGCAGCAATATGTGCCCATTCATTTGAGGACAGAGAGGGTCTTCCCCACCTGACCTGCTCGCCCCTTTCCCCGGTACGATAGAACAAGTCAGACTAGGCGAAAAATGAAACCCCTTCGAGAAGGCTGAGGCCTCTCAGCTGCTCCAGGGATACAGGGAAATGTTTTCCACCTTGACAGGGTACACCTATCTGAAATACCAGTGTTCGTTACAGTATACATGGAGGTTCTGTGCAGAAGGGCAGAGTTACACACCAAAGTGACGCGCCAAACGGAAACAGCGCACTTGAACATGTACGGTGATACCTGTAGACCTGTACTATTTATTGCAAACCCAAATCGAGAACCACAGAGGAGTAGTAATGCTCAGTGTGGGGAATATTGAACTACTTCTGTAATTGATTCCCACCACTGTATGTTGTATTACTACTGAGAAAATTTATATAAAAAACTGAGATTGTCCAAAAAAAGCACTCCAGTTCAGTCATGACATCGCCAGGGCACGCAAGTCATTGTAAGAGGAATAAAAGATACATTGGGAGATATTTATAAAAAAGGTATGGCTACGTTTCTTAATTATTTTGATTGTATTTATTAAAATATTCTAAAAGTAATCTGCAAAGGGATGTTTTCCTCCACAGTAAATACTGCCACATTTCACAAACATTTCCATTTTAAAAGGCTGCCAGAGTTAGATTGACGTAAAACTGAGAAGTGAAACAAAACATTTTTCTGTAAAAAGATGGATAAATCTGATGTGTTGACAAAAAAAAAGATTACATGCAGTATTATTTTAAGAAATAGTGGCGCCAGTAATGGAGCTTAAAAACTCAGTGCTGCTAAGATAATCACCCAAGTGTCATGTCACTAAAAACACTATATATATACGTTGAATCAGGAGAAAGCAAGGTGATAGTGCACACAATGGCAAAGTATTTCACAATAGTATGGCTGGACTGAACCTACACATATAAAACATAAAATACCAACATAGTGTAAAACTGTATAAAAACTGAGTGGTATGTAGATAACTTGGAAGATATGGGATGGGTAACATCGTAATAAAAACCTTGGAAAGTGACAAGGCTCATTTAATCTAATGTTACATAACTAGGTCATTCAGATTTGTACCGGTCTCCTAGGCTTTTTTTTCTGTGGACACAATAGCAATTGTGTGTTTATACACTAGAGTGGGGTGTTAAAGACTCCTGAACGGGAGGTTAATTTGTTTTGGAAACACTATTGATAGTATCACCATTTTACCACTAAAGGTCTCCTGGTATTTTATTGTCCCCAGATTCATGGCAATCTACATTTAGAGGTTAAACAATGTTCTTTAACTGCAGTGCTCTAGTACTGGAGGGGTTAAACCTACGTTTTAAGAGATCCTAGTGCTGCTCATTTGAAGAGATGGTAGAGTACTGCCTGTCTAATATGAAGAAAAAAATGGTTAATTCACTTAAAACCAAGCTGTAATGTATTAAACAACGCATTGCAATATTGTGACTGTAGCTGAATTGGAGAATTGTCCATATGAGCTATTATGGCCTGAAATGTTCAGTTCTTTTTTCGGCTGACTGCAATTCACTGGTGAACAAACCTCCCCTAGTTGCCTTTCTGATTTTGGAAACTACTACATATTTGGAGATCCAACAGATTTCAATAAACTAAAGAGCATTTCTTACCTTTAAAAAGTGTTGCATACCTCACAAGAGTCCCTACTTAGGAGGGACAGTCCCTCTTTTGGGCTCAAATCCCTCTGTCCCTCTTTTCAATGCTATTATCCATCTTTTCTAGGAGCTCCATATTATTGGTGTGTCATAATGTGTACAACGGAGCTCCACAGCAATAATACTCCCAGTAATGTCTCTGAGTGTATAACAGAGCTCCACAGCAATAATACTCCCAGTAATGTGTCTGAGTGTATAACAGAGCTCCACAACAATTATACTCCCAGTAATGTCTCTGAGTGTATAACAGAGCTCCACAGCAATAATACTCCCAGTAATGTGTCTGAGTGTATAACAGAGCTCCACAGCAATAATACTCCCAGTAATGTGTCTGAGTGTATAACAGAGCTCCACAGCAATAATACTCCCAGTAATGTGTCTGAGTGTATAACAGAGCTCCACAGCAATAATACTCCCAGTAATGTCTCTGAGTGTATAGCAGAGCTCCACTGCACTAATACTAACAGTAATGTGTCTTTAAACTACAATAAATGTTTTAAAAAATAGTCTGTGTAAATAAGATACATTGCACTTGGTCTAAATTATAGTTGTATAAATTGTTATAAGTAAGTCGCCTAAAATTTCTCAGATCCACCCTGCCCCTGGCCACACTCCCACTCACACCCCTAAATTGAAAGTGTCCCTCTTTGCCCATTTGAAGTGTCAGTAGGCATGGTGCTGTGTAGTTGGAACCAGATACTTCATTACTATATTGTAGACAGCTATAATGACCTCTGTATTTACTAAAACTTCCAGGGTTGCAGGTGATGGGGCAATGCGATGGTAATTAAGTGAGAGTCTGCAGAGTACTATTAGCAATGATACACACATGGATAGTCTCAGGGAGAAAACGGCAGAAGTAAATCTTAAAAAACGTAAATGTGCTTCATTGCCCATCTCTCACTCTCTGTCTTTGTTACAGTGTGTCAGATCTTACCGAAAGGAGTTGTTTCTGTCCTTGGACCCTCAACTAGTCCTGCATCAGCATCCACTGTCAGCCACATCTGCGGAGAGAAAGAGGTGAGGACCAGTTTAAATCCCCCTCAGTGATACCCCTTACTGTATTGTGTTGTATATTTGTGGTGAAGGCATGCGAAAAATCATGAGTAGTGTGAGTTTATGATTTAACCTAGGTCAGTGGTCCCCAAACCAGTCCTCATGGCCCACCAACAGTTCAGGATTTTTGTATTTCCCTGTTTCATTCCAATGGAAATATTAACAAAACCTGGACTGTTGGTGGGTCTTGAGGACTGGTTTGGGAAATGCTGACCTAGGTGATGAGGTTCCCTAAGTCTCAGTGCGGCCCTGGGAAACACATACACGTGGATCACACCGCTTTGTATAGAATATTTACAGGGTTATCTACTAAACTGAGAATTCAAAGTGAATTTCAAATGTAAAGGAACACTCCAGGCACCATAACAAGTTAATAAAAAATGATATTGTTATAGTGCTAGACGAAACATGCCTTTTTCAAGCCAGTTTTGTCAATGGGTAGTCACTGATTAGCTCTTAGCCAATCATCGTTGCTCCTATCAGATGCTGCCTGAGTCTTCTAGTTTCCAGAATCTGAGTGAGCGGAAGGACAGAAAAGATCCAGTGTTGAACCACAGATTTTAGCGTTAAATTGTTCGAGAACTGTTTAGCCCCTAAAGGTGAGCCAGTGCCAGGGACCTCACAGCACCATAACAACTGGATTTCATTGAAGTTGTTATGGTGCCCAAACCAGCCCTTTAAGGCCACAATTGCCAAAATGGAAACATTCTCTGACAGTTATGTTTCCAGTTTCACTACTTTGGCCTAAACTTTAAAATTAATTTTAGTGAATAACACTCATAGTATAAAATAGTAAGCATGGGCGCCTAGTTTAAGAAAACGAACATAAAGTCAGTAAACTAAGATGGGGTGTAAGCTGGTAGGGGCGGAAGGAAGTGGAAGATACCTTTGCTAGGCGAGAAGAGGGGGCGTGGAAATGACTGTAGTTAAGCATCGAAACCATGAAGTCAAATATGTCTATATCACACAGTGCGGACACTTAATGCCAGGTCATACCCGAAATCTCAGGTAAGTGATGGTGCAGTCCAGATTAGGGTTCTATATTATTACAGCAGTTCCATCCCAAATATTTCGGACACTGATACGTTGTCTGAACTTGATCTTATCGGTAGAAAATAGTTGGAACATATTAAAAACCTTCATAGAGTTGTATAAAGTGTTCATTGTAGCCAGTTCTTACCTGAAATATTTTTGTTTCTTTTTATAAATGTTACTAATTAAAGGAACACTCCACACAAAGTACTTCAGCTTGCTTAAAGGGACACTGTAGGCACCCAGACCACTTCAGCTAATTGAAGTGGTCTGGGTCCTGTGACCCTTTTGCACTTAGTGCTGCAATGTAAAACATTGCTGTTCCAGAGAAACAGCAATGTTTACATTGCAGCTCTAAGTCTGCCCTATGCGGCTGTCTACCAGAAAGCCACTAGAGGGCTTCCGGAATCCAAACAGACTTTTGGTCCGTTATCTAACGCTGGACGTCCTCACGGAACTCCAGCGTCAGCTTTTCCCCATAGGAAAGCATTAGATAATGCTTTCCTATGGGGAGATCTAATGCACGCGCGGCCATTGCCGCGCATGCACATTAGGTATCCCCCGCCGGCTGACATCGGCGGGGGAGAAGCGTGGGCGGAGCCTGACCCAGCAACGTGAGACTCGGCATGCTGGATTCAGGTAAGTAGCTGAAAGGGTTTTGACCCCTTCAGCCCCGCTGGAGGGGGGCGCGAGGGAGTGGGGGACCTATTAGCCTTATGGTGCCAGGAAAATGGCTTTGTTTTCCTGGTGCTACAGGATCCCTTTAATGTATCTGGGGTCTGCGTCACTTTTTAAAAGTGTTGACTTCAACAGAGTGCAGCAAAATTCACTCGGAAAGCCGGGTTTTCTTCTGCTTGCACAGAGCTAAATTTATTAGGTACTATAACATAAAAAATATATAAAACAATGGAAAGATAAATTATCAATATGGCCAATACGCGTTTCGCCTCATGTGGCTTCCTCAGTTGGCTCTATAGTTCTAAAAAAAGTCCATGTCCATTATAAATGCTTGTGCAAATTGAAACCCGCGAATTTCAATTTGCACAAGCATTTATAATTGACATGGACTTTGTTTAGAACTATAGAGCCAACTGAGGAAGCCACATGAGGCGAAACGCGTATTGGCCATATTGATAATTTATCTTTCCATTGTTTTATATATTTTTTATGTTATAGTACCTAATAAATTTAGTTTTGATTATTCCATCCATTGGATCCTCTGCAATTTATTGGGAACCAACTTCTATTGGACACACCAACCATCCACAGAAGGGTTAGGATCACCCTGGAATAGATCCTGGAGCCATCAATACCAGAGCCAGGTCCTATATTGGCTCTGATTTTGTGAGTGTTTTCTTGCACATGCTATTCTTACACATTTATTGTTAAATTATCTGCACTATTTTGTGTACCTCTCTATCTCCACAGCATCATATTGAGAAGAGAGGTAAAAGTAACAGCCTTTCCTCCTTCTTAATGATCTATACTCTTGCTCGCAGCTCTAGCAGAGAGTCTTCTCAATGAGAAGTCTCTGATTGGTGTATTCTTGCAAAGGCTGCAGACAGGAGTTGTGCAGCTTTAGCAAACTGTTTTTTTTATTTTTGTCTGTATACCCCCAAAGAAAGCATGTCGCTAAAAATCCATGCACATTTTGTTTGGGGGGTATGTCTACTACATTTTAAAAGAAATATAAATATTTTCAGTATTTTTAATGATGTGCCACCCCCCCCCCCCCATGTAGGGGTGTCAAATGTTGCCTTTATTTGAAATCGGCTACGAAAAAAAAGATGCTTCATTTATATTTAACAGGTGTCCCTAACTCTGTTTCTTACCTGGCCACTCTAAATAATACCCAATCCAGATATATGCTTACAGATCACATCAGCTCTGTCTGCTACAGTACCTCCTGTTGCAGTCTTTGATGCTCCTCCTTTGCAGGTGAAAAGAATCTTCTGCATTAATAGGAATAGAATTGTCAGACCAATTGGAATTCCAGGAAAAGAAGCAATTTCTCTTTTTAGGTACATAGATATGAGTAGGATCAGGGGAGGGCTGGCAGCCTTAGGCCTGGGGGGCAAAACCAGTCAAGTGGCCCATTGCACCACCAAATCAGTTCACCATCCATGCCCACCTGGTTTTATAACGGATATTGATGTTATGCTAATCAGTAGCTCTTTGCCATACCCGCTCCTTCACGGCTCTGACTTTCAATGTTGTCAGAGCGCAGGCTGAGAATCTCTGAGCCTGTGCTCTGACTCACTAACTGAGCGCCAGAACCATGAGAGAGAGAATATAATCTGACTGCACCTACTGCTGGTGCGCACCAGTGGACCACCAGCGAATCATTTAAATTGAATATGCTGGGGTCCCCAACTTGTGAGCTGTGTTGGGCGCCTCTGTTGTCATGGCACCCTGCGTGACCGCACAGCTTGCACACCCCAACGTCTGGCCCTTCTGACACATACTGATGTTACTACTTAGAAATCCCTCAATATTAATACAGACATCAGAGTAAACACCAATAAACTGTGCAAACAGAGCTGATCCCCCCAAAGATTTGCTGAATGGATTTGTTGTAAGATTAAATCATGCCTCCTCCTCTCCCTCTCCCATGCGCTGCGCTGTAGGCTGGGAGGAAGTGAAGAGTAATCACATTCTCCCAGCACAGCGCCACCTGTGGCTGCATGGGGCACAGCTGTTTAATGTAATGCTTGCAGGACGGCCACCTGCCGCAGAACCTCTTTGTTCCCATCGCTGCAAAGGGCTCCAGGCACTGCTTGCTGTGAGTGTGAGCCATTGTAAATTAGGGGCAGAGGGCACTTGCACTGCGGTAAAGACAGGTCTGGGCAGGAGGAGAGTGCAGTGCAATCCCCTCCTGTGGGTCACCAGTAGACACAGTGTAGACACAGTGTGTGTTTACATTAAAAAGCCTGCAGGGACCGGCTATAGACACCAGAACCACTTCATTAAGCTATAGTGTCCCTTTAATGTGAGGTAAATTATAGATTAGTGTCACTAATAATATACTAGATTGCCTACTTACAACCAGATGAGGATGATGATGGGCTGCGGTTTGGCTCCACTGGTCTGGTGTAGAAGAGGATCTCTGAAGGCTGTTTGTAACTGTGGTCACAAAATTCAAAGTTCTAGTAGAATGGGAAGCAGCTCCATTTTTTTGGGGGCCCCTTAAACAGCTCAAGGTCTGGGTCCCAGGGCCTGACGGTGAGTATGCCCATAAGGCCCACCTAAAAGTCCACCTACATGTTCCACCCATGAGTTCGCTCACAGGGAGTGGAGTGTGTAGGGGATGTGTTATGTGTTATTGTAGATGTAGATCTAATGTGTGTGCTTATGGTATGTAGTGTATAGAGATACCAGTTTGTGTAGGTGATGCAGTGTATTTGTAGTGGAGGCAGTGTGTTTTTGTGTATAAGCGATGTACTGTGTGAATCTGTGTTTGTATGCATAAGGGATGCAAGGTGTGTGTCAGTAGTGTGTGCATTGAGTGTGTGTATGAAATGCATTGTGTTTCTGTATATATGTAAGAGAAGCAGTGTGTGTGTTTGAATGTGTGTGTAAGGGTTTGCATTGTGTGTTTCTATGTATGTGTGCAAAGGATGCATTGTCTTTGTGTGTAATGGATGCATTGTGTGTTTCTCTGTGTATAAGGGAAGCATGTTGTGTTTCTGTGTGTGTAGGGATGCATTGTGTGTTTGTGTATGTATAGGGATGCATTGTGTGTGTGCGCGTAGTGTGAAAGAGCTCCCTGTCCTGCCCCCTGTCCTATAGAGCTCTCCCCTGCCCCTTAGTGGTCTCTCCCCCCCATTCCCTAGCAGTCACTTCTCACACCCACCCTCCCTGTGCTCTTCTCATCCCCCCTCCCCCAAACCTACGGTATTCTTTTCAGCCCCCTCCCTCCCTGTGTTCTTCTCACTCCCCCCCATGTGTTCTCCTCACCTCCCCCCATGTGTTCTCCTCACCTCCCCCCATGTGTTCTACTCACTCCCTCCACCCTCCCTGTGTTCTTCTCACTCCCCCACCCTCCCTGTGTTCTCCTCATCTCCCCTTCTCTCCCCTCCTCCCTGTGTCCTTCTTACTCTTCCCCCTCCTCTCTGTGTTCTTCTTACTCCCCCTGTTCTTCTTAACCCCGTTCTTCTTAATCCCCCGTTCTTCTTAATTCCCCCAATCCCCCTGTTCTTCTTAATCCCCCCACCTCTCCCCCTTCTTCTAATCCCCCCTTCTTCTTAATCCCTCCCCCCTTCTTCTTAATCCCCCACCTTCTTCTTAATTCCCCCTCCCCCCTCTTAATTCCCCCTACCTCTTCTTCTTAATTTCCCCCCTCCCCTTCTTCTTAATCCCCCCTTTTACTTAATTCCCCCTCCTCCTTCTTCTTAATTCCCCCAAATCTTCTTAATCTCCCCACCCCTGTTCTTCTTAATCCCCCCCCCCATTCTTATTAATCCCCCCCCTCACTTTCTCTCCCCTCCCCTGTAGCTGGCCGAGCTGCTCTGTTGTGCGCGGTGCCGGCCGGACTGATAGGAAGGAGTGTGCACTTCCTGTCAGTCCGGCCGGTGACAGGAAACAGAAACTCCGCGCGGAACAGGAGTTTCTGTTTCCTGTCACCGGCCGGACTGACAGGAAGTGCACACTCCTTCCTATCAGTCCGGCCGGCACCGCGGACAGCAGAGCAGCTCGGCCAGCTACAGGGGAGGGGAGAATATGTGCTGCAGCCGCCTGAGGCTCTTAACAGAGCGCTCAGGCGGCTGCAGCATTTAAAGGGCCGGCCCTGCAGCGGCCGGTCCTGACAGAATTTAGGGCGGCCTGGGGGGCAATTGCCTCCCTGCCCCCCGGCCCAGCCCGCCCCTGAGTAGGATACACAACGAGAGCAAACATGCTTTCTCCAAGCCACGGCAAAGTCTACTAAGAAGTGTTAAAGTAAGCGACACTAAGAGAGTTAAATCCCTCTCTGGGGACCAATAATGTGACAGAATCTGATGTTCCAGAAATGCATTAAGCATTGGATGCGTTAGGGGAAGATCATAGACACGTTGCAGGCTATGTTTTTCTTTTTCTGAAATATTACCAGTATACAGAGAGCCAGAGGGCAGGATGTTTCACTCCAGAGACTTTAATGCATGGTTAAGAAATCGGTGTGAAAAGAAGGAACTTCGATTTGTTAGTCACAGTTGTTTCATTCGGAGAGATAAGTGACATCTGAATAGACATGGCTAGCATTCATCTGAGCGCAGTACGATGATACAAAGTGAGAAGGTCACACTATTCATTAAAGCAGATCCATCAAGCATATTTTTTTTGCATTTATCATTTCCTTATCCATAATACGTATCATAAAAGCGAGTTCTTCTTATAGGAAATGAATAGAACTTAGCTTTATCATACTGAGAACTTGCAGGAGATTGTGCTGTCCTTGAAGTTGCCATCTGCTTATTTTATATTCCCTGCAACTCAAGGCAGCCTTGTTTGCCCTTTGCATCACGGCCAAATTGTCACACAAGTGCATTTCTACAACCCGCTCGCCAACTAACAATCAGGTGAGATTGCGGAATACGCGTCACACATTAGATCGCAATGTTTCTCATTTACAAGCCGACAAATGCTGATTGCGCAGGAAATTTGGATGAGCGGTGGCTGACATGAAAAAACGAGAATTAAAATGTTCTTTATCTTTCTTGTGTAAACAATAAAGTGACTTTTAATACTTATGAGTATTGAAAATATCCCATGTTTAAGCTGCATGATAGGGCTATAGTTTACAAAGGTTTGGGGTTTTCAACGTTTTCTTTGCTGGTGGAAGAGTTGTCTATACAGAATCCTCGGATCTAGAACTCAGTACTCTCTATGACACTTTACTTATAAGTGGAAATAGTGTATTCTGTCACAGGAAATTTTTTTTATTATCATTATTGACTTTTTTAAATTTTCCCTTTTCTATTTTTCTTCTCTTTTTCTGTTCACTGATGTCTCTCTCCCCATTTGCGTGCCGTTATTGTCTTCTCGTTCTCTCCTTCCTCTAACATCTTCCTTATTTTTCATCCTTTCCTAATATCTAAACTTATTTCCCAATTCTGTTACCTTTTTATTCCTGATAAATTTTCTTCCTCTTGTTTTTCTTCCATTTCTCTTGTCTCCTTTTCAAATCTCAATCTTTTATCTGGAATCTTCTAATTTCATGGTCCACCTCCATTATACCGCACTCATTCTTTAATTTCTCTGTTTTTTTTACATTATTCCCTCTCTCTCCTGGGTTATGTTTTTTCCCGACTCTATTTTCAACGGTGTTCTTAAATTTGATCTTACTTGGGGCTTCTCCCCTATAAACCTGTTTTCTTACGCTGTTATCTTATGCTCTATTTCCACTCCTAATTTTTTTCACCTAGATACCTCACATTAAGTTGGGTCCAGAAGAAACCCCCAAACTTCAGTACCTGCGATTTGCTTCTGTTAGTCTCTACCCCAGTAATGAGGATATTAGTCTGGCTGTGTCACATATCTTGAAATCCTTCCACAACCCATCCACCAGCCTTATCTGTGCCAAGGCCGAATGTAAGCTAAGTATATATATTGTTTCTGTATATTGTCAGCCTGTGATGTAAACAAATAGTCGATTAAAAGTCATGCAACTAAAAGGAGCTTGAACTGAATGTTCAAGGTAAAAATGTCAATCACTGTTCAACAAAATACAACCTATACAAACTGTATCTATCCTTGCAGCTCTAAATATACTTTAATGGTGGGGTGACTCACAAATGCAAAGATTCCATTTAATAATGAACCTTGCGTACATTTATATTTATACCAGCATCATACTTTAAGCCCGTTTATGTAGCGTAATAAAAAGAATGTCAGACAGTTTCAGAAGAACATATAAGGAATATATAATGTAATGAAACAATGGAATTTAGTTATCAAGTAGTGAGTAGTCAAAAGGTGGGTAAAAATAGCAGTTGAAAAAGAAAACTTGACTTGAGGATTGGTTTTTGGTTTCTAACACTTCAATTTAGCCCAAATGTTTACAGATTGTTGGCATCAAATGAAAAGGTATTGTTTAAAGGTGACTTGTCCCGTATCTGAAATTGACACCATTGAATAAAAGATTGTAAATCCCTACCCAATGAGAGCCCTGAAGACAGATAACACTCTGGTCTATCATTTTGAGTGTCCAAGACCTGACAGCCCACGGCTACCTCAGTAATCCTGTGCGTGACTGGTAGGTCTATACTATAAGAAGTGGGTCTTTTTTTTTTTTTTTTAATATACCCCCAAATTGAGACATAATGAAAAAAAAAAATCAATTTCAACAAAAACTGAAAGGGTGATCTGCGGTTAGTTTATTTCTCTTTATCTGAGCTGCAGTACATTTAGCTGTAATTACTTCTCGTAGTTCTATCAGTGTCACAGAAACCCCTACGATATTGTGGAAAAGCTAAAAAAAAGTATTTCGCAAAATGTATTTTATTGTTGATTATATAACACTTGAAGAACGGGTCACTGAGTCGTTTTTACAGCCGAAGAATGGGTCCAATGCTAATGTAATGTGCGAAATGTGGATCTCTGTCAAAAAAGGTTAAAAACTATTTGTGTAATGGGGTAATTATTCAATGAAAACTGCATCTTAATTTTTACCATTACGGGAGAACAAGTAATAATATGAGTAGATGCTCATAAATGATAATTAGCTGCAAAAATGGACCGTGTTATGTGTGTATTTTAAAGAACCTATATTTCTTAAAACTAATTGTATCCTTTTTTTAAATTTTACAAATCAACACTTTTTGCCTATATTTTGCAATTCATACTTCAATTCACTACAATACAGTGTTTAGTGAATAAACACAGTCAGGGTTATTTACTAAGGTGAGAATTCAGTGTGAATTCAGAGTGAATTTTAAATTGAAGGCCAGAGTAGCCAAACGGAAAGCATTGCTGACTTAGACTTAGACCAGTTCGATTATTTTGACCTTAAACTTGTAATTCACTATTAATTTACATTGAATTCTCCCTTCAGTGAATAGCCCAGCTTGTTTTTTTTTTTTGTTTTTTTTTTTGGAATCAATTCACTTCAAACGCAGTTCAGGGAGATAGAGTAGATATTCATAGACAATTAGGTGCATTGAAAAGACCTTAGTCCGATATATTATGCAGTACATGAATTTAATATTTTTTTATTTATGGTAACTCTGCTATCTTACGACTTAGGACTAAAACAGATAAGGATCATCCAACTAAACTTCACCGTGGGTGATCAGTGCCTGGGGTGCGTGTTTCGTAGAGGAAGCGGCAATGGTGCTATGCTGGATGACAGATGTGGTTCATAGTTTTACCCCTTAGGCAATATACGATGCTACGTAAAGTTGCGGGGGGAGTGGGGGGATTGGGTGTTATGTAGGTTGAATAACCTATGGAGCTGAGGGTGGACAGAGTGTAACTACCCTATACCCACTGAGACGTTTAGCTAAAGCTGAACAAAACACAAACTAAATGGTAAAAGAAACCTGTTGCGTACACATTGTGCCTAATTGGGTGAGTCAGGTAGTGTCCGTTGCAGGAGGGTAAAGATTGGGCTTCCTGGGAATGAATGGTGTCACCACTGCCGGATTCCACCTGTGGGGTGTTTGTTTGTTCTGCTGCACGGGTCCCCATGTGTGACACCATGTCCTGAGGTATGTTTAGGGAGGTCAGCAAAGCCTTAGCTTCGGCCATGTCGTGTATTATGTGTTTATCTTCGTCTTTGAGGAACAGGAGCGTATGGGCGGAATGCCATCTGCATTGAATTTGATGGTGTCTTAGCAGAGTCATGACAGGAGCCAGTGTGCGCCTCCACGCCATAGTGGCACCTGAGAGGTCCGCAAAGAAAGTGAGCAACATGTTCTAGAAGGTGTAGGGTGTACTCTCCCGCACTGCTGCCACCACCATGGCCTTGTCCTTGTGGTGTTGGAAGCAGACCACCAGGTCTCTAGGTGTCCCACCCGGGGCTTTGGGCGACTTGTTGGCACGGAAGAATCCCTCCAGCTACACTGCTTTTCCCAGCCTTGGGGGCAACAGCGCAGTGAACAGGTGTCTCAGGAGATGGGGCAGCTCTGCTGGTGGTACATCTTCCCTGATGCCTCTGATCTTTAAATTTGTCTTGCGCTGCAAGTCTTCTATCTCTGCAAAAAGTGGGTCATACCTTTCATTTTGGCACTGCAGGTCTTTGATTGTTTGCTGCAGAGAGGTGATTTATTGGGCTTGCTCTCCAGCATTGTTCTCCAGGGTCCCCAGTCTGCTCGACAGCCCCTGATGTCTGTGCAGATTTTAGTGATGTCCACCAGTATAGTGGCTTGGAGTTCCGCCAGGAGTGTCTTTAGGACCGATGTGGTCACCGGTGTGACAGCTTGCTTTTTTGTTTACAGAGGAGCATGGATAACAAAAACATATACCAAATAGAAAAGTGGTCTTATTTACTATACTGGAGAACTGATTACGGTATTGCAGAATATATACCACAATTAGTTTGTTAAAGAATGTATGTGTGCTTTGGCCAAAATTTACAACTCCCTTCTTTAGAGATAATATATTTGTTGTTCAAAATAGTATTTATTATGTGAAATCACATATGTTGCAACAGCAGGGGTTATAGTGAGATGTTATATATGCGAAGCACCAAAACCAATTATAGGGGAAGATGCAGGAAGCAGTCTTAAAGCTGTTATAAGTAAAATTATGAAGTGATACTATGAGTCTTTATGTGAACAATTTAAAAGAATTATTGAGAGACTTCAGGATTCTAGAATGCCTATGTAAGCAAGTATATTAGTTGATCTATTAGCGCATAAAAGTATATCACAGCCTACAAAGCATGGACAGAGAAAAGGATTTGTGATCTGTGTTCTGTTATTTATAATTGTTGAATATTATGGGAGACTATTTGTTATTCTGGAAACCAATTAAATCACATTTAGTGTGGTTCTCCACCTTGGTAGTGTTCCAGTGGCTAGCAGAATGCATTATTTAAAGGACGCTGCTAAAACCGTGTATAATTTGATGTTAAGAGTGTAATGCACTGGCACTAAGGGGTGATTTGAGTGATTTAATTTGCCAAAAGCTTGCTAGATGATTGGGCCGGTCACCCCTATGAAGTTGTATGGGAAAATATAGGGATCTACTCAATTAAAGGGAAACAATAGATTAAAAATGACCCACTATTTTAAAGGCATTATATATATATATATATATATATATATATATATATATACGAGGTCTGTATCCAGCTTTGTAATATGAAAAATAGAGCTTTTTATTGAAGACGATACAAGAAACATTTTACATAGGACAGTGATGCCTCAGTCTCCTTTAAAGTAGGCATCACAAAGTTCTCCCAGCGTCTCTTCCACTGTTGAAAACACTCTGAAATATCCTTTGTTGGAATCGCCATCAGCTGCTTCGTCGTATTTACCTGAAACTCATCGATGGTCTGAAATCTCTTCCCTTTCAATGGTGGTTATAGCTTTGGAAAAAGCCAGAAGTCGCAAGGCGCCAAATCTTTCAACAGATTCTCGTCCATCTTTCAAGCGTTTGTTCCACACGTTTATTTGCATGGCACTCGTTGCAGCATAATTCCTTCTGAATCATCCGAATAGTTATCGCGGAGGAAGGTTTTAGCTTAACGGCAAATTTGATGCAGATGCGTTGCTCTACTCGCTCAGTAATTTCGAATGCCATGGCCCCACAGTACACATGCTTAATCAACGACGTCTAGCGCCCCCAAGTACAGCGAAGTAGTCATTGTTCACGCATGTGCATTTCAGTCCACTCTCCTTGGCTGCCAGGTTGCATCAATGTTGAGTAATCCGTTGTTGGTATATTAAAATGGCTGGACCTTTTCTGGACAGACCTCGTATATAATGCATTAAAATCATAATGCAAAATAAATATGTAAATGTAAAAACCTTCGTAAATCCTAAAACCTTACAGCTTAGACAAACCAACTCCTCTCTCAGGAACATGCTCCTCCAATAAAAAGCCTTTAATTCTAGCGTATGGGGTCTGAACTTGATATGTAAATTGCAGCAGAGGTTTATGGGATAAGTAGTTTATCCTTCACAGTTCCAATCATCGCAGTGGATGAGTAAAAAAAGTAAAAGTGGATGAGTAAAAAAAAAACTCCTATCAGTTTGTACACAACACAATTCACTGTTTTGTGATCAGCACTGTATGAAGAGATCGTCAGAGGTTCTGAAGGTATATCCTTGCAGTCTCATTGGATTTTAGGTGACCGCGCTATAGATTGTTCACTAATCCAATACCGTAAATACGCACAGCAAGACAAAAAAGACCCCCCATGAAAATGTTACTGAGGCCAGTCACACGCAACATGAAAGCGTCTTAATAATTTAAAAAAGTCAAAATGACACTTCAATATATGCAGTATACATGCGCTAAGACAAGTACAACAACCATGTGCAAATTAAGCAGATCTGACAGTTATAACAATGAATCTAAACGTGTATATTAAGCAGATTGAAAAGATACCTATTCATTTAATTTTAACTTCCAATCATAACATACCTAAAGAATGGTTTAAAAAAACAAAGAACCATTGCCATCATATTCAATATAACATTATGATAAACTAATGAAATATAACTAAAATATCATTGAAACAATACATCATACATAACATATAAATGTATCACGCATTACAAACATAGATTTTGTCTCCATGTCCCAAAGAGAAGAAGAGACCGCTGATACGGAATAGTTTAAAAGTAATGGATTATGGTCAGTGTTAGGCAACCTTCAGCACTCCAGATGGTATGGACTACATCTCCCAGAATACTCTTACAACCGTAATGCTTGCAAAGCAGTTTAGTACATGACAGCTAGAGTTTTGAAGGTTGCTAACACCTTCACTGCATGAACACATAAATATCCATCTTTCACATTGGCAATCACGCATTCGAGAAGGATTGGCCAACACATTCAAGAATTAGTTCACGTTATTTGTAACACAGTAACCTTCAAACCAAGAACCATCGCAAAGTTGATCGTAACGGTTTCTTGGATACTAGAAGTGCCCACCAACCAGGATGGATTAAAAACACCACAAAGAGTCAGTACATGGGGATCAAAAGACACTGCAGAAGACCCCAAGAACTGGAAAAATAGTTTCTAAATCTTACGACTCGATTTGTGCAAAAACATCACAACCTTCAACATTTATGGAGAGTTCAAAATGAAGTTCATAATATGAATAGAGAAGACTTAATCTCCATGAAAAGGAAAAAGAGAGATGATGGATTCACCATAGATAAAGATAGATCGCAACCAATCTTTGTGATTACCTATAATTCTGCAGATTGTGCTGAAATACTGGCCTATTTTCTCCCAAGATAAAACCATGGGTATAGAAGATGGCAAAAGACCTAAAGTAGTATTCAGAAAGAATCAAACTATCAATAATATAAGAGCAAGCAGCCTATCAGGGAATCTGCTAATAAAAGGGGGGGTAATTTTTTTTATATTCATTAAACAAAAGGACAATAAGTGTTTTTTGTCCTATCATAATGGTGAAAATAAGAAATATAAAATTCAACAATTCATCAGTTGCAATACAACAAATATAATTTACCTCCTGGAAATCCCATGCGGCAAACAATACATTGGTAGAACCGGTAGAAAATGAAAAACTAGACTCATGAACATACACGATCAATAAAGATAAAGTGTACCAATCGTGGCGTTCCATTACAATTCCTAGAGAAGGGATAGGCAACCTTCGGCACTCCAGATGTTTTGGACTGCACCTCCCATGATGCTTTGCAGTATCCCCCCCCCAAAGAAAACATATATTGTAAATCTATGTCACACCCTCTATTATAATTTAATTACATTTCCTTGATACATTTATAAAAATATCCCCTTTTTAAGGAAAATGGTGTTGTTAATCAACTAACACAGGTGTCCCTATATATCACCTACAATATAATGATAATATTTAGACCAAAATGTTCTTTACCAAGATTAACTTTGAATTTAAGTAATCCTCCATTATTACTTCAATTGAAACATATGTCAAACTAGTATTGAATGCAAATCAAGCTTGTAATTAATCAATACAGGCTCCCTTTTTATATATATGAAAAAACATCTAATAACCATTGTAAAGCGCTGCGGAATTTGACGGCGCTCTATAAATATCATAATAATAATAATAGCATAGAGATAAAACTGTAATATGTTTTATTATATATACACTATCCATAGATCAAGTACAATGTATCACAAAACAGAAACATAATTAGAATACTCATAGAAATGTGATCCATATATCTCTCTCTATATATAAGCAATCTCTATATATTTTTTTACCAAGCAGTAAGCTCCATAGAGTCAAATTACTATTTTGAATTTCTATTTGTGGTATAATGTTTTTATTAGAACGTGCCTAATGGAGTAAATACTCATTTTTATCGTTTAAAACACTTCAGAGATATAGAAAAGATTATTGATTGGTGAATTCTAAAATACATATAAAAAGAGCCCTTTCCACGTAATGTTCATCTACTACTCCCTGAGGAAGTGGGCCAGGGAAGATTGAACACCACGAACATTGTGCTTTTTGGATTAACCGAGTATCTATACCACAGTCTTCCGACAGTACAGAGCGTGCAAATCGGAGAGACGCCGAAGTGGATGGATACCATTAATCCAACGCGATCCAAACGGATTACAGGAAGCTTGGGTCCCTATTTTCGTAATCAATTTTAATTTTCTACAGGAGTACAAAAGGAACTTTTACCAACTTCTACCTCCAACTACAGTTAAGTGGACTTCTTTTATACCGGAATGTCATTCAATATATTGAGAGCTGGCCATAGCTGTGGGACTCAGAAACCTTTAACTGATGAATGTACCAGTACATAAGGTTAATTTTTTTTATTTTTTTTAAAATAAATTAGTGTGTGTTGAATTACTACATGCTTCAAATTTTGGAATACAATTCTGAACAAAGTGTCATAAAGTATAGTAGACTTACTTTGCTTTTGTCCTCTTTGGGCCCCTCTACTAAGCTCTTACAGTGTTTTTCACTATAGTGAGAATTCAAATTGAATTTCAGATTTATGTCAATATGGAAACATTATCCAAGTCAACTATGCTTTCAGTTCAGCTAATCTGATTTTACATTTGTAATTCACTTTAAATTCTTTAATAAATAGACCTGTTAGTGCAGGTCAGATGTATCAAATGCCTATGGCCCTATTTCCGACCATGGATTAGGAGGCTGTGAATTGTGGCTGGCAGGCTGTAGGCTCTTAATCCAGGATGGTGAAGAAAAGGGTTTGTGTCTTTCCCACCCCTGTTCAAGAGGCCCCTCCTGGGCAGTCTAAACGAGGTGTAATTGTTTTTACAAATTGGTTTGTAACACGCCGGTCACTTCCTTTGTGGAGAGCCAGAGGCTCTTGCACAGAGGCTGTTAACCTCCGGACTTAGTTCAGAGCTGAAAGCTTCTGGCTCTCATAGCGGCAGTGAGAGTTGCCTGTCGGACCACAGGAAAAAAGTCATACTTTTGGCAACACCATGTGCTGTAGTGATGATGGTGCTTGAAGTGTCCATTAAATTTCTCTCTAACTTCCTGGACCACATCGAACAGCATTAGAAATGAGCCCTTAGTGTACACTTGCATACACATACCGTATCTCAATGATTGTGTTAATTTATATATCAAATCCTTTAACCAAGTTTATGAAACCTGTTGGAAGTGATTAAATTGGCTGATTTTTTTCCACTGGCACTAGTGGCAATACTTTCAATGTGCCCTTTTTCAGACTTACGGCAAATGTAATGCGTTATTTGCTATAATTAATCTCAGCAACCCCTGGGAAAATATTGGTGCTGAAAATGTTCATTCTTTGACAGTACCTCAAGTGGGAAAAATATTATGGCGGTGGGCCAAGCTCTCTCTTAAAGGACCACTATAGTGCCAGAAAAACATACTCGTTTTCCTGGCACTATAGTGCCCTGAGGGTGCCCCCACCCTCAGGGTCCCCCTCACTCCAGCGCTGGGCGGGGAGCCCTCCTCCTCCTCTCCGCCTCCTCTCCACCTCCTCGGCTGAATACGCATGCGCGGCAAGAGCCGCGCACGCATTCAGCCAGTCTCATAGGAAAGCATTCACAATGCTTTCCTATGGACGCTGGTGTCTTCTCACTGTGATTTTCACAGTGAGAAGCACGCAAGCGCCTCTAGCTGCTGTCAATGAGACAGCCACTAGAAGCTGGATTAACCCTAATATAAACATAGCAGTTTCTCTGCTGGCAAGTTCTGGAGACTTTGCAGCATTCCATCGACGTTGGGAAGTATGTAATTAGGATGGGACTGGGCCAGCATTGGGGTATATCTGAGTCATGGATTGTATCACCAGTGAGGAGCATGCTCCAATCTGATGTGCATGCACAGCAGTCTTACTGATGAGTGGCGTCTCTCCTGACAAAAAACACCACAGGACTGTCCCTGTGCAGAGTGCTCGGGAGGTGCTCTTATGTAAGCAAATGCCCTGGGCTTGCATAGTGCAATGCTTTCTGTGAAGTTTTTAAACATTTTTCACTAGAAGCTGTGCACCAGGGCGGTTGGACAGGGGCCTAACTTTTGGGATTCTTGCTCCAAATTTCCCAACTGTTGGGAGTTACATATTAGTAATTATAAACATGTTTTATTTGTATTAGTTCTTCAAATAACAGACTTTTACTACCCAAAATAAAGGTAATGGTAAAACTGACTTTAAGGTCAAAAAACAAGAAACTCTAACAGGTATATTCATTAAAGTGAGAATTCAATCTGAATTTCAAATTTAAGGCCAAATAAATCAAACTGGAAACATAGGTGACTTAGAGAATCTGTCCATTGCAGCTACCGTTACATTACATTTGAAATTCACATTGAATTCACTTTGAATTATTCTCTTAGTAAAATAACCCTGTCAGTAAACTGCAGATTGCATAGATTAGATGGGCCGAGTAATCCTTAGTTTATTCAATAATAAAATCTTCCCTGCTTCTCATATGGAAACTGAATAATATTTGTTATCGTATATTAATGTGCTCTGATTGCTTCCAGTCGCTAATACCTGCTGGAACGCATATTTTGATAGGAATAAAAGCACTTTGTGGAGTGTTTAAATCTCTCTCACTGTGAGGCTCGTGTTCAGAGTGTCAGTGGGATTTCATTCAGATGAGAATGAATGATATTAAAATAGAAATCGCAGTGCGAGCGTGAAGCAGCAGATTACTTTTTTTATAGCGGCGTCGTTTGCTATATAGGGATCTGACGTGTTTTGCACTGAAACGTTATGTCATGTACACATTACCAGCTGTGTATAGAAACATCTTCTAGCTGGGTTCAATCAATGTATGGCCCTCAATATTTAGCAAAAAGCTACGTAGGGACAAATGGATTGGCAGTTTAACAACAGCCGCGTTAACATTGGTTCGCATATTGTCATCTGTCACATAAAGTGCAGAGATGCTGTATATGGACACATTAGGGAGAAGTACAGAAATTACAAGAAAAAATATACTAAATTTCTGTCTATATGTAAGCATAAGTGTATATCACTAGAAATTAATGCAATCCTTAAAACATTTTCATTTTTCTAAAAATGATGTAATCACTATGGAAACCAAAGGGATGTTTATGGCTGATTGCATTGATTCTAGAACGCTACACCCGGATTGCTCTTGTAGAAGTGTAACATTTATGTAGAAATGCCGTGGAAAGTCACTGAATTGCAACCATTACCATTTGACCCTAGTTACTGTGTTATTTGCTATATATATATATATTTTATTTCTCACTTTCCATTTCTCTCTCTTGCCTGTCTTGTTTTATTTTCTACTATCCTCTGTCACTTGTAATGCTTTACATTTCTGTTCACGTTGTTTATATCTGTCCTGAATCCTTCAATCTACTGTCCTTCTTTCTTCCAGGTTTATTGAGGTTGGAAGAATTGGTCCGCCAGTTCCTTATTTCTAAAGACACCCTCTCTGTGCGAATGTTGGATGAGTCCAATGATCCAACGCCACTTTTGAAAGAGATTCGTGATGACAAAGTGTCTACAATCATCATCGATGCCAATGCAACAATATCACACCTCATCCTTAAGAAGGTAATAGGGGGAAACCACAGCAAACATCTTTGGGAGAAGATAACATTGTTTGTTGTCAGTAGCTGATTGTAGGTGAGAGAAAGAAACAGAAAATGAATGTTCTTGTTCTTCTGTTGCATGATTAGGCAACATGTAGAGACCTTTCTGTTTTTGAAGGATCATCTGCAGGTTGATGGGACTTGGATTCAACGAGCTGTAGGGCTGTTGTTTTTAGTTTTCTTGGCCATTCCTAACCATTTCATTTCTTTGTGTATTTCTCAGGCTTCAGAACTTGGAATGACCTCTGCCCATTACAAGTACATACTGACCACAATGGTGAGTCCACCGACATGCAGATCGGGCTGACAGTGAACAAAATTGTGGAGTAATATTGAGAAATTAGGAAAATGAGGGAAGTCTCAGAGAAGACAGATCATGTATAATCAGTAAAGTAGAAATAAAAATTGCATATTAGGATGAGATGTGACGTGACCATAAACAGGAGGCATGCTATCTCTGTCTGAGTGTTGTCTATATCTGTCCAGGACTTCCCCTTGCTACCACTGGAAGGAGTAGTAAGTGACCACTCAAACATCTTGGGGTTCTCGATGTATAACAGCAGTCACCCATTCTACTTGGAGTTTTTGAGGAGCCTCAACATGTCCTGGAGGGAGAACTGCGACCTTAGCTCCTACCTGGGGCCAGCTGTGAGTGTTAAAGTGATAATGTGGAAATCATGCGACCTTTTGACGCTTCCATAGGTCAGAAGGTCAATGATGACCATGATCAATGTAGCATTGATCCAATTTGGCTTCAGCGTGATATCTTAACCTTGATGTCATCCCTTCAATTTCTTCTTATGCAGCTTTCTGCTGCATTGATGTTCGATGCCGTACATGTTGTGGTCAGTGCCGTACGGGAGCTAAACCGAAGCCAGGAGATTGGAGTCAAGCAACTTTCCTGCAGCACATCACAAATATGGCAACATGGAACCAGCCTCATGAACTATCTACGCATGGTGAGCGACCACACGTACTCCAAAATACAGCACATTGTAAAAACACTTTAAAGATTAAGTCCCAGTTCCTCCAGTTTTTAACAAAATTTGATAAATTAATAAAATTACCTCTTGAATGTCTCCAGACTCATCATCACACCATTAATTTATTTTTAATGCTTTATAATATATGCCTTCTTAAATGAATTTGTTCCTTAGCTGTTTGTACTCCTAAAGTGTCTGTTTTTCATTCCTTGATTGCTTCTCCCGATCCTTCATCTTCTAAAAAATCTGAAATTCCTTCAGATCTACTCTTCCTTGTTTGACTCCTGTCTTTCTCTGCTGATTTGTCAAATTTGCAATGCCAGGTAGAGTATGATGGACTGACTGGACGGGTTGAATTCAACAGCAAAGGGCAGAGAACGAACTACACTTTGCGTATCCTGGAAAAGGCTGGGGACAGTCATCGAGAGGTAAGGATTGTGAAAGGGAGAGACAGAGGAACCATTGTGTGAAAACTGTTTATGGTTTGGTATAGTTGGTGGCACTGACTGCGTATGGGTAACAGGACATCTGGCAGAATAGATTACTGCGGGAGTATGTGTGTAAGATTGAGTACTCAATGTATAAACTCTATTATTCCCTGCAGATCGGAGTCTGGTATTCTAACCGCACCCTGGCCATGAATGCTACCAGTTTGGACATTAACATTTCGGAGACCTTAGAAAACAAGACTTTAGTAGTTACTACTATACTGGTAAGTTCTACCCAATAAGACTTCTGT
Organism: Pelobates cultripes; assembly: GCA_933207985.1. Taxonomy (NCBI): domain Eukaryota; kingdom Metazoa; phylum Chordata; class Amphibia; order Anura; family Pelobatidae; genus Pelobates; species Pelobates cultripes. Next base: position 23,755,502 of record OW240921.1, on the reverse strand, counting down.
CCATCTTGTCCAAATCACAGCTATGCATCTAATCAAATTATTATAAAAATCATAAAGCCCTTTTCATGAGCCAGTTAATTAGCTATCAATTTGATATGAAAATTTAAATAGTTAAATTGATCTGGAGCCAAAATTCTTAAAGGTACACTATAGGCACTATATCTATTTCATTTAATTGAATTGGTTATAGTGACTAGCATTCCTTGGCACTGTAACTTTTAGTGTAAAAGGCTTTTTGGGCAGTTTAACACTAAATAATCACAGTAGGCAGTCATCTTGCACTCTCATCCAATCACAACTGCCTGTTGCTGCTCATGCTAATGCTTCCTTATTTGCCCAAGCAGCACTGAGTGGATGGGCTACTTTGGACTCTTGTTTACCATTTTATATGGTGCCAGTGGACTTCACTATAACCACTTCAAAGAGATGATGCAGTTACAGTGTCTCTTTTATGGGGAATTTCAAATTCTCACTTTTATTTGCTGCCACCTGGCTGGATTTCATAGATTTCCTTCATGCAATGTCGCCTGGCCAGGGTTTCAGAATTGTCCTTCTTGCAGTCTGCTTTAGATCCAAACACATAGCGTCTAAAAGAGGGGAATTCCCAAATAACCAGTAAAAAATATATAACTACAGATCTTTTTTGGCTGTTGAAGGAGTCATATGGTGAGTGACAAATCCACCTGCACCCCTATTCCACATATTTCATGTATCCTTCAATCCTTTAGAACTCAGAGTTACTTTTTTACTTCATACTTTTGTTCTTCCTCTAATTCTTTATTGCTCTTTTCTAATTTTTCACACTAATTCCTCAATTGCTCTGCAGGAGAACCCATACATGATGCGCAAAGCGAATTTTCGCTCCCTGTCTGGAAACGACCAATACGAGGGATTCTGTGCCGAGATGCTGATGGAGCTCGCGGCTCTCCTTCGCTTTAACTACAAAATCAAACTTGTCGAGGATGGACTTTATGGCGCCCCTGAACCCAATGGCTCTTGGACAGGCATGGTTGGAGAACTTATTAACAGAGTACGTTGAACATGATAATAATCTGTAACATCCCAATCCAATAATACCTTATGTACTAACCTAAGCACAAGTCATTTGATTGAGAGAATGATCCCCTCCCAGCCCAAGTCTTCCAGTTAAATGAGTGGTTATTAACTACTGGGTCTGGGCCCAGAAATAAGAAAAGGAACATAATTAACATCAGGCCTCAGACAACTGCCTTATACGCTGTTTAGTGTTGACGTCAAGGCCCCCTGTGTTAATGGGAAAATATCAACACTACTAATCTGTATGTTTTACAGAATGTATATTTATACTAATTTTATTAGAGTAGGTGACTGAGCTAATTTTCTGATTTGAACACAGGCATAGTTATTTAATAAAGTGAGAATTAGCAGGATTAAAAGTGTATTTCAAATTTGAGACAATTTGAGTACAAAACCCCAGTGAGTTTACAAACAGTATCTGATACTTTATCACCTAGGTGGGATCCCCTTAACCCACACCAATAAATTCAAAACACAAAAATATACAAGGTGGAGTATCTTACACGTAGTTTGAAAGTATTGTATATGGTCATTTCTTAAGGAGTACGGTCCTAAAGGTAGATACAAACGAAAGACAAACACTAGCGCAATATTGTCTGTATATTCGTATTGGAGTGAATGAATATATGCAGATACACTCACAAGTGAAGAGCCAGTAAATTATCGGCTCAAGATATCAGCTTAGTGGGATTTTTGGGGTCCCACTCCCTCTTCTGTGTGTTGTAGCAGCTTCAACTTATTGATTGTAGCCACAGATTCAAGTATTGATTAAAGTGCTTTATTATCCATAAAGTGCACAAAACATAAATGCAATAAAAATAGAATTAAAAGTTCTTACAGAATTGGTAGTAAGTCCTTTTGGTTAGCAAAACGCGTTTTGCTTCTCTGGGAGGCTTCCCCAGTTGCTGTGATGTGATTTGTAGTCCTTCTTTCTTTTAAATGGTTTGTGTCTGCCGCTTTCAGGTGTCTTGCGCTTCAATCAATCAACTTCCGGTTCCGTGTTCCATTTTTCGAAAGCAACTTCTACTTGCGTCTGACGTACTTCCAGTTTCCTTCGTTGGTACTGGAATGCAACCTTGCCTTCCACTGTAATAGTTTCCTCTTCCTTCCTCTTCCTGAGAAAGCAATTACAGTGTAATGTAAGGTTGCGTTCCAATACCAACAAAGGACACCGGAAGTACTTCAGACACAAGTAGAAGTTGCGTTCCAACAATGGAACGCAAAACCGGAACGGAAAGTTGATCGATCAAAGCGCAAGACACCTGAAAGCGGCAGACACAAACAATTTAAAAGAAGGAAGGACTACAAATCACATCACAGCAACGGAGGAAACCTCCCATAGAGGCGAAACGCGTTTTGCTAACCATAAGGACTTACTACCAATTCTGTAAGGACTTTTTATTCTATTTTTATTGCATTTATGTTTTGTGCACTTTATGGATATTAAGGCACTTTAATTAATACTTGAATCTGTGGCTATAATCAATAGGTTGAAGCTACTACAACACACAGAAGAGGGAGAGATATCTTGAGCCGATAATTTACTGGCTTTTCACTTGTGAGTGTATCTGCATATATTCATTCACTCCAATACTCATATACAGACAATATTGCGCTAGTGTTTGTCTTTCTTTTTTGTCTACCTTTAGAACCGTACTCCTTAAGAAATTACCATATACAATCCCTTCAAACTACACGTAAGATACTTCACCTTGTGATTATTTGTGTTTTTTTTATTTTTTTATAAATTCTTTATTTTCAAAGGTACATGGATAGTGTAACATACAGATTTCGGACCTGGTGGTACGTCTAGCTGCGCCTGTGAGTTTTTAGAGTTATCTCTTCCCTTTTCTGTTGGGATGGGGAGGAGAGGGAGTGCAGTAGAGGAGGAAGGAGGGGAGAAGAGGAAGAAGAAGAAAAAAAAAAAGGGGGGGGCTGGGGCCAATGTTTGGTGTGGGTGCGTTTGGTGAGCTTTGCTGCCCGCCTTTTGCGTTTCGTTGGTGGGGGGGAGTGGGTATTCTCACTGTTAGCTCCCTCTCTGCTTGTGTTGGGTTTCAGTTGTTTAGTCGGGAGGGGGCCTGGGGTGGAGGCCTAGTGTCTTCGGGGTTTGTCCCATCGTCATGCGGTGTGGGGTCCCGCCTCTGGTCCTGTTATCTGGCCTTTGCGGTCCAGTGCCGTGTCTGTCGTGGCGGTTGGAGCTATGGGACTGTGCCGTGTTGGGGCCCTAACGGTCTGGTGCTGGGGCTCTGGGCGGGTGTTTGTCTTGGGTGGGATTCACTCCTTCGGTCCGTGTCGGCCCGAAGGGTGGCAGTGGTCCGTCCGTCTGGGTCAGGGACTGCTGTGGGGTCGTTCCCGGGATGCCCCCTTCCTCTCCGGGGGTTCCTCCTCCTCTCACATCGGGGGAATCCTGTGGTGGGGCCGTGGGTGTTGTCTTCCCCCGGCCACCCGCCCGCCGGGGTCCCTGTCACGAACACACCCTACTCCAAGAGTGCGCGTGACGTAGTTGTGGTTGTGAAAGGGTTAAAGTTCACTATTTGTCTGCACTAGACCGGAAATAATGACAAAATCCCCCTTTAACACCACCCACACTTAAACATAATAATATAACTATTACTATTTTAACGCTGCCACCACCAAGACAATTTATAAATGGGGTGCCTTGGTCCCCCAGGTAAATCAACAATAAAACCCACCAAATATTACTTAGTACAATATTCAAGGAATTACAAAAATACTAACTAGTCTCTTCAGGTAACGTGATTCTTAACCAGACAAAGGCAGAACTTAAAAAATGAATGTTTATTATGAGCAAAAATGAATAACAGTGCATATAAAAATATATGATAAACAAATTATTTACACCAACAACAGATAAAAATAAAAAGGATAAAATACAGAAGTCCTAATTACTCACTTAGGTTTTTCAAAGTACAACTTCTGTCCAGGGGGTCTCTGGCAAGGAAGGATGGTGACTCACTCAAAATTAGATCTTGGACCCAAGCAAGTACACAAACACCCTTCAGGATCATTAGATATATACCCTGTGGTTTATCAAGTCTTGCCCAGGAGTGGCGTTAAGGCGTACCTACAGAAATAATAACTGACCACCTCCTTTGTTCCAGACCACTGTCAATCCAAATGGAAACATTTGACTCTATCTTCTTTTTTGTACCTGCCACAGGAATAATAGTTGCATCTACAAATTTGTTATTATTTTCCCATTCCATAGACATGTTGCACGTCCCACCCACGATCCAATAGGACGGACACCACAATTCCTTTCCCTAGGGTCAAGTTAGGCCACTCATGTTTGGACTTGGTTAGAAGATGGCGCTTGTCACATTCCAAATATAACAAAAATGAGGCGTTATTATTATTCTGTGGGGGTAAATATGAATGTTTTTGTCCTTCCTTTGGATATGATACTAGAACAAAGCTAATGGCATTTACATATCAAAGAGATTTACTCCTCACTTACAAGGTACAGGCCAAATGGATGAAGAGACATTCAGACTTTTCCAAGTGTAGAACCTTACACCTTGCAGATACTTGATTACTTCACATCCATATGGTAAAATCCCTTTCACATCGCTATGCCATTCACACTACCCCTTCTGTCATCTGACCTCTGTGGGGGTCCCAGCTTCAAAAGATGTAACCCCTGTTGACCTCAGCAATAGCATCTCTGTAATTTGTGCCATTTTCTACACAAATTACATTAAAAGATGATATTCCATAGGGTAATAATAAATTATACACCCTTGTCGTGACAGTCCCCTGTGGGGGAAGTGGATGAGGGGGGCAGGTCGTTGGGGGGGTGATGGGTTTGTGGGGTGAGGGGTGCGGGGTGAGGCCAGTATCCTGTGTTGGGTCCGGCGTGCGCTGAATGTTCGTGCCGTGAAGTTTGCCAGGTAGTGAGGCTGGCGGGGGTCATCTGTCCAATGGGGTATTTATGTCACTTCGATGGTGTCCAGCGTCGGATAATTTGTGTCCCAGGGGTCCCAGGTTCGATGAAACGCTTTGTAAGAGTCGTGTATCTGCGCGGTTAACTCGTCCAGATCTCGGGTTTCTATGATCTTGTTGATGATAGTTGAGAATGCGGGAATTCGGTGGTCTGCCCACCGTTCCGCGATCGCCCTTCTGGCCGCCAGCGTTATCCTAGCGGCTAGCTTGTTCTCGCTTTTGGTGAGGGAGTCCAGAGGTTTGTTAAGTAGTATCGTCCACGGCTGCGCCGGGTAGGGTTTGTTGAGAATCTGTTCTATGAGACCGCTGATTGCCGACCCAAATTTTTGGGCATGTCCACCAGCAGTGTATGTATGAGCCAGTTTCGCCACATAACTTCCAGCATAGAGTGTCAGGTTTTCGGACCATTTTGTGGAGTCTGTGTGGTGTCAGGTACCACCGGAACAGCGTTTTGTATGCTTGTTCCTTGTGGGTGACGCATACTGTCAAGGAGTTTGTTGCCTCCCAAATTTCCGCCCAGTCGCTCGATTCCTCCGGCGGCCCTAGGTCTCGTTCCCATGCGACGATGTAGGTGAGGTTAATGTGTGAGGTATGCGTTGTCAGGGTTGAGTATAGGCTGGAGATTTGTCCTGAGTGTAAGGGTGCGTCAAAGCACCTTTTCTCAAATGGTGTCGGGGGCGAGGTCCCCGCTTGTTTGATCATTGGCTGTCTTGCTAGATCCCTGAGCTGGATGTAGCGAAAATGGTCTGCAGTTGTAAGTGTCTCGCTGTCCGGTAAGTCTTTGTAGTCTATGATTTCTCCTTGGTGATATAGGTGAAGGAGTTTTGAATTTCAAATTAGAGCCCAAAATGTCTGAATTGGAAAAAAAATCAGCTATGCTTCCAGTTTGGCTATTTTGGTTTGAAATGTAAAATTCACTTTGAATTCCTGACAATTTTCATTTTAGTGAATGACCCTGATAGTCATCAATTTAATGCCATTTACAGTATTTAGATCCTAAACCGTGACTCTGTGATTGGACAGCCATGGAAAGCCTGGGTGGAGGTAGAAGGGGAGGGCTTGCAAAGGTCACAGACAAGAGATCTTTGCAAGTTGTGATTACATTTAAGCCCAATACTAAAATGTATAATTAAATTCCTGCATATTTTCATTGAGGGCATATCTACTAAATAGTCATTTTAAAATGTTGTATTTAGGCAGAGTCCCTTTAAGATCCCAGAATATTCAGACAGGCTGGCCATTAGGTGTATATCTGTATATATTGTAACTAATTAAATCCTTTACTTAATAATTATGTGTTATGTTTAATCCTTTTCCGCTCCCACTGGGCCTCCCACATACTGTACTTGCTCAACTTGAAGAGGAAGAGAGCAAAGTCCCTGAATGCATTTCAGATTTCATTGCCTTTTGTGCTAATTCACAATAGATAATGAATTACAGGAAAGGCTCAAAATGTCTTCATCTTCTCATCTTCATTGTCAAATCTCAGTCTGCCGTGTATTAATGGATTCATCTTAGAATCAGATTGTAATTTGTAATCCCCGTGTGAATCAAATAAAATCTTGTAACACTGTACCACTCCTTTCAGTTGCTTATGTGCATTTTCCACTTTTCCCTTAAAGGGACATTTGGGGCACCATGACAACTTCATCAGAATGAAGTTATCAAGGTGCAAGAAGGTCCCAGAGGCGGTCTTACTCTCCTTTGTGAGAGTAAGTAAAAGTGAGTGTATCTGTTCTTAATGGGGTCCTAGTGACAGGCTGCCCAACAGTGATGCCAAGGATTTCTGATCGAAGCCTCGGACCCTCAAAGGAAGTGAAGGGGCAGAGTAATCAGGTGTCATCTTATAAAGTGTGAGGGTTATATCATTAGATAAAAGGTTTAATCACCTGAGGTAAGACGTCGCTTGGAACCTGCTAGCACCATCATAACTTCATAGGTGTTCATAGGAGTGGTCCTTTTAGGAGGATTTGTAAACGTTCCGCAAGTGAAATTGGCAGTGGCACACTCTTGTGTTTAAAGTAAATATGTTAATCTTTAACGTTCATGTCCCTCACTAACTTTGCAGGGACCCCTTTTAAAATTAAAATCTATAAAAAATAAAAATCATAAAACTGACCTATATTTCAGCACTGAGACAGACCCCTCTCTGCAGCCCCTCTGCCTTCTCTAAGATGATCTGAGTTGATGATCTCTGTTCAATCCAGTGTTTCTAACAGATAATTATTGGGGAACATAGGGCATACGTGTGACAATTGTGACAATCTGCCAATTCAGTGCCTCTCATAGAAAAGTATCGGCTGCATCATGCAGTGTGTGATTGATGACGCCAAAGATGACGACGTTGGGAAATCAAAAGCCTTTAGGAAGAAATTCTTCTAGCGACTGTCAGACTGACTGCAGCTAGACGAGTATTCTTGGCCAAATCTGAACATGGCTATTTCTCAGATATGACTGTGTTCTTTTGTCTGAAACAAAGGAGCTGCATCTTTGCACCAGACTATTACACTAAGATGTAGTAGTTTTGGTGTTTAGAATGTCCCTTCAAGAATGGAATGTTTATAACAGCCACTCAATGCAGCTTAACATATTATACGATGTGAAAACTGTGGGATGTGGTTCTAATACAGATTTGTTTGTAACTGTTTCGTAATGATCTGCCTTAGTTAGTTGATTCTGTCTTATGAGTTTTATATGCTGTCAGGTAGCACTCTTCATCTCCTGCCCATCAGTGTGAAGATACAGTATGATGTGTTTCTAGAAAAACATGGTGGATCTGACAATCACAATTGGCACCCTATACAAATTCGATATTATCCATAATTTGCTCCATGTGCAAGGAGGAGTCATGGGAAAAATTGTGGCACAATTTGGCCAGATATGTATCAACATTAACCTGTGCCGTGTACCTGGACACGATAAATGCTTCAATTTTAAAGACGCTATCATTTTTGATTTTTTTTTTTATATTTTACTTACATTTTCTTATAATGTTTTTCATGATTCCCGTAGTAATAAGTTATATAAATTGAGGGAAGAAGCTTCACGTGGCGCGTCCAGCCAAGGAAATAAATGCTGTACGGTTAAGTTAACCCTTTCCGTGCCAGTGGTGTTGCAATCTCTCTCTGTCACTTTAATTGTTAAATCGGCTGAATGCAGAGCAGCTGTCAGCAGAGATACCAGCCTCAAAGAAAAAAACCTCTCCAGTGTTCCGGTCACACACCAGCGCCTCCACTGTAAATAACCCTGCCTGCAGTTTTGTCCCTTATGACAAAACATTCACCTTAATGGATGTGTTTGTAAATATCACTTTAACACTGCAGGCAGCATTCCCTCTGGAATGATAGGTCCAGTAAAGAAAAGGTTAAAAAGAAGGGTTTTTAGCAGTAAATGAACTCACACAGCCTGTAGCTTGTATTGAAGCAGTACTCATATTCAATTGTGAATCCTTTCCAAAGCTGAGCTGCACAGTCTACAGGGCCAAGCGATGGCGTGGAGGGTGGTTTTTCTTGCCTCGGTTTAATGCCCTTTTGTGTCACATAGTAACTAATCTGAGGGCTGCTCAAGTTTTGAATTTACACACTTTATGCATTGCTTCAGTTGATTGCTTTTGCATAAACACAGTACTTTTCCCCCCTAACTCCCATCATCCTAGGTCAGTCAATGCGAACATTATTTGATTTAGGTACATCTATCGCAAAGCTTTTTCTAGGGCTGCGTTAGTTAAAGCGCCATCATTAACTCAATTGATGGGCTGTTAATCCTAGGTTCGATGAACCAGCTGCCATGTTCCCTAATATCAAAGAAGAGAAACACAGGCAGCACCCCAGGATATAGAAAGTACATTTATTTGTGGGTTCACCTCCTCACCAGAATATGTGCAGAACCTGAGTGCAGAGTATACGGTTTTTGCTGGAATGTTCCCTAATATGCCCTTCATGTAATCCTTTAAACTCCTATGACTCTCAGCCAGCCTTCGCCAACCCCTCTGAGTCTCCCACTGCACCCGTGATTTCCGATCAATCCATTTCAAAATATGGGATGTGACTCTCTCTCTTCCATTCGCCTCCATTGGAAACCTGGCTGTGATGGGGGCTCTGTTGCATCATTTAGACAAATATAGATTTTGGAAACAACCCCCATGGCTACCGAGTAGGTCTAAACTGACCTCCATTTTTAGCACACCACTATTTAGTGAACAAGGGACTTTATAATTGTGCTGAACAGACAAAGACTCACAACTTATGTAGTTCTGCAAAAATCTTACTAATGATGACGACTTGAGCTTCCATTCTTCCTTTTGGATTTTGTTCCAATGTGCATTAAAATGACTAGTTATAGGGAGAAATGTAATTGTGGAACAAAATAGCCAAACTGGATACATTCCCCAGCTGTTTTTCAAATTTCCATTTTATTTGCCTTAAAATATTAGATTTCCTGAACAATCCCTTATCTCGTCAGACTGGGCAAGAGAAGAGGAGGGACAGTGACATATATACGAGACATTGAAATTGAATAATTGATCAAATGTGAAACCACTAGTCTGAGCTGGGTATCAGATATGCCAGCAAACATTTCCTCTAGAGCCATAAACTGCATCTCTATTGCCATCTCTATGGCAAAAAAATACATTAACAAACCGTAATTTTGTGTATAATATATATATACAGTGTCCCCTGCCATCAATATTCTGACTGTTGAAATAAATGTTTAATGTGAGGCTGCAACATAATTCCTCTGAGTGTTATCATCTTTAACTTGAAATAAATTGATATTTATAGTTCTTTTTCATGTCATCCTATGTGACAAGGTGTATATACATTGCTTAAAATCACAGATGTTGAAAGTCAGTCATTGAGAGCCGTAGAGATTTTCAGGATTAAAACGAATATTGCTGCTCACTGCTATAGAATGTTAATTCTTTAATTACATGTTAATAGGGCTGGCACATTGCCGCATAATCAGGGACGCTTATAAAAATGCATACTCCAGGGCGTTAGGCTGATCGCTGCAATATAAATATTACCCAACGTAGCACTAAAATTTGTATGTTTTAATGATTAAAATGGCATTATGACAATTACTGTTTTATACCTGTCAATATATTAATTTTACTTATCCAGGGTGCCTCAGAGAATTGAGTGGTTGTATGGTGCATGTAATATTGTAACGAGGAAGAATCAGGCTAAGTCAAGATTGAATGTGGGGTCGGGGTGACAAAATGTTACTGTGATGGATTTATTAATGAGGAGGTGGAGGCAATGAGGTCAGATTAGTAGGACTGAGAGGGACTATTGAGGACTTTACCTAGGTCAGAAACAATATTGAATTGTGGAGGTTTAAGGAAGACTTTTGTGAATAGATGGGTTGAATTAAGGGCCTTAGTGGGTACCTGCTGTCAAAATGGTATCCAGATGCATATCCTCTAGAACAGGGATAGGCAACCTTCGGCGCTCCAGATGTTGTAGACTACATCCTCCATAATGCTCCTAAACCCATAATGCTGGGAAAGCATCATGGGTGGTGTAGTCCAAAACATCTGGGGTGCCAAAGGTTGCCTATGCCTGCTCTAGAATGTATGCTTGTTTGTTTGAGCAGGGCCTTCTGTTCCCCATCTGTTCCTATGCGTCCAACTTATCTGGTGAGAAATACTTGTTTGTTAGTCCACCCATCGTACAGCAATGTAGAATATGTTGGCGCTTTATAAATATTAATAATAATATCAAATAGGGCTCTTGCAAGTGTGGACTAGACAACACCTCTAGGGGGTATGGATGAATAGAGCTGTGGTTTGCTTAGCACTGTGCCTTAGATGTGTTTAGACAGTGTTAGAAAATTAGAAAGTTGTCTCAGAGCTGCTTTGCCCCTTTTGGAATCCATAGTAACGCAGTTACCATGGCAACTAGTGCCTCTTTAAAGACAAAACAAACAAACAAAAAACCTCAGATGCCCCGGCCATTTTTCTGGTCCTTCTAGCGTCAAAGAGACATGTTAATTCCATTATCGGAAAAATAAATCAGAGACCAAAGCAATATCACGTCTTTGAAGGATTGAAATCCAATATTTGATGCAATCAGTGTCATAAATGCTGCTTTGTCTGTGTTACTGTATATGTATCATTTTGAAATAATTTTATTATGTTTGCTAATAAATATCTGGTGGTTGAGCTCATTAAAAGAACGTTGGTAACAGGAGAGACTGTTTTCTTTTAATGGTAGATTGCGTCTGTGTGTGTTTTCTGTGTGACAGCCGCTTAAGTTTTCTTTATTTACAGTATATTCCCTTCTTCATTTGTAATGTGTTTCATTCTTGGCTGGCTTTTTAACATCCCTGTGAGTATCTTGATTTAATTAATATTTATTGGAGACTTAAATTGTTACAGTTCTGGGCATTCATGAGAATCATGATCTCTGATTGATCAAAATTCTAGATATTAATCAACTCCTAATGCTGAAACATTCGGGCTGCTTGGCAGAGAGCTGGATTGTAATAGTGAGCATGCGGAGAGTGGAGGCGTTAGAACTGGTTTAGATTGCAGTGAGGATTGTGGATGCTTTAGATCTTCTACGTGCCGGGCCTGATAGTTAATAATGCTGGGTGATGGGGAATGATAAAATAGGATGACTGTCAATCATGCGGAGACAGGAATTTGGTTAGCTTGACCACTTAAGGATATTCCTGAAGGATTAAGTTAATTTGATCCCTACGGCAGTGGCTTTTAGGAGAAAATAAATATCCGAAGAGTTAAAGACAGGGTTTTTTAATAGTCATTGTTGCTTCATGCTTTAAGACATTAGACAGCCTACAAACATTGCAGTGTTCCTCTGATGCCTGACCATCTATTTATATACTGAAGATACAGGTTCTAAAGGCCCTCTGGTTTCCTAAAGCCTTATTTTTCTTATGAGACATTCATCTCCCAGAGTGTCCTATTACTTCTTTTTATGTGTGAAAGCCTGCATTGGAGCACATTGATTTTCAATCAAATTGGTTCTCTTTAGAATGTTGGTGGGAAGTTGTTCAACCTTATGACTAGGGGTTGCTAAAGAAAGATATTCGGGTCACTGTTATCTTGCTGGTGGTGTCTGATCAGCCTGAATGTTTGAAAGACATACGTTATAATTACAAAGAAGCAGTTTGAAAGATATACATCATGATTGCAAAGAAGCTGTAACTGATCATTCTGCAACATAAAACTTTGGGATACTTTAGGGTAGTCTTTCGGAAGCTGCAGGCTGTCCATCAGGAGCAATGACATGGATGCTATCATTAACATCATGTTAGCAATACTTTAAACGCCGATTTGTTTTTTTAGAGTTCCTGAAATCAAACATAATGTTTAGCAGTAGCAGATAGGATTGCGTTTTATGAAGACTCACTTGCGCCTTGTTTTGTAGCTCTTAATCATAGGCAGTAGAAAACTAACGTTAGTAAAGCGTTATGATGTAGTAGTTACTTCGTCTTCTTGTACTGGATTTTTTTTCACATCTTGAAGAGTTAGGAGGATTGTGGGGGAGATTGATCACCTCCCTGAGGTGTAATGAGGGATTTGGACAACCTGATTGGGTGATGGAGTAATGGTTGCTTCCAGAGAGATGGATGGCAAGTGAGGATAATTATAACTTCAAGCAGTGAAGTGTGTGAACTAACCAGACAGTGACTAAGTAGAGTGTAAGGAGAAAACAAAATGTCGATATTTTTTGGTCTCTGTTAATAAAGTAATCTGATCAGCTGGGTGTGAGAAATTTTAATTTCCATACATATAATTACAATGCAAATATTTAAATCATTCTATCCAATCTATTCCCATCAATTTCGAGACCAACAATGATCATTTTTTTCACCCCGTCAAATTAACATGCAGTATGGAATGATTGGTGACACTATGTTTCTGTTCATTATTACAACATATCCACATTACCATCAGAGGGGGGATCACCAAAGACATACCTTTGAATGCGTTCAACACAAATTTCAAAAAATGTTTTTGTCATGACTCTCTCTCCCACAGAAGGCCGACCTTGCTGTCGCTGCTTTTACGATCACAGCGGAACGGGAGAAAGTCATCGATTTTTCCAAACCGTTCATGACCCTTGGGATCAGCATTCTGTACCGCGTGCAAATGGTGGGTATCTTCATGTACCCTCTTCCTTGTTCACACCATCTCATCATCTCATAATCTTAATCAGAAAGCTGGCAGTGCATCCTGGAAGATGGAATCCGCAGCACCTTAAATGGCAACAGTTACCTAGCGCTGATCTACGTAGGTGCTCGCCATTCGTGAATCAATTGTGGAATCCCAATAGAGTAGAAAGAGTCTGTCAATGAACACAAACAAAACCTACAGGAAATAATAGTAACTAATCATGTTCAACATTGACACCTTGACATTCATTACAACAGCTGCCCACACACAAGGTTTAATGAAAAGAGTATTTCTTTTTTTTTTTATTAATTAATAACTTTATATTCACTTTAGAGCTCCGAAGGTGTACATTATTTTTAATAAAACCATTAAGCACAAATCATCGCATAGTAATGTTTATATTTATACTGCGATTGCATGCAGGGAGTTGAAAATGTTATCTAAATATATTATGTCCTCTAAAAAAAACAGCATGTAGTGAAGTACAACAAAAAAATATTATTGTAAGTTAAGTTGGGTTAATGAATGCACTCACACAGTGCCAATAAAATAAAGATACAGAAATAATTAAGCGACATAATACATATTTTCAGAGCTAAATTATAATTACACTCTCATACTTTGGTAACTTTACATGTTGTATTTAACTGGTTTAGGAAGGCTGAAGCACTGATAAGATGTAGGACAATTAAAGGAACTCATTAGGCACTATAGCAACTTCATTTTATTAAAGATGCTATAGTGCTTCCACTCCTACCCCCTAAAATCCCTTTTAATAATTGCAAGGTTTGGAAGCTCAGCTTCAAACCATGCCTCCATGCCCTCTGGGTATGAAAGCCGGGAGTTCCAATCTCTCACACTGTAATATACTGTGACATCACGTGCGCATACACAGTCCCGTCACGCTGTGCCGTATAGAATCATTGTATTCAACGATTCTCTATCGCAGAATCATAGGCGCATCACGGCAAGTTCGCCAACAGCACCCAGTGCTCCTCCCTGACATTAGCCAAGGAGGAGCCCACGGTAGTGACCAGGGAGATTCGCCACTGTAGAGAAGGTGAGTCGTTTATTTTTATTTGTTTAATTTCGTATTTTTGAACTAAGTAGGCACATCTAGTCTTTAGCGTTAGGAATACAGATAGTTCCTTTAATGCTTGTGTGTTTCACGTCAATAATTTGAAAGGAACCCATGGCCAATTTTATTAGTAAACCTAGTGACATAATTCGATGTCATGCAGTGTACAATGATTTAAGATATACTTTCCTGAAAATCGTTCCCTGAAGATGTTGTGACCCCTGGGACTGTGTGACCCCTGAGACTCTGTGAAGGGCCGGGACATGGACCATCCATGCCTCCAAAAGATCCAATCTATATTCAGGTGCTGGAAAACACAACAGTTCAATGTGTACTGAATCCTCACAACTTTACTGAGATTCACCGTGGATTAAATTACTGCCCTGTTAGTGTTTTGCAGTTTTTATGCATAGAAAGTAGAAGCAATTTATTGTCCTTTGTTCAAGGTCACTAAATTATTTTCAGTCTATCATGTTTTTATTTTATTTTTATTATTTTATCACAATCAAGCTGTAAGTTTTCTAAATTAGTATAGGGGTTACTTTATACCTTCTGAGCCTTCTTTCTGAATCCTACCAGAATATTGATTAGCTTCCAATGCTTGCATCCTTTTAATTGTTCTCGGTACTTCCTGTAAGTAAAATAAGTGATTTTTATCCATCACATTCCTGAGCAGGGGAAGCCAATCAATTAACATTTAAAGGCCATGATTTTTAATACCCCTTACATATACAATGTAAATTTAAAATTAAACACATTTTGAGCAAACAAATACAATTACAAATAGTCAGATTATTTTAAACAATTCGGTTATGGCCAAAAAATTTGAAAATTCTACGTACAATAACCACAGTCTCCAAGAAAAGTAATTTGTAGCTAATAATTCCAGAATTTAGGATAGGTAAACTGCAGCTGTCTCTGAGAAGTCCTATAGTCTCTTTTGCTGCAGTTGTTAAACTGAGAGCAGTCCGTCGTGCCAAATCAAGACAGGTTCTAGCCAAGCAAAAGAAATCCATCATAGAGAGACTCTCCCATTTGGCTATGGGTAATAATTAGTTTAGGGCAGGGTTGTAGCCAAATGTTAACTAAAACATTTATATCGCTCCCTGCTGCATTATTATATCCAACATTTAGCCTTCAGATTGATAAAAAATAATGTTCATGGATAAAGTTTGGGAAATTCTAAATGTTGAGCAATCTGCCTGAACATTCTGTTGGTTTCCATGGTGATTGCTAAGCTTTTACAAATGTCCATTGCACGTATACACGTTTACAGAGCTACACAGAGATTATTTCTAGAAATATTGTTTTGGTAGAAAGTAGCTTTCAGAAAAGCATCTCTGAGCTTAGTGAAGCCTTTAAATGGCTAGGTAAGAAAATGTTTATAGCTGCTAAATATACGGAACAGCTGCTCAATGGAGGTAATAGACGCAGTCACAGAATTAAAATATGTGTATTATAAAAAGGTTAGAGCAGTCCATCTCATTACACTCAACCCAACGCCCACAATGACTGTAAATGAATGTCTCTGAATAATTAATAGAAGAATAAAGTGCATTTTGTAGCAGTTCCCTCGTGCATGTCCTAGACTGTATTACCATAATCACAGACAGAAAGTGTACCCTTATATTACAGCCTGTGTATAATGCCTATCAAGTAGCTGTACACTGCCACCTGATATATAACTATCATGTACTCTCCCGAATTTACACACCTTTTACAATTACATTTCTCATGTATGAGTTCACTGTCATGTTATGCCATCACCTGTATACACCCCATACTGTGCATTCTCCTGTATATACACCCCCATAATGTGCCATTACTGTATATACACCCTCATACTGTGCCATCTCCTGTATATACACCCACATACTGTGCCATCTCCTGTATTTTCACCCCATACTGTGCTGTCTTTTGTATATACACCCCCATAATGTGCCATTACTGTATATACACCCCCATAATGTGCCATCTCCTGTATATACACCCACATACTGTGCCATCTCCTGTATATACACCCCATATTGTACTGTTTCCTGTATATACACATCATAATGTGCCATCTCCTGTATATACACCCCCATACTGTGCTGTCTCCTGTATATGCACCCTCATACTGTGCTGTCTCTTGTATATACACATCATAATGTGCCATTACTGTATACACACCCTTATACTGTGCATTATCCTGTATATACACCCCATACTGTGCCATCTCCTGTATATACACCCCCATATTGTGCGGTCTCCTGTATATGCACCCTCATACTGTGCTGTCTCCTGTATATACACATTATAATGTGCCATAGACATATCTATAAAATTAGGCAGAAAGAGGGTAAGCAAGTTACAAGAACTTCCAAATCACATACAGAAGAGAAAATAGCACAGTGAGATGAAAATTAAGGAAAGGGGCCTCAGTTAGGAAAAAGTACAAATGAGTCATTTGTTATATGTGAGTTTACAGAGGAAGAGGTTCTATTTAAACTGTCAAACGTAAAGACAAATAAGTCAATAGGACTTGATGGAATACACCCAGAGAGCTTAGTGGTGTACTAGCACAGAGAAACTGCTATGTTTATGAATGGGTTAAGCCTTCCCCTATTTCCTCTAGTGGCTGTCTCATTGACAGCCACTAGAGGCACTTGCGTGCTTCTCACTGTGATTTTCACAGTGAGAGCACGCCAGCGTCCATAGGAAAGCATTGTAAATGCTTTCCTATGTGACCGGCTGAATGCGCGCGTAGCTTTTGCCGCGCGTGCGCATTCAGCCGACGGGGAGGATTGGAGGAGGAGAGCTCTCTGCCCAGCGCTGGAAAAAGGTAAGTTTTAACCCCTTTCCAGAGCCGGGCGGGAGGGGGTCCCTGAGGGTGGGGGCACCCTCAAGGCACTATAGTGCCAGGAAAACAAATATGTTTTCCTGGCACTATAGTGGTCCTTTAACAGATTTATTTAACCAATCATTGTTAACAGGAGTAGTCCCAGAAGATTGGAAGTTAGCGAATGTTGTGCCCATTCACAAGAATGGTAGTAGGGAGGAGTCGGGCAGCTATAGACCAGTAAGCCTTACTTCAGTAGTGGGGAAAGTAATGGAAACCATGTTAAAGGATAGGATTGTTGAACATCTATAAACACATGGATTTCAAGATCAGAGACAACATGGGTTTACTTCAGGGAGATCATGCCAAACTAATCTTATTGATTTTTTTTGATTGGGTAACTAAAATAATAGATCAGGGTGGTGCAGTAGACATTGCTTACCTAGATTTCAGTAAGGCTTTTGACACTGTTGCACATAGAAGGCTTATCAATCTTTAAGTTTGGATTCCAATATTGTCAAATGGGTAAGGCAGTGGCTGAGTGACAGGCAACAGAGTGTTGTAGTCAATTGAGTATATTCAAAGCATGGGCTTGTCACCAGTGGGGTACCTCAGGGATCTGTACTTGGACCCATTCTTTTAAATATTTTTATTAGTGATATTTCAGAAGGTCTTGATGGTAAGGTATGTCTTTTTACTGATGATACCAAGATATATAACAGGGTTGATGTTCCAGGAGGGATAAGCCAAATGATTTAGGTAAACTAGAAAAATGGCCAGAGTTGTGTCAATTGAAATTTAATGTGGATAGGTGCAAGATAATGCATTAGAGTCCTAACCTCAACATCTGAGGAAAGGGATTTAGGGGTGATTATTTCTGATGACTTAAAGGTAGGCAGACAATGTAATAGAGCAGCAGGAAATGCTAGAAGAATGCTTGGTTGTATAGGGAGAGGTATTAGCAGTAGAAAGAGAGAAGTACTCATGCCATTGTACAGAACACTGGTGAGACCTCACTTGGAGTATTGTAGGCAGTACTGAAGACCGTATCTCCAGAAGGATATTGATACTTTAGAGAGAGTTCAGAGAAGGGCTACTAAACTGGTTCATGGATTGCAGGATAAAAGTTAAAGGAACTTAACATGTATAGCTTGGAGGAAAGACGAGACAGAGGGGATATGATAGAAACATTTAAATACATAAAGGGAATCAACACAGTACAGGAGGAGACTATATTTAAAAGAAGAAAAACTACCACAACAAGAGGACATAGCCTTAAATTAGATGGGCAAAGGTTTAAAACTATCAGGAATTATTACTTTACTGAGAGGGTAGTGGATGCATGGAATAGCCTTCCAGCTGAAGTGGTAGAGGTTAACACAGTAAAGGAGTTTAACCCCTTAAGGACACATGACATGTGTGACATGTCATAATTCCCTTTTATTCCAGAGGTTTGGTCCTTAAGGGGTTAAGCATGCGTGGGATAGGCATAAGGCTATCCTAACTATAAGATAAGGCCAGGGACTAATGAAAGTATTTAGAAAATTGGGCAGACTAGATGGGCCGAATGGTTCTTATCTGCCGTCACATTCTATGTTTCTATATACACCCCCATACTGTGCTATCTCCTGTGTATACACCATCATAATGTGCCATTACTGTATATACACCCCATAATGTGCCATCTCCTGTATATACATCCCCATACTGTGCCATCTCCTGTATATACACCATCATGATGTGCCATTACTGTATATAGACCCCCATACTGTGCCATTACTGTATATACACCCCCATAATGTGCCATTACTGTATATACACCATCATGATGTGCCATTACTGTATATAGACCCCCATACTGTGCCATTACTGTATATACACCCTCATACTGTGCCATCTCCTGTATATACACCATCATGATGTGCCATTACTGTATATAGACCCCCATACTGTGCCATTACTGTATATACACCACCATACTGTGCCATCTCCTGTATATACACCATCATGATGTGCCATTACTGTATATAGACCCCCATACTGTGCCATTACTGTATATACACCACCATACTGTGCTATCTCCTGTATATACACCCCCATAATGTGCCATTACTGTATATACACCACCATACTGTGCCATCTCCTGTATATACACCATCATGATGTGCCATTACTGTATATAGACCCCCATACTGTGCCATTACTGTATATACACCACCATACTGTGCTATCTCCTGTATATACACCCCCATAATGTGCCATTACTGTATATACACCCCTTTACTCCCCTTTGCATCTTGCATAACCTGCTTAGTAAAACTTAGGATATTTAGGAGGTATTTATTAAGGAAAACTTATTATTTACTAAATAAATGTATTTTTTTTTTAGCAAAGTGCTAAATGGTAACGGGCATGCTATTTGTGTGCATGGTGCGTGCCCCCTTTTTAGCACTTTATACTAGAATAGCACTTGTTTTTGCCTTGACAATTCTACCCCTATGCATATTTGAGTGTGTGTACTAAACCACTGAGAATCTGAATCCAGGAGCTGAACTATGGTGAGTTAACATGGTCATATAGTCAGTCTCGCTATCATCAAGAACATACATGGTGCTCCATAAATCCACTACCTTAAACACTTGTTTAATTATTCATACAATGTATTTTTAAATAATGGTTAAGGCATTCAGATTGTGACTTATTAAAGCAGACAGAGTCAGAGGGTGTTCAGAAACCTGCTCACTCGAGCCTACAAGCTACAGGAGAATCTTTATTAATGGATTTAGAGACTTACAGAGTGATGTAAAACACCACACAGTGGGCACACACTATACCATCTCACGTAGGTGTACACCCCTCACACACGTACACACAACTACACCCTCTCCTATATATATATACATCCCTCACTCTATACCCTCTTAAATATGTGTACACCACTCACACACTACACACTCTCCACTATGTGTACACCACTCACACTCTCCACTATGTGTACACCACTCGCACACTACACCCTCCACTATGTGTACACCACTCGCACACTACACCCTCCACTATGTGTACACCACTAACACTCTATACCCTCTTCACTATGTGTAAACCACTCACACGCTACACACTCTCCACTATGTATACACCATTTGCACACTACACCCTCCACTATGTGTACACCATTCGCACACTACACCCTCCACTATGTGTACACCATTCGCACACTACACCCTCTTAAGTATGTGTACACCACTCACACACTACATACTCTCCATTATGTGTACACCACTCGCACACTACACCCTCTTTAGTATGTGTACACCACTTACACTCTACACCCTCGTCAGTATGTGTAAACCACTCACACATTACACACTCTCCACTATGTGTACACCACTTGCACACTACACCTTCCAGTATGTGTACACCACTTACACTGTACACCCTCTTCAATATGTGTATGCCACTCACACACTACACACTCTCCACTATGTGTACACCACTCGCACACTACACCCTCCACTATGTGTACACCACTCGCACACTACACCCTTCAGTATGTGTACACCACTCACACACTACACCTTCTGCAATGTGTGTACACCACTCACACACAACACCCTCCAGTATGTGTACACCACTCACACACCACATCCTCTCTAGGATGTGTACACCGCTCACACACGACACCCTCCACTATGTGTGCACCGCTCACTCACAACACCCTCCACTATGTGTGCACCGCT
Source organism: Pelobates cultripes (assembly GCA_933207985.1). Classification (NCBI taxonomy): domain Eukaryota; kingdom Metazoa; phylum Chordata; class Amphibia; order Anura; family Pelobatidae; genus Pelobates; species Pelobates cultripes. Next base: position 23,734,698 of record OW240921.1, on the reverse strand, counting down.
CACTCACAACACCCTCCACTATGTGTACACCACTCACACACTACACTCTCCAGTATGTGTACACCACTCACACACTACACCCTCCAGTATGTGTACACCACTCACACACTACACCCTCCAGTATGTGTACACCCTTCATATTGCACCTTCTCTTCTTCTTTATATTAACACCCCATACTCTGTGCCTTATTCTGTATATGAACACCACATACACTGAGCCTTATTCTGTATATGAACACCGCATACACTGTGCCTTCTTCCCTTGACGTGTACACCCTCTCACTGTGGCCCTCCTGTATATATTCCCCTGTCTCCTGCAGGGCCGGAAGCCTGGTTACTTCTCTTTCCTGGATCCTTTCTCTCCTGCTGTTTGGCTCTTCATGTTGTTGGCTTATCTGGCGGTCAGCTGCGTGCTGTTCCTGGCAGCCAGGTAATGACCCCTGTAACTCCAGCTGTGCTCTCCTAATGTTCTGAGCCTTGTATATCCCTGTGTACTGACCCCTGCACACCTCACTGTCCGGAACCCAGTGCATGTGCTTTAATACTGAATGATGTCATCTCCTTCATTACTGTGGTTTGTCCTGTAAGCAGTGCTATTTAAACTATTCAGCATTGTTCTCAAAATCAATGACCTCTAATGTTCCATTTTGTTTTGATGTGTTCCCACTGCGGCAGGGAAATTGGGAGGTCCTTTGTACAGTGAATTCTATATACATTAACCCTTTCTGGTCCCCTGGCGGGAAAGGGCTAACTCTTTACCTGAAATATACAGTTGTAATCAAAATGATTCAATCCCCATTAAAAATTGGGTTTATTGTAAAAATTTACCGACTTTCAGCTATTTGCAGTGAACAAACCAAACAAAAGCAATTGAAATAGTGCAACAAAATGATTGCTTCAAGTGGTTTCCCCAAATTCAACTGGAAATGCAACTTATTACTTCTCCAGTCTAAAAAAGTATTCAACCTCCTGAATAGAATCCCTCACAACAGCACATATATGCAAAACAGGTGTTGTGTCAAGCACACAAATTTTTAATGGGGGTTGAATAATTTTGATTACAACTGTACGCTGGAATTTGGCATACTTTGAATTGTGGAGAATTGACCCCCAAAAATGTCTCCAAAGTTTTTTTCTTTTGGCTTAAATGTTGTCAGACCTGTGTGAATTCTCCTTAATCCCTGTTTTTTTTTTTATTTTTTTTTATAAATCCCCAAATCCCTCTAGTGCCATTAGTTGTTTAGCATTCTGTAGATTATAAGAATTGTAGTTTGACAGTCTGATCCGCGTTGCTTAATCTAGACCCAGCATAGCTGGATTATTGATTATTGATGAACTGCAACACCCATGATCCTTCTTGAGCCAGTAGCTAATAGCTTGTTAAAGATCATGTGAGGTATAGCTACAAGGCACAAGTTGTCAGTTTGCATTTACTGCATGCTACCTTGTCTTAGGTAGACCCAGAGGAGCAGATTTTTTCCTTCTCCAAATGAAATTGGGCATAGTTTGATCCTTTTCTACATTATATATATTACATTTGTAGTACAGTGTCCATTTGGGAAATTATCCACTTGCTAATGGTAAAAGAACCAGTTATTTTTCCAAAGTATTACATTTTATTAGACTTACTGTTCATCTGACGATTCTTTTCAGTGAAGATTACATTCCATCTCATTCATATGGAACAGTCACTTCTAATCTTGGCAGTGCCGACGTTTGAACGCAAGTGGCTTGGGCTTTTGGGAAAATTCAGATTAAAAAAGTTTAAAATAAAACACACTCCTCAATTTTTTTGTTTTTTTAAGTGCACCTGTCATCGGAAAAGATAACATTTACATCAATCAATAGAAAAAATGCTATAAAAGAGTTCAGTTGTTTGACATTTTTAACAATACCAGCTGTGAAATTTGTTTGTAAGCACGTACTTATTGCTTATATTTAAATTCTGTACTTTCATATGCTATTCACAGTAATCTGACAAGCCTATATTAGTTCCACTAATTTGGGAACACCCACAACTTTTCACATTTCCTAAAAAATATCCTAAAACAGAGTTATTGAAATGCAATCACGCAGATTCTACTTCACTACCATCCTCATAAGTCTCTGCTATGCTATGGCACAGCTCTAGTAAAGAATTCAGTGAGTTCCGGCCCACGGAATCTGAATTCCGCATTTTGACTCCCCTGTTTTAAATACGTTTTGTATCATCCCACCAATGTTCTTCTAAGATTTTTTTTTACTGTCCAAAACTCACACACTTAAAGGACCACTATAGTGCCAGGAAAACATACTTGTTTTCTTGGCACTATAGTGCCCTGAGGGTGCCCCCCTCCCGCCGGGCTCTGGGGAGAGGAAGGGGTTAAACACTCACCTTTTTCCAGCGCTGGGCGGGGAGCTCTCCTCGTCCTCTCCGCCTCCTCTCCTCCTCTTCGGCTGAATGCGCATGCGCGGCAGGAGCTGCTTGCGCATTCAGCCAGTCTCATAGGAAAGCATTCATAATGTTTTCCTATGGACGCTGGCGTCTTCTCACTGTGATTTTCACAGTGAGAAGCACGCAAGCGCCTCTAGCGGCTGTCAAGAGACAGCCACTAGAGGCTGGATTAACCTATTTATTAACATAGCAGTTACATACCTTGCAGTCTCCATTTAATACTTTTTTTATATTGAGGGATGTGGGTTCTTTTTTAGCAGTTTCATTGCTGTGTTGCACACTCAGACAAAAAAAAAAAAGTAAACACAGTTCTCACAATATTTTTCCCCAATTCTCCTGACAATGAGCATGTACTGTTCTCCATACCCCAATTTTCTGTTCCATGCTGACCTTCCTTAGATGCTTTAATCGACTACAACATTTTGGGCTGCAATGAATAGGATACTTAATATTATTGCCTTTTTTCTTTCACACAGGCTGAGCCCTTATGAATGGTACAATCCACATCCGTGTCTACGTGAGCGACATCATATCTTGGAGAACCAATACACACTGGGCAACAGCTTATGGTTCCCCGTGGGAGGGTTTATGCAGCAGGGGTCAGAGGTCATGCCACGAGCTTTATCCACTAGATGTGTGAGTGGAGTCTGGTATGTACCATTCAAAAAGTTGCATAACCCATTCAAAAGTTGATGTCACATAGATTGGACATTTATTATTGAAAAAATATTTTGGTAAAATCTGAATCATGGCTACATTACAAAAGAGATTATGAGTGCAGCTTGCCGTGGCCACATGCCCACAGTATAACTCGGAAGGAAGATGATATAATCTATTTATCAACTGCGACCACTCGATAAAATGGGTATCATTGTGTTTGGCCATAATAATAGTTATTCAGAACCTTTGATCGACTTGCAAAATAGCAAAAGCTGAATTTATTTTCTTGGTGTAAATGCCTTTAGATTATTTTCATTCAAGTGCACATGAAAAATAAGTATGTAGTGCTGTTGGATTTCACTAAATCCCTGCTGTCTATGTAAATTAAATAGTGACAGTTAGTATTACCACTTGTTGAACATTGTAATTGTATATGTATATTTCTTAAAGCTAAATACATTGATTGTCTATACATTTGTCACATTTAACACAACTAAAGACCGATGCTGCCCATTTCACTCAGTGTGTGTCTCGTAGGTGGGCGTTCACCCTTATAATCATCTCCTCTTACACGGCCAATCTTGCTGCCTTCCTCACCGTACAAAGAATGGAAGTTCCTATTGAATCAGCTGATGATCTTGCAGATCAGACCAATATTGAATACGGGACTATTCATGGTGGATCAACTATGACATTCTTCCAGGTGAGACACTTGCATCAACTGTTTAATTCTTAAAGCAAGTCATAGGATTTGAAACAGTTTGCAAAAGTTATTTGTTGAGTTCTATACAAGTAGAATGTAATTTTTGAGGTAGCAGACACTTAAAAAGCACCAAATGTTAGTATATGTGCAAGCCTCTTTTATCCGGTGTGGCCGTGCAAAGGACAAATTTAACAACTACAAAAAAATTTAAATAAAAAAAAAACCAACAACTTTGAAACATCCTAGACAGCCCTTGGGTTATTCAATTACTAATTCAGAATAGCAGCAACAGGAAAGGAAGTGATTAGAGTAAAAGGGGGTGCAGTATTAAGGAATGGAATGGTAAAAACATAGTTACAAATTATATGACCGTGTAGCCATTGTGAGTCCTTGTACTTACACTGTGTCTCTGTTTTAGAACTCGCGGTATCAGACCTACCAGCGCATGTGGAATTACATGAACTCCAAGCAGCCCAGTGTGTTTGTGAAGAGCACCGAGGAGGGGATTGCACGTGTGCTGAACTCTCGCTATGCCTTCCTGCTGGAGTCCACCATGAACGAGTATCATCGCAGGCTGAACTGCAACCTTACTCAGATTGGGGGACTGCTTGACACCAAGGGCTACGGCATTGGGATGCCATTGGGTGAGCAATATTTACGCTACACACTTTCTGTCAGAGTCATGCATTGCGTCCCCATGTACTGCCACTGTGCATCACCTTATGTCGTATTCTTCATGCACCCTTCCTCTTTTAGTACACTTTCAATACTTCTTGTTGAAAGTTATGATAACATTACTTTATTTAGACACTTGTACTGCCTACGAACCCATGGAAGAAGCTTGTGCAGCATTTCCTCCCACCCAACACCCCTTGTACTGCAGAGCCTTTTTTGCACTCATCTTCATTTTAAACCCATGTGTTGCCTGTATACCCCTTGCTGAATTTAATACAGAGACTGAGAAACCAATGTTTTAGCCCTTGTTCTTAGTCTGTACTTCTCACAGATCATCGTTCAGTGTTCTTCCCCTGTGTAGATCTGGGCACTTATACCCTCATTAAATTTGTAAAGTAATTTTTGAATACCCATACAGTGTGCATCTACCCCTTGCTGAATCTTTTCTCCCTCCTCTCTGGAAGAACTCTAGACATTTCGTAATCCCATTGCCATCAAATGCCCACGTTTAAACGCAAGTTTCTTGAGCTTTTGGGAAAATCCCTATTAAAAAAAAGTATTAAATTAATCACACTTCTCAGTTATAATGTTTTAATTTTTTTAAAGCTGAAAGATTTTGAGCTGAAAAATGTTGTCTGAGAAATCACACAGCATACAGCATACAACATAAAACCTGTATTGTTACAAATTATATTTCAATGACATTTTACAAAAACAAACCCAAGCCAAGGCAAATGTATGTTATGACCCTCGTTTAGCATGGTAAAGTTAAATGCTTCTTTGTACGCTTAAAATAGCTGTCTCGATTGTTGTGTTTACAGTCTCCTAAAACCTAGCGATGCCCTTGATATTTGGCAGTTTACCAGGTATTTCACAGGAATATAAAAGAGAGTGGGAAAAAAACAAAGACATTGATAATATTACACAATACAAGAGGCCATGGTTATTGAGTGCTGTTAAGGTGGATCTGCTGGGAATGGATAGATGCTTTACCTATTTGCCCTTCTTTCTTATAACTATGCATGGCCGAGTCATAATAATAGTTTGCTTCTGTCTATTTCCCCAGGATTTTAAAATTATGTTTACTGATCCCCTATGGTTAACAAATATGTGTTTGTGAGGTCTGCAGAATAAAGTTAAAGGGATGCTATAGGCACGCAGACCACGTAGGCTTTTTTTCCGCGCATGCCCACTCTCCTCCCAGTGCTTTCCTATGGGAAAACACTGGATTGGCTGAAATTATCAAGACTGAGGATGTAAGCCAAGGAGGCTGGGTAGGGCAAGGAGAGAGCACCATGGGAGAAATAATAAGCAAACCTTTTCACATCACATAAGAAGGGTGGAAACCTAAATATAGAGCAGGTCACAATAAAGTTAGGAATACATGTTTATTTTCCTAATGCTATATTGTTCCTTTAATTGTTTAACCCCTTAAGGACCAAACTTCTGGAATAAAAGGGAATCATGACGTGTCACACATGTCATGTGTCCTTAAGGGGTTAAATATACATCACGGTAATTAGAAACATAGAATGTGACGGCAGATAAGAACCATTCGGCCCATCTAGTCTGCCCAATTTGTTTTAAATACTTTCATTAGTCCCTGGCCTTATCTTATAGTTAGGATAGCCTTATGCCTATCCCACGCATGCTTAAACTCCTTTACTTTGTTAACCTCTACCATTTCCGCTGGAAGGCTATTCCATGCATCCACTATAATTACAGGGAGTGCAGAATTCTTAGGCAAATGAGTATTTTGACCACATCATCCTCTTTATGCATGTTGTCTTACTCCAAGCTGTATAGGCTCGAAAGCCTACTACCAATTAAGCATATTAGGTGATGTGCATCTCTGTAATGAGAAGGGGTGTGGTCTAATGACATCAACACCCTATATCAGGTGTGCATAATTATTAGGCAACTTCCTTTCCTTTGGCAAAATGGGTCAAAAGATGGACTTGACAGGCTCAGAAAAGTAAAAAATAGTGAGATATCTTGCAGAGGGATGCAACACTCTTAAAATTGCAAAGCTTCTGAAGCGTGATCATCGAACAATCAAGCGTTTCATTCAAAATAGTCAACAGGGTCGCAAGAAGCGTGTGGAAAAACCAAGGCGCAAAATAACTGCCCATGAACTGAGAAAAGTCAAGCGTGCAGCTGCCACGATGCCACTTGCCACCAGTTTGGCCATATTTCAGAGCTGCAACATCACCGGAGTGCCCAAAAGCACAAGGTGTGCAATACTCAGAGACATGGCCAAGGTAAGAAAGGCTGAAAGGCGACCACCACTGAACAAGACACACAAGCTGAAACGTCAAGACTGGGCCAAGAAATATCTCAAGACTGATTTTTCTAAGGTTTTATGGACTGATGAAATGAGAGTGAGTCTTGATGGGCCAGATGGATGGGCCCGTGGCTGGATTGGTAAAGGGCAGAGAGCTCCAGTCCGACTCAGACGCCAGCAAGGTGGAGTGGAGTACTGGTTTGGGCTGGTATCATCAAAGATGAGCTTGTGGGGCCTTTTCGGGTTGAGGATGGAGTCAAGCTCAACTCCCAGTCCTACTGCCAGTTCCTGGTAGACACCTTCTTCAAGCAGTGGTACAGGAAGAAGTCTGCATCCTTCAAGAAAAACATGATTTTCATGCAGGACAATGCTCCATCACACGCGTCCAAGTACTCCACAGCGTGGCTGGCAAGAAAGGGTATAAAAGAAGACAATCTAATGACATGGCCTCCTTGTTCACCTGATCTGAACCCCATTGAGAACCTGTGGTCCATCATCAAATGTGAGATTTACAAGGAGGGAAAACAGTACACCTCTCTGAACAGTGTGGGAGGCTGTGGTTGCTGCTGCACGCAATGTTGATGGTGAACAGATCAAAACACTGACAGAATCCATGGTTGGCAGGCTTTTGAGTGTCCTTGCAAAGAAAGGTGGCTATATTGGTCACTGATTTGTTTTGTTTTTGAATGTCAGAAATGTATATTTGTGAATGTTGAGATGTTATATTGGTTTCACTGGTAATAATAAATAATTGAAATGGGTATATATTTGTTTTCTGTTAAGTTGCCTAATAATTATGCACAGTAATAGTCACCTGCACACACAGATATCCCCCTAACATAGCTATAACTAAAACAAACTAAAAACTACTTCCAAAAATATTCAGCTTTGATATTAATGAGTTTTTTGGGTTCATTGAGAACATGGTTGTTGTTCAATAATAAAATTAATCCTCAAAAATACAACTTGCCTAATAATTCTGCACTCCCTGTAGTACTTTAACCTCTGTCTTGGCTTCCTTTCAGTCATTGTTATGAATTCTACTATTCTGTTATTAGACATGTTATAGAACGTGGTACATGGAGAAGAAGAGGCAAAAAACAATCAATGTTATTTACTAACATAAGAATTCAAAGTTAATTTGCAAATTTAAGGCCAGAGTAGCCAAACTGAATGCTTAGCGAATTTTTCCAGTTTGGCTATTTTGACTTTAAATCTGAAATTCATTTTGAATTTTCACTTTAGTAAATAAAACCTAATGTTTCAGTTTATTCTTCTCCAACGTAATCTGTTATCTGTGCCCATACTATACCAGGACTGAGCTAAAATATGATGTCAATGGTTAAATCATTCATATACTTTTAAAATATAGCAGATTATCACATAATAATAAAAGGACACCAGGCGTTCAGAATTTTATTGCTGCAAAATTTCTATGAGTTGGCAAATGACACACCTGGTTTTTAATCCAGTACATTGTCATATAAAATCAAGACAAGCTGCATTATGTACGTTGAAAAACATTTTTTATTTTACAATATTGCTACCAATTTTTTCCTGCCGCATTCTAAGCCCATTGTGCCTAAAGAAAACTTTGAGAAGTGCCGGTGCTCCGAAAAAGTAAATGTCACGGGGATTGTAAAATGATTGCCCACGTATGTTAATTACAAACCATGCGGACATAAACTCTGTGATGTTAATAGGGGGCTGATTATGCCTGTGAGGACACTTCTTAACAGGGCACAATGACCTAATTTAAACCTTACTGCTTTTCCATTCTTATAATCCCCCCCATGCAATGTTCCACAGTCCTCAAACCTTCCTTAGAACCTCAGCGTTATATTAACTTCCAAATGGTGTACATTTGGGGGACAGATGGAAAATCTTATATCTTATAAGGGCTTCCCTTGAGTCAATGTCTGTTCTGAATACCTCAGAATCCAATAATTCCTCAGGGTAACCGAGTTGTCTAAACTGCTTAGACATTTTAGCTAATTGTGTTTTCCATCTGTCTGGTTTAGTCATAATTCATCTAGCCCTCGGGACCTGACTGGAGCTTTGCAAATTTTACACAACAGCACTGGAAAGAGATAATAAACTGATCCTGTTCGGTGTTAAAAGCGGTCAGTATAACTTCCTAAAACGCACAGGGATCTAGTACTCAATTACAATACAGAATACAATATAGAATCGAAATGTCCATCACATGAGCTGTGTTCCCACCACGGTTTGTATTACAATTCCAAGTTGATGGATTGCTAGAGAACTTCATTTTTCTCCCATGTCTCCCCGGTATATATTTCCCCTATTCAGTCTCCTTTTTCCCCTCTTCGTGTTATCTTTTGCCACGCACTACAATTTCTTCCCCACAACTATTTTTGTATCTTCACCCCTTCTGTGAATTTATTTTCCCTCTCCGGCTCCCATTTTTCTGTGAACCATTATTTTCCTTTTGTTAACAAAGTCTAATGCAATTTACTTTCTTTACATTTCTTGGTTAACCGATATTTTAGTTTTTTGCTCTCTTCCAAGAAGGACTCAGTCATGTAATTTGTGATTAGCATTCATAACGTACCAAGGTACTGAACAGACATCATGAAGCAAAAATGTAAAAAAAATGGTAAAGCATCCTAAATTAATGTAGAAGAGTCCTAAGCCCCAGCCACTTTTTCCTTTCCACTATATTTAGCTTTCTAAACAGGGTTAGATTGGTACTTCGGCAGGTAAGAAGTCACCAACATCCTAAATTAATGTAGAAGAGTCCTAAGCCCCAGCCACTTTTTCCTTTCCACTATATTTTGCTTTCTAAACAGGGTTAGATTGGTACTTCGGCAGGTAAGAAGTCACCAACCTCCAGGAATTTTGGAGATATTTAAGATCTCTTCCTCCAATAATTTATAGTTATTTTCTCCTATTACATAGTTATATAGAAGTCTAGGCTAGACTTAAATTCACCAAGTTCAACTTTGAAACCCATTCCTTTAATGCTGTTGATTCAAAAGATGGCAAAAAACCCCGATTGTAGCCACATGGTTCTGTAAAGTAGAGACTGTGGTGTTCCCCAAAATGGGTGTTCTGCTAATTTCATCCATAGTCGGTTCGAAATTGTAAGATATATCTCAAAGATCTTTAAACACAAGAAACCCAGCTACAGTTGTGGGTAACCACCTTGAAAATACATTGTGGATAAAGAAAAAAATCTGCCTCCTTTATGTATTGTCTTCTGCTAGTGGTATTATCTTCCAGATCCCAAGAATTATGTGTAAAAATAAAGGGGATTCAGTACAAAATACAAACAAGTGTAAATAGAACATAGTGTAATCTCACTAAACAACAATACTTTTACAATATAAAAGCCAAACATCTCGTAGTCGTAGGTTGATTATTGTCATATTTATCACAGCCTTCCATCTTTCCAAAGTAAAAAATACGACTACCGTAAAATTGTCTAGTAATAACTCGAAGGCTAGAAAACAGGTTTAATAATTGCTTACCAGCTAAATGCACCTTTACAGGTTGAATTATTTGAAATAATTTTATTTTTAAACTGCAAATCCTCCGTTGTTAGAGGAGCAGTGGATAACGGTGAAATGTCGAAGAAATCTTGACATACTGCCCATGAAACAGGACAGCCCTTGTCAATGCGTAGTAAGGGCTTGTGGTTGTTTGCGGGCAAAGTGACAATAGCTGAAATACTGTAGATTCCTTGTGTCATTTATTTGGAAGCATTATACATGCATGCGAGTGTATGTCCATATTAAATACCCAATACTCTTAAACCCAGCATAATGGATGATGTGTGATGTATGTCGCCTTGGCAGTCACTTTATTCTTTTTTTGAGATGTACCGTTATTGCTGTAATTCTGTAGATGATGCATAAGATTCTCAGACTATATTGAAAAAGAAATGTTGTCTGGGTAAGAAGTGGCTACATGTCCCTTTTGCTGCAGTCTAACGCCAGCCAATTGGCAGGACTCTGGTGTCCCCTTGTGGTGCAATCTGTGTAGTGCTTGAGATGCCCTTGCTTCGTCTCTATCTGCTTTTCCACTGCATAGACAGCAATATTACATCCATCTTAACCGTAGAAGATTAAATGATGACTAGCTAGGAATATTTTGTTCCACTCAGAACTGTCCAGCACCTAGTTATATTTATTTATAATATATAGTCATAATATATGTGGTACGAGGCATTTCCCTATTAAAACAATAATGTATCGGTATTGTTTTAATCATATTTCGATTTATTTTGCTTAGCAAACTTCCTGTCGTCCTGCCTCTATATGTAGAGACTAAACTAGTGGATGGGTTTCTGTTCTGGTGCCTGTCTGTTGAAATAATTGGTTGTTCATTGGCTTCAGATGTTTAAGTTCTTCTTCCTTCTGTCCTATCAATACAGCTTACATATGAACGGAACTGAAAAAGGGAAGATTTAAAGATACTTAATGTCTGATATTGCCACCAAGAGAAGCCCATCACTATGTTATTCCGCAATAGATGCTTGAAAATAAGATGTTAGGAAAATAAACATAGCTTATTGACACAATTAGGATAATCTTTTTAAAAAGTATATACATATATATATATATATATATATATATATATATATGGGAAACGCGTGGGGAAATTCCTAGTTTTACCATGTTTTTAGTGTGCACTAGAGCTGCTCCATTTGTAGAATATCAGTGTGAGAATAACAAAGTTGATTTTGTGTCCAGATTGGTTTTCATGTATGAAGAGAGAAATCTTTTCTATTTTTTTCTGGTTATGTGTCTGTATTCTGTGTTCAGATCAAATGGACTCTGTTCATAGTTAGAGCTTCTACTATTGTTTATACATAATTATTTGCCAAATGTATACCTGTGAGCCAACAAACAGTAGCCTCTACTAACGTAACTAACAGGTGTTTGGAAATTACATTTGGACCATTGCCACCCTAAGATAATATTTTAAAGACTCACTCCCAATTCCATAATAACTTCATGTCAATTAAGTGTGCCGTCTTACATTTAGGGGTTAAACCATATTTTAATGGTTTAACTTCAATGTTGGTCTCCTGACATCTAGCATGAGAGGAAGTGCTCCTTTAAGGTCTTCCTTTATGGCTCACCAAGAGAGAAGAAGTAGCCTAACGTGGAAAAAAAGGCTTTGATACCCAAGATGATCATATTTCTTTATCTACAGGGGGCTTAGGTGGGTGTGAGGGGTCTGTGATGGTCCTAAAGTAAAGTTTTAGTAGAAACTGATGGTGTGTAAGTGCCTTTTATTCATAATTGGTTGTAAACATGTTCGTGATGTGAAGGAAGCTTCTGATGTTGGGGAGGAAGTTTTGATGTTTCCGATGAATACTTTGATGCTTCTAAGGGAGTTCCTGATGATGGCCACAGAGTTGCTAATGAGTCTGTAAAAGATTTCTTGAGGGGGTTAGTAAGGATGATGAGTCTATGGGAATTTCTAATGATTATATGTGAAGAGAGACCAAGATTTTGCTCAGGGGGTACCAGATGTTGCTGATTGAGCAAAAGAATTATGGGAATTAGAGTTTTAATGTTTGTAAGAACAGAAAATCTTCACTAGCTTAAACTATTATCTTAAACTAACTGCCCATGAAGTATTACTCCATAAAGTAAATGTGATGCTTGTCAATCGCTTACGATGTATGTACTGCAAGTGAAGGTTAGATGAACATAATTTTTCTTGAGCTAATGTTTTATAAAAGATTAAGTGCAGGTTATGTGTTCTTTCACTGAAGTGAAATGAGGTTTGAGTTACATTTTAAAATAGTTTTCTTCCAAGTTATCAATCCATGTGGAACCAGCTGTATGTCTACAGATCCCCCCACCCTCACAAGCCTTCTTCTCCCTCAAAGACCTCAAATGTATTTGTTCATACTTTACCAAATACCACTTCCTCTAAGTCACTTGTAATGGAACTTGTGAGCTATTGAGGGCGAGTTTTAAAGCATAAAACCTCCTCCTACATAGTGTGACAGTCACAATAAGATTATCAAACATATTGTTTATAGAATTTTTTGAGTAATTTTTCTCTCCTGTCTTCTTCTCTTCCTTTTTTACTCACTCAGGATCTCCATATAGAGATGAAATCACTCTTGCAATCTTGCAGCTTCAGGAGAACAATCGTCTGGAGATTCTAAAGCGGAAATGGTGGGAAGGGGGAAAATGTCCTAAGGAGGAAGATCACCGAGCAAAAGGTCAGAGATCATCTGTCTTTGAGATATAACTATTCACAGTCTTGTCCCTTCGTACAGTTACCCTAAAGACTTTTACCATTTCTCTCTGGAACATATTACGGGAATTATATATACTACACACTCTTTGAGGGTTGATGTTTAAGCAGCGTAAATAGTATAAGGTCTTTCAGACAAGATTATTTTTTTTAACTATCCAGCTCCATACAGATATTTTGATATGTGATTTGTTAGCAAAACCAGACATGGATGGACTCGCCATCTTGTTTCATAAGACTTCATAAGAGACTAGCTTTTGTGATAGAATTGCATCTGAAGCAGCTTCATGCGAGGAGATCACTCATATTGCTAAATGTATAATCTTCAACAAGCAATGTTATTACAAAAATGAATGAGTGCTTGTGATAATAGCTGTAAAGTGACCTCATCTGTAATCTGCCTGAAAATAAAAGAGTGCTTAGATTTGAGTGCAGACACAGCACGGAGCACTGGACCTACACATTGCGCATCGTGCGTTAGCTATGACAAGATTAATTTCAAGTATGACAGTAGTGATAGAATGTTAAATAGAAATTATAGCTAAAAATAGCCATATAAGTGTCAGTAAATTAGGCTCTTTTACAGTCCTATTCTTCTTCAAATATGTATTTTTTATTTGAAAAGACTTAGAAAAACCCTGAAAGGCTTTATTTTGTCAGGAACTGGTGCTCAAATAACCTAATGGCAACTAATGCTCTGTGCTTGTGGACATTCCTGGTCCAATCAGTGTGTGGGGACATTCCTGGTTCAATCAGTGTGTGGGGACATTCCTGGTTCAATCAGTGTGAGGGGACATTCCTGGTTCAATCAGTGTGAGGGGACATTCCTGGTTCAATCTGCATATGGGGACATTCCTGGTCCATTTTGTGTGTTGGGACATTGCTGGACTATTCTGTGTGTGGGGACATTCCTGGTTCAATCTGTGTGTGGGGACTTTCCTGGTCCATTCTGCGTATGGGGATATTCCTGGTCCATTTTGTGTGTTGGGACATTGCTGGACCATTCTGTGTGTGAGGACATTCCTGGTTTATTCTGTGTGTGAGGACGTTCCTGGTCCATTCTGCATATGGGGATATTCCTGGTCCATTTTGTGTGTTGGGACATTGCTGGACCATTCTGTGTGTGAGGACATTCCTGGTTTATTCTGTGTGTGAGGACGTTCCTGGTCCATTCTGCATATGGGGACATTCCTGGTCCATTTTGTGTGTTGGGACATTGCTGGACCATTCTGCTTGTGGGGACATTCCTGGACCATTCTGTGTGTGGGGACATTTCTGGACCATTCTGTGTGTGGGGACTTTCCTGGTCCATTCTGAGTGTAGCAATATTACTTGTCCATTCTGAGTGTGGAAACATTCCTTGTCCATTCTGAGTGTGGAAACATTCCTTGTCCATTCTGAGTGTTGGGACATTCTCAGTCTGTTCTATTTGTGGCTTAATTTATGGCATGTTCTATGTTTAGGGCCATACCTGGTGTATTTATTCTTTGGAACGATTCCTAGTTCATTGTCTCTATGAAATCTGCTTTGTGTATTCTTCTGCTTTGCATAGTGATACACATTGTGTGATCTGTTCTGTGTTGTTTTATAGCATCGTGTTGACAGTTGGTGTGTTCTTAGTCCTTTCTCTTTCTGATGTGGTCTTTAATTATCTGTCTTTCGCTGATCTGTTCTTAACTCAGATATTCCTCATCTCTCTGATAGAGTTTTGGGTTTCTCCCATGCTTTTGCAGTTCTGACCTGCAGTGAGGTTAATCATTCTCATGTTAAATTCAGTGTAGCTTGTTCTCTGTTTGCGTGTTGTGGTTCTTGAGGCCCTTCTGTTCACGATCTGCAGTTAAAAAAAAAAAAAAAAACAGTCAGAGGAAACTTTTTACTCCTTATCATACATGATCTACAGAATAGTCGCACTGGATCTCTTTCTTTTGATTCTCTGTTTTTGACACTGTATCAAATATGTGATGTTGTATTCTTTCAGGCCAACCAAACGATCACTGACAATATCACTATGAGATTCCCTGTCGCACATTTTAGTGCCCCCTCATGAAGCCCTGCCTTCTAGTACAGTCCATTCACTACGGGGGTGATTTATCAAAGTGCTGTGTTGTGCAAAATGGTGCAAAGTTGTAAGAAGAGAGGCATCACACATAGGTTATGTTTGCTGGTTCGACTAGTTTCCATGGTGATTGCCCCACTTTTAGTACTTTTACACTGCTTTTCAGAACTCAACACTTTGATAGATCTCCCTCACAGTTTCTGTAGTATAATTGTCAATGATTACAGTATTTCCATGAAAAATAAAAAAAACCTGATACGAAAAAAACAAACATTGAAACTATTTGTGTAATGCTACATTTTCTGTTGTACATTTCTCTTTATGTGTGTGCAGTGTCTCACTCTTCAGCTCTGTTGCAGGTCTTGGGATGGAGAACATCGGAGGAATATTTGTGGTTCTAATATGCGGTCTGATCATTGCTGTGTTTGTGGCTATTATGGAGTTTGTTTGGTCAACCAGACGTTCGGTGGACAACGAGGAGGTGAGAACTAATCTGGAGAAGGGGCTGGAGGATAGAGCTGTAAGTGTTAAAATAGACGTGAATGAATCAAAGAAATTGTAACAAGAGTGGATTTAAGAGAAGGACAAGGGACAAGGTGGATATTTAGTTGAGCGTAGAATGATGGTGGACAGATTGTGGTGAAGCAGAAGATGAACGGTGGAAAGGAGATCAAAGAGAAGAATGATAAAGGATTGTATAGAAAGAGATATATTTGAAAGGGTGGTGGGATGAGCGGGAGATGAGAAGGAACTTCAAAGGCTCTCGAAATGAGCTTCATCAGTAAATTAAAGCAGTATAGATCATTCAAGTCACTGTAACAAGCATCACCCCTGCAAGGCAAACACCGCAGTCAGTTTCTGTGTCTGCAGTATCCCGGAGACCACTACGTATGCACAGTATTGATTTTAAATACAAGACTTGTGTGATTTTGTATTAAATATTTTATGTACTCTCCAGGGGAATGCTTCTTAGATTTGTTTTTATTTTCTGCGAAAGAAAATTAACCACAGGTGAGGATAGAGTTGGAGAGAACCTCTTCTTTTGTCATGGTCAGATGGTTTCTATACCGATACCTAGAGAAGGTTAATATATCCCAGCTGTTGGAACATCCATTCCTTTTGTTTTCTGACAAAACTAGAGAGATGAGAGCAAGATTTTAATTATGTTTATTGGCAGAAAAAAATATATAGTTTGATTTATACCTGTATGTTTTGTATTGTGATGTCTTCATCCTTAACGTCAGTAGTTTTGGGAAATTCCGATAAACGAAAATTGTGATCCTTCCTTTGCTGGAGTTTGTACATGTTTGTAAATTGTAATATGAGTTTTTACATATTTATAATTACTTATTTTTCTCAATTTTGCTGTACGTTATATGATGTCTATATGTACTAGAATTTTTTTTCTCAATAAATATTATATAACAATATATATAGTTTGTACACATTGTAGTTATAAAGAGAGGTTAACAAATTTAAATCTCTTTAGTTTGGAAAAACGGCGCCTCAGAGGGGATATGATACCATTATATAAATATATTCGGGGCTAATACAAACCATTGTCCGGAAATCTATTCGTAAATAGGACATTTAGACTGGATTTAGTCTAAGGCAAAAGAAAGTTTTTTACAGTAAGAACAATAAGGATGTGGAATTCTCTGCCTGAAGAGGTAGTTTTATCAGAGTCCATATAGATGTTTAAACAGCATTTGGATAAATATTGCAAAAGCAGAATATACAAGGATATAAATTTTAATTAGTGGGGTAATAGCTTATTGATCCAAGGAGATATCTGACTGCCATTCTGGTGTCAAGAATGATTTTATACCCTAGTTTGTTGCACAATTTTAAGCGCTTCAGGCTGTTTTTTTTTTTGCCTTCTTTTGGATCAACAGCAAAAATCAAATGTGAAAAAGGCTGAACTTGATGGATGCCTGTCTCTTTTCAGCTATGTAACTATGTAACTATGTAATGTAACAATAGCAATATAGAATGCCTGTAAAACCATGTGTTCTAAATTAAATCAGGCACCCCAAAATATGAGAAATAGCAGGGGGGAGGGGGGGTTACAGACTTTCTTTTCAAAATTGGGTAAGAAAGAAGTGTAGCATTTTGGTGGACTGGAGGTAAAATTAATCCTTCTGTTTCCCACCATGTATAGTGCCTTTTTATTTCAATATTTAATAGGAGAGAGATAAGTGCATTACACAACAATGGTCCAATTTCCGAAAATCAGGTTTACAAATAGTATTGACGATAAACAAAGTGTACACTGGGATTGGTGTCACGATGACAAGTTACAGCTGGCACATTCAGCAAACATTCCCCTTGATCTCGAAGTCCATAAATTATATATATATTTTTTTCTGTGGTTTAAATTAGCAAAGAATAAAGGAGTACAAAAGGAAAATACCTGAGAAAAGACGGAAAAAAAAGAAAATTTAAATCTAAACTGGGCAAAAACATAATTAGAAACAATGTACTCTGCTTCTATTAGGGATCATTAATCCTGTTGCCCCGGAGTACAGATTTTATTTTTCTTACTGTTCCACTTGCCTCTGTATTATCTATGCTGTCCATGTTCTCTTTGTGCCCCTTCACCTCACTTTGTTTCCACTGCCTTCGTCTTACTATATCTCGATCTTTTTACATTGCTTTGTCTGCTTTTCTTAACCTCACTGTTTTCTATCTCGTTGTGTATGTTCTGTCTGCGCTGCCTTATACTCTCGCTTTCCTATTCACCTATCCTCTCTATCTTGTATCTACTTGTCCATGTTCTTACTTCTCTATCTGCTCTATATTAACCTTGTTCTATCTAATCTCCTTTTTTTCTCATTTTCTATCTTCTGTACCCTATTCCCCTTCTGTTCTCTTATTTTTCTCTCTCTCTAGTGTTCTTATTCTTTTTACTTTAAGTTCTGTTCCATCTGCCATTTCCCATTTTCTCTTATTTTTTTTCTGTATGTGGCCACCCTTCAAGATTTTGTCTGTTCTTTCCTTTCTTTTTCATCACCTCTCTATTTTACCTTCTCTTTTTATCTACACTAACATCTGCCCTTTTTTTCTATTTCTTTCACATGATCTTTGCCTATTTATTATTTCTCATTGTCTTTTCAAAATTTAATTTCCCCTCTTATTAGCCATCTTCTCCTGTCTATTTTTTCAGATCTCAGTCTGTCAAGAGATGTTGAGTGAGCTACGAAGTGCTGTTTCCTGCAAGAAGACATCTCGTTCCCGGCACCGCCGCAGACCTCCACGCCATCTTCATGGTCGAACTCTGCTATCTCTAAGCCGGCCACCTCGGTCCACCAGGGAGGCTCGTCTCTGCAATGGGCGCCTATACCAATCCCACCAGCACCCCCCAGCCCCACCTCATCCACCACCTGCCCCTGGGGCCCAGCGACTTCATGACGACCCTCCCTCTTCCTCTAGCAGAGGAGGTTGTGCCCATTTTAGGATTTGCCAGGAGTGCCGGCGAATACAGACTCTGCGAGGCCCTCCTCCACTGCCTAGACCACCCCAGTCTCCAAAACCTCCTCCTCCACCAGCTCCAGAGGATCTTACCCCCCTCTCACACCACAGGAGACTGGCAGATCCCCTAGATGCTGGAGCCCCTGAGTGAAAAAGGGGTCTTACTTAAACTAGACTGTGTATGGACCTTTAGAGTGAGAGGGGGAGAAGAGGCATTGAAAGGCTTGAATAAGGGGGACTAAATGAACACTATAACGAGCCCCCTCTTCACCTTGCTCCTCCAAGCAATCTGTTTTGGGGGTGGGGGTCTTTTTGAAGCCTCCTCTGTATTCATCAGAAACACTGCGATGTCTCAGTCTTTTACAATGTACGCTGTGCGTGCGAAATAAACTTCCCCCTCCTAATGTTCATGTGCGAGTTTGCCCAGTCCAGTTTTTTTTTAACTGCCCTATCTTGTCTTCTATAAGTGCCCTTGCATTGATCCAAGTGTAGCTGTGATCGTGAGGGGCACATTAATCAGGGCTGGATTTGAATCTCAGAACCCCCTAAGCAGAGACTCTACAGGGCCGCTCCACCCTCCCCACAACAAATGTAAAAAAAACTCAAAAAAATTATTACACTTTGTGGGTTGGATATGGACACAGACAGGAAGTGGGCAGACCTCGGGTCCCATATTGGTGCAGAACCAGTGGCAGTGGGCTGAGTTACCAGTATTATGCTTGGCACCCTAGGCAAGTGTCTGTTGTGCCTTTTTGGAAACCTTTCTAAGACAGTCACCCAACTCATGGTGGGATAATGCTTTCTGGGAATGAAGTCTCAGTAAAGTAATTTCAGTTTGTTGAGTACCGGATGTGAGTGGCCTTCCATTCTCACTCCCCTGGTACTCATAGAGTTAATATAAATATATAGATTTTTTTATACATTGACCCTGCCTGGGTGACAAAAAAAGAGTGTTGGCGATGTTTAAAATAATTTGAAACCTAAAGATTATTATATAATTGCCACAACAACCATGAAACTATATTACTTACGAATTTGATACAAATGAATGAAAAAAAGTGCAGAATGTGTTAGTGTGTGTCTTATTGTACTGCTGTGAAAGATGGTCATATATTTCTGACCCACAAAGCTTGCACTTGGCAAACTGATTTCTGGCTAGTAAAATAGCCTTCTGCTAAATCTGCCAGAGTTAGATGTGTATTGGGACGTCCAAAATATTGCAGTCAGTTTAAAGTTGACCTTTTATGGGATCTGTTCAGGTAAGTTATAAAATGTAATCTATACATTGTTATGAATATTTCACCAGAAAGTATATAGATTAAAGGGATATTCTCTGCAGTAAAAATGAAAACATATATTTGAAATACCAAGTAATTAATTGTTCATATTTTTTTGGATGATGAAAACTGCATTGCTTGGAAAGTATCTTGTGTCGTTAATTCATTGCATTTGTCTCTTGCTTCGAAACAGGAAGCAATGAGACAATTAAAAAGCAGAGTATCACGGTGTGTTCATCAAACATATGGACAGGCTTCCCCATAGAAATTAATAGGTGCACTGACATATTAAGGTTCCAAATTAAATTAAGACTTTAGAAAAAAATGAAGGGGGGCCTTTTCAACCATTCAATACAATAGCAAAGTGAAAGCTACATGTAATTGCAATGGAGACGTGTGAAAATCTCTGAATCGCTGTATTTAAAGGGACACTGTAAGCACCATAACCACGACAGCTATTTGTGGTGGCCAAGATGGAAGGGGTTTTTAAGTGCAGTCTCTATTTTTTTCAGACTGATTTCAGGATGTTCGAAGAATCAGGGGAATCTGGGGATCATCAGGCATCTAAAGCCTGACTCCTCTCACGTCCCCAAAATACTGCGGATGTTTTTATTTTAACGCCATCTGTACACATCTGTTCAAGTTCGGACTGCACTGATAAGCCGACAGAAGTAGTAGCAGCTTAGTCCAGTGTCAAATCTACAATGCCTACCCCTGGCACCCCCTTCTTATAACTATAATGCAACAATGCTCCTTCCAGAAAAGTACAGAAGATGTGTGAATGCATGTATATGTAAATGTAAGGTGTTAATGACATATGTGTTTGTATGTCGCTCGTTTGTGTGAAGTATCTATGTCTGTATATGTGACTGTGACGTATCATTGCGTGTGACTGATAATCTTAAGTCTAAAGACATAAAATATTCTCTTTCAGGACTGTGTTGGTATGTGTAATATGTGAGATATATTTTATATTTTATAAAGTGACATTATATAATAGGTGACAGCTTACATTTGAGCCGTGTGGGTGAGCAAGAGTGGATATATATAATTAATGTGTTTGACTGGGTTTGTGTCTGCCTGTGTGTGTATGTTTAATGTGTGTATGAGTGCGTGGTATGTTACTGCAGAAACACTCTGCAAGAGTGATTCATGAATGGATGTTGAGAAGCAGCTGGTGTTCTCTGTATTGCTTTTGCCCTTGAGCGAGGTTGGACGGACAATATTCTGTACTGCTGGTGCTACAGAAGGAAGTAGCATAACCAAGTGAACACCGACCGCCATGACATCACAAGGGCGCACTAAGTGTTAGTGCTAAGTGCCCTTAGGCCAATTACACGCTGTACGGGGAGTAGAAGGGATTTAATCATCAGAGGGATCAGACACACAGCAAAGTCACTAAAATAAACCATTTCTGTTTTTTGATTGAAATTCCAAGAAATATAAGGACCCCATCCAATCTGCCTCACTAGGCTAATCCTAATTAATCTAGTACATTGCCTTCTCCAATTCTTTTCTATGGGGAAGCTCTGAACATGATCCAATGCTCCCTTCACCATAATTATTGGAGAAAGAGGATTGGAGATATCTACAGGATGTCTTTGTCAGAGCAGAGGGTTGCTAAAGTCCCTGGAGGGTACTGCAGACTTGCTGAGGAGAGATGTTTGGCTATATATACATTTTTTTACAAATATTTCTTTATTCACAATCCACAGAGTTATACACAATACTTTAGCAATATATTAAAAAGGTTATGATGGGTATTTCTTACACAATATTGCATACTGATAAGACATATTGTGTGAGACTTGGGACTGCGGGTTTTTAAATGATAAGTAGTATGTAACATCAATCTAAGCAATATTCTACCCGTGACCACAAAGTATTTTCAAACGGTGTTGGGGTAAGTAAGTAAAGGCAGGGAGCACAAGACTCCTGCAAAACCAGTGTGCAAAATTAGGAGGCTTGAACCTCAGGGTAAGCTATAGAGTCTTATTCTCCTACTAGAGAACTGAGAAAACAGTGTAATTAGTATTGTAGCTGGGTGGGGGTGGAGGGTAAAGGAGCTGATTTAACTGGGATTTAACACTCACTATCCAGACGGTGAGAGAGTGGAGTGAAAACCAATGTTCTTAAGGGTCGTTTAAAGTTATTTTGCTTTTTCTTTGTACTTTTTAATGAATCACTGGATAATGATTTAAAGAGACACTATAGTCACCAGAACTACAGCTTATTGTATTCGTTCTGGTGAGTATAATTATTCCCTTCAGGCTTTTTGCAGTAAACATTGTATTTTCAGAGAAAAGGCAGTATTTACATTACAGCCTAGGGATACCTCCACTGGCCACTCAGATAGCTGCTAGAGGTGCATCCTGGGGCAGTGCTGCACAGTGTGCACCATTGCCATTCAGTGTCTCCACCCTCTGCATAAGAGATGCATTGATTCAATGCATTTCTATGAGGAGATGTGGATAGATCCGGCCGTGTTTGGCTTGTGCTGGCTCTTCCCCTGTTACTCCTTCTTGGCTGAGATAGTCAGAATTGATGATGTCAGCCAATCCAATGCTTTCCCAAATGAAATTCTGATGATGTCAGCCAAGGAGGCGGTCCGGCCAGACGAGATGACCTCTGTGGGGAGCTGGAAAAAAGTGAGTAAGGAGGGGCTGACCACCTAAACAGTGGTCTTAGAACTATAGTGTCCGGAATACACATTTGTGTTCCAGACATTAGAGTGCCACTCTAAAAACGAGGTAAAAATCACCATGAATTGTCCCCTTAGAGGAACACTATAGTGTTAGGAATACAAACCTGTATTCCTAATGCCTCAGTGTTCACCTCTTTATCCAAAATCCTAATAAATATTGGGGGGAAAAGGTTTTATGCTTTTTAAGTTTTTTGCAGTGCTCTGATCCAGTCCCTGCAGCTGCTTGTCCTGTTTCCCCCTTTTTTATTCTTTATTTTTGAATTCAGGCATGGAGCTTCACATATCATACATGTATCGTGTCATCTTTACAATACAATGGTATAGCAATACCCATATATCATTTCAGTAACATGTCGCATCATATGGAATTATCAAGCACTACAATTATCAAGCACTACACTCCTCTGATTTTGCCCATTTTCAGGATGACCCGGTATGTCTGGGTCTATACAGCAGTTGTTTACTTGTCAATATGTATGTTAACCATACGCTTTCTGTGCGGGTCTGTTAAAGGGTCTTCTCAGACGAGCCTATACCTCATTATATACGGTATATATGCATTTTTCTACTGCTGTGGGGCCTAGCTATTCCCATATTGGCGGGGACTTCCCTTGCCCATGAGATGACCGCGATTCAGAGAGTGTGTCTTCCTGTCAGCTGTTGAAATTATAGCTCCATACTGAACTTGTTTGTAAGGTAAATGGGGGGGGGAATTTAGGGGCGGTGGGGGTGGGGTCGGGGCCACACAGGATGCACCCACCGCACACGCGAGGCAATGCGTCACCTAGCCCTGCTGGTGTGTCTAATGGCGTCTGCGCCATTCTGTCCACATAGTCCTCCCATGGTTGCCACACTTTTGAGAAGGTGACCATGGTATTCCAAATCTGCGCTGTCAATTTGTCCATTAGGCAGTCTTTTATTTTATGAATTACTCTGTGTATAGAGGGGGCGTCCGGGCTGAGCCATTGTTGGGTCAGCGCCCTTCTGGCCGCTTAGGTAATTTTATTAACTAGTTTCTGTTCTCTTGCCGTCAAGTCATCTTGTGGTTTAGCTAGCAGGTAAGTCCAAGGGTCTTTGTGTATTGGTCGTGCTAGTATCGTCGTCATCAGCTTCTCTATGTCCGACCAGTAACTGGCCACTTTGGGACACGTCCACCACATGTGGACGTATGATCCCCGCTCTCCGCAACCACCTCAGGAGGGTTTTGTATGCCTTTTCCTGAAGTGTTACACACACGGACACCTTCGCTGCTGCCTCCCATATGTCCCTCCAGTCCTCCCCTTCCAGTGTCTGATGGAGATCCTGTTCCCATTGGGTGACATAATTAAGGGGTGCTGCGTCTCTCCCCGGGGCGCTAAGTTGTGCATATAATGTGGTGATCAGGCCCTTATGGGTTGATTCTGTGATACAGTTTCTCATAACTGGTTAGTGGGGTCCTAGCTGCCTTTCGTATTCCAGGGCATGTCGCGAAATCGCGTAGTTTGATGTATCTAAATAGGTCTTTTGTTTGCAGCGGTGCAGTTTGTTTCAGCTCCTCAAACGATTTAAATGTGTCCCCATCATATAAATGGTAGTACCTTTGTAGGCCTGTGTATTCCAACCCTTTAAAGTCTCGTGCCCGTAAGCCTGGAGGGAACGCTTTATTTCTCAGATATGGGGTGAGGGGTGAGGGTGTGCTGGTCAGTGCGTATTTATGTGCGGTGGCATCCCAGACTCTGATGGAGTTAGTTATGGCTGGGCAGCTTGTGCGCAGGGCAGGTCTGTATAATTTTGGAACCCAAATCCAATATTGAGGGAGGTCCGATCCCATCATTAGGGATACCAAGTCTGCCTATCTGCGTGCCTCTGCGTGTCTCTGGGGGTGAGTGCCACTCTATTATTTGGGCTAATTGCGCTGATAGATAGTATAAGTGGAAGTTGGGCAGACCCAATCCCCCCAGTCCTTTTGGTCGGTAGAGCGTGTTTCGGGCTATTCTATGCCGTTTGTGCGCCCATATAAATTTGTCTATTGTGGTTTGTAGGAGCTGGAGATCCCCTTTTGTGATGGGCAACGCCTGGAACAGGAACAGCATCCTCGGTAAGACATTCATTTTGATAGCATGGAGCCTACCGATCCATGAGATCGGCTTTTCGTGCCATTTTTCCAGGTCTTTAATCAATGTTTTTATCATTGGTGTGTAATTTTCCTGAAATAGTCGTGTGATGTCCGTCGTTAATCGCACTCCCAGGTATTTTATGTGCTGGTGGTTAAGTTTAATGTGTGTCGTTGTCCCTAGCAGCGCCGTGTCCTCTGCCGTCAGCCCCAGCGGCATGGCCCCCGATTTTCTTTCCCCCTTTTTTATATCAGCTGAAATCTTAAATCAGATAGAACATTTGTTTAAACATTTGCTAGCAGTTTGGCTATCACAATGTATAGATTTCGTTTTAAAGGGACAATCTGGACACCATAACTAATATATCTGTGCCCTGAGGTTATGGTGCCAGGAGCATACCTCCCAACATTTCTAATGGACAAAGAGGGACATTTTAATTTTAGGGGTGTGAGTGGGGTTGTGGCCAGGGGCTATTCTGAGAAATTTGCAGGTGATTTTCTATAACAATGTTTACAACTAAAATGTAATTTAGAGCAAGAACAATGTATCTTATTTACACATACTGTTTTCTAAACACATTTATTGTAATTTAAAGACACATTGAAGGGAGTATTATTGCTGTGGAGTTCTTGGGGCACGCTTGGGAGATCTGCAGGAAGTCCCTGTCACCAGTTGATATTTAAAAGGTTAATTCGTTAAGGAGCGGTTTAACCCCAAAGTCTTTAGTCCAGCACTGGTCAGCTCTGCCCCTGAACTTCTGCTGCAGGTCAATACTTCAAAGAGGAAGCCTCAAATGGAGCAGGCACTGATGGTAGGCTCAGAGTGTGAGCTGACACTCTGAAACGTGCCAGTTGCTCCCCATTAACAAAACAGAATGATAAAAATACATATGTTTCTTACTCTGGTTTGTGAATGGGGACCTACTGAGTCTGAGAGCGTCAGATGATGCTCCTGTTTGAAACCTCAGACTGCAACAGAAGTTTTGGGTGCAGAACCGGATAGAACATCCCTAAACAGAGCCGACTCTGGGGGTGTGAACCACCCAGGTGCATTGTTGATAGGCAAGGTGTACAACGCTAGGCTTAGGTAGGTCCCTCTACTCTCAGTAGGCTGCTCTCTGCCACCCGACCAATCGTACATGGGCGGGGCCTAATGAGAGAGGGCGGGGTTTATCTCAGGGGACGGAGACTAGTGCTGCACACTCCAGCTATGTACAGAGCACCTAGGTGGTCCGCACCCTCCCAGGTTCGGTTTGTTATATAAATTTGTTATAGTGCTCAGAAAGCTCCCATAAGCTTTATGTATGAGCAGCTGTTACATTATTATGTGGCCAGTAGATCTTTTTTTAAATCTTATTTTTATTTAGATATTTTAATTCATATAGAGTACAGAAAACATAACATAGACATATAATGATATCTTTCTGAGCAAAATAACAGATATCATCACCTTGTTGGAGGGATGAGGGAGAGTAGATCTTAAAGTAACACTAAAGGGTCAGGAACAAAAACATGTATTCTGACCCTATAATATTAAAACTGCCATCTAGCCCCACTAGCCCCTGCTTGCCCCCATAAATTGAAGTTAAATCTTACTTTTACCCAAGTCTGCTACTGGCTCTGCCCCTGATCTGCCTGCTTGACTGACATCATCAACAGTAATTGTCCTGGCCAGTCACAATGCTTTCCCAAAGGATAGGCTGAGACTGTCAAGGTTACAGGTCAGGGACAGAGCCAGCACAAGCCAAACACAGCCCTGGCCAATCAGCATCTCATCATAGAGATGAATTGAATCAATGCATCTCTATGAGGAAAGCTCAGTGTCTCCATGCAGAGGGCGGAGATACTAAATGGCAGTGCTGCACACTGTCCCAGAAGCACCTCTAGCAGCCAAATGAGTAGTGGCCAGTGGAGTTATCACTAGGCTGTAATGTAAACACTGCATTTTCTCTGAAAAGACCGTGTTTACAGCAAAAAGCCTGAAGGTAATGATTCTACTCACCAGAACAAGTTCAATAAGCTGTAGTTGTTCTGGTGACTATAGTGTCCCTTTAATATGTCTGAAAGGCAGACTACACCGGATTTGTTTGAATGAGAGACTGGTTAGTTGCCAAACAGCAGTATTGTATGACACATCTGCTATCTTTACACTCTCTGTGACAGTTTATCTCGTTCTGGAGTTTCATTGAATAACATTCTGGAATCTGTTAGTTTCTCCATTCCCATGATGAACGTGGGGTTTGACAGTAACAACACAGATTCATTCACTTCCTGCTAGCTGTGCAGAATTGATGGGAGAACTTCAACCTGTAGACCAGAATAGTTAAATCTGAAAAATCCTCAAATTCCACTATTTTTCCAGCTCGGCTGTTGTGGTCTAGAATGTGCAATTTCCCTTTCAGTCCTCCACAAATCCCAGTTCACTGAATAAGCTGCAACAATTTACTAAAAGGTGTGTGATATTGCACTCATATGGCATATTAAAGCTCTGATTGTCAGAAAGGTTGTACAACGCTAGCTACCCACGGAACTGACTCAATTAGGAAAAGACGTCACAGGTAGGTGTCAACGCGGAGAACATATTACAGAAAGAACAGCTTGTCTCAATTCCTCTGTCTTCTTATGAATAGATATGTGAGTTTTGGGAATAATAGATATTTCACATCGTGTTATACTCTTGCGATGAGTCGTAACAAAGCAGAGTTCTCTTGCAAGAGATGTAAAACTGGATTGTATTACAAGAGGTGGACTTAAAGGGAAACAGAACCCCTTATTTTTTTCATTTATTATAAAGATCATTCTTAAAAAAAAAAAAATCATTATTGTTTCCCTTGGTGCAATGTTCATTGGTTCTGTCTGCAGCTGCTAAGAGACCTCTCACACATCACAAAGTAACTCTAGTTCCATAAGCCTCTAAGTTTGGATTTATGGGATGCCTAATTAATTCACAAGAGAAGTTCCACTCGTCACTTAGAATGATTGAAGCTACCCTGCAAACTGAAACCCGCCAGATCGCGGCTGCTACCAGTTTACACTTAATTGGTTCTCTTGTTGGTGAAACTCTTGGCAGAGCTGTCATCCACACGTGCGCTGTCTACATATGTGTGTAAATGTGTGTGTTTGGGTGTGCTTTTAGATGCAGGGGTGATTTGTGTATTTGTGTATGTTTGAAGATAGAGGGGTGTTTTTCCCAGGGTTGGGATATATATATATATATAGAGAGAGAGAGAGAGAGACTGCAGTCGTGGTGGATGTGGCAATACCCAGCGACTATAACATCAGGAAGAAGGAACATGAGAAGGTGGACAAATACCAAGGACTGAAAGAAGAGCTAGAAAGGATGTGGAAAGTGAAGACAGTAGTAGTCCCAGTTGTGATAGGAGCATTCAGGCTTGGCTTCAACATATTCCAAGTGGGGACATCTGAGATTGCTGTCCAGAAGAGGGCAGTTCTAGGAACAGCTAAGAAACTGCGCAGAACCCTCAAACTCAGTGGCGTTCATACTGGGGTTGCAGGGGTCGCGGCTGCGACCGGGCCCGGCCCACCAGGGGGCCCGGCCGCCCTGCGACCCGGTATGTACCCAGTGTGGCCAGCCTCTTCTCCTGGGGGCCCAGGAGCCTGCCACCTCAGGGCCCCCTGGGGCTGGCCCTGGTATCTCCGGGCAGGCAGGCTGTCTAGCGCGCGAGGGAGCACTGTCACCTGAGTGCTTCCTCTTCAGCTCCCTCGCGCACCGCGAACCTGACGTCATCTTCCGGCTCCGGCATCAGTACGCGGCGCGTGAGGGAGCTGAACAGGGGAGAGTGCTCCCTCACGCGCCTGGGCAGCCCCGGGCAGCCCCGCTAGACCCCAGGGAATCCCCTCAGCCCTCCCAAAGGTAGTGAGGCTGGGAGATGCATTTTTTTTTTAAAAAACGTGTGTGTTAGAGTGTGTGTGTGTGTTAGAGTGTGTGTGTGTGTTAGTGTTAGAGTGTGTCAGTGAGTGTGTTACTGTGTGTGTCTGTTAGTAAGTGTGTGTTTTGTAAGTGAGTGTGTGTCTGTCTGTCACTGAGTGTGTGTCTGTCATTGAGTGTGTGTCTGTTAGCTAGTGTGTATGCGTCTGTTCATTAGAGTGTGTGTGTGTCTTAAGCACTTACCTTTCTCCAGCGCCAGACTCCCTTGGCACTGGGGATCCCGATCCGCCTCTCAGCTCTTAATGCGCATGCGTGTCAAGAGCCACGCGCGCATTCAAACCGCTCATAGGAAAGCATTACTCAATGCTTTCCTATGGACGTTCAGCGTCTTCTCACTGTGATTTTCACAGTGAGAATCGCGGAAGCTCCTCTAGCGGCTGTCAATGAGACAGCCACTAGAGGCTGGATTAACCCTCAGTGAAACATAGCCGTTTCTCTGAAACTGCTATGTTTTCAGCTGCAGGGTTAAAACTAGAGGGACCTGGCACCCAGACCACTTCATTGAGCTGATGTGATCTGGGTGTCTGTAGTGGTCCTTTAAATGTATATGTATCTGCATGCACTAGCGTACATACTGCGACCAGGTGCCCGCCGTCATGTGTTGCGGCCACAGCCCGCGCAGACTAAGCCGTGGGGGGTGAGGGCGCCCACGGATCAGTTTTCGCACCGGGGCCCCACGGGTTGTGTGTACGCCACTCCTCAAACTCCCAGGCCTCTGGTAGAAGATCCGGGAATGAGGAATAAATATGCCACCCGGGAGGGGTGAGACAATCAATTTTAATTTTATATATATATATGTCTGCGTGTGTGGATGCAGTGGTATGTGTGTGGTGTACATTGGTTTATATGTAAGGTGTTTATATGGAGGCAGGGATTTTTGTGTGGGTACAGGGTTATATATGTGAGGTGTTTGTATGGATGCAGTCATGGCCGGCGCTTCCTATAAGGCGAACTAGACAGCCGCCTAGGGCGCCATATAGGAGCGGGCGCCCTGCGCCCCCATAGCCGGCCCTTTAAATGCTGCAGCCGTCTGACTGCACTGCCTCACCTCCCCTGCCCTGTAGCGTGGCCGAGCTCCTTTCCGGTCCGTGACTCAGTGTGCACTTCCTGTCAGTCCCACCGGGTCGCGGACCGGAGAGGAGCTTGGCCACGCTACAGGGCAGGGGAGGTGAGGAGATGATGATTAGGGGAGATTATAGGGAGGGGAGGGAGGAAGTTACAGGGGAGTGGAGAAAGTTAGAGGGGGGGAGAAGATTACAGGGGAGGGGTAGTGGAGAAAGTTACGGGGGAGAAGATTATAGGGGAGGGGGGAGAAGATTACAGGGAGGGAGGGGGGAGTGGAGAAAGGGGTGAGGAGAGACCGCTAAGGGAGGGGGGTGGAGGAGATGAGAGACCACTAATGGAAAGTTGGGGAGAAAAGGAGACCACTAAGGGAGGTGGGGGTTTGAGGAGAGACCACTAACGGGCAGGGGAGATCTCTAAGGAATGGAAGGGAGAGCTCTATAGGACAGGGGGCAGGACAGGGAACTCTTTCAAACCACGTGCACACACACACACACACAATGCATCCCTATACACACAGAAACACAACATGCTTCCCTTACACACAGAGAAACACACAATGCAACCCTTACACATAAAGACAATGCATCCTTTGCACAAATTATTATTATTATTATTATGATATTTATAGAGCGCCGTCAAATTCCGCAGCACTTTACAATGGGTGGACGAACAGACATGTATTTGTAACCAGACAAGTTGGACACACAGGAACAGAGGGGTTGAGGGCCCTGCTCAATGAGCTTACATGCTAGAGGGAGTGGGGTAAAATGACACAAAAAGGTAAGGATAGTATTAGACTAATGATAGTTGCAGAAGAGGAATCAGTCAGGAGCTATTAACAGTTTAATTGATACGCTTTTATGAAGAAGTGTGTTTTTAACGATTTTTTGAAGGAGTGGAGACTGGGTGAGCATCTAACGGAGGAGGGAAGCGAGTTCCACAGGAACGGTGCAGCCCTCGAGAAATCTTGAAGGTGAGCATCGGAGGTGGGAGTACGGACAGAAGATAGACGTAAGTCTTCAGCAGATCGTAACGGCCTAGACGGGACATACTTGTGTATAAGGGAGGATAGATAGGTGGGAGCAGCATTATGTAGAGATTTGAAAGCAAGAACCAGAATTTTAAATTGAACTCTATATTTTATAGGAAGTCAATGTAGGAACTGACAGAAGGGTGAGGCATGGGAGGTGCTGGCGGACAGGAAGATGAGCCTCGCTGCCGCATTCATTATGGACTGTAACAGCGCTAGTTGGGAGCACGTAAGACCACTGAGAAGCGGATTACAGTAGTCAAGGCGAGAAAGGACAGTGGAATGGACCAACACCTTAGTCGCATCTGGCGTTAAGTAGGGGCGGATGCGCGCAATGTTTTTGAGATGGAAATGATAGATTGAACATGAGGCTTGAAGGAGAGGTCGGAGTCAAAGAGAACACCTAGGCAGCGAGCCTGCGTGGTGGAGCTGATGGTAGCACCGTTGACTTGGAGGGAGACAGACATATACACAGAAACACACACTGCATCCCTTACATACACAGAAACACACTTGGCATCCCTTACATACACAAAAACATACTTTGCATCCCTTATGCATACAAACACAGATTCACACAATGCATCCCTTACACACAACAAGAAACACACAATGCATCAGCTTATACACAAAAACACACTGCTTCCACTACACACAAACACACTGCATCACCTACACAAACTGGTATCCCTATACACTATATTCCATAAGCACACACATTAGATCCTCTACAGTAACACATAACACATCCCCTACACACTCCACTCCCTGTGAGCGAACTCATGGGTGGAACATGTAGGTGGACTTATGGGTGGGCTTTATGGGCATACTCACCGTCAGGCCCTGGGGCCCAGACCTTAAACTATGTAAGAGGCCCCAAAAAATGGAGCTGCTTCCAGTTCTCCCAGAACATTGAATTTTTTGACCACAGTTACAAATAGCCTCCAGAGAGCCTGTTCTACACTAGACCAGTGGAGCCAGACTGCAGCCAGAGCCCATCACCATCCTCATCTGATTGTAAGTAGGCAATCTAGTATATTATTAGTGACACTAATCTCTAATTTACCTCACATTAAATGGACACTATAGTCCCCAGAACCACTGCAGCTTAATAAAGTTGTTCTGGTGTCTATAGTTTGTCCCTGCAGGCTTTTTAATGTAAACACACACTGTGAGCAGCACTGGCATTAGCTCATATGGCAGATCATATGGGTGGGGCATTGCGATGTCCCGGGGGGGGGTGTGGCAAATCTTTCTTTTGCCTAGGGCGGCAAAAATCCTTGCACCGGCCCTGGATGCAGTGGGTATTAGTGATGAATGTCTGTATCCGTCTCTGTAAGTCCAAATGATTTTTTCTTTCCTGGTCTCTCGCTCTTTTTCCTCCACAGTTGTTTCTTGTACCCTATTTCCTCTCTGTCCCTATTCCCACCATTCCCCAAATGTGTCTCTTCTCATATTTCTTTTAACTTGTATTTCAATGCCTTATTATCCCTTCCCTTTGTCTCCCCTTTCCACTCTCTTCCTGTAGAGGTTAATCTCTTTAGCCCCATTTCTCTCCTGAAACGTAGATGGATGTTGATCGGCTGTTGTTGGTGAGCTGCTCTCCCTACCTGGTCACACTTTGAGTCTTGGCCATAACTGGAGATACCTTTGTAGGAAGAGATGGCAAAGACATAATAGAGCATATTAATGTTTCTATCTACATTTAGCGACTTTGGACATCACTGAATGAAGAGACTGGGTGTAGATCCACATTTGTCCTCCCAGCTGAAGACGTGCAAAGTTATAAGCCCCTATGTCTCTTCTTGAGACGCTCCTGCCAAATGACAGTGTATGGTTTGGTCGAGACTGGGTCCCAAAGACACATTAATTCTGTGTTAATTTTTGAGGTTGTCCCCTTGTCTTTCTATCCCCTCTTTGAGATTGAACCTGTGATTGCCATTACTCTCTACTGATGCAGTTTGCCCATGCGTGGCAGTGACTGTCATTATTTTCGAGACTGTTCTTGTTGATTCATTAAACACTGTTAGAGTTTTTATGTCTGATGCACCTGCAGTTCAGTCACTGACAACTTGGCTTTTTTGGAACTCAAGTTGCTGGGAAAGATCACTTACCCAATGCTAATTATTAGACCTTTTTAGAACTGACACATACGGTTAATTAGCAATCAACTTAATATGATTCAACTTGCCACCTGCATTTATAATTGTAATTTAATTATTTCAAAATCAAACTCCTTTTAATTAGTGGGTTTCCATTATTTTGGACCTTAGTTACATCTGGAATTGGGTCACCTTATAAAATGGCTGCTTATGCCAACTACTGAATGAAATGTGCAGAAATATATTAGCTGCTCACATCCAAACAAATATCCCACAAGCTCAACGGGAGGCAATTCACCTGAAGCAGGACAATGGCTGCAAACATTCTGTTAAAGCAACAAATTTGTCTGACAGTGAAAGCTGAATGATTTTAATTGGCCTGAACTGAAGTGTGCATGTGTTTAACTCGCTGAAGACATGTCTGCATGAAATTTGCCTTAAAACAAGAAGGAAGTATAGTAGACAGGTTAGAGCTTGGTTCCTTTCAAAGTTCTGATAATAGTCTTCCAGTCTATAATGTCTGAATGAGAAAGAGCAGAGATGATAGCATCAGATACTTCATGTGGTGGAGGAGGCAAGGTGGCTTGTGAAGTTTAAAGGTGGTGGGGCACTGCCTCTGTGTCCCACTTGTTGGACTCTATCATCTTAACCCCATGGGATGCCATGTCCTGCTCAAAACCAGCTTAATATCCAGTCATCAATAAAAGGTAGAAGGAAAACGACTGATATAGTCATGACAGACACATGTTTTTTTCTGACACACTCTTATCAGTAGGCCTTACAATGCCAATCATTGTTTTGTTTGCAACAAAAACTAGGTTGGGGGGACCAACCTCCGGTGTATAAACAGGTGAACAGGTGTACAGGTGAAGGACACTGATATCAGTGTAAGTGGGAACGTAGTAGAATTGTGAAGAGTAGAATGCAGAGTTGGAAAAGGATACAGTAAATCCTAAATGAAACAGGAAGCTATACAACTGGCGAGTTAAAGAAAGCAACTTCACTCAAAAGAATAAGATGGTTAGCTGACCACATGGTCTTGTTTTCTCAACCACAGGGGCATCAAATAAATCCAGCCTGGGGATTTATTTAATATACAGAGCAACTGGCACCAAGGCTTTGTCTAGGATAATTTATTGTTTATTTATTGATACACAAACTAAATTTCAGCTCACTACAAGCTTTTTCCTAGCCAGGCCGGGAAAACGTTAGTTTGGAGTCTCAATGTTATTTGTGTGTGTATTTCCCAAGACAAAACCTGGGTGCCGGGTCCTCTATAAATAATTAAAGAGATTAACCACCCAGACTATGTGGCAACAGGTCGTTTCCTACTGTAGATGTGTGCCAAGTTCTCCAGTTGTATTAATTGATTATGAGATGACTGGCCATTTTGCCCTATCCATAAACTTTCAGATTTATAATGTTGTCTTCACGGAGAGTGGGGCGCCATTGGTATGAAGACATGCTTGTATCATGACCTGTGATGGAGGCCGCATAGCTACAAGGAATATGGGACCTTGGGTACATGCAACCCGGCCATTGAGTGGCATTGTGTGTACTCTACACCAGAGGAAGGCACCGTCTACACCTTGCGGAATACTCAGGTTATGGTGTGGTGGAAGACTGACCCTGGGACCATGATACAAAAAGATTCACTTTAAAAAAAAACTTGACTTTGAAAATGTGAGGCTTATGGGGCTCACAGTATTGGGGTACTTAGGATTTAGGGTTACCTGCCTTAAAGGGGCTGTGGCTTTGCCAGGCACATCATGGTGTTTACAATCCACAGCACTGTGATAGCAGTGAGAGGATTCCACTGCTTGACAGGCGCTACCAGTGACCAATAATGGTCAAATGGTGAGCTATAAAGCAGGGTAAGCCCACTGATTGGCTTAATTATGCCCTAAAACGTTTAAAGTACAGAAGTGATTTGCAAATGCCAATGTGCACCGCACATTAATTAAATTGTTTTGTCTTTATTAACCCCTTAAGGATTCATGACATGTGTGACATGTCATGATTCCCTTTTATTGTAGAAGTTTGATCCTTAAGGGGTTAAAAAAATAAGAGTATAAAAAAAGTTCAGTGTAATTTTCAAGAAAGAACTTATGCAAGACTTACATATATTCATGGACATCATAACACAAGAGACATAGTACCTTTATTATAAGAATTTCTTGCAAACCCGATGCCATTGACTGGTTAGAGTAGTGTTACCACTGGCGTACATACCGCGGTTACAGGGGTCGCAGCTGCGACTGGGCCCGTCACTCCAAGGGGCCCGGCCGCCCTGCTGACCCCTGCGACCGGGTGCCCGCCATCACCATTTGTGCCCCCATGTTGAGGTGCCCAGCGGGTGGCCCATGCTGTCGGGGCCACCCGTTGGAGATGGATTGTCAGGGTGCCCGGTCAGCGCTAGGAGCTTTAACAACACGACATGAGATCACAAGCTGGGGGCAAGTGACTGCATGTCACTCCTCCCAGCTGTCTGTATCTGTCTGTATGTATGTGTGCCTGTCTGTTTGTATGTATGTGTCTTTGTATGTATGTCTTGTGTGTGTGTCTGTCTGTCTGTATGTATGTGTCTTTGTATGTGTGTGTCTGTATGTGTGTATGTCTGTATGTATGTGTGTGTCTGTCTGAATGTATGTATGTATGTGTCTGTCTGTCTGTATGTATGTATGTATGTGTGCCTGTCTGTATGTATGTATGTGTGTCATGTGTGTCTGTCTGTATGTGTGTGTCCATCTGTCTGTCTGTATGTGTGCCTGTTTGTCTGTATGTATGTATGTGTGTCTTTTCTGCATGTATGTGTGTCTGCCTGTTTGTATGTGTCTTTGTGTGTATGTTTGTCGTGTGTGTGTGTGTCTGTCTGTTTTTATGTATGTATGTGTCTTTGTATGTATGTGTGTCTTGTGTGCGTGTGTCTGTCTATATGTGTCTGTGTGTATATGTCTGTCTGTATGTGTGTGTGCCTGTCTGTCTGTTTGTATGTATGTGTGACTTGTCTGTATGTATGTGTGCCTGTCTGTTTGTATGTATGTCTTTGTATGTATGTGTTGTGTGTGTATGTATGTGTATGTATGTATCTGTCTGTGTATGTATGTGTGTGTGTCTGTCGGGTGGGTATGTTAGAGGTGGGGAAGAGGGAGGGAGGGGGGGCCATAGATCAGTTTCGCCCCGGGGCCCCATGGGCTATGTGTACGCCACTGACTGTCACTGTCTCAGACCTGGGAGCCATGTTGAGGTGCCCATCGGGTGGCCCATGCTGTCGGGCTACCCATTGGAGATGGATTGTCAGGGTGCCCGGTCAGCGCTGGGCGCTTTAACAACACGACCGGGCCCCCTGTGATGAGATCACAAGCTGGGAGCAAGTGACTGCATGTCACTCCTCCTAGCTGTCTGTATCTGTCTGTATGTATGTGTGCCTGTCTGTTTGTATGTATGTCTTTGTATGTATGTCTTGTGTGTGTGTCTGTCTGTCTGTATGTATGTGTTATGTATGGGCTATGTGTATGCAGGGCCAGTGCAAGGACTTCTGTCTACACAGGCGAAGACACATTTTGCTGCCCCCAAAATTTATATTCACCTGTCTGTCTAATATTCCCACTTTTGACCCTCTTACCAATTATTTTGCCCCTTTGCATCTTACCACCTTTTTCTCTTGTTTTCCTTTTTTGTATATTGTATCCTGTCTGGCATTATTTTTTACTTGTTTTGTGTCTTCATCCTACTTTTCTTTACCCCCTTGCGTCACACACTCACTCACTCATACACACACACACACTGACCATAACACACACACACTGACCATTACACACACACACACTGCTAATACACACACACTGGCTCTAACGCACACAGTCTCTTACACACTTGGACGGCTTATACACACTCACCGGCTCTAACAGACACACACAAACAGTCTCTTACACACACTGCTTATACACACTCACTAGCTGTAACACACACACAGTCTCTCACACACACAGTCTCTCACACACACACACTGCTTTACACTCACACAGTCTCTTACACACACACAGTTTAAAGACACACACACACACTAACTCTTACACACACACTAACTCTTACACACACACACCCTAACTCTTACACACACACACACACTAACTCTTACATACACACACTGGCTCTAACACACACACATTAACACACACACACACACACATACACTGG
Source organism: Pelobates cultripes (assembly GCA_933207985.1). Taxonomy (NCBI): domain Eukaryota; kingdom Metazoa; phylum Chordata; class Amphibia; order Anura; family Pelobatidae; genus Pelobates; species Pelobates cultripes. The sequence continues at coordinate 23,697,750 of OW240921.1, read as the reverse complement.
CTCTAACACACACACTAACTCTAACACACACACATTAACACACACACACATACACTGGCTCTAACACACACACTAACTCTTACATGCACACACTTGCTCTAACACACACACATTAACACACACATATTAACACACACACACACACATACACTGGCTCTAACACACACACTAACTCTTACACACACACTTACTGTTTCTTATAGTTGCAAAACAGAGGTCCCGCTGCACTGTTGTAGCTTTCCTCCACAGCAGTTGGCCGCCGGGATATGATGTCACGTATCCCAGCGACTTGTAGCTCAGGAAGACAGTTGCCGTGGTCGCTCCTCGCTGTTCCGCCCCCTTCCCTCAGTGGGTGCACGTTTCCCAGCCAGCTGGGCAGATAGCTGCAGAAATTGACCGGCGGGAGCGGAGTTCTCCGTGCTCCCGCCAGTCACTCGGACATTTTTGCACCCCTTGGGTCCATGCGCCCTAAGGCGGCCGCTTGTGCTGCCTTATGGTAGCGCCGGCCCTGTGTGTATGCCACTGACTGTCACTGTCTCAGACCTGGGAGTCTTAGGTTCGAATCCCAATCAGACCAGCTTGGGCAAGACAACTAATGATTTTTGCTTTTGGATCAACAGCGTAAACATATGTGAGGAAGGCTGAACTTGATGGACGCAAGTCTCTTTTCAGCTATGTAACTATGTAACTATGCTTGCACTATATAATATTAATTGTCACTCGCCATGACACAAGGTGTGTGTTGTAATGCAATGCATACCGCTTGCAGAAGGAAGTACCATGAGCCATCAGTGAGTAGACAGGATCAAGAGGAAAACCTGTGCTTCTCTCATTGTCTATAAGCTTGACTTTCACATCTGGTGTCAGCAAGAACACCGTCTTTAAGTTTCTTTTTCCCCAAAGAAAGCTGATTTCAACCTTAATTTTTGTGAGATCTCCCTTCAAATGATTTGAGATGCGATTTCCTATTTGTCCACCAGAGAGTGCTCTAGATCCCCATTTGCCAACCTCTTCATTGGTGTGAAGAGAAAGAGAGCTCTGTTTTATGAGCCATCTCATTATTATTATTATTATTATTAATATTGGTATTTATATAGAACCAACTAATTCTGCAGCCCTTTACAATATTATGAAAGGGTGGCAATTTTACAATAAATGAGACAATTACACAGCGACAAAGTAACAATAGGTAGACGAGGACCCTGTTCAAAAGAGTTTATAATCTAGAGGAGGTGGCTAAAAAAATACACAACAGGGTAGCAAGGGTGACAGCCACCAAAGGTGGAAAAGTAACATAACTAAAGGAGAGAGTGGAGTGTGGTTCTTTAGGAGACCAAGAGACAGACTTGGGTAAGTATAGATAAGTTACTCTGGGAGTCCATAAGCATTTCTGAACAGATGTGTTTTGAGGGACTTCTTAAACAATTGAAACCTAGGGGAGAGTATAATGGGGGTAGGCAGGCTGTTCCAAAGGAAGGGAGCCGCCCGTGAGAAGTCATGCAAGCGCGAGCAGCGGACAGGAGAACGTCACCAGCAGAGCGGGGATACCGAGAAGGAGCATATCTACGAATCAGCGAAGAAATGTAAGAGGGGTAGAGTTGGTTTAGAGTTTTATAGGTAAGGATTAGTATTTGAAATTGACACCTATAGGATACAGGAAGCCAGTGTAAGGATCGACAGAGGGGCGAGGTATGGGAGGAACGATGGGTGAGAAAGATCAGCCTGGCGACAGCATTCATTACCGATTGTAGCGGGGCAGTTTGGCTTTTGGGGAGACCAACTAGCAGATAATTACAGTAATCCATGCAAGAGATTACCAGAGAATGAACAAGCTCCTTGACAGCATCTTGCGTGAGAGATGGGTGGATGTGGGCGATATTTGACAGGAATTGACAGGTTTTAGCAACATATTGGATGTGTGGGGTAAAGGTGAGGCCAGGATCAAAGATAGCACCAAGACATCGAGCTTGCAAGGACGGATTGATGCAAGCACCATCAACTTGTAGGGAAAGCGAAGGAGGAGGATCAGCATTATGAGGGGGAAAAATAAGAAGCTCAATTTTAGAGAGATTCAGTTTCAGAAAGCAGGAGGCCATCCAATCAGAAATTGAAGAAAGGCAAGCAGTGACACGTTGCAGGACTGTGGAGGAGAGATCAGGGGAGGAGAGATATATCTGTGTGTCGTTGGCATACAGATGGTAGTGGAATCCAAAGGAGTTAATGAGTTTGCCAAGAGAGGCAGTATAAAGAGAGAACAGAAGGTGACCAAGAACAGATCCTTGGGGGACTCTAATCGAGATAGGGCGAGACGAGGAGGTGCCATTGCAAAAGGAGACCGAACGTTTGGAAGGATAGAAGGAGAACTACAAGAGGACAGTGTCACAGAGACCAAGGCAATGAAAAGTTTGGAGAATGGAGGACCTGATCAACAGTGTCAGAGGCAACAGAGAGGTCAAGAAGAATTAGTCTGGAGCAGTGGCCTTTGGATTTAGCTGTGATTAGGTCATTTGTAACTTTAATAAGTGCAGGCTCAGTAGAGTGGAGGGGGGGGCGAAAGCCGGATTGAGTAGGGAGTTGGAATTTAGATAGTGAGTCACATGAGTAAAGACAAGTCTTTTTAGAAGTTTTGAGAAAAAAGAAAGCAGGGATATGGGACGATAGTTGGAAACATGTTTAGGGATGGCTTTTTTAGAATGGATACAACAATAGCATGCTTAAGGGGAGCAGGGACAACACCAGATGAGGTGCAGGTCCCATCTTTGGTGCAGAAAACTGGGCTTGATGGCAGGCCTATTCTTTCTTGGGCATCAGTTGTAAGCTCCACCTCCTTCTAGTGTTTTCGTTGGATGAGGAAGGATTATTAATCTGGAGTAATCACCATAAAAATAAACAGATTCCATTGGTTTCTATGATGCTTGCTGAATCTATTGATTCACATAATACAATACATGTTCCACTTTTTCTCTATTATTATATACATGAAACAGCAGGAACATTCCACTGGTTGCCACGGTGATTGCTCCACTTTTTAAATCTTCACCTTCCCATACAAGTGCTCTATACATACTGCTGCCAATGACTCTATATGTGGAGTGTTCTCTTTGTTTGTAGCCCCATTTCTCTAGAACAGGGGTTCTCAACGTTAGTCCTCAGGACCCCCTACCAGTCCAGGGTTTAGGGATTACCTGGGTGTTTCTAAGGTGTTTAGAAAAAGAAAAAAAAACCACCTTAGAGTCTAAGGTGTTTTTTTCCCCCTTTTTCTAAACACCTTAGACACACCCAGGTAATCCCCAAATCCTGGACTGGTAGGGGGTCCCGAGGACTGGGTTGAGAACCCCTGCTCTAGAAGAATTAACGTGCTAGGAATTGTGATGGAGCTCCTGTTCTGCGACTGAGTACCTCCACCCAACCCACTTCTTAGCCGTTGAGGAGGGAGCCTGGAATGCTTCAGCCCCTGTCGCCAAAGCTTGACTGTGGTCTCTCCGAAACTCTACAAACTTTACAAAGACTCTTGCAGCTCTCAGGGCTTATTATCTTGATTTGTGCCTGGGCAAGAGTGATTGTGCAGCAAGCCAACAAGTCCGCATACTCTGTTACTGGGATTCCTGAAAATCCACACAGAACACACAGTTCCAAAAGGAACTAACATGTCCAGGCTTATTTTTACTCAGGACTAGCCCATTTACTCATTACCTATAGATTACTGTGACAACTCAATAAAAATACAAACAATCAAATCACATTAGACATCATACAGGAACTTATTATAACATAACAACATATTTATAAAGGGGCGGGGAAGACAGTAATTAACACGAAACATCTCTCCTGCAGAATTAGCAATATGCAAATCTACCTGAATATGCAAATCAATAAGCCTTGTTATTCAGGTAGCGCATTTAGCTGTTGCTACCAACAGAGGGCTCTTTACAGTCTCTGTAGCCAAATCCACCTAGTTGGTAGCAAGCATCAACAGGACAGGAGATTACACAAAACAATTAACAATATACAAACACATAATACACACCCTGCACCTATAATTGGCACAGCATGACTTTGACATAGAAGTAGTCGAGGGTCCTACATGAAACTCCTAGGGATGGTAAGTACCATCATAGGAACCTGTATACTTTGATGGGACAGTTCGAGGGTTATAGCTGCAGTTCATTTACTGCAATGGCCTAATTTTGTAATGTTATATTCTTTAGGTATGAGCATATTAGTTACTAGATCTATCAGGATGGGCTGCAAATGAAAAGTGCTGCCATATTATAGGTAGCCTTCACATACTACATCAAGAAAGCCTACATAGTACAATTTCTATTTGATTTAAGAACTGATTTTTCCACTGTAGCATAAGACTTATACATGCTATATTCCAGTGCTTTTCATGTACTTTTATAAAACATAGAGAACTGATATGTGTCGATCAGAAAAATATTTTGAATATTGCTGTCTTACATGGAGCATAATTAAGTGTAAGACATTGCACTGTATTATATAGAGCCCAATGCACTCCACTTACTAGTTAAAGGGACACTATAGTCACCAGAACAACTACAGCATATTGTATTTGTTCTGGTGATATTAATCATTCCCTTCAGGCTTTTTGCTGTAAACACTGTCTTTTCAGAGAAAATTCAGCGTTTACATTACAGCCTAGGAATACCTCCATTGGCTACTCCTCATATGGCTACTAGAGGTAATTGCTGGGGCAGTGCTGCACAGTGAGCATCACTGCCATTCAGTGTCTCCACCCTCTGCATGCAGAAACTGAACTTTCTTCATAGAGATGTATTGATTCAATGATTCAAAGAGATGCATTGATTCTATGAGGAGATGCTGATTGGCCAGGGCTGTGTTTGACTTGTGCTGGCTATGCCCCTGATCTGCCTCCTTGACAGTTCTATGGGAAAGCATTGTGATTGGCTCAGACCACCACTTCCAATGATGTCAGTAGACAGCAGGCAGGTCAGAGGCAGACAGTGGCAGAGCCAGCAGCTGCAGACTTGCATACACGTAAGATTTTACTATATTTAGGTAGGCAAAGGGGGCAGGGGGGCTAGTTGGTGGATTTAACACTATAGGGTCAGAAATACATGTTTGTGTTCCTGAACCTACAATGTTCCTTTAATGTAATTTTCCCAGAGGATCTCTTCAAATATGCTTTACTGTCGTGACTTCCAACAGGAAACCTGAGTAGAGGAATGGGGCTCTTCACCCAAAGAGTCTCGTTATGACTCCATATATTTTCTGGTTCTTTTCATATTATTATCATCAACATAACCTTATAACATCCCCCATACTAAGCACATGTGGCATTACATCTGTGATTCCTTCTGAACCATTTTAAAGTGTTTGGAATCAAAAAGCCTACACAATTTGAACTGGACTATGAAAACAGATTTGATGAACAAATCATAGATTTATGCCCTGGGATTTATACTAAAACAGCTGGGGACCATTTATTAAAAGAAATGACATTTTCTAACACTAAAATATGTCCTTGGCGCTTGCTGCCTCGCTATTGACATTAATAACATGAGATACGACTTGTTAAACAGCGAACCGCTGACGCGGACATTTCTCAGAACGTCACATAGACTTTTCTTAATCAGACACTGAGGGAAAATTTCTAAAAATAAATCTCTCCACAACTACATCTGTGTCCGTTCCTTACATTATTTGGAATTTGAACCAAGGTATTATTGTCATACAGGTAGGTAAATGCAAAGTTGTTTTTTTTATCCTTTATTTCTTTTATTTTTGCAATAATATAAACACAAAGTTACAGTGACAATCCAAGAACATATCGTTTTGAAATGCTAAGAGGCGTTACGACAGACAAGCCCCGTGGTTAGCGCGTATAGATCTTCATATATAATGTCTTTAAAACATGTACTGTAACATTGTCAACACACAGTATGCAAATAGAATACCTTGACCAATCTTGTAACCTTGTCTTTTCGTTGGTTCCTATACAATCCTCATAGTAATGTGTAGCATGACCAACTATGTGTAGATGTTTAAGTGAGTGTAGAAGGATAGTAGCAAGAAAGGAAGGTAGGAAAAGAAGAAAGTGGAAAATGCAAAGTTTTAAAGACGCATTCTTTTCAATTTCAAGAATTACCTCCATATTTCAACATATCTCAACACAATTCAAAGTGAATTCAAAATTTCAATCACAGTATTTAAATTAAAAAAAACAAATCTTCAAGTCAACTCTTTTGGCCTCAAATTTCTAAAAAAAAAAAATGCACGCATTGGAGAATAATACTGTTAAAGTCCAATGTCTCAGTAATGTGGAATCATATTCTTGGACATTTGGTTAAATTTCTAAAAGATCTTTAAAACAACATTTCGACTTCTCCCATGGTCTTCCCCAAGAGGTTTGTTGAAATGTGAAATTATGGCTTTTTTGTGATTAAAAGAAAAAAAGTATCTTAAATAGTGATATTATTTATTATTATTATTACTATTATAATTATTATTAGTGAATAGAAGGAGACAAAGATAGCCTTTTAAGTCAAGTTCATATCATTACCAGCAATACTGACTGTTTACTTTCATGGTGGACACACAGCAGATATCGACCAAATGTGTCTTCCTAAATTAAAAAATAGAGAAATAAATAAAAACAAAAGCATCCATTGTTTATGTTTCAGTTGTTGTCTGAGCAACTTGGATAACAATATAATTTTCATATCAGCTTGGGAAGCTTCCAAAAAAACAACACATTATAAGGAAGGTGGGGGGGAAGTGCGGGGCTAAGTTTCATGAGGCTGTCGGCAGTCACTTCCTCCCACAACGCCCACTACTCCTTGATCATGCTCGGCAAAGATCACAGCTGACGACCTCTAGGTGCAACCCCAGGCCAGTCAGTCAATGCAGGACTTCATGGAAACCGCAAAATATAGCAAGATAGAGAGCCAAAGTCCCGGGCAACTGGACTAAGTCAACAAATTCGTGAGGAGCGCTTAGAGAACATGTCAAGCCTTCCCATCAACAAAGTGATTTAACTACAAAATGGCAGAGAATTGAGCAGTTAGACTGCAGGGACATAATCTATGCACAAAAATAATTTAATTAAACTAAAGTTGTTTTGGTGCATAGAGTCCCTTTAATAAATTGCTGCCTTCAAACACATGTTAAACAGACACCTTCTCAGGCAGTGTGTGTATGTGTGGTGGTGTGTTTACAATGACTGAATTTGAACTCGCCAGGGTCAAATTTCTAAAAGCCAATGGCTAGTGGGTAGGTGAAAATTCTGAGCAATGACAAAACTGAGTAGGATCTGCTCTCAGGTACACCAAATAACTCAGCCCAAAGGTTTCATGTATTTTTGTATATCTAAAAAAAGTCTACTATTTCACAGGTATCTAGAGTTATTTCGTAAATATAAATTATTGTTTTATTTGTTTATTTTCATGGGGTATTACTTTCTCTTGAAATACATTTTACTAACTCATTAGAGATTAATACGACACTGAGTTATCATTTACAGCAAGAACAATCAAGATATGGAATTCTCTGTCCAAAGAGGTCATCTTATGAGATTCTGAAGATATTTATTTTTTTAGAAAGGCCTGGATGTTTCTTATTTTTGAAAACCCCCCAGAATATTTAAGCATATAATCTATATGTTTGAGTACACGTTGTTGATCATGACCAACCCAATGACACTATGAAGTCAACAAGGAATATTTTCCCTTTTTGTGGCACAGTTTCTTCAAATTTTGCTTAATTTTGTTTTTTTTTTACTTCTTTTGTATCAACAGTAAAACAAAATGTTTCTTAAGGTTGAATTCTATGGCTTTGAGCATTTTCTTTCCATCTGGATTACTATATTATCATGTAATATTATTTAATCACAACAAATCTTATGATCTAACTGAATGTCTCCATCTCATGTCCCTGGCAATCATTGTTTTAAGCTCTGACCCTCTCTGTCATTGAATAGTATATGTAAATAGAGATACAGAACCTATGGGGAGGTTTATCAGAGTCAGAGTGTTCACTTCAGAAACATGGGTAAAGTTCTAAAAGTTGGGCAATCGCCATGGAAACCAGTGAAACAAGCAGGCACATTCAATTGGTGGTGCCCTCCCCTTTCACATTTTTACACAACTTTTTAGAATGGGACACTTTGACCAGAGGCGTAACTAGAAACCACGGGTCCCAATGCGATAATTGCCCTGAGCCCTCCTCCAATATGCCCCCTCCCATATGCAGACACAGAAGGGTGACTTTCCCTGGGGTCCAGTGGCTGGCTCCAGCTGATAGAAGTCAGAGTGGTAACCTTCCTCCTCTCACGTAGGCTCTGTGTAAGCTGGGAGGAAGTGACTGGGGCAGTCACTTCCTCCCAGATCTGATGTCATCACAGCATGGGCCACCTGATGGGCCCCTGAATGCCTGGGCCTTGTGATTATATCGCACAGGCCGGGCCTCGTTACATAGCTGGTGGACCCCAGCGACCACGGAAGTTCCGCCACTGACGTTGACATATCTCCTCATGCGCTTTTATTTCTCCTACTCATTTACATGGCATGCCCTGGCTGTGCCTTGCCTGAGCTTGATTGTGATATCAACTGCTAATTCTTTATTAAACATTTAAAAGAAAACGGAACAGCCCTTTAAAAAAAGATTCACGTTAGCTATAGAGGATTTTCAACTTTTATTCAACGGTGTGATACGTGCCCCCTCTACCACCTCTGTCTTATCATCAATGCTAGTCTGTCCACAAAAACAAATACATGAAGAATGAGAGTCTTATGCCCAGTATGAAATTAAGGGAGGCCATTAGCTAAGCACATGGGGTTGCATATACCAATTTTTCCTCTGAGCAGCACTGGCTATAAAAACCCTGCGATGGGATAAGGCAGTCACTGTTAACTGACATAAGTTTCCCCAACCAAGGCAGGGATAATAATCACCTTCTTGTACCAGCGCAGGTGCCCATTGATACCTGTGCTGAAATGCAGTTCACCATTTGCAGAGAAGGAATGGTGTCTCAGTTATCCCCTTTGCGAAAGACGATCTGCTGCTGTGATGTTTGCAAAATCAATATAAATGCTTCCTCCTGTCTATTCATCATGGAGGGCTGTTTGCCGGCTGCAGTCTGACAGAAAGCCAGATTGCAGTGTGTGCCGTGTGTACAGCGCACCCGGTGATTGAGGGGTCTGTCTTGTAAGTGCTGTAGTCTCTGCAGCAGGTAATGATTTACTGGGTTAGCCATTTCTTGAACTGCTATTACAATCATTTAGAGGCAGAAAAAGAAATCTTGCCTATGTTGTTCAACTGTATCAAATGTAAATTGTATTATTTCAATTAATTGGGATAGCTCAAGCACCTTAACCATTGCATGTAGTGGTTATGGTGTCAGGAGTGCGCTGGCATTCTCCCATAGTAAGACGTCAAACAGTTTAAGAATGGATTGACCAGTTACTGGGGTCCAATGTCCACTGTCCATCACTTCTTCCTGCCAGGAGCTAAAATGTATGATGCATTCCTGGCTGATTGGCTGAGAGCATCAGCGGAGTATTCTCAGCCAATAAGTGCAGCCCTGTACAGCTTAAATCTAAAGAGGGGCAGTGACAGCAGGTGCCCAATAGAACCAAGGCCCAGGTAAATTGTCAAATTGGTTCTGACATTTTTTGACTACCACAATGGTTGTAGTATTTTGCTTGGTTTGTTCCTTTACAGTTCTTTATCGCTGAGTATCAGCCATGTTTTAAAGTGTTTAAATTAAAAAAAAAAGAAAATCACTGGAGCGATAATGATATTTAAAAAAATAAATAAAAAAATAGAAAACTGCAGGATTAGTAAGTGAGTGACAGTGACACGACCTCCGACCCCTTTGGCTGCAGTCACCAATATAGCCAACTAGTGACACAGCAGAACAGATGATATTATACTCAGGGCAGCCCCTGAGTATGATGGCTGCCCTGAGCATAATCGTCTGTTCTGCTCTGTCACTAGTTGCAGAACAGTGACCCTGTGCGCCCCCAGCTGCCTGTGAGTGTGTGTCCCTGTGCTCCCCCAGCTGCCTGTATAGCAAAGAGGGGGGCAGCAACTGCGATCCGCAACTTCTTGAAGCCGCGGCCTTCAGAGCTTCTGGGCTCGCAAAAGTTGGAGAGAGGAGCTTCTAAAAGCTGGAGATCCCATTTGCTGAACCCCCTCTTCCCTATACTGGCACCTGGCAGCCTGCACAATGACCCTGGACCATCAGGAAGTGCAATGCACCTTCTCCCTGGCCTCAGTTAAGAGGCATGGAGGAGGGAATACAATTAATAATAAAAAGAAAATCTTAATTAAAAAAAAACACAAATCTTTTTCCCACAGAATGCAGCCTGTATCCCACCTCATATACATATACATATACACACACATACACACACTGCATCCACTATACACACTCACACTGCATCCACTGCACATACACACACACCATAGAAAAGGTAGGGTTTATGTTAAATAAACTGCAGGGAAAGACTATACACACCAGAACAACTGCATTACGCTGTAGTGGTTCTGATGGCTATAGTGTCCCTTTAACTTTGAATTCCCAACATTAGTGAATAACTCTGTAATTGTTGCTATAACGGCCTACATGATTTTGGAGTGTGAGAACAAATTTGTCATCCTTGTAATCCGACGTTTTTTCCTTGCCTTGCCTTAGATATTAATGAGAATGCAATCAGGTCACAAAGTATAATTACATGACAAGAGCTTTTTCACTTTCATTTCATTAAATAAAACACTTTCCTTTAAAACATGTTGTTGAAATTGCGTGAATTTATGAAGTGCAAATGAATATTATGCGTATTGAAGCATATGGCATATTGAAAGCTCATTTTTATTTTCGTATTTGATGTAGCAGCAGATGAATCACACACATTTAATTAAATATTTCGGAATTATTTCTCTGTGAGCAATTCCTAAGCGTTTAATTTTAGCTGAGAGGTGCTGTACTCTTTGGGCAAGGTCCTTCATCTCTCCGTTTAAAGTATTTTCCATCTCCAGTATGAGATGCTAAGGGTAGATTAGCTCCAAGCCTTCAATGTTGATTTTTTATGTGGTTTGCAAGCAAATCAGGTTCCTGTTACTTTGTTTTTGCTGTTCAATATTTGTGAACTATTGTGGGGCCATTTTTTCTAATTCTCTGTTAATGATACACCTCCTGCAGGACTTGTTAAATGAACTCCGAGCACCAGTACAACTTTAACGCATTTGATAGATTTTGACCTCATTAATATGCGGTATTTTTTGCATGCTCAAATCTTTATAGTTTTTGCACAAAAAAATAATATTTTGCAGAATTCTACACCATAAATCTTCCTCCTTACACATGTCTCTTTTGCCAGAAAGACTTCCTTCTTAAATGTATGCGCACAGTTTTAGCCCCAACAGCATTGAGTGAGCGGTTTTGAATTCACAACCTGGCTGCAGACAGTCAGAGAAACTACAAACAGGTAGTGATATTCTTACTATATGTCTACCTGAATGTCCTCTCCTAATGCACGTTGCTTTGTTGTTCAGATCATTCAATCCTGTCAGTGGCTGACCTGGTGCATACATTTGATAAGGAAGTATTTTTCTGGAGTGCGTGGGAGTGGCGAAAGAGGCAGGCTTCTGGTGCAACATTATGCAAAATATTTATGTTTTTCTGCAGAAACTATAAAGATTTGAGCATGCAAAAAACACAGCATGTTATTGAGGCCAAAAAAATTTCAAATTTATTAAAGTTGTGTTTGTGTCTGGAGTGTTCCTTTAAGCTCCCATTCGCATGTGTTTCCCCTATTTTTCTTAAACCATGGACACGATAAACATGATAGTAGTTCAATTCTTCATATTTCTGCAGACCCTCAATAGCTATATTTTTATTTCTTTACTCTTTTTCTAATTCAGTATTGGTGAAGATTTCATGAAATGTGTTATCGAATGGCATACTTATAGTTTAAGAAATCAGATTGAGAAATCAAAGAGTGTGCAGATTCTAAAAAAACTAAGAGAGAAATACAATGTAATGCTACAAACAGCAAACCATTAATAGAAAGGATGCCATATCTAATGCAAGATTATACCTATCAGGTACCATGAGGTATGGGAAGATAGAAAGAGGATAAAAGTTGGAAAGAAAAATATAGCAAGAAAAGTTCTGAAAAAAGTGACAGAAATATCTAAAGCAAGTTTCTCAAATCTTAAACACAATCTCCTTTTTCCATATCGGGACAGAGAGCACAGGCTCAGAAGGTCAAAGATGATTCATCAATGCCTAAATGATTCATATGGAGCCGGCATGTATCCCAAACATTGCGTAAGACAAGCTGTATATCTCTATGTGAAGGACCTGCCAGATGATAACATTTATTTGTGATGCTGTTAGATGGAAAACTATCCAGATTTTAATTTCAAGCTAGTGCGGGAAGCAGAATTTTGGATGATAAGCTGGTTGGAGAAATGGCTTCTTTCATGTCTTTGGAGACATAAAGAATTTCTAATGTAGCTTTGTCAATTCATGCTCCAAATTGGGTGTATTGGAAGTGCACCCGATGAGATGTCTTGGACAAATGCTTAAACGCTACAGCCTAATGGTGGTTTCAATTGCAAGATTAATGACCAATAGCACACTGTCCTTTGCTATGTGAGTTTGGGTGGCTCATCAGTTATATGAACTGACCAAAAGCTTCTAAACATAGAATGTGACGGCAGATAAGAACCATTCTGCCCATCTAGTCTGCCCAATTTTCTAAATACTTTCATTACTCCCTAGTCTTATCTTATAGTTAGGATAGCCTTATGCCTATCCCACGCATGCTTAAACTCCTTTACTGTGTTAACCTCTACCACTTCAGCTGGAAGGCTATTCCATGCATCCACTACCCTCTCAGTAAAGTAATACTTCCTGATATTATTTTTAAACCTTTGTCCCTCTAATTTAAGACTATGTCCTCTTGTTGTGGTAGTTTTTCTTCTTTTAAATATAGTCTCCTCCTTTACTGTGTTGATTCCCTTTATATATTTAAATGTTTCTATCATATCCCCCCTGTCTCGTCTTTCCTCCAAGCTATACATGTTAAGATCCTTTAACCTTTCCTGGTAAGTTTTATCCTGCAATCCATGAACCAGTTTAGTAGCCCTTCTCTGAACCCTCTCTAAGGTATCAATATCCTTCTGAAGATACGGTCTCCAGTACTGCATACAATACTCCAAGTAAGGTCTTGCCAGTGTTCTGTACAATGGCATGAGCACTTCCCTCTTTCTACTGCTAATACCTCTCCCTATACAACCAAGTATTCTGCTAGCATTTCCTGCTGCTCTATTACATTGTCTGCCTACCTTTAAGTCATCAGAAATAATCACCCTTAAATCCCTTTCCTCATATGTTGCGGTTAGGACTCCATCAAATATTCTGTGCTCTGCCCTTGGGTTTTTACATCCAAGATGCATTATCTTGCACTTATCCACATTAAATGTCAGTTGCCACAACTCTGACCATTTTTCTAGTTTACCTAAATAATTTGCCGTTTGGCTTATCCCTCCTGGAACGTCAACCCTGTTACATATCTTAGTATCATCATCAAAAAGACATACCTTACCATCAAGACCTTCTACAATATCACTAATAAAAATATTAAAGCGAATGTGTCCAAGTACAGATCCGTAAGGGTACCCGACTGGTGACAAGACCATGCTTTGAATAAACTCTATTGACTACAACCCTCTGTTGCCTGTCACTCAGCCACTGCCTTACCCATTTAATAATATTGGAATCCAAACTTAAAGATTGCAGTTTATTGATAAGCCTTCTATGTGCAACAGTGTTAGAGCCTTACTGAAATCTAGGTAAGCAATGTCTACTGCACCACCCTGATCTATAATTTTAGTTACCCAATCAAAAAAATCAGTAAGATTAGTTTGGCATGATCTCCCTGAGGTAAACCCATGTTGTCTTTGATCTTGAAATCCATGTGTTATTGTGTTTTAGATGTTCAGCAATCCTATCCTTTAACATGGTTTTCATCACTTTCCCCACTACTGAAGTAGGGCTTACTGGCCTATAGTTGCCCGACTCCTCCCTACTACCTTTCTTATGAATGGGCACAACATTCGCTAACTTCCAATCTTCTTGGACTACTCCTGTTAACAATGATTGGTTAAATAAATCTGTTAATGGTTTTGCTAGTACACCACTAATCTCTTAATAACTTTGGGTGTATTCCATCAGGTCCCATTGACTTATTTGTCTTTACTTTTGACAGTTGAAATAGAACCTCTTCCTCTGTAAACTCACATGTAAAAAGGAGAGAGGACCCTGAGAGTGCTAAATGCCCAGAGTCAGTGGTTGGCTGTCCCACCGACTGAGTGAAAAAATGTTAAAATATAACTTTTATTATATAGTTAAAATCCAAAATAGTGCATAAACATATAACCAATACAAACAGAAAAAACTAAATAAATGAAGACTAGAGAGGCATAAAAGGTCAGTACTACAAGTAGGGGGTACCCTGCCTGACTTGTAAAAATTCTCCCTGGTCTCACAGAGACAGCTCCTATATTGCTCTATAGCTGAGAAAAGAAAAAACTGCTAGTGGTAAAGAAAACATGGAATTTCTAAACACACTGCCTCTATACACAGCCAAAGTATTGGCTCATGAAGTAACTAGGCAGGATGTATCTCACTCATCTGGCACTTCAAGTAGTGTAATAAAATCTATCACTACTTGAAATGAAAAGTTGAAAAATCCTATTTGAGAGCAGAGTGGCAAAACAGTAACAATGTGGCCACTCGTGTAAAGTGTAGACCAGGGTTAGTCAACCTTTTTCTACCTACCGCCCACTAATGCATCTTTCTTGATGGAAAAATGTCCTTACCGCCCACCAGTTTTCGCGCAAGTGCAGAATATTTTTTAGAAAGGAGGGTGTTTTTAAAAAATAAATGTACGTACATTTATCTTTTTATTACTACTTTATGCATGTTTTTTTTTTTTTAATTCTTTATTTTTGAACGTGCATGAGATTACAATACCTCCTGCATTGCCACAACAGCAAATGCGAGGATTTGCAGTACATTCAATGATACATGTAGGTTGACATTGAGAACTGTTAGAGACAATACTTTGCATCATTTGAGAGAACAGCACGAAATTTTATATTTAAAGTATGGTGACTAGTTAAACATAACACTTGTTTGTCTGGGCAGAGAGTGTCTTAGTGACGAGTCGTGTTAGGCAAGTTAGTAAGAACGATTAAGCCTCACAACACTGGTGGAGGAAAAACATGAGTGACCAAAGTAATGTAGTGGAGTAATATAGTGGCACCTTGTTAAGTTATATATATCCCGCAGGCTAAACAGGCTAGACAGTAAAAGTCTGGAGTGACTAGTGAAGGGAAGTAGCTAAATTTGGTTATATACCTGATGATGGCAATTTAAGCAAGGTAGGAGTATATACCCCTTGCGACTGCATGGTTTTGTTTGGTTATGGTCTGAGCATTTTAGGAGTTCTGGCAGTGGGCTCCCTTTTTTTTTTTCTTTTTCTTTTTTCTTTTTTTTTTCGTTTCCCTTTCCCTTTCCTTTCGCACAATTTTAGCTTATAAACAGCATTGAGGTTGTACGTAAATTGGGCAGTGGCATGAGAAATGCACAGTGTTATACGTATAGTTATGCCAATCATCAGCCTGGCTATCCCGTTTTGTCATTAGAATATAGCGCAAAGATAAGTTTAAAGGTAAGCTCAGACGGGTTTAGTAAAATGAGAGTAGTAATCTGGCTATACGTGCTGCTTGAAACAATTGAGCTTGTGTTCCTATTACTATTTGTGGTCAGACATTGCAAGCAGTCAATATTGATATAAGATGGCTAGTCCTGTCCCACTGCCTGGCTACGGGCCAGCAGAGCCTATGAGGCCTCCAAACAGGGTGGGGGCACGTAATGAGACTAGTACAATTGTACATTAATAGTTACGCAGGAGTTAACTTGAGGTAACCATGAGATATAAGGTATGAACCAGTGATCACAGGCTAAGCTAAGATGTCTGTGCAATATTCAGACGTTTTGCGTGCTAAACATAAATTATAGCATGGCTCAGTGGTGAAATTTAGGTACTCGCCGTAGAACCAAAAAAAAAAATTAACATAAAACAAGAACAATAATAACCATTGGGTGGCTAGTCGTTTCAACATATGGGTACCGCAAGCATTGTATGCGTGCTCTGAGCGTCCTTGAGAGCTTTGTAGCCGATGCCAAGAGCTTAACTGTCAGAATCAACCAAAATGCAAGCAGCCCAGCGTTTTATGGCAACTGGTATATGATCTACGTAGTAACAAAACAAAGCAAAAAATAAATAAAATAAAAAAAAATTAAAATAAATAAAGTTCCGCAAAGTTCAGTAACCATTCTTCAGATGCCTAGAGAAAGTGGGGTTTTGCTTCGGTCTTCGTCAGACCTCCCAGGAGACTTTTCCACTTGGAATGCGCCGCTCTGTGTGTCGGTAGTGCGTGGGTGCAGTCCAGGTAATGAGCAGATCAGCCGATGCCCCGGGGTGGGAGGCTGGAAGTGGGTGGATGCTGAAGATTTATGTGGTCACTGAGGCGTAGGTGACCGGCGTGGTGCTCCGCGGTCTGAATGGGGCACTGTTTGCTGGGTCCCAGCTGTGAGTCGGGGTGGCGGGGGCACAAGGTCCCGCTTGTAGGCGTGAATCCAGTGATGGATCTAGGGTGTGCAGAAGGGCCTCTGCGTCTTGCATACTGTAAATTTGGTGTGTTGTTTCGCCTTGGTGTACCTGGAGCAAGTGTGAGGGCCGCCAGCGATACGGTATGTTGTTGCGCCGGAGTGTGGAGGTAAGAGGCCGCATTGACCTGCGCCACGCCAGAGTTCCACTGGATAGGTCGGCGTAAAAGGTTAGTTTAGCGTTTTCAAATTGTATGGGGGTTTTACCCCGGATGGCTGTGAGAACCGTCGATTTGTCAGTCCCATTTTTAAATTTAAGTATAGTGTCCCTTGTGGCCATGTCTGGGGCCCCAGCGGGCTTTGGGATCCGGAAGAGATCCGTGGGCATGACGGCCCTGGCTTGGTCCGTGGGCAGAATGGTGGCAAGCAGGCGTTTGATCGTGTGCGGTAGGTCAGCCTCTGGCAACCCCTCTGGGAGTCCCCTGACCTTAATGTTAAGTCTCCGTCTTGCGTCTTCTTGGGCTGCGAAGCGCCGTTCATATAGCATAGTTTGGTTGCGCAGGTCCCGTATGTCGCTTCGCAGTGAGGCGATAGTGTGCTGCTGTTCTTGGGATGATTCCTCTAGTACAGTGATGCGGCCTGTCAGGCCCTTCAGCTCTCCCCTTAGTGCAGTGACATCCGCGAGGATGTTCTTTTGTAGGTCTGCTAGCAGGGTCTTTAATACCCCGGTTGTTACCAGTTCGGCGTCTGTGTCCTTCCTAGGTTTGTTGGGTTTTGCCCTCGGCATTGGGTCTGGGGCTAGAAGGCATTCATCGTCAGCTCCCTCTGAGCAGTCGTCGGAGAAATCCGAGCAGCCTCCGTGGAGCGCCGCCATATTGGATCCGCTCGGGCCGCGTGCTTGTCGCCACATATCCCCTATTGTGAGTCCTGGGGCTGGTTTGTCCGGCAACAGTTTCTTGTGTTTGCGTCCCATTAGTTCTTAAGGGGTGCCCGCTTGTAGTCAGTGGTTATTGGGGGTCGTATCAGCCGTTTTTAAGTTTATTTTCTCCGTTTTGTCCTCGGAGCTCCTGAGTCTTGCGTCTGCTTGCCTCTGCTGTCAGGCTCCGCCCCCCTTTATGCATGTTTTTAATGTTTTTAGCTTTATAAAGTTTAATGAGAAAACAATAAAGTAAATTGAAATTACCTTTACTAGTGATTAATGAGATCCTTGAGGTTGATACTGCGAGACTAAATATTTGATATTCGATTTTCGTAAGAAACAAACGAAGGTCTCCTCTTTCAGTGATATTCAGACGATTTCTCTGTTTGCTCATAATATGATTTCTCATCCTTGCATCAGCTCCCCTCCTCTCCCTCCTCAATTTCCCCCTCAGTCGCCCCCCCCCCCCTTTTTTCTTCCTTTTTTCTACTTTTCTACCTTCCTTATAGCAATGCCCAGCAGGAAGGCTGAGCTAGGAAGCCCACTTACTATTATTAGCCAACAACAATTCTCTCCTTTTCCTTTTTATATTTTTTATTTTCCTTCTTTCTCCTTTTACAAGTACTCTGCTCCTTATTTCTCCTATTCTACAAATACTCTGCTCCTTCTTTCTCCTATTCTACAAATACTCTGCTCCTTCTTTCTCCTTTTTACAAGTATTCTGCTCCTTCTTTCTCCTATTTTACAACTTCTCTGCTCCGTTTCTGCCTGCTTTTGCCTGTCCCTGCTATCGTGCATCAGCTCCCACTCCTCCCCTTCCTCTTCCCACGTGTTACTCGCTCGTGTTGGCACATTCACGCGCGCATGCATGCGTTTTCTTGTTCATGTGCACGCATTCTCGTGTTTGCACAACTTTGCACGCATTTGAACTTTCATGTGTGTTTGTGCACTCGTGCCGCCTACTCTCTCAAAAGGAGGATTTAGCATTAGCTTGTTGTGCTGCTGAAACCTCTACTGCCCACCTGGAATCCTGAAACGCCCATGTAAACGATCATCTGGCACCCCGACTGGGTACCTCCGTTGAAGAATGCTCCTAGCGCTTCCTGAGGACTCCAAGCACTGCAGCAGACACCACAACCACCGAACCGGAGAAGCATATGAATGCTCTCAAGCATTTGAATGCTGTAAGCAGCTGAACAGGAAAAGCATACAATCAGCTTACACGCCGGCAATCAGCATACAATCCAATTCCCCCAATAACGAGACAACACTTCGTTTTGGGGTCAAGCAGAACTGACTGTACTGACACATACAGCCTCTTTTATTCCCAGTCCACAAACTTAGTACTGACCACAGGGTTTTACACAACAACCAATAACACACGTACATTACAGACAACACTCCCAGCAATTATACACAAAATCCTCCCCTCTGCTTGTGATCTAATTATGGTACACAATGGTTTAACATAATTATCACAAGCAGGAAAAATACAGTATCATAAAACACATCACAGGGACCCCAAAACATACAATAACCCCATAAAAAGTATATCCTTGGAACCAGTGGCGGATCCAGAGCCTGATCTCGGGAGGGGCACTTGTAGATTATTTAAAGAAATAATCCAGACACAATAACCACTACAGCTCAGTGTAGTGGTTATGGTGTCAATAGTGCCGGGACCCCCTCCCACAGTAAGTAGTCAAACCGTTTAAGAACAGTTTGACAACTTACCTGAGATCTGCTGGGAAATGGGGCTGTAGTAAGGTATAGGAGCAGTGGTGTGTGTGAGTGGTGCAATGTGTAAGGGGTGCAGTGTGTGTGTGTGTGAAGGTTGTAGTGTGTGAGTGAGGGCAGCAGTGTATGTCAGGGATGCAGTGTATGTGTGTAACAGTTGCAGTGTGTGTGAGTATTGCAGTGTGTGTGTATGGGGGCAGTATGGCGGGTGTATGGGGGTGTGTATGGGGGAGCAGTGTGTGTATATGGGGGCAGTGTGTGTGTATGGCGGGCAGTTTGTGTGTATGGCGGGCAGTGTGTGTGGATAGGGGGGTGGTGTATGGGGGGGCAGTGTGTGTGTGGGGGCAGTGTGTGTGTATGGGGGGCAGTATGTGTGTATGGGGGCAGTATGTGTGTGTATGGGGGGCAGTTTGTGTGTATGGGGGGCAGTTTGTGTGTATGAGGGGCAGTTTGTGTGAATGGGGGGGCAGTGTGTGTGAATGGGGGGGCAGTTTGTGTGTATGGGGGGCAGTATAGGGGGCAATGTATGTGTGTGTGATCAGGGTATGGTGGTTTTTTTTTTATTATATAATATTTTTTAATTTAATTAAAATAAATAAATATTCTATGTCCCCCCTCCCTTCTTACCTTTACTGGGGAGGAGGGGGGACAGATTTCGTTCCCTGGTGGTCCCAGTGGTGATTCATTGGTGGTCCCAGTGCTGAGAGTGAACTCTAACCCGCACTCCCGGGCTAGAGTTCACTCTCGCGAGATTTGGAGCGTTGCCGTGGTAACCGTGGCAACGCTCCAAATCTCGCGAGAGGAGGACCCGGAGGAGCTGCAGACTGAGCTCCGGGTCCTCCATCTCCCTCCCCTGCCGGCTGTCAGCACAGTGCCTGCGGACCGGGGAGGGAGAGCTCTGATCTCCCTCCGGTCCGCAGGCACATTGCAGGGCTAGCACCTGCATGTGCTGGCAGGGGAGGGAGACCGGCGGATTTCTCGGGGGGGGCAATTGCCCCGTTGCCCCCCCCCTGGATCCGCCACTGCTTGGAACCAGGGGATCTGGGTGAACCACATATCCAAAATTCACCCAGATCCGTTCAGTACTTTGGAAGATACAGTTTAATGCAGATTCCGCAGAACATATACAGGCTATTTGAAAAACAATTACTGTATAATGTGTCCCCTGCTGTATAGTCCAAAACCAGTGCACGATGTCTCTGTGCAACAAATACTGGCGAGATGGCACCGTGTTGAAAAGTCCAAACAGTGTCTGTGAGTTAAAATGGCCGCCATCCATTGTTCTCACCATGTGCTTCATCCATTGTTCTCACCATGTGCCTCTGATACAGGAAATGGTGGCCACCCAGTAACTCCACAGTGTGTCCCCAGATGGTTCTTAAAGGGCCAGCAGCAGCACAACACAAATCCATTATGCCCAAATCGTGTCTTTAAAGGGCAATACATCCCAGGGGCCATAGTCACATGGCAGGAGGCGGGCAATCAGTCTTCTCCAATGCCCAGTGGCGAGGTCGGTTTCGCCACAGCCCACTAGTGGGCGGTAGGGACCAGGTTGACAACCCATGATCTAGTGTGTACAGTATAGCCAGCTTGCCTTAGCTGGAGCTGCCATTAGCTTTCACTCTGTCTACACTTTACACGAGTGGCCACATTGTTACTGTTTTGCCACTCTGTCTGCTCTCAAATAGGAGTTGTCAGCTTTTCATTTCAAGTAGTGACACATTTTATTACACTCTTTGAAGTGCCAGATGAGTGAGATACATCCTGCCTAGTTACTTCATGAGCCAATGCTTTGGCTGTGTATATAGGCAGTGTGTTTAGAATCTCCATGTTTTCTGTACGACTAGCAGTTTTTTCTTTTCTCAGCTATAGAGCAATATAGGAGCTGTCTCTGTGAGACCAGGGAGAATTTTTACAAGTCAGGCAGGGTACCCCCTACCTGAGGTACTGGCCCTTTATGCCTCTCTAGCCTGTCACAATATTTAATTTATTTTGTTTTTTCTGTTTGTATTGGTTATATGTTTATGCACTATTTTGGATTTTAACTATATAATAAAAGTTATATTTTAAAAAAAATTCACTCAGTCGTGGGACAGCCAACCACTGACCCTGGGCGTTTAGCACTCTCAGGGTCTTCTCTTCTTTTGACCATAGCACACTAGTGAAGGGTTACCCCCTATAAGCTTGACCCTAGACACACGACTAGTTCCCATCTAAAGGGTTACTAGTATCTTCATATATGTTGAAGCACACATGTAACAAGTGATTCATTTGTCCTTTTTCCTAACTGAGGCCTCTTTCCTTCATTTTCATCTGTAAATACAGAACAAAATAATTAATTGAGGCAGACAGCTAGACCTTTATCCTCTTCTGCATACCTTCCTTCTTTTGTTTTTAATCTAACTAATCCTTGTTTTACTTTCCTTTTCTCATTTATGTATCTAAAAAATGTTTTGTCCCCTTTTTTTTACTCACTGTGCTATTTTCTCTTCTGTGTGTGATTTGGAAGTTCTTATAACTTGCTTAGCCTCTTTCTGCCTAATATTATAGATCTGTCTATTTTCCTTACTCTTGTTTTTTTTTTATAATTACTAAATGCTAACTTTTTGTTTTTTTTACTATTTTGGCCACATCTGCAGAGTACCAGAGTGGTTTCTTAATTTTTTTTGCTTTTACTGACAAGCCTAATGCAATTTTCTGTTGCGTTCAGCATTGAAACTTTTAACTAATCCCATTTCTCTTGGACACCATTTAAACTGCGCCAGTCTGATAATGACTCATTTATACAGTTGCAAGAAAAAGTATGTGAACCCTTTGGAATGATACGGATTTCCGCACAAATTGGTCATAAAATGTGATCTGATCATCATCTAAGTCACAACAATAGATAATCACAGTCTGCTTAAACTAATAACACACAAAGAATGAAATGTTGCCATGTTTTTATTGAACACACCATGTAAACATTCACAGTGCAGGTGGAAAAAGTATGTGAAACCCTAGACTAATGACATCTCCAAGAGCTAATTGGAGTGAGATGTCAGCCAACTGGAGTCCAATCAATGGACATCCCAAGAATATTGCTGAACTGAAACAGTTCTGTAAAGAGGAATGGTCAAGAATTACTCCTGACCGTTGTGCACGTCTGATCTGCAACTACAGGAAACGTTTGGTTGAAGTTATTGCTGTCAAAGGAGGTCCAACCATTTATTAAATCCAAGGGTTCACAGATTGTCTATTGTTGTGACTTGATGATCATCAGATCTCATATTATGACCAATTTGTGCAGAAATCCATATCATCCAAAGGGTTCACATACATTTCCTTGCAACTGTACATATTGTAATTTTAGAAAAGTCTGTTTTTCCAAAGTCTAAAACGTTTTTGGGCGGTGTGACTCAATCATTGTTCTTATATTAAACCACACTGACTAATGATCATTGGATCCTAAACTTTCACCTACAGTAATATCTGATACCAAATATCCATTTGTTAAAACTAAATCTAGTATGGCCTCTTTACGAGTTGGCTTCTCAACAACTTGTTTTAGAGACAATCCCAGTAGGAAGTTTAGAATACGTGTGCTCCTGGCACAACCAGCTAATTTGGTTTCCCAATTCACATGAGGAAGATTAAAGTCACCCATGATGATAACTTCCCCCTTCATTGTCAGTTTAGCTATTTTCTCAACTAGTAGATTTTTTTAACTCTTCCATTTGTCCTAGGTGCCTATAAATCACACCTACACGAGTTACAGTGTGATTACCAAATTCTCTATGTTTGCCTCACTAACTTTTCTTAGGCTAGCTTTTATGCTATCCTTCACATACAGGGCCACCGCTTCCCCTTTCTTGCCTTCCCTGTATTTTCTATATAAAGAGTACCCTTGTATTGCTATGTCCCAGTCATTTTTCTCATTATACCATGTCTCAGTAACAACGACTAAATCTATATTATCAGTTGCCATTATTGCCACAAGTTCATGGATCTTATTCCCTAAACTACGAGCATTTGTAGACATGACTCTAAGCTTATAAATTTTTTTAACACACTTGCTACAGGCACCTTCTGTCCTTGTTTTGGGGGGCAATTGGATTGATGTTTTAACACCCTTTGCCCCCCCTCCAAATTTAAATACATCCTAGCAAAACCTCTGAACTGCTCACTGAGAACATTTGTTCCCTTTTGAGAAAGATGCAAACCATCTTTTTGTACATTTTATTTCCATTCCAAACAGAGCTACCATGAGAAATGAAGCCAAATCCTTGCGCCCGACATCATTCACCAAGCCACAAGTTAAAGTCCCTATTACGCATCCGCCTGTTGTTCTGAGTGTTATGCACAGTGTGGAAGCAACCTGTCGTATTTCATTGGAAAAAACACAAAAAACTTCCTTTACCACTATAACCTCATTGCAAGCCAAGTAATTTGTCCTTATATGGACAAGTACATCCAATTTCCCTTCCTGCTTTGCTCGCTTAACAATATTACAAATATGTCTCCTGTCTCTGTGAGCAGTAGCTCCAGGAAGACATCTCACAAGACGACTATTGTCCAGCTCTGCACCTGTTATGATAGAATCCCCCAACAACAACTGCTTTCTATTAGGCTTCACCATAGTCTCCAAGCCTTTCTCCATAATACCACTACACTACCTGAGAATGTCTCCACAACACCACTACACTCAGTGTCTGAGCCTGTCTCCACAACACCACTACACTCAGTGCCTGAGCCTGTCTCCACAACACCACTACCCTCAGTGCCTGTGCTTTACTCCACAACACCACTACCCTCAGTGTCTGAGCCTGTCTCCATAACACCACTACACTCAGTGCCTGAGCCTGTCTCCACAACAACACTAACTTGGTGCCTGAGCCTGTCTCCATAACTCCATTAAAACTCTGAAAGTGCTGAATATGTATTATGCAGTGCAACAGCACTACCCTCAGTGCCTGAGCCTGTCACCACAACACCACTACACTTGGTGCCTGAGCCTGTCTCCATAACACCACTACACTCTGTGCCTGAGCCTGTCTCCAAAACACCACTACACTTGGTGCCCGAGCCTGTCTCCATAACACCACTACACTTGGTGCCTGAGCCTGTCTCCATAAAACCACAACACTCAGTGCCTGAGCCTGTCTCCACAACACCACTAACTTGGTGCCTGAGCCTGTCTCCATAACTCCATTAAAACTCTGAAAGTGCTGAATATGTATTATGTAGAGCAACAATATGCCTTTTATCCACAACTCTAAGTCTACCAGATCTTAGAGGAATCCGTCTGCCATTCCAAGTGCGTCTCTGCGACAGTGGCTTTGCAATAGTTCCAGCCTGAGTTTGTTTACCGGATAATTTACAAATCTCAGATCTCCTGCCACAATGTAAATAACTGTCTACAGATTAGATAGCATCCAAATCTCCAAAAAGTGGAACGTGAAACAAATGCATAACAACTATTACACTGAACTAAGTCTGCCATTTTAGTGAGGTGAGTAATTTAAAGGATCACTAAAGGGTCAGGAACACAAACATGTATTCTTGACCCTATAGAGTTAAAACCACCATCTAGCCACCTTGAGCCCCTCCATAAATATAGAAATCTTACCTGTATTCAAGTCTGGAGCTGCTTACTTTGTCACTGTTTCCTTTAGACCTGCCCACTGCCTGCTGACATCAGCATAAGTGGTAGCCTGATCCAATCACAATGCTTCCCCATAGGATTGGCTGAGACTGACAAAGAGGCAGATCGGGGCAGAACCAGCACAATTTAAACACAGCCCTGGCCAATCAGCATCTCCTCATAGAGATTAATTGAATCAAAGAATCTCTATGAGGAAAGTTCAGCGTCTGCATGCAGAGTGAGGAGACACTGAATGTTTGGATGCATTTTAGGCAGCCATGACCCACGAAGGATCTCTAACAGCCATCTGAGGAGTGGACAGTGAAGTTATCACTAGGCTGTAATGTAAACACTGCATTTTGCTCTGAAAAGACAGTGTTTACAGCAAAAAGCCTGAAGGTAATGATTCTACTCACCAGAACAAATGCAATAAGCTGTAGTTGTTCTGGTGACTATAGTGTCCCTTTAAATCAAACAAATCTTAACTTTTTTTTCATGTCCTCATGTATACCTCAGATTACCTCCAGTTTATCTCCTGAATATCTCCAAACACACACACTTCGAAGCAGCACTTATATGTAACAACCAAGCTATATTAGCCAAGCTAGTGACCACAACTTTTATAAAACTCCCAAAAGCACCACCCACTAGGAATGTTTAACACCTGGGTAGGCCTCTGCTTATTTGCAAACAATAGCTAATTAACCAACAATCAATAGCAAACACCTAGCTAATCAAATGAAATGCCTCACCAATTACCAACAGGAAACCAAACCTTGTGCAATCAGTAACCTTTTCCTATAGATGAATCTTACTTATAACAGTAAAAAGAAAACTCTTAGTAAAATCTTAGATCGTTTAAAAAACAGTAACACGCTACAGAATATCTCCAATCGCACACTTTGAAGCAGCACTTAGAAGTAGCAACCAATCTACTCCATTGTTATTATCTCATGGGTTGTGGGATTTTCTATCAGATGGCAAATAGTTATTAACCAAAAAACAATAAATCTAAAAGCAAATGAATTGGAAATTGGAAAGAGCAATGACCAAAGAACTGATAAGATTAAATATACCACCTAGAACATACATGGTAATGATTTCTGCGTGATGTATGTCTAACCCAGCCAAACCAATGAATAGCAGCATTTATCATGGAGATGGCTTATCTTTAAAATTAGGGGTGGGTATGCATAGTGTAAATATGTGTCTGTCTTATTGCAGAGGCATCACACACTATGCCCCAGTTTTCCCAATTTTCTAGACTCTGCATTCCACTTCTAACCAGGCAAACCCTCTGCAGTACCTGGTCTCCAGTGTGTCCTGTGTTGACTTGTGGAGCTGCCAGTAATATTACCATCACATTTGGCTTCTCGCTTCATACTGCTGATTATTATCTGATTATTTCAAGGCTTGTACCTGTTTCAATGCATTCTTCTGAGAATCTATTTACGTCCAGTTTTGACCTACCATTTGTGGCAGGTGTCACAGGCCATCAGCAAATGGATGTCAAAGTCGAAGGGCTCAACCGCTGCATCAATATGGCTGCTAACAGGAAGACTCACAGCCTTGGCCTCGGTGTAATATTGTTGGATGAGCTTTCCAAATTTCCGAATCTAAATGAGTTTATATTTTTGGATAAACTTTGAAAATTATTATTTGTAATAATTTGATATTTTTAATATATTGATATATTTTTACAAATATGATATTTTTTTTTATATTTCAATATGTTAAAATCATTTTAAAAGCTCATTCAAAAATATTAAATCATTTCTCATGTCCTCACTGTGAGGGTAGTCACCATCTTTGGGAGCAGAAGGACACTTTACAAATCGTTCCTATGTCTAAGTCACCCTGTGCCCATTATAGGTGCAGGGTGTTAATAATGTGTTTGTATATTAATTGCCAACTAAGTGGATTTGGCTATGGAGCCTGTATAGCACCCTCTGTTGGTAGCAACAGGTATTTGCATTACTTTAATAACAAGGCTTGTTAATTTGCATATTGAGGTAGATTTGCATATTGCTAATTCTGCAGACAGGAAAGATATTTTGTGTTAATTATTGTCTTTCCCACCCTTTTATAAATATGTCATTGTGTTATTATAAGTTGCTGTATGTTGTCTGATGTAATTTAGTTATTTGTATTTTATCCAAGTTGTCACAGCAATCTCTGTGTTATGACCATATGGTCTAGTCCTGAGTTCAAATTAGGCTGTGTATGTTAGTTCCTTTTTGATCTGCGTGTTCTGTGTGGATTTTTAGGGATCCCAGTAACAGAGCTGCAAGTGTCTTTATAAAGACGAGCTATCACATAGAAGGGAGAGGCATATACCTGCCTTGGAAAGGAAAACTGCAGAGAAATAGGCAGAGTGGACCTTACCAGCCCAGAGACCTGAGGCCTAATTGGGTGGAAAAGCTCCAAGTAGACCCCAGTCAATCCTCAGCGACTGAAGTTAAAGCGTTCCAGGATCCCGGCAAGAAGATAGGATGTGAACTGGGCAGAGGTACTCAGTCTTGGTACAGGAGCTCTGTCACATTAGCCAACAGTATTAAATCAAAGCCATTCCTTCTTCAACAATAACCCCTTCCCTTGATAAAAATCACATATTTTCAGTAACCGCAAAATCCATTAAAGTTGAAAATGGAGTGAACAATTGTGAACTATTTTTCCACTCAAATGTGTGGGTTTTAAAATTCTTAACTCAACCACACTGTATGCTCATACATTATTTACTATTGCAGTAGCTCACTTTGACATGGGATCGCTGATTGACGTCAGATTCAGGAAATTGTAAGCTTCCTTATTTTTCATTGTAGACAATGCAAAATTATTATTACTGCTATAACTATCATTTAAAAAAGCACAAACAAAGTCTGCAGCCCAGTACATCGTGTTGGAGTATATTCATAGTCATAGCCATGGGTGTCTGCAGGGGGTCAACGGGGGTACGATTCCCTCCCTGGAGTTTTCAATTTGCCCTTAAGAAACTGTTCTTGCGCCACCAGGGGTGTACTGAGCATGTACCGAGTACTAAACATGGTCCAATGGCCTGGCTGAGGAAGGGGGCCCTCCATCCAGCCACTCTGTGTGACACAACTAAATTTCTGTTAGCTGCCCAAGTCCGATGTGAGGCGTGAGGACCACGCTGTCCTCGGGCCTAGAGCTGCTTATCCAGGAGGGGAGGTGGGGCCCAGAGGAGCACAGGAGGATTCTGGCCCAGTGCACCGAGACAAGCACGGCCCATTATGTATGGGCATCGACTTGTGCTGCCTGCACAGCCCTGATTTACTTTAAGGCAAACAAAAAAGTGTGCGGAAGGATCCGGTCTGTTTGCCTCAAAGTTAATTAAATTAAGAACTCTGCAAATAAGTGCAGTCACCTCACATTATTTGGCCATTGACGTTGGAGCTGCCACAGCAGCCAGCCTGCTAGCCAGACAGCCACAGCAGTCAGCCTCCCAGCCAGCCACCGCATCCAGCCTCCCAGCCAGCCACAGCAGTCAGCCTGCTAGCCAGACAGCCACAGCAGCCAGCCTCCCAACCAGCCACAGCAGTCAGCCTACCAGCCAGCCACAGCAGCCAACCTCCCAACCAGCCACAGCAGCCAGTCTCCCAGCCACAGCAGCCAGCCTCCCAACCAGCCACAGCAGCCAGTCTCCCAGCCACAGCAGCCAGCCTCCCAACCAGCCACAGCAGCCAGCTTCCCAACCAGCCACAGCAGCCAGCCAGAAACAGTAATTAAGGTGAGAGGAACCACCGTGGACTTTATTAAATTACTATATTGTGAATGGGGACCAGGGACCACTCTTGCTTGTGCTTTATGTGATAATGAATATTTCCCTCCCCTTCATGTTATTGTCCAAAATCGGCAGAACATAGATGTCATTAAAATGATGCTCCCAAAATATTTCTGCGGACGCTAATAGTTGTTGTGCTCACATGAAATTTAAGATTTCTGGGAGATAAGAGTTTATGGGCTAAAAATGTAAACAAATTAATGAGAGCAAGGCTGCTAAGGTATTATCATTACGTCATTTAATTATATTTCTTGCTGTTAACAACCAGCACAGAGTAAACCCTAATAGGTCAGAGTGCATTATTAGAAAAAAAAAGAGAATTTTTAGTGTTATAGATTAAAGATTTATACATTTTTAACTTAATGCAAGAGTAAGGTTGTATAGTAGGCCCCACATTTAAAAATTGATGAGCATTCCCACAATTCAATTTTTTTCTGACAGGCTATTCATCCAAGCACACATTATTAGCAATTCAAAGTGAGTTGCACATTTTTGGGGCCAAATTAGATGGACTGGTATACATCTATAATTCAGCTTTGATTTAATTTAACCTATTTTGGCCTAAAATTAGAAATTTACTTTCAATTCACTTTAAATTCTGGCAATTCACACTTTACTGAATATCCTGGTTACAATATCGGTAGTTTCAATCATGGGGCTAAATAAACAAAAAGTTGAAAAGGTCCTTTGCTGTTTCAGATGCCAATAATGTGCATTAAAATGAGCATTAAAAAATCGCTGAGTTTTCCTCCCAGCAGGCACTCAAGTTAAAGTCCAGTCCAGACTGAAATCAGCACATATTTGCTAGATATTTGCTAAAACTTGGGTTTCGCGAATGACCATCTAATTTTTTTGGGATGAAACAGTGCAGCACAATGGGAGGAGTTACATGGATGGAGTAGAAGATTATTAACAGTTATTAATAGTTAATTTTTCTTAATGATAGAATCACTACAGCACAATCAGTGTGTCATTAATCCCCTCCTCTCTGAAAATGAATGTGTTAATACAGGCCCCTTCACAGGGCCCTTCACCTCTGCACCTTCTCTCTCTTAGATAAAATTTAAATCAATAATTACACAACGTAACTTGCAGACATGAGGTTAATCAAAGAGCTCCCCTTCCCACCTCATATCAACTGATTATTCCTGTTGGTCTTTGGCACAGAGGCTCAAGGATACCTCTCCTTACTGGAGTATAATGGGGGAGACTGGGGGATACCGCTGGAGGGTGGTTGGGGGGGGGGCAGTCGTGACATGGAAGTCAGGTTCTCGTGTTGCCATAGTAACTGCTGACATCATTTCTATTTTTAGAACTCTAACACAGTGGAAAATCTGAGCTATGTTCCAATAGGCATGGAATACAGCAGGGGAATCCTCAGACACGGATGCAGAATATGTGCAATCAATGTATATTTAAATATAGAGACCCAGTAATTATGTGTTACATAAACCAGAGATACCTGCATGCTAAAATAAAATTGTTGCACAATTAATGAGCGTTCATCTGGTCCCAGTTTGTGCTTTCTGCATTATAGCAGACAATTTAAACGGTGGCAAGCTGCAGCAGGCAACCTGTTTCTGTTTTAAAACACGCAGTGCTGGGCCCTGTGCAATGTCTTAGAGGTTGCACGCTGTGCACAGTCCTGAAGGTTGCACCTACGCTAATTTTCCAACATCTGCCAAGGGTGGATAATGAGAGGACCTGCCCTGAGGTTACCATAGCAATCTTGCCTCCTGTTACCATGGAGATTGCTGGACTGCTGAGGGGAGCAGGTCCTTGTGGTTACCGTGGAAACATATTCTGCCCTAATGGCAGGTGCCCATTGGCTGACATTTATTGCCATGGAAACTGGGAGTGACAGCCGGGAAGGTTACATGAGAGGTTAGCGTGGGTGAGACAGGCCCTACTGCCTGGTCCAAGAGATGCTCATCATTTTGGTTAACCTCTTGCCTGCCCAGTAGTTTATCTGGTCCATTCTCTATTATGATAGTCCTAGAGGTAAATACACTAAGAGGTGACTGGTTGATTTATTTTTAACACTGCAAGACATGAGAGATATCTCTCTAATTATTGTCATACTATGGCTACGGCAGAGAATTATGGGAGTTGCTGTCCAGAAGAGCTAGGGAGTACTCAGTTTAACACCTGCTTTCACAGTGAACCTTCCACTGATAACTTAAACGGAAAACTATTATTTCATACTTAGTGCTAAAAATGTATGCTGCGCCGCTGAACATGTTGGTATTCTATAAAGAAATAATGATCATATTTCCATATTACAGGTGACTCAGTGACTTCCCACATTGCTCTAATTTCTTCATGCATCATGGAGCCGCACGGTTACGTAGGATGGGCTGGCACCATCCTGTCTGTCCTGCACCCTGAAGGGAGACACAGTGACCCACAGATAAAAGCGATGTTCTTGCTGCGGAAATGCTTTGTATCTAATTATAGAGGTTATCTAAGGAGATGCAGCATTATAGCTCGTTGGACGGCATTGAGTAAAATGTAGGCAGAGCTGTGTGTCATACGAGTGTTTGCCCAGTGCTTAGTGCGTAGCAGACTTCTTCACCGAGAACTTGCCGTCTTCTATGGAAATGAAGTATAAAAAGAAATATCTGACATTATTCACATTTTTCAATTCTTGTTTTTACCCCTCAATGTAGTAGTTATATTTATGGGATTTCTTTTTTTGACATCCCTGTCAAACTTCTGAAACGTTAATTAGATTGTAGCTCTATTCTTGAACGACTATTCCCCCGGTGCGTTTTTATATATATATATATATATATATATACATATATATATATATATATATATATATATATATCTATTCCAATGTTTGGCTTTTTTTATAGCACAGGTAATGAGCTTTATTGAGTATACTGGATATCACTCCATCGTTGAGTCTTCACAGCCATACAGTTATGGGGGTAAAAATGCCACATTCTGCCACAGAACTATGCCACCATGTTCATAGAGAATAACATTCTTTTCTACCTGTGAACGCTCTATTTTTGTTACATTTATCCACGGCATTTGATGCCAATCCACGAGCCTGGGCAGTTTAGCAAACTCATAAACTGAGTGCATGGAGGAGTTGCTATTCAGTAAGCCTAGTAAGTGCTAAGAAAACCCGGCCCTTTGTTACAGTTTACCAACAAGCTGAAGGTTAAATAGGTGGTGTCTAAAGTTAGTGTGAGCGCATGAAAAGGAGGTCTACTTACCGTCTCTCTCCCCCTCCGCTTTGCTCTCTCCATGTCTGACCCGGTCTCCATGGCTAAGATCACTGAGATCGATGATCTCAATCAATACATTGCTTTTCCATAGGAAAGCATTGAGAGGCTAGTGCGCATGCACAGCAAAACGCCGCCATGCACCAATCAGATGGTGTCTATGAGTCCATCTGATAAAAATAGCTTTTTACCTGAGTTTTATTCAGGTATTTTTGCGGAAGAACCACTAGTGGCTGTCAGTATGAGACATTTAAACCCTGCACTATAAACATTGCCATTCCCGCAATGAGATGAAGCGGTCTGAGTGCCTGTAGTGTTCCTTTAATTAACAAAAATAAAAACGTAATGCGTAAAGTACATGTGTCATTCATATGAACAATTGACATATGAATATCTGACACAGATATTAACTTTAGAGTTAAAGGAACACTTCACACACCCAAATCACTTTAGCTTGCTGAATTGCTTTATATGTAAGGAGTGTGTACTCTTAAAAATTTTTTTTATTGTTAATGCAGGATATAATTGACATTGCATGCATGATAGCATCAATAATAAAGCAAATAGGATACAACAACATAGGAAATATTTTACATTCACACGTTCAACAGTAAAACAGGGCGCATGAATCAAAGAAACTGTCCAGTCCAACTAAGTTGCGAGTAATGCTCAGTTCATAAAGCCGCTATAGTGCCCTAGGAAACGTCAAGGAAAATACCAGGTGGTATCGAAAAAGAGAGTTAAATCCCATCATATCTATTATATGGAGATTAGGGTGTTAGAGTTATTATATTGTTTCTATTAATGCCCTTCAATACGTATTTGATGACCAAGTATATGCTTCTTGCAGGCTAAATGTAGTGTGTTCTCTTTTTCATTTTAGAAAAAGTGCACGTTTCAATATAAATTGACACTTTTATAAATGAAGCTTGTTATCTGCAAATTTAGCACTCTGTTTTTTATATATAAACCCAATTCAAATATATATATATATATATAATTAAATGCATGTATGTTTTAATTTGGGGTATGTCTACTAAAAAGTAACTTCTTAATACTCTTTTTGGGAGGGCATCCCTTTAAGTCAAGGATCTACAGGGCCATCACAAGGGAAAGATAGGCTTGTGCTCTTTAACAAGAACATCACAGACTGTTCAAAAGGTTATTTTCTGCTTAATAATTCCCCTTCCAGTGATATATGGAGAAATTTGTAACAATTGCAGTCATGTTTCTGAAGGTCAATGACTATTTGTCTGTTTTCATTTGTAAGTTCATTATCTCTCCTGGTGTTTATAGATGGTAAATATATATTAATTTTATATCTCACTGAAGCGGCAAATGAAGAAATAGCCCACAACAGATTCTTATAACCGAACAAAAAAGGAAAAAAAAAGAAATAAAGAATAAAGGAAATAGAAAACCTGAATATCACTAAAGACTTGGGTTTAGTTGAATTAATTTATAAGAATCATAAATTATGCCAATAAGTTAAACACTTCATTTTTGTTGGAAAATATTTTGCAGTGTTATAAAATGTGTCATGTCCACTGTTTCCTTTTGCTGATTAATTATTCAATATGCAAGATGTACACACTGGACAATAGATATAGGTAAAAACTGGTTTTAAGTGATGTGTGTGTGTGACTAAAATTCATGGTAACCGTTGACTGAATCGCGTCCACAAATTTGCTTTGTTCATAAACGAACCGAATCATCCGCATTAAAAACCTTTGACCAGATAGGTGGACACCAGGGGCTGGGGGGGATTTCCTCGCGGCCCAAGACTACTGGCGCATCGGGCATGACACTAAGAGCCCGCCCAGACCTTCTTGTTGCAGGTGCTACACGGCATTCAGCTGAACTTGGCCGTGCGGGCCCCTTACCCCTGTGCTGCCGGGCCTCATTAGCTCCAAAGGTTTCCCGCAAGAACACACGATCATACTTCTACGCAATGTCCTTTAGCAAGACGTAGAGTAGACGCTTCTGGTTACCTCTAAGGGCCCTACACCGTTCCTGGCTGTTTCTAGCTCATGACTGTACAAAGTAAAATGTTAATTTGACGGTTTTTAATGACGTATGTACCCCCCGTTGGGGCGCTTTCTACTTTAGCTATGTAATTGGCCATGTACCGTTACCCTCCCTACTGTTCATCCATTTGGTGCGCCTGTACCCCCAGCAAGCGCGCTTTGTCAGGGCACGATTGTATGTTAAGTAATGGGGACATACTGTCTTATTTTGTTGCTGATATGTCAAACACAAATAAAGAATTAAAAAAAAAAAAAAAAAAACCTTTGAATCGACACCCGAAAAAAGGATTCCGATTTGGACGATTCGGTTAATTTATGAACTAACTGAATTTTTGGAACTGAGTAGTTTGACGATTACCGTGAATTTTAATCAGACGAAACGCTTAAAATAATTTTTGCGCCTGACCACCGGAAAATACAATATGACTCATTAACTGAGATTTTATTGTCAGAAAGACTATATGAATCCACAACATTATTTTAACAGTGAATAAAATTGCAAAGCTCCTACTTTTGTTAACCTTTTTTTTTTTAACTTAAATTTCTTGGATTGCCGAGAACACAGCTGTGGATCAAAAGGGGATAGCTTAGACCACAAAATGTGTCAGGGATCTGCGAGCAGGGAACCACTTAGCAAAACATGGAGAGTAGAATCCAGAACCCTTTTTGCTCGTAAACTTACGTCAAGAAAAGAACTTGGGTTGAGCCTGAGTATGCTGACTCACTTAAGTGGTAACCAGCCACAATTTCAGCTAATATGTACTCGACTGAAGAGTTAGCCTTTTGTAACTAAGCCCCCATATTGTAATTGTTATGGCTGTCACAGAAATATTATTATCTTGGGGGGTGCACTCAAACTAACTTGACCTTTATTGAAGAGATGACAATGTTTACAGGAAGTAGAATTGTGTTAACGCTCCTTAAAGAGCTGCCAAATGACATCCCATTTAATCTGAGAATTCCCTAAGGGGGACGTTAGTGACTCTCTCTTGCAGCAGATGATGTTTGAATGTACCACAAAGGCTTTAATAGCAGTGTTTCAAATAATTTATTTAAAAAAATGAAGATATCTTAGTATAAAACAATATATATATATATTTTTTTTAAAGAAAGTATTATTTACTGTTATAACTATTCATTACGCCATATAAATCCAAAAAAACTTTATTAGTCAGTGTTAAAAGAATAATCAATAATTTTTAATGTGCACCCGAAGAACAAATCAATTTATGGTAGCAGAATTGCAAATATACATCTCTCTGTTTCTTTAAGTACTAACTGGTAAATTACAGCCCAGCCTCAGCATCCGATCAATACCATTTTCTGATTTCGACTGATAGAGCATGAGTGTTTTTTTAAAGTGATCACAATCTAGAAATGTCACAACCCTTTTCTGCTGTTATTCCCACTGAACGTAGAAACTGCTAACACCTTAAAACTGGTCTTGAAGGATAACTCCAACCACCATCACCACTTCTGCATTTAGAAGTGGTCATGGTGGTAGGAGTCTGTATGTGCATTTGGTGAGCAAGACAATGACTTTTTTCCGTAGCGTCAGCTGGGGTAAATGTCAAAACATGACGACTGTAGCTTAGCCTTTTGTTGTTTTGTGAAGCAGAGACAAAATACATCAAACAAAGTAGGCTATACTTTGCCTTATGTATTTTATGAAGATAAGATCGAAAAAGAAAAAAAGAAGAATGTATTTGGAGCGAGGAAGAGGAAAAAAAACAGATTGAAGAAAGGTGAGTTTACGGTGACAGATACAGTAAAGTATTTAGTACTTTTTTATTGACTGATGATGGCAAAAGTGTTCATCGAAAAGTACAGGAATAGCGGGATTGTGATCACTGCAACATTGTTACTGGATCATTGACGGAGTCAACACATGTCCATAAATATTAAGCAATAGATTTTAATGTATCTCTAAGTGTTCAAAGGCTCCCGATTGGCTGATGGCGGAAAGAAAGTATTAATGCGATCACAATGTTGACATGAGTCACTTCACGCTGGTATTTTATCTCTAGATATCTTTAGGATATAATTAGAGTACGCGGCAATGACATTGAAAACAGAACCCCAGGGCCTCTGCTGTAGCTTGACATTTTACTGATTTATTTTTGGCTAATTTGGATTTGTTCTTCCTTCCTGATTGCAAAACAGCTGTCAGACTTGTCCCAGAATCCAGTGCAGCTATCAATTTCACTTAGCTTAATCATAGACGTCATTTTGCCCGCTTCCCTTCAAGAAAAATCTTTCTTAACTATATCCACGGAAAAATGTCCTTGGTAGACCCAAAACTGTAGCTAGGTAGGCATTCCTGACTTAGCATGTTTACTTTGGCATATTTAACTTCTTCATGCTGATGGTCAGCGCATGAAAAGTGTTATAGAATTAGAGAATCCCTTCTATATGTAATTATAGAATCCCTATAAGGCAGGAGGGAAGGAAATTAACTAATTAAGGGTCTTCCTTCGTTAATTTACTTACTGCTTCAGATGAATTTTACATACTGAATACCAGAACTTTTCATGCACGAGCCAACAGTATCCCTAAGTGATGCTTCTGAGATAGAGCCCTCAAACCTTTCAATCAAAACAGGAAAGTGAATTATTATTCATATTTTAATGAACTGACTATATTTCTTTCTATTTTATATGCAACTGGCATTTCTTTGAGGCTTTAGGAGATTTATGACTTGTACAGGATGTTCACTGTGTGTTGTAAATATCTTTTTTTTTTTGTTTTTTTTTCTGAACAGCTTGCCAATTAAAATGTGTCTGGTCTGGTTGGTGATTTGTTTTGTGTTTGTATATTTGTGTTTGTATATTTTTGATGTTTTAGCCAGGTATATGGGTTAAACACCCCTGTCATAAAAAGACAAGTATCTTTGTGTGTTACGTCTTGAGTGCACCTCTGTGTCTTTGGTATATTTCTCTTCAGGATTTTATTAAAGGGATACAATTTCAGAGTGTTTTGCTGATCACATTTCATATTTCTATATATATATATATTTTTTTTTACTCACCTGGCTCTGCTCCCTGAACACAGACAGCTGGAAACCCTTTATGTGATCTTTGTGGCAGATCGGCAGTGTAGAGTTAAGCTCATTGGCTCAGAGTCCCTTTGTCAGTCGTAGGTGATGTGGGGAGTGGCATCTGGTGCACTGCAGGTAACAAGGGAACTCCTAGCACCATAACCACTGTAGTGTGCTGTAGTGGTTATGGTGCTTGCAGTGTTCCTTTGACTTGTCTGAGCAAGGATGCCAAACGAAGGCCTGATGAATTAAAGAAACACTATAGTTATTAGAGACACTATAGTTATAAATGGGCCGTTTAAGTTGCCACCCCACCCCTTGTCCCCCTTAAAAAGGAGTCTTACTTACCATTTTTCGCAGGACATGTGGATCTCATTGGGCCTGCCACCGCCCCTGCTCTGCCTCTGTGCCAGAGGTCATCAGATTTGATGATCTTAGCCTATCCAATGCTTTACCATAGGAAAGCAGTGAGAGGCTATTGCGCATGTGAGGCAAAACGCTGCGTTGCGACAACCAGCATCTCCTCATAGAGATGCATTGAATTAATACATCTCTATAAATAGCATTCCGCGTCTCTATTCAGAGCGTGGAGACGATGAACGTCAGTGCTGCATCTTCTGCATCATTATCCCAGTAAGCAGCTCTAGTGACCATCTGAGGAGTGACCACTAGAGGTTTCCCTGGGGGGCAATGTAAACACTGCTTTTTCTCTGAAAAGACAGTGTTTACATTAAAAATACAGTTTTAAACAATGTGGCAGTTTTAAACTATAGATATTAATTTACTCCTCGCCCTTGGAAGACAAGATGTCAGTGTTTGAAATGAATGCAACACAATTGGAATTTTGAACAGAAGTAAAATGACATCAACTGGTACATTACATAATTTTTCCATTCTCAGCTTCTAAATCATGATCTGCTGTTTATCTGGCTGTGGCATGAATAAAATCAGTCCATATTTTATTCCACAAGCAATTATAAATTTTCAGCGCAAATACTTCCTTCTGCTTACAGCAGCTGAATTCATACAATCAGGATCAGGAAAACACAATACAAAAAAAAAAATAAAAATAATAATTTTAGTTTTTTTTTTGACACAGCACAGTTCACTCTTTTTCTTCTATTATCTTGGCAATGTATTGTGTTTTGTCTTTTGTAAATGCTGGCTCTTGTCGAATGAGTGCAACCATTGTATTTTAAGATCTATTCAAACAGGAACTCCAGGCCCATGTTTAGCCCACCATGTAAATTAATGTATAGTTACACATGATAACACTTGTATTTATATTCTTTTTAGAGTTAAAATCATATTTAGTTTTGTTAAGTGATCATACATTCTATCCCTCCCTACCATACCTGCCTTATTTCCCTCTTTAATCAGCAGCACACAATTCAATATCTCAGGTTTCTGGAAATTGTAGTTCAGCTGTTAGTTATCGACAGATAAACCACTTATGTAACCCTTTAGCACTGCTATACAACATCATGTAGTGGTTATGGTGAGAGGAGAGCCCTGCATGTCCCAATTTAAGCAGTCACATTTTTAGCTCAGACTTGTCTCTCCTCTTGCTCATCTGATCATGTAGCGGAATGAACCTGTGGAAGTACACTTTGTTCCTTCTATGTGCTGTCCGTATCTTCCCCCCTGTTATTTTGTATGTTTTGCTTAATATTTCGCGTGTGGGACAGATCACCCTGTCTCTGGATTATCAAGCTATTTACCCTATTTGCATGGTTGTTCAGTAAATTGCATCCACTTCCCATGTTAACAGTATTCTGTTAGGAAACCGAACAAATCACCGAACGCCAGACCGACCATATGTGGAGTGTGCCGCTTGTTGACCCCAGTAACCTCGGTTAACACCTCTATAAACTGCAATAACACCAACATTCTAAGTGGTTGGCTGGGTGGTCACCGTTCATATGTGCGAACATGTGGCGGCGGCCATCTTTAGTCACGAACACAGACAGCGGTGTTTGGTCGTCAATTGTATGGAACTAAAATCGGAGACTCGACAGCGTGAACACCGCTGGGACTTCCACCTCCATTTATGTTCGGCCGTATTCATATGAACTGAATGGCGCTTGGGGGGAGCATACTCCCGAACATGATATATGGGATGAGCGTACGCACAAACAGTTCATTCGTTTGTACTCCCAAAAGAGACCGACCTCACAGCCTGATTTCATGGAACTCTTTTGGGCAGGCGCCTCGTGTGCGGTCGGTCTAAACTATACCTTGGTGGTGTTTCGGCTGCGTTTGTGGGATCTGAGCGCTTTTCAGATATGTTGGGAGCTCAGATCCAGGCTATCCAGGGATATAGGTTTTGAGGGGGTACCTTTTTGTTAACTGTATGTTTTGGGGTGTTATTACTAGATATGTCCTGGACCTGAGAGATAATATAATTATGTTGTGTATTTTGTCTCAGTCTACTCTCAAATCCAGTGGGGAATGCCCCTGGAATATGTATCAGGAAACCCCTTGAATGGGGATTCACATAAAAGGCTGTGTGTGGCTCCATTAAAAACAGTTATACCCCCAGAGCTGAGTGTCGTCCAGTTGCTGGGAATGAGGTGGGAGATTCCTGAAATACTTTACTACATCTGGCTGATCTACTGGAGTATTTTATTTGTTCCTGAGCCAATCTTGGAGTACCCAGCGGAGGACAGTACCTGCTAGGACTAGGGCTCCGCTACAGATCACTCTCAGCCAAAGTCCTGCACTGCCTGGCTTAATTCAGGCAAAGAGCTTCCAAGTCTCATAGTGTCATGGATTGGCAAACGACAGACTTTAAGGAAGAAGTCAAACCATTCTAAAATGATTTGACTACCTTTTTAGTGGGTACCGGGCAGTCTTGGCACCATTAACACAACACTTTATAGTGGTTATGTGCTTGGAGCATTCTCTCTTTAAGAGAGCATTATATCTGAGTCAATGTCTGATTTACTGGGTTGGTAAGAACTCACTGGGTATGTTATGTATAACGTATTATTTTTGCGTCTATATGTTCACGTATTCTCTATATAACTTATAAACTAATACTTCAGTTTAAATGACTGCACTGAAACCAAAGGTCTACCAGAACTATCTGAATCCCAGGAGCTGTAGAACGTGCAGGCAGGGGCCAGAGGGTTAATCAGGGAGTCACAGTAGAAATAGTTAAACTGCTGGTGGTGGGGGCCTGACATTTCCTCTTTAATACTTTCATTGCTTTTTAATTCAATTATTGGTGACATCTACCATACCTTCGTAATGCCCATCTCCAAATCAGACAGCTGTGAAAGCAATTTTGAAATACTGGAGCAAACATGACACATGGCTTCTTTATGATTATCTACAACCTCCTTCATCATATGTTTTATGGGTTTTTATGTGTTATCAATCCACAGCTGGATAAATATGCTGAACTTGACGTGTATTTGGTCATTTTGATTTGGTAATGCAGAAGAATGCTGACATGGAAAATGGCAGCTGTAGAACTCATTTGATTATCACCTAGAATGTTAATTGTCCTTCAAAATTAAACTGCTGTCTCATACAAATACAACATTGAAGAGGTCATACCATGGATGCGCACCTAAAAATAACAGCTCCTAGCATTTCTTGTTTAGCACACATTTATGTTTAACTCAGGGCCGATTTGCTTTCAATGATTTATTTGTACCTTTTATTTACCGATTTATGCAATGGCATGAAATGTATTCAATATTTCTCTCACTCCCTACAGATTTGTTGCTTTGCTTATTCGCATTACTTTTATGATCTTACATGGTCTGATAAGAGATAGTCCATTGGATTCATAATCTATTACCTCGTCAGAGATTGCTAACTTGAAAAATAGTGGCCAGAATGTGACTGTAATAATTTAAACACACACAGATTGAAAGATCTAAGGTAAGGGAATTATGCAAATTACTGAAAATAATTTAGGATTTATATTGTATTTTGGGTTATAATTAGATTTAGGGTTAGAATAATGGTTAGTGTTACATCAAGAATTAGGGTGATAATTATATTTAATTTTATGGATAGATTTATGGATAGATTTGTCTCCAATCGTAAATATAACTCTTACCCTGAATACAATGAATGTAACTTACTTACATGTTTAGTTAATTCCCTAATTCTAGCGCTCATTCTTTCAGAGCAAAAAAATGAAAATATGAGAACACTGAGGGCTTAATAGCTTGCCCTTTGGCTAGTTTCTTGGAGATTTGTTTCAGTCACAACTGAAATTTGGCTGGACTATATCTGATTAAGTGCCCTTCCGAGTTTCTGAACTGAGATATATCTGAATTTTTAAGAAAAACAAATAGTGCGGTAGCCGGTCCATTTTTTTTTTTTTTCCCAGAATTTCAGTTGCTGGGCTCATTGCTAGTAGCCTCTGCAACTCAACACCAATAATGAATACTAATTCACCATTTGTGAGTTGTTGTTTTTTTTGTTAAAGGGACACTATTGATCTGATTTTGATTTTTTAACCCAAATTCTTCATAATCAAAAAAATAAATTACAAAAAATTTAAATTAGCACCAAATTAATTTTGAAGAACAAAAAATATTTATAGTGCACAACTCTACTTCTAAGATTTCAAAAAAAAATTTGCTCACATGTGCCCATGTGGAGAGAGCTTTGGCCGTTACATATCACT
The DNA here is from genome assembly GCA_933207985.1 of Pelobates cultripes. Lineage (NCBI taxonomy): Eukaryota > Metazoa > Chordata > Amphibia > Anura > Pelobatidae > Pelobates > Pelobates cultripes. Next base: position 23,656,046 of record OW240921.1, on the reverse strand, counting down.
CTGACCCCAGCCACAATGGTGCTCCAGATCCAAAATACCGTCCGACTCCCTCTGCAGGACGTGATTGTTTTGGTCTTCTTTGGACTTTTTCAGTGAGGTGTAGGTGATACCCCTACAGACAAAGTGAGTGTGGGATCCACATCAGCATGACCCTTTAAACTTAGGGAGACCTTTAGCAAATGCACTGAAGCAAAAAACAAACCCACGGTATGGGAAGAGTGAGAACAGGCAAACACTAAATACTGTAGTTTGCTTTTGGTTAGTCCTTGCTCAAGTCGCAAAAACATTTTTGCTCACATGTGCCAAATTCACTTAAAACTTTGACCAGTCACTTATTAAACTGATCCCAATCACTATGGACAAGACATTACTGAAATGCTGATAAGCCCACTTTGCGTAAATAAAGGAGCCCCAGACTATCAACTTTGCTTTCTGTGCGCCTCTTCAATGAGGTGTTACACAGGCACAGTCTGAGAAGAGAATGGATGAAAAGTCACCCAACTAGACAAGTTGAGAGTTAGGAAAAGAGACCCACTTGAAGAATTTTAAGTAACCTAGACTGGACATTCTATCTCATTCTCTCCAAGCACCTGCTGTTGTGTTCAGATTCCCCTGTTGTATCTTTTTTCCAACCCCATTGATCTGGTTTAATATGTGTAATTTAACCAGTCTCACTTTTCCATGGTCTATTTGATATCTTTCAGTTTTCCTTCAGGTCCAATTAACCTTCTGGTTAGAACATATCTTACTTGTGTTGAGCTGTAATTTGCACATCAGTGATGGCAGGTGCAATATTTTAACATTTTAAAAATTAGGGTAGCCGTCCCCTAGAATTGGAGATTGGAGCTGTCCTCTGCTTTTGTGGTGTCTAGTACTTCATCCAATAAAAGTCTTCACATGTTGGTACAAGAATTTCTTACCTTCTTTGCACACACTACCAACTTGCATTAGTTGAGGAAAATATTTTGCATGGTCTGTGCCCAAGATCTTTTATGTGGTGACTAAGTAGCACTCCATAGACTATCACCAAATTCTGGAGCAAGTCTCTAGAGAGAATGATACCAATAACTGGGGGATTGCCACTGAGAATGGCATAGTAAGACATATTGATGAGAGGACACAGCAAGGTATAATAGGACAATGTGGAGCAGCATGTGGACATGAAGAATCAGAGTACAGTATGGGGCAGAAGGGCAGCAGATGGCAGCATGAAAACAACAGGAAAGACAGTAGGAAGCAGCATGGAAGCAAGAGGAAGCCAGGTACCCCATGAGAATAGGAGGACAGAAGAGGACAGCATTAGACCAGAGCAAAGCAGAGGACATTATGGGATCAAGCAGACGGCAAATACATAGGGGGACAACAGAAGAAAGTGGAGAACATGATATAGAAGGAAGAAGCATGGGGTCCTTTAGAAGGTCAGAAAATAGTAAAGTGGTGTAATAGCATTATTATTTTTGAAATATTGTAATTGCCTTTTTAAGATATTTTCAATGAAAGACTCTACTTGATTCAAGGCTTTTCTCCAAGATTTTCATCAATATTCAGCTCAGCTCCTCATGTTGGCTGTACAGATACATACCCCTTATAAAATAACTTGTCCCTCGGAAACCCAAAAGTTAAGAGAAAGGAGACCATGTCTGCAATTAGAAGGAAATGAGCACTGTGGTCTCTATGTGTCTGCTCTGTTTGCCTTACGGGAGATTTGTTCATGTCAGCTCTAGAAGTGTTATCCAGGCTTTAATCTGCTCAATATGCAGAAGATTTTGTTATTATCACATCCTATCTTTACTTTGAGAACACAGTTAATTCTACAAATACCACGCATTGTATCCTGGATCAATATTTTCAAGGTCAAGATGGTTCAAGAAAACCCAATGGAGAACTTAGAGGGATTAATGTGATCTTTTTGATGATTGTGTAGATGCCTTTTTCTAAACAGAATAATAATTAATCCTCTTTTACATATTGCTCTCTACCCAGAGGTTATGCTATAATCAGTTTTATTAACTGAAAGAAACATTGTAATTAATACTGCTTTCTAGAGAGAGCACATCATTGGATGTTTCTTGATTTTTATTTTACATAATTTACTTAAAATTAATTCCTAATTGTTTTATTTGGCAAATAGAAAACAATTACAGGTGGGATTATCCTCATGTTTCGTCCCTTTGGGTGGCATGTTATCATCTGACCTTCTAATGGTCAACCTTCCCATGGACTTGGCTGCCAGGTAAGCCACTGAATACCCTAACCAGAGCTCAGAATAAACTTGTAGCTCTCTGAACTGGATGTACAATTGCAGAAGTGTTGGGAATCCCCAGTATACTCATTCTTAGCAATGGGATTCGTAAAAGGTAGCAGGCAACAGAGATGGACAAATAAACAGCACTTGTCCATGATGCATCCAAAACTTACCATCAAATTTGGGATCCCTGGCAGTGCAATCTGCACAATTTCAACACGAGTCTATGACTGTTTACGCATCATCTATGGCCCAACCAGGCATCTCACTTTACTTATTCTCATGAATTTTCCTTCTTCCATAGACCTATCCCCCATTCCATAACTCCTCTTCACCTTTCATCTCTTCCCTATTATTTACTTTTATTTATCTTTTCTTTTTCCCCACTTTTCCAATAGTTTTGTCTTAAATCCACTATGTGTAGGTCTCTCCTTCCTGCTTTACATTCCTTGTAACGCTTATGTTTGATTCTCTTTTCTTACCTGAATATGACCATCCTAATGTGCCCTCTCGGTCCTGGGATTGAAATTGAATCCTAGTGCTATTGTAATACAGCCGCGTCGATACACACGGCCTGCATCACCTATTCTGTGTGTTATGAATTTCAATTACCTCTTATAAGAAAGAATTTGTGTTTCGGCGAGCACAATTGACCATCTTTCTTACACTACCCACGGTTTTAACTTATTTTGTTCCATAATAACCCATGTGGATAATACATAATATTTTGCTGGGAGCTTCATGACTTTTTATTATGTATAATGTATACCATCAAGCCCTTTATTGCTTTGTTGTATTATTCCTTCACTGGTTTCTGCATGGGCAATGTTTTTTTGCTTTCATTTGAGGCCGTTGCATTTCTAAATCTTATTAAAACTAATAAATAGAGAATAAAAAACAAACGAACTGTTGGGGATAAAATCAGCACGAACGAAAAACAAATTACAGACAAAATGAATAAAGTATCTGTTTTAAAGGGAGTAGTATGCACTTTTCAAAGAGATCCGACTAATACAAGATTTTTTCCCCTTTTTGACTTATTTCCTATTTTTCAAATACTTTTATTGAAGGGATTCAACAAGGAATGAATATTATCCACGATCTTAAAGGAACAGTATAGAAATAAAAATCTGGCCCTCTTGTTTGCATTAAAAAAGCTATTTACTTACCTTTAAGCCTTCACCACGCTGATCTTCGCTCTCTGGCTGGTCATCAAAATTATCTTAGCAAAATCAATGCTTTCCCATAGGAAGGTGTTGAAAGCTAGTGCACATGTGCAGCAGATTGCCGCACAGCACCAATAAAATGCTCTTTATGAGTCTCTATACAAATGAGTTGGACTCTGTTCTCACAGGGGATGTGCTTCTAGATGCTGTTAGGAAGACAGCCACTAGAGGTGTGTTACCCCTGCAATCATAGCATTGCCATGTCTACTAAAAACTGCACCGCCACCTACTACACCCAGACCGCTTCATTGAGATTAAGTGGTCTGGGGGCCTTTAGTGGCCCTTTAAAATGAGAGTGGTAGAAAAACACAAATATTTAGAATTTAGATATAATTAGATATTTTATGGTAAAAAATTTCTATTTTGTAAATTGACCATGGAAACAGATTTAGCAATTTCAAAATCTTACATTTGTGAAATTGTGAAAAATCTGGACTAACTACATGCTCATGTGGCATATCTCCACTTTGAACCCATTATTTTTATTTCTCAATAACACAAAAACCAAGATAAACTAAACATTATATTAAAGATGGGAAGGGGGGGGGTAGGGGGGAAGAAAAGTGGGGGATAGGGTTAGGTGACTGCCACCATACGTTAAACTAAAGAACATCTTGCAGATAGTTATTGTAAATCCCACAGGAATTGCACTAAGTTGGTTCTTACGAGTGAGAGACGGAGGAAGATCAATAATATGTATGTAGGTCAGTCACAGGTACTGTAGAGAAATCCTAAGGGATCCAGTGTATCGCAGCATAAGTACCAGATTCTATTATAACTCTGCACAGAATCACACAACTTCGAGGAACTATTTATCATCCAATATATACAGACACCTGGCACCAGTGATCCTTCATACTTCATATGAATGTTATTATCTGTGTGTTTTGGGACATTCTCTTGGGTTTGCCTGTATTTTATAATAAATCTTCTTATCTAAATAAAAACTTGCAGATAAGAAGAAATATATATATATATATATATATATATATATATATATATATGTAAAAAGAAAACTGAATAATACAAAAAGAAAAGAGAAATGAAAATAATCAGACAGGCTTAATCACTTAATTCCAAATTGTTGTTCTGAATGATAGATCAGGGTCACGTTCCACTTAATTAGACTAGATCATATAATGTAACTAAACCCCCATTATTTTTTGCCTAGGTGAGGTGTTTTTAAATTATACTATTACAATCTGTGAAATTTTAAATCATTGTTTAGCAAATAAGCAAGTGCGATTTGGCCCCAGCAGCACGCTATAATGTATGCATGTTCAGGTGAGTGCAGCCCTCTTGGTTTCATTTATATATATTTGGGAGTCCCAGGCCAACTCATTGGTTTTGCACCCCTCCCTGTCACAGGTGATTCATTCCAGGATCCTACTTAGCATTGACTTGCAGAGAGTCCCAGTAAGGAAGTATTTCCCAAGTAAGTGGATTAATCTCATAAGAGCATACATTAGGCTGCTAGAGTAGGCCCTACCAAGACTGGGGTACGTTGACGTAGTTGGCAGGCTTATGCAATATATGATCATATACTGTAACTAAACCCCCATTATTTTTTGCCTAGGTGAGGGTTTTTTTTTAAATAAAACTATTACAATCTCTGAGATTTGAAATCATTGTTTAGTGAATAAGTGAGTGCACTGGATTTTGTCTTTTGTGTAATTTGGCCCGAGCAGCACCCTATAATGTATGCATGTTCAGGTGAGTGCAGCCCTCTTGGTTTCATTTATATATATTTGGGAGTCCCAGGCCAACTCCTTGGTTTTGCACCCCTCCCTGTCACAGGTGATTCATTCCAGGATCCTACTTAGCATTGACTTGCAGAGAGTCCCAGTAAGGAAGTATTTCCCAAGTAAGTGGATTAATCTCATAAGAGCATACATTAGGCTGCTAGAGTAGGCCCTACCAAGACTGGGGTACGTTGACGTAGTTGGCAGGCTTATGCAATATATGATCATATACTGTAACTAAACCCCCATTATTTTTTGCCTAGGTGAGGGTTTTTTTTTAAATAAAACTATTACAATCTCTGAGATTTGAAATCATTGTTTAGTGAATAAGTGAGTGCACTGGATTTTGTCTTTTGTGTAATTTGGCCCGAGCAGCACCCTATAATGTATGCATGTTCAGGTGAGTGCAGCCCTCTTGGTTTCATTTATATATTTAGGAGTCCAGGCCAACTCCTTGGTTTTGCACCCCTCCCTGTCACCGGTGCCTCATTCCAGGATCCTACTTAGCCTTGACTTGCAGAAAGTCACAGTAAGGAAGTATTTCCCAAGTAAGTAGATTAATCTCATAAGAGCATACATTAGGCTGCTAGAGTAGGACCTGCCAGGATTATGCATTGTATGATATAATGTAACTTATTTTTTGCTTAGGTGAGGTGCTTAAAAAAAAAAAAAAAAAAAACTTTTCCAATGAGACTTGAAATCATTGTTTAGTGAATAAGCAAGTGCACTAGGTTGTGTATTTTGTAGGTCCTATCACTCTGACCCATAATAAAACCATAATAAACAATAATGAATACTCATGTCTGGGCAGAGTATTTACAGTTAGTACTTCTGCTGCATATGTGACAAACATTCTTTATGCCTGAGAGAGATAAATTATATAGTAAATGGATAGAGTTTACGTCAACCGTGAGGCAGATATCAGTGTGGGAGGTGAAATCTCTAATGTGTGCAGGAGGACTGTATCTGTGATATTTGTAGAGTAAATCACTGTGTGTGTGTCTGAGTGTTTGTGATGTTTGTGTGTCTGATGCTAAATTTTATATTTGTGTGTATGATGTTTAAGTATGTAAATATATGTGATGTAAAAGTGTTTTGTGTGATTGTAAGAGTATGTGTGGTCCCCTCAACCCTCGCTGCAGTTGACCCTCTATGTGCAGGAGTGTCCATCTGGCTCTTTGTCAAACCTTTTAACTGTAATTATAAATCGGTTTCTCATATCTGCTCTTTATTCCCACAATGGTACCTGATACCCCAACAAACTACTGTTCGGGTACTGCTGCACAATTCAGTCTTGTTAATATCTGTAGACCCTGCTACCCGCTCAGTAGTGTTGTCTGTATGAGCCTGTTAGCCCTATCCCTTTCCTTACATTATAATAGACCTGGAGTTGCAGTAGGAATGTCTCTGTCCCAGATTGTCTGCTTCTGGAACTTTTACCCCAGAATACAAAGTCGCGTGACACTCCTGAGTGCATCAGTGTGTGAGGAGCTAAAACTGGAAATTAAATTTATACACAAAATACAAAGAGTCCATACATCACAGTGGATGAATTTAATTCCCTGTTTCAGCTCACTAATACACCCGTGTGATAAGTGTAATATGTTAAAAATATATGGGTACTCAACTTTAAATAGTACAACTTCCCAAATAGTAACCCCTTCACTAAACAAGAAGGGAGTGATTCAAGGCACTTTTTCTACTGATATTTCTTTTCCTTACAGTTTTCCTTTCCTTATGCCCCTTGTATTTTAATGGCCGATGGGTGGGGGCTCTTTTTAACACTCATGGTAAAGGACCATTAGAGGCGGGTGGGGGCAGTAATATTCATATGATCTATTACATAGTTTTCAAACTTTTCTTCCACTATTTTAGTTTATATATTTCTGTAAAAGTGTTTGCTTGCTGATTTAAAACAATAAAACTTAAGTGATGCATGTCCCTTTAATTTAAAAGCAAAAGCTGCTAAGTGGCAGAGCTCTAAAAAGGATGACTCCACACCCATAAATCACTTCATCTTGCTGAAGTGCTTTATTGGTAAGGAGTAGCCTATTTCAATGGCACTTTCTTCGTTAGTTCCAAAAAGCTAACAGAGGTGGCAGGCGCTGTCAGCTAGAGCGACGCCTGACTTCTCTCAAGAGTCACTGTGAGTCCGTGAACGCATGTGCGCCAAAGCAGGCGCATCCACAGAGCTCCGTAATTACCTGGTTCTTGCCATCTGCTCCAGCGTTCAATCCAGTTGGGCTCTCTCACTGCGCATGCACACGTGTTTCAGAAGATTGAAAATCTGCGATGGGGAAAAAAAATGAGTAAAAGCTGCAAGAAAAATGTCCGCAGCTTTTGCAAGCTGATGTGATATATACCCTCAATGTCAGCATGCATAAATAAATTCATTGGGGGTGTATATATACTAAATAGTGATTTATTATATTTAGGTTTTTTTTTAACGTTGTGTTGAGTGTTCATTAAAGTCTGTTTGCTGTCACATAATGTAGTGTCATATGCAAACAAACATTCCGAAACATATTGAAAGTAGTGTTTTTTTGTTTTTTTTTGTTTTTTAATATGAATGTTCCTTTAAGTAACTACACGATTCCAAACTCACTTAAACACTTTGTTCTTCGTCTGTTGAAACTTCCACTTTCTGACGAGGCAAGGTGTTAAATTTAGTTTGGAATGACTCAGCTTGTACCTTAAACTGCTTGCACAATAACGCTCTCTCGATCCAGAACACTTACCCACAATTAAACATGCATTGTCTTCGTTGTAACAGTTACTCAGAATAAAACTTCGAAATTGTTGAAAAGATTTAATTGGCACCGAAAATGTAGCTGTGAGCCAAATAATGGTATCACCACTACTTTACTTTTAAGTAGTTTGAGATTAGTAACCCTGACCTCCCCTCGGCTCATAAGCCACTTATTTTCACAGAACCCCACGGGGCAGGTGAATAGTTCCAATTCTTCCTCCATTTTGTGAGCGGTGAAGTTAAGTTTAATTAGAAGTACTCTCATTAATCACCAAACTCTTCCTGCGATCCTATCTGTGGTGTCCCAGGATAAGTATATTATCATATGTTGCCATATGATATTTGAAGAGCTTGTGGGTCTTCATGCCCCCTTACTAGCACAGGTAAGGATCACAGAGTACCGATGATCCCTATGGTCCTCAAAATATATGGAGCATTGACTTATGTCCTCAGTACTTATTATTTAATAAATATGTTTGTGAATATCGGTCTCTGATCTTAACAATGCACCCACATCTACAGGACCAATCAATTTCATCTCAATTAAGTGTTCTGGGTTCAGTGGTTCGTTAGTTTTAAACATTTAAGCCTTTTGTAAAACTGGAAAAGTTTATATTAAAGGGGATAAAGGGACACTCCACAGGCCAAATACAAAATAAATAAAAATCACCGTAAAGTAGTAATTTTCCAATTTTTATTGGAGTTATATCTAAAAACAGCTTGCAAAGACTGCAGATCTCTTGTCTGCAGCTTCTGCAAGCCCTCCTCTTCTAACCCCGCCCACACTTTCTGTGGCTGTCCAATCACAGACTTCCCAATGCAGCTCAATGAGAAGCTTCTGCAAGGCAAGTGCTATGGGCAATTGCTGTGTCTTGAGTTTAGTGCAAATAGGCTAACCAAACCAGGAAGTAATACGACCTGTTGTCTGCTTGAAAAGCAAGGGGGATCTATCCAGTAAAACTTATAAAAGTGTCAATTTCTATTGAAATCTGCACTATTTCCAAAGTGAAAAAAGAGAACACACTCTTCAAACAAAGTTTTTCAGAAATCCAAACTGCTTTATGGGTCCGGAGTGTCCCTTTACGTGCCTGCCCTCAAACCTTAAATAAAATGAATGCATGTTTTCAAAGAATAGATTACAGCATATTCAGCTTTTAGATCTTGTCAGGACTCACTTTCATTTACGTATCTATAGTGTAATTATAGGTAACTAGAAGATTTTACTTCTCATTCAAAGGAAAGCTTATATGTTTTTTCTATGTCTCAAAGAAATTAATCATTGATTTTATGAATAATAATGAATAGAAAGAGTTGCTGTGGACTGGCTTGCTGAGTAGACGCACGATTGCTGAGCTCCTGCAGCCAAAATGAAGAAATCACCCAAAACTCGTTGTTAAAGGCTCGCACCTACACGAGCTTGCCATACCTGAGCTCAGAGTGCCTCACTGAATCTCTGGATACTTCCTGATTGAGAATCGGTGCACAGCAACCCAAGATGTTTAACCGCGGCCTGCAGGCACTGGATCTGGGGAGAGACGGCCTCTTTCCCCATCCTCTTGGTGGAGGACCGGGAGACACAACACCCCCCCACCCCCGGGAACGGTGGGGGTTATCCCGGTCCAACCATGGGAGAAAGCCCGGCCATACTGCGAGCAGCTGACCGGATCACGCGGACAGTCGCAACAACTGGGCAAACTACAATGGCGGACGCCACATGGATAACAAGCCATGGCACCGAGGACCCTGATATCCTGAAGCGGCTAGAGCGCACCTTTGCAGCCTTCTGGGTAAAACTAGCCGACAAACTGGAACAGGTACAGCCCTGCAAGCCAAAAGTCACCTTGCCCGACGTACCATCACCCAGCTCCCGCCATCGACAAGCTACCCCCAAGCGGTAGAGTGTTGGAAAATGGCAACCCTGCTCGCACTCACAGAGCAAGGGATGGGAACCTTTCTGAGAGACCACTGCAACATCAGTGGGGATACAACAGAAGGCACCAGGCAGCACCCCTCCACCGACAGCTCCCACCTGCCGACCCACTGTGAGCCGGGAAAGCCGGCGGCAAGCAACATGGATGCGGGACACTGTACACCCACAGGCAGGCGTCGGGTAAAGTGTCTAAACTGTACAAACTCTATGGCCACCCACTATAACTACGGACTATAGCATATACTCACACAAAAACAAACGCCATCCTGTCGCTCATTCCTTGTTGTTTCTTCCTGTGTAATAAATCTGTAGTCTCATTAGGGTATGTGAGCACATCTCTCAAATTACAACCAAAGTACCCACAATTGCACATTACCTATCTCCTAGTACTACTAATAATGCTTAACATGCTTAAAAATACAGCCTTACCAACATATATGCTCCACCTATGCCTATCATGCTCTAGCTAATATATTAACGTACTGGCAGAACGCATGGAAACCTATGGCCTAGGACTTAAGCCCGTGTAACTTCAACGTGTTACATAGAGTTCTAATCGTTATTTTATGCAGGTCAAGTCCATTACCTCTCTTCTTTGTGAAACGTTAAATGCTAAAAATTGTCGAGACCTGCAGCAAACGTGTTATAACAGCTTGTCTATCTTTATATTTTAAAAATTGAGACCAAACTGTCATACAAATGTTCAACCGTGTCAAAACTATGCTTGCATATGCTGTCATGGCAGTGTAAGATGCATTGTTATTACTTGCACAACAAAAAATAAAGAATTAAAAACATTTTTTTTTAAATTGCTGTTAGCTGTCATACTCTCTGGTACACTGCTATCTAATTCAAGAATTCTATGTTACTTAGAGGTGGGCACTGAGCCAAACACAAGTCAGTGGTTGGCACTGAAACCAGCGTATAACAGAAGAACAGAGAACCACAGATGTAAAGCGAGATGGAAATAGTTTTTACTCCTAATGTGACATTAACACAGTGTAAGTCATAGGCGTGCGCAAGGGGTGTGCCTGGGCACACCCTAATCCCTGCGGCCTGCGCATGCATTGAGGCCGGCAGGCAATGCTCAGATCTCGCGAGAGTGATCTCTAGCCCTGCAGGCTAGAGTTCACTCACTACTAGGACCACCAGGGATGGCAGCAAGGATCCCCCCTCCCAGACAAAAGATAAGGGAGGGGGGATCCTTCTTACCTTTCCTAATCTGTTCTCCCCACCCCCACACACAATCACTCCAAACAAATTCACACACATCACCCTAAACACACACACACACACCACCCTCATACACACAGCAGTGTATGCAGAGCCGGTCTTAGGCCTTTAGGTGCCCTGTGCCCTGTGTCATCCATGTATAGGAATGTAGTGATTGTATAGGGGATTTATTAAATTAATAATAATTTCAAAACACATTCCTTCTTTCCTGTTGTTACCTAGTTGGGAGAGGGACATGCTAATCTAAATTTGGTCTGCCCCTCCACTGGGTACAGACCATGTGTAACTGTCTCGCAAGTTCAGGGACTTGCAGTGGTAATCTGCGGCAGTGCTCTGATTGGCCCGAGCTAGGAAGACCGTTACTTGTGGTCTGCAGCCAACAGAAGTGCAGGTCAGAAGTGCCAGACTGCCTCCCCTACATTACAGAGGAGCAGAATAAGTATGTTACATAATACTGTGAGTGGTTTTGCTTTGAAGCTCTGGATTATACTTATTTACCTTGATCTCTTTGGAATAAAAATTTGTAGTAATGCGCTGTTTCTCCATTTATCACAGAGCTTCACAGAAACAAAAAGCCCTCATAGTAGTATGGTGCGTGTGTCAGTTTATCACAGAGCTCCACACAGTGGCGGATCCAGAGCCTGATCTGGGGAGGGGCACTTGTAGATTATTTAAAGAAATAATCCAGGCACAATAACCACTACAGCTCAGTGTAGTAGTTATGGCGCCAGTAGTGTCAGGATCCCATCCCAGAGTAAGTAGTCAAACCGTTTAAGAACGGTTTGACAACTTACCTGGGGTCTGCTGGGATATGGGGCATAGGAGCAGTGGTATGTGTGAGGGGTGAAGTGTGTGTGTGTGTGTGCGCATGAGGGCGGCAGTGTATGTCAGGGTTGCAATGTGTGTGTTAGGGGGCAGTGTATGTGTGGGGCGGTGCAGTGTGTGTGTGTGTGTGTGTGTGTTTGTGGGACAGTGTGTGTGTGGGGGGCAGTGTTTGTGGGACTGTGTGTGTATGGGGGCAGTGTGTGTGGGGTGGTGTGTGTAGTGTGTGTGGGGAGCAGTGTGTGTGTGTGGGGAGCAGTGTGTGTAGTGTGTGTGTGTATGGGGACAGTGTGTGTGTAGTGTGTGCGTGGGGGCAGTGTGTGTAGTGTGTGGATGGGGGCAGTGTTTGTGGGGCAGTGTGTGTAGTGTGTGCAAGGGGGCAGTGTGTGTGGGGCAGTGTGTGTAGTGTGTGTATGGGGGCAGGGCCGGACTGGGAATTAAAAGCAGCCCTGGAAAAAAAATATTTACAAGCCCCATAATGCGTCGCGCCAGCATAGTGTGCAAATACAGAGTTAGAACAGATAACTTAAAATCAAAAAGTACTTCAACGTAAAAAGCGCACTCATAGGCTTCAAAATAAACAAAAGTGCAGATTTATTTTAAGCAGACGTGCCTTTGCATGTAATCAATGTTTCAGTCCAACTACCTTGACATATTAAGGAAAGCTTGTTAATGGGACAGAAATGGTGAATGTATGTAGGGCACAACTGTAAAAAATTTTTATTTTGAAGTCCTGTGTAGTGATGTACCGAGCGGTTCGCCGGCGAACAGTTCCTGGCGAACATAGCATGTTCGCGTTCGCCACGGCGGGCGAACATATGCGCGGGTCGACCCGCCCCCTATTCGTCATCATTGAGTAAACTTTGACCCTGTACCTCACAGTCAGCAGACACATTGCAGCCAATTAGCAGCACACCCTCCCTAGGAGACCCTCCCACCTCCTGGAAGGCATCCATTTTAGATTCATTCTCAAGCTGCATGCTTAGTAAGAGGAGGGAAAGTGTAGCTGCTGTTCATAAGATAGGGAAAAGCATAGCTAGGTTAGGGTATGCTTTTTTTGGATTTTTTTTTTCTATGTAATGTAATTGCACTTAGTTGTCTGCCACTGCTGCCAGCTTCTGTGTCAGGCTCACAGTGCATACTGTGCCATTTCCCCAGTCAGTGCCACCACTTACATCTGGTGTCACAATAGCTTGGATTTAAAAACAAAAAACTTTTTTCACTGTTATAGATTGAATAGCAGTCAGTGTCCTTAAAGCGGGTGTGTTACGCTAACAGTGGATACGGTGACCAGTGCACCACCTAGATCTGGTGACACAAAGCTTGGATTTAAAAACAAAAAACTTTTTTCACTGGTATAGATTGAATAGCAGTTAGTTATCTTCAAGCAGGTGTGTTACGCTAACAGTGGATACGGTGACCATTGCCACCACTTAGATCTGGTGACACAAAGCTTGGATTTAAAAACAAAAACACTTTTTTCACTGTTATAGATTGAATAGCAGTCAGTGTCCTTAAAGCGGGTGTGTTACGCTAACAGTGGATACGGTGACCAGTGCCACCAATTAGATCTGGTGTCACAATAGCTTGGATTTAAAAACAAAACACTTTTTTTCACTGTTATAGATTGAATAGCAGTCAGTGTCCTTAAAGCGGGTGTGTCAGCCCTACAGCGTTTACTCTGCCAGTTTACAGTGCCACTCATATCATACCACCAGAATGCCGTCATTGCAGAGCTCTGCAGTGTGGCATTTTTTTTGTGTGTCTGCCTCTGACAACAGCGATGCCATTTGCAACCTGTGCCCAAAGAAACTGAGTCGTGGGAAGTCCAACACCCACCTAGGTACAACTGCTTTGCGTAGGCACATGATCTCACATCACAGGCGCCTATGGGATCAACACATGATTACAAGCAGCTCGCCTACTCTAAGCCGCCAGCCTCCTCCTGGTCCAGCATCTTCAGCCACGTCAACCACTGCTGTCCTCCTTGTCCCCTCTCAGCCATCCGCCACTCCGCCTCCCGCCTTGAGCAGTTCACGCTCATCTTCCATAACCTCCTCGACTGAGTCCTGTTCTGCTGCTGCGTCTTGCTCCACATCCACGGATACGGGACGTAACAGTGATTAAACTGATAACAATAGTACTAAACACACCACTCCTATCTGGTGGCACATTAGATTGCACGCTCCACATCAACGGCACCCCCCCAGTTCCCAGGTACTATTCCACATCCCGGATACGGCAGTGTCACGCCATCTTGGGTTTGACTTGCTTGAAAGCAGAGAGTCACACCGGACAAGCACTCCTGTCCGCCCTGAATGCACAGGTGGAAAAGTGGCTGACTCCGCAGCGACTGGATATCGGCAAAGTGGTTTGTGACAACGGAACAAATTTGTTAGTGGCATTGAAGTTGGGCAAGTTGTCACATGTGCCGTACATGGCACATGTGTGTAATCTGATCGTACAACGCTTTGTGCATAAGTACATAGGCTTACAGAACGTCCTGAAGCAGGCCAGGAAGGTGTGTGGCCATTTCAGGCGTTCCTACACGGCCATGGCGCACTTTGCCGATATCCAGCGGCGAAACAACATGCCAGTGAAGCGCTTGATTTGCGACAGCCCGACACGTTGGAATTCAACACTCCTAATGTTCGACCACCTGCTCCAACAAGAAAAAGCCGTTAATGAATATTTGTATGACCGGGGTGCTAGGACAGCCTCTGGGGAGCTGGGAATTTTTTTGCCACGTTACTGGACGCTCCTGCGCAATGCCTGTAGGCTCATGCGTCCTTTTGAGGAGGTGACAAATTAAGTCAGTCGCACCGAAGGCACCATCAGTGACATCATACCATTTGTTTTCTTCCTGGAGCGTGCCCTGCGAAGAGTGCTGGATCAGGCCGTAGATGAGCGTGAAGAGGAAGAGGAAAAGTTGTGGTCACCATCACCTCCAGAAACAGCCTTATCAGCATCGCTTGCTGGACCTGCGGCAACGCTGGAAGAGGATTGTGAGGAAGAGGAGGCAGAGGAGGAATGTGGCTTTGAGGGGGAGGAAGAGGAGGAGCAAGACCAACCACAACAGGCATCCCAGGGTGGGTAGCCACCTATCTAATTTACCTGTGGTGTTATGCATTAGCTGGGGGAAGAAAATACCCTTCATTGACATCAGTGAGGAGGAGGAGGAGCGGGAAATGGTAGCTTCGACATCCAACACCGGCAAATGGGGTCTTTCATGCTATGCGTGCCTGTTGAGGGACCCCTCGTATAAAAGGCTGAAGGAGAACGACCTGTACTGGGTGTCCACGCTACTAGACCCCAGTATAAGCAGAAAGTGGCGGAAATGTTACCGAATTACAACAAGTATGAAAGGATGCAGCATTTGCTAAATAAATTGAAAAGTATGCTTTACACAGCGTATAAGGGTGATGTCACAGCACAACGGGAATCTAACAGGGGGAGAGGTGAAGTCATCCTCCTCCTCCCATGACCACGCCGGCAAGGACAGGACGCTTTAGAGACGTGTTGTTGATGGAGGACATGCGGACCTTTTTAAGTCCTACGCGCTCGCCACAGCCCCGCCGGATCCACCCTCAGGAAAAGCATTTCGACCGACAGGTAGCAGACTACCTCACCTTAACTGCAGATATCGACACTCTGAGCGATGAACCCCTTGACTACTGGGTGTGCAGGCTTGACCTGTGGCCTGAGCTATCCCATTTTGCGATAGAACTTCTGGCCTGCCCCGCTTCAAGTGTCCTGTCAGAAAGGACCTTCAGTGCAGCATGAGGTATTGTCACTGAGAAGAGAAGTCGCCTAGGTCAAAAAAGTCTAGATTACCTCACCTTTATTAAGATGAATGAAGGATGGATCCCGAAGGGACTGACACTGGGCAATACATTCGATTAAAAAAGGCCTGATGAGATGAGCTGCCTTGGGCTAAAAATGGTCCACATGCTGCTGTATTTTAGCTCTGAATGCTGGTTGACTTGCGTGACTTATCCGCCACCAACTAGGGTTCAAGCCGCCATGTTTTAGGGCACTTTCTGCCTGTGAAACAAACATCAATTATAGATTGAATAACTTATTAGTTGTCTCAAAGCGGGTGTGTCAGGCTCACAGTGGATACCAATTGCCCCAGTGCCACCACTCTCCACTGGTGTCACAATAGCTTGGATTTAAAAACAAAAAAAATTTTTTACTGTTATAGATTGAATAGCAGTTAGTTATCTTCAAGCAGGTGTGTCAGCCCTACAGCGTGTGCTTGCTCTGCCGATGCGGCTGCCACACTACTCCTCCTCCTACTCATCCTCTTCCATAACCTCCTCGGCTGAGTCCTCTTCTGCTGCGTCTTGCTCCACATCAACGGATAGGGGACGTAACAGGGATTAAACTGATAAAAATAGTACTAAACACACCACTCCTATCTGGTGGCACATTAGATTGCACGCGCAGTGCCCCAAATTTGTTGTGATCTGTGGGTAAGGTAAACGGTTGTCCATACAAGTAAGGTTGCAGCTTTTTGAGGGCCCACACCACCGCCATGCACTCCTTTTCAATGGCAGTGTATCTACTTCCCTGGGCAAAAGTTTACGGCTTAGATAAGCCCCGGGTTGCTCGCCACCATCTGCTCGACTTGGCTCAGTACTGCTCCCAATCCAAACATAGAAGCGTCTGTATGGACGCGAAAGTGTTTAGTTGGATCAGGAGAAGAAAGTACAGGTATTGATTTAATGGCGCCGTCTTGAGCTGTTGGAAGGCCAGGTGTACGGTTCCTAAAATGGCTGCCATATACACGTCCACTGATAGGAGACGCGGAAGGTAGTAAACTGATCAGAACAATACTAAACACACCACAAATAAGGTTTCTCTCCTGTATGGCTCCTCAAATGATGCTTAAGATTAGAAGCGGCTGAAAAGCATTTCTCACACTCGAACAAAAATATATTTTTTTAACATTCTCTCCACTTTGAACGAAATGACGTTTGGGAAGAGATTAACATAATTAAGCACAGGCAGTAAAAATACAGTTTTTAGCCATACACTGTAACTTTAAAACTACACATCCCATCTTCATAATTACATATTTGGAATCAACGCTTGCCAAAACATAAACATAACCAAAAATCAATGAAATAGGGAGAAGGTAGAGCTCAGCGGTGTTCGCGGAAATGTGTAGCCGATTTTAGTTCCATGAATTTGGCTACACATACCGCTGACCTCGTCGAATGATCAAAGATGGCCGCCGCCACGTGTTCGGCAAACGAACAAAGACCTCCCAGCATTGTCAATTAAGCTGCGGTTAACCGCAGCTTCTGGGAGGTAAATTGCCTGCACACTTCCACTTCTGGGTGGTCTGCCTGTGTGGTACTTGGTTCAGTAAGCCCCATTTACTGAACCAAGTGGGAAATAGCCAGGCAGGCACAAAGGGTTTACACCAGGTCTGGGGACACAGGGGACACCGTCTTACCGGGGCAGTGTCCCCAACAAGTCTGGGGACACGGCCTTAAAGGGGCAGTGTCCCAATCTTCCTGATGTCCCAAAAAAGGTGTTTAAAGGGCCAGCACCAGTCACATAAAGAGTCCATAAGCCCCAATATGCCCACCGACAGTCTTAAAGGGCCATACACACCAAATAAAAGTGCATACATTTTCACAATCTCCCAGGGGCCATAGTCATGCGGGAGGAGGCTGGCAAATAGGCTTCTCCACAACCCAGGGAAGCAGGGCAATTTGCCATTTAAAGGGCCCGTTACAAATAGCAGTTTGTAACAAGGTGTCAATCCATATCTGCCAAGTGACCCTATGTAGGGGGACCAGTCCCTATTCTGCTCTGTGTCAGTGTGTATCAGGGAACCTTAGGACAGGTGTCAATCCATATCTGCCAAAGTGATGACCCTATGTAGGACGAATCCCTATTCTGCTCTGTGTCAGTGTGTGTATCAGGGGAACCTTAGGACAGGTGTCAATCCATATCTGCCAAGTGACCCGATGTAGGGGGAACAGTCCCTATTCTGCTCTGTGTCAGTGTGTATCAGGGATCCTTAGGACAGGTGTCAATCCATATCTGCCAAGTGACCCTATGTAGGGGGACCAGTCTCTATTCTGCTCTGTGTCCGTGTGCATCAGGGGCTCTGAGGACAGGTGTCAATCGATATGTCAAGGTGTCAATATGTCATATGTCAGGTGTCAATCCATATTGATTGTGATTTAGGAATGTTAGGTGATTTCTGCCCTTTATGGATTAAAACCAGACTCTGTATCAACTGTGTAATTTTCCATGGGAGTTTTGCCATGGATCCCCCTCCGGCATGCCACAGTCCAGGTGTTAGTCCCCTTGAAACAACTTTTCCATCACTATTGTGGCCAGAAAGAGTCCCTGTGTGTTTTCAAATTCGCCTGCCCATTGAAGTCAATGGCGTTTCGCCCGGTTCGCCGGTTCGCGAACATTTGCGGAAGTTTGCGTTCGCCGTTCGCGAACCGAAAATTTCGGGTTCGCGACATCACTAGTCCTGTGGGTGTGCTCTTCACTTTAAATATGTTATTGTGCTGGAGTATGCACCTAGCAACAAGACTGGGCCAATATCTGCTCATTACATATGGTACATATGTGTATTATGCATATATAAATGTACATTAATATGTGTAAATATAATAGGCGCATATATATATATATAACTAATACACACATTAATATACATGTCATATACCAGTGGCGGATCCAGAGCCTGAGCCCGGGAGGGGCACTTGTAGATTATTTAAAGAAATATTCCATGCACAATAACCACTACTCCTTTGTGTAGTGGTTATGGTGCCAGGAGTGTCGGGACCCCCTCCCAGAATAAGTAGTCACCTGGAGTCTAATGGGATATGGGGCAATAGTAGGGTATAGGAGCAGTGGTGCAATGTGTGTGAAAGGTTCAGTGTGTGTGTGTATGGGGCTAGAGTTCACTCTCACTACTGCGACCACCAGGAAGTGCTGAGAGTGAACTCTAGCACGTAGCTCCAGGGCTACAGTTCACCCTCGTGAGAGCCGGAGCGTTGCCCTGGGTCCTCTCTTCCTCCTGCCTGCACAGTGCCTGCAGAACGGGGAGGGAGATCGGCCGGCAGGGGAAAGCCTTGTGGGGGGAAATTGCCCCGTTGCCCCCCCATCCACCAATGATATATACTGCCCCTATGTGTGTCTCTTTATCTCCAGCCCCTCTGTGTGCCTTTTTGTCTCCCCCAGACAGGGCCGGTGCAAGGATTCTTGCCGCTCTAGGCAACAATACATTTTGACGCCCCCTCATGAATGCAGCTGCATTCCCTCAGAGGTTTATTCACTAAACTCTGAATTACACTAAAGAGACATTTAGAGAAAGAGGCGCACTGAGTAGATATTAAAGGGAAACTATAGTGTCAGGAAAACAAACTTGTTATCCTGACACTATAGCTTCCCCCTCCATCAAGCACACCCCCCTTGTGGTGCAGCAGGGGTTAAAACTCCTTCTGT
The DNA here is from genome assembly GCA_933207985.1 of Pelobates cultripes. Taxonomy (NCBI): domain Eukaryota; kingdom Metazoa; phylum Chordata; class Amphibia; order Anura; family Pelobatidae; genus Pelobates; species Pelobates cultripes. The sequence continues at coordinate 23,636,614 of OW240921.1, read as the reverse complement.
CACTTACCTGGGTCCAGCACCAATGTCTTTTGTGCTGGCTTGGGTCGACCTTTGCTCCTCAAGGGCCGCGCTCGCAGTGGTATTTCCGTGATCCTAGGTTTTGCGCGACGCTGGACGTCCCCGTGCATAGCCACTAGAGGAGTTAACCCTGAACAGTAATTATTGAAGTTTCTTAAAAATTGCAATAATTACCTTTGCAGTGACATTTACACAATCTCACTAATACACACACTCTCCCACTGGCATACATACTTACACATTCTAACTCTAACTTACACACTCTAACACATACACATTCTCACTGACCTACACATTGTCACTTGCACACTCTCAATAATACACACAATCTCACTGGCATACACATTGTCAGCTACACATTCTAACACCACACAGTGGCACTTACACATACTCACTAACAGTGTCACTTGCACACTCTCACTAACACACACACCCAGAGTCACTTGCACACTCTCACTAACACACACACCCAGAGTCACTTGCACACTCTCACTAACACACACACCCAGTCACTTGCACATTCACTAACACACACACCCAGAGTCACTTGCACACTCTCACTAACACACATCATTTACACACTCATTAACACACACACTATCACTCAAACACAAACTCACACCACTTTACATAAAGTCACACTTTATTTACAAACACAAACACATTAATTTAACACACTCCCCATTTACAAACATGCACACAATAAGCAATCCCCCTTCACCATGCCATACCTGGGTGCTGTGAAGAGGCATGTTGCTCTTCTTTCTCCTGGAGGAGCAGGAGAGCCGCACTGTGAGCACAGGCTACTTCCTGCTCCCTTCACAGTGCTTCCGGTGTTCACAGGCAGGGGGCAGCCAGGATACCCGGTCATATCCTGGCTTCCCCGCCTGCAGGAAGTAAACAGTGCTCTGCAGTAAACCCCACTGCCCGAGCAGGTAATTTACAGCAGAGGAGCCCAGCAGGTGAGTCGCTGCGCTGGGGGTGGTTAAGGAGCCTCTCGCCCAGCACAGCATCCCCACACAGCTATAACAGGCAGCCCGCCGGGAAACCTCTTGGTGGGTGCCCCCCAGAGGCCGGCGCCCCAGACGAATGCCTTACTCGCCTTAATAGTAGCGCCGGCCCTGCTCCCAGACACTCTGTATGTTTCTTTCTCCCCCTCACTGCTCCTCTATGTCAATAGACATTGCCACACACGCACAGAGAGGCAGGCATTGCCACACACGCACAGAGAGGCAGGCATTGCCACACACGCACAGAGAGGCAGGCATTGCCACACACGCACAGAGAGGCAGACATTGCCACACACGCACACAGAGGCAGACATTGCGCCACACACACACACACAGACATTGCGCCACACACACACACACACAGGCAGACATTGCGCCACACACACACACAGGCAGACATTGCGCCACACACACACACACACAGGCAGACAGATTAAGTGCCACACACACACACACACACAGGGCAGACATTGCGCCACACACACACACACAGAGGGCAGACACACAGCCACACACACACACACAGACACACAAGTGCCCCACACACACACACAGGCAGACATTGTACCACACACACACACACACACAGGCAGACATTGGCCACACACACACACACAGGCAGACATTGGGTACCACACACACACACACACACACACACAGAGGGCAGACATTATGACACACACACACAGAGGCAGACATTAAGTGACACACACACAGAGGCAGACATTGCGACACACACACACACACACACAGGCAGACATTGCGACACACACACACACAGAGGCAGACATTGCGACACACACACACACAGAGGCAGACATTGCGCCACACACAGAGGCAGACATTGCGCCACACACAGAGGCAGACATTGCGCCACACACAGAGGTAGACATTGCGCCACACACAGAGGCAGACATTGCGCCACACACACACACACACACACACAGAGACAGACATTGCGCCACACACACACACAGAGAGGCAGACATTGCGCCACACACACACACACACAGAGGCAGACATTGCGCCACACACACACACACACAGAGAGGCAGACATTGACACACACAGTCACACAGACAGGCACACACAGACGGTCACACACACATAGTTACCTCTGTTCCTTGTGGAGGCAGACAGGCAGTGCAGCTCCTGGAGACTGCTTGTTGGGGAAGCAGGGACTACTTCCTGCTTCCCATGCTGCAGTTACCCGGCACATATATCTCCGCCCCTTCATTCATTTTAGCCCTGCTTCTGCCGCAGGTAAGCCCCACCCCTGTCTCAGTAAGCTCCGCCCCTGCCACATAAGTTAGCTGATTTTTAAAAAAACAAAAAGCAATTCTAATCCCGGCCGGCCATGTGTGAGCTGTGTCAGCCACACTGCGCCCCCTTCTACATGGCCCCTGTGCGGCTGCACAGCTCGCACACCCCTAAGGCCAGCCCTGAGTGTGTGTGTATGTATGTATATATGTGTGTGTATATGTATGTGTTTGTGTGTGTGTGTGTATATATGTATGTATGTATGTATATGTATGTGTGTGTGTGTGTGTGTGTGTGTGTATATATATATATATATATATATACATACATACATACACACGGCGTGTGTGTTTGTGCTTTAGGGTGGACATCCTAATGCAATAGGCTGCGCACGTCTATGGTGTAAGTGCAGGTGGGGACACAGAGTTTGTGCACAAGTGTTAATTTTGTCCACTAACAATTTTCATCATAGTTTTCATCATAGTTTCTACCAGAGATTTACTCGATTAAACGAGATTAAAACGAAAACAATTCAGATGACTAAAATCCGACTAAAACAGCTAAATTTAAATTTGCCGTCAAAATTAACACTGGTGTACACAGTTTGACAGAGAAGCTACATAGTGCATGCACAGTGTGACAGTCGAGACCCAGGCTATGTGCACAGTGTGAAGGGGAGGCAGAGTGAGCATGCATGTATTATTGTAAAAGGGGGTAAACGTGTGACAGAATTTACATAGGCACAGAGTGCAGACAAGACACAGAGTGTGTACACAGTGAGATTACAGAGATATAAACCATTCATAGGTAGGAATACTGGCAGAAATACCCCCCAGTAAAATAAAGAGATAATGCAAAATAAATGTAAAATAGACATTTCCATGATGTGGTATTAAAAAAATATGTTGTGTAAATGTGCATTTTGTTTAGTTTTGTTCTCCGTATTTTGTTTTGCGTGTTTTGTTCTGTGCATAAGTCACAAACCGTCACAAGAAAATAATCTGAATAAATGAAAGCCAGGGAGTGTGACAGCTATAAAGTGGCTGTGTATGTGTGCATTGAGTGTTGTTATTTTTGCACTGAATATTCATGACCGTGAGAGATAAGTGAAGATATGTTTGCGGTTATTGGCATGATCTCTCTTTCCATATTTATTAAATAAATAAGAGAACTGATGGAGTTATATATGTTTTAACTATGCCAGAGTTTTCTCTGCCCTGACACTGACTCACTGTGTGACCTGAAATTAGTTCTTAATCTCAGGTGAGAGAAATCTCAGGTGAGGGGCAGTTGATAATCAGGATTACTTTAAATACCTTACTAAAATACCGGTCTCATTGCACAGTCACGCATAGCAAGGTCGACAGGGAAAAGGAAAGAAAGTGAGAGAGAGAGACAGGGAAAAGGAAAGAAAGTGAGAGAGAGACAGGGAAAAGGAAAAAGTGAGAGACAGGGACAAGGAAAGAAACAGAGAAAGCAAGTGAGAGAGAGAGAGAGAAAGCAGGAAAGAAAGTGAGAAGGATATGATGCAAGATAGAGCAAAAGAAAGGGGAAAGGAGAGAGAGAGGGGGGAAAGGAGAGAGAGAGGGGGGAAAGGAGAGAGAGAGAGAGGGAAAGGAGAGAGAGAGAGAGGGGAAAGGAGAGAGAGAGAGGGGGGAAAGGAGAGAGAGGGGATGAAGGATGCAAGGAAAGCCTGAACAGGAGATTTATACCTGAAGAAGTCACAGCTAGAAACCCAGAGATACACACAGGGTTAATGAAATAGAACCATTCACAGGATGAGGTGTAATGTGCGTATGTATGAATGAAACAGCGAAACAATGAGGGGGGGCGGGTGAGGGAGATGCTCTGTGTGAAACGTGAGGTCAATGTAAAGGTGGAAAAATCATTTAAAGTTAGTCGATTGTCAGTTAAAATAACCGTGGTAAATGGTTGGGATTTGGGATAAGTAGGCTGACAGAAAAGGATGGAAATGAAATGCAAAAGGTAACAAAACAGAATGAGTGGTTGAGAAAAAAAAGACATTTAACTATGTTAAATTACAATCTCCAACTCTAAAGAGAGATGGGGAGGCTGCTGGCTACCTGCCAAGAACATTTCAGAACTGTCAGATGCAAAATATTAGTGCAAAAACAATTTGCTGTACGAAGCCTATGACGATGCGCAGACACAGGTGGAGTGGTTTAACCCCTTAAGGACACATGACGTGTGACATGTCATGATTCCCTTTTATTCCAGAAGTTTGGTCTTTAAGGGGTTAAAGGTAATGAGAGCAGAAAAAATGGCTGTTAACAGCTAATGTTATGGAATATTTCAGCTCCATTGAAAGGCAATTAATGCTCGATTTGGCACGTGGTATCATCATCAACTCTGACTCCCTCTATAACTGGAATGATGTTGGTGATTGGAGTATGTTTAAGGTTTGGCATGGACAGTAACTGGGCTGCCTCCAAATTTTCTTTCTAATGTGTTGCTAATTGATACAATTGCATTGCACGTAAGGCTAGTGTGAGACCAGATTCTAACTCTCCACCTCGAGTTATGTCCCAACTCTTACAATCCATTACTAGTTGGCAGCAGATTAAATCAGACTAAAAACTTGGCATCCTGTCGAGGCGTCGGTCCATTAAGGCTGGCCTTTTATTACAGGTTTCACGTCAGTATGCAGATTAGAGGTTTGCATATTTACATATATGCTGGGTGTATGATATTAATACTCAGCTATATAATATGGCTTATAAATGGTTATCAAAGAGACAAAGGCAGTTTAGTCTTTTAGACCAGATTCAACTGCATACATGCTAATCATTCATAATGATGACAACAATTATCAGTCACAGCTGAGTTAGTCCAGTTTGGAGATCTATGAAGGATTCCCATTTTCACATGGTCACTAGGCAGCTGCCTATTGTACCCTTATGGTTAATTCCAACCTATCTGCATTCTAAAATAATGACCTATGATGTTAATACGTAGGGGCCTTTTTTTTTTTAGATATAGTTCTAAAGACGGAGCAGTTACCACAGCAACAAATGGAATGTTCTTGTTGAGAGCTCCACTACTGGAACATACTGGAACTTCAGTCTGCAGAAGCACTTCAGCTTGCTGAAGAGCCTTTGGTGTTAACGTCATGTCCCTATAGCCCATGCTAGTCAAACTCAAAGGCTAATACAGGCCAAATAAACAAGGTTTAAGTTAATTTGGCCCACAAAAACTTCAGTTTTCATAGAAACATAGGTTTATTTAGGAAAGCACGGTATAAAAAAAGTTGCCTAACTGACACTGGATGTCCTCACACTTGTAGGGCTTTAAAGTAAACAAAAGATAATTTTTTTTAAAGGAGATGTGCATTTGCATTTAACCAATGTTACAGTTCAACTACCTTGACATATTAAGAAAAGTTTGGTAATGGGACTGAATTGGTGAGTGTTTGCTGTTGCACAGCTGTAAAAAACAAATGACGTTAGCTTGTCCTATGAAGTCCTATGAGTGCGTTCTTCACTGTGGCTGAGATCATCAAACTTGATGATCTCAACCAATCCAATGCTTTCCCATAGGCAAAATGTTTTGTGGCCAATCAGCATCTCCATGTGAAGCTTTTTGCGCCTCCATGAAGACCCAATCTAACACACTGCCACCTCCCCCCATTATAATACACTGCCCATAAATCCAACACGTTGCCCCCAAATACAATACACTGTGCCCCTTTCTCCCCCAAATTTAACACACTTACCCCACCATTCTAATACACTGCCCTCCTCCCTCCCCCAAATTAATACATTGCCTTCCCCCCAAGTTAACACACTGCCCCCCCACCACTCTAATACACTGCCCCACTTTCTCCCTCAAATTGAATACACTGCCCCCCTCCCACCACTCTAATACACTGCCCCTTAATCTAATACAGCCCCTCTTCCTTTTAGTCTAATACACTGCCCCTCCACCTAATCTAAAACACTGCCCCTTAATCTAATACACTGCTCCCCCTCTCTCCACTCTAAATGATTACACTGCCCCCACGCCCACCACTTTAATTTAATACACTGCCCTTCCTACCTCACAAATTAATACACTATCCACCCTTCCCCCAAATTTAATACACAGTAGACATGTGCAATTTGTTTCGTCACGAATGTTAATTCAGACGAATTTTGGGCAATTCGGATACTTCCGAATGTCCGAATAGCTGAATTGCCGAAGTGCTGAAGTTCCGAAATTGCAGAATTTCCGAAGTTCCAAAGTGTCGAAGTGCCGAACCAAAGTCCTGAATTTCGGAATGCTGAAACGAAAATTTTCCCCATGTACATCCCTAATACACCGCCCTCCCTCCCATTTAACACACTGCCCCTCCCCCACCACTCTAATACACTGCCCCCTTCCAACCACTCAAATACACTGCCTCCCCCTCCCACCACTCTAATGCACTGCCCCCTCCCACCACTCTAATACATTGCCCCACTCCCTTCCCTAATTTAATACAATGGCCCCTTGTCTCCCCCAAATGAATACACTGCCCAATCCCTCCCTCAATTTAATACCCTGTCTCCTCCCTCTCTAAAATTAATACACTGCCCCTCTCCCCCAATTTAACAAACTTCACAGGAAGGTCCTCCAATTCCCTCTTCCCCTACCTTAAGATGAGCCACCCGTCCTCCAGGCCATCCTTTTCTCTGCTTAACCAGGATGGACGCTCCTCTGGCACTGCAAGCAGGAGGGAAGGTGGAGTGACTGGCCTGCTCTGCAGACAGACAGACACTCTGCACTCTTGCAGCCACGGGAGCATGCAATGGGCCATGAAAGGAAAAGACAAGAATCAGACAGGAAATATCTTTCCTGTCTTCCGGCTGGTTGCAGCCACAGCAGAAAGTGGTCCCATGGTATGTGGGCCGCAAATATATTCATTGTGGGCCGCATGAGACCAGTGGGCCGCAAGTTTGACATGCTTGCTGTAGGCTTATTGTATGATTGTAAGTGCATATTTAAAATAAAAAAAAAAAACTGACACTTTTCTAATACACCTTAGCAATAATTTTAATTGTGGTAATTGCTGCAAATGTGTCCCAACGCTACTCTAACTTCTGATTGGACACAATTCATCAGTATTGGTGCCTTTGCAAAAGGACCGGAGCTGCAGTGAGGAGTTTGCCGTGGTGGCTTAGATAAGAGATTATCATTGTTTCAAACCTTGTTTTAATGGTGAAATGAAGAGATGGACAGTAATATAATAATGGGAAAGGAATATGGTAATTGCGCACACAGTAGATGATATTTCCGTATTAAGTGGATAATCCCTAGATTCTGTAAGTATAAAAAACCATTATAGGTTTTTTTTATATTTACAGAATCTAGGGATTATCCAGTTAATAAGAAAATATAATCTACTGTGTGTGCAATTACCATATTCCTTTCCCATTTCTATATGTAAGTGTTTTTTAGTGACTATACACGTTGGTGATTTTCTTGTATGCTGCACTGGTTTTATTTGAGATATTTTATTTGTTTTTAGCACCATCTTTTTATCTCTCTATTTTCATTTATTGAGTAATATAACAATGAATATATATATAAAAGAAAAAACAATTTAGGAAAAATTGACAAAATAAATAATACTCTGGTCAACAAATTTGGCATTCATTAACATATTGGTGTCATTTTTCTAAAATGTTTCCAATAAATCCAAAGTTTTATAATTAAAGAAACACTTTGGACCCTAGAGCACTCCAGCTTGCTGAGATGCTTCATGTGTGAAGATTTCAGTACAAATGGTTACTTTTATAAATTATACTGATTACACAACCCGCCTGGCAACCAGACAACCTGTCCTGTAATTTCCTGGTTTGGTTAGCTTAGTAGAGCTAAACTCAAGAGGCATTAATAGCCCAGAGCACCAGCCTTGCAAAGACTTCTCACTGAGCTGCATTGGGAAGTCTGTGATTGGACAGCCACAGAAAGTCTGGGCGGTGTTAAAAGGGGTGGGCTTGCAAAGTCTACAGACAAGAGATCTGCAGCTATTACAAGCTGTTTTTAGATATACTCCTAATAAAAAAATGCTAAATTAAATGCATGCAGCTTTTTTTTTTGGTTATATCTACTAAACAGTGATTGTTTTGTATTTGGGCAGTGTCTCTTTAAAATGATTGTTGGCACTATCCATTGTGCCAGCACTGACTAAACCCTCTGTAGAGCAAAACCATACCAATAACGACATTATCACTCTTTTCAATGTTCCCTCTCTCGTACAATACTATCTTTCTTGTTATTTTCTCCGCTTCCTTACTGCCATCACTTTTTTCGCTGTCTATTCTTCTAGTCTGTCTTCTCTCTTTTTCCTTGTTATATGCGGCTTTTCTTTCTCTGCTGTGTCGTGTCTGTCTCCGTCCATTTCTGCCTCTTTAATCTCTTCCTTCTTCAGGATTCTGTAGGACAATTGAAGGTCGCTCGCAGAATGTCTCATAAAAACAACTAACAACGGAGTTCCAAATTCCAATCAATGAGCTAATTCTTCACCGCCCTGCCTGAAGTGCGGATTTGAATGGCTTACAGTAGGGTAACTCTGCATTCCCTCTGTATGAGATAGCACTCAAGAATTCTCCAGTAAAGCACTCTCATAATCCATTATAAGCATATAAAAACATAGGCAGCTGCCTGGAGAAAGCTTGATGTGCTTTTAAAAATGTTTCCCTTTTTTTTTTTTTATTGGGAGCTGTCAATTCAGCACTAGTTTAGCATATACAGTAGGCTAGGTTTTAGATTCCATTTGTTATAAACGAGATGCATATAATCAGCTTAAGGCATGCAGAAGAGGGAATCCCTATCTCTCCACCCCCCCTCCCAGAGTGTTCTCCCCCACCAGGAAATCAACCACCTCCCTCCGCATTGTGACACACTTACAAGGTCTGTCAGCCTGTCACATCAATCTCGCTTGTGTGGGAGAAGAATTGTTTTTATGTGTTTGAACATACATGTAAGAGCAAAGAAAACAGGGCAGTGTAGAGAAAGAGATGAGAGAGAGAGAGAGAGAGACAAATTATAAAAAGCTAGTTTGGCCTAAAATTTGGAGTGCCATGGTGAGCTCTCTACAATATTTAGTTTAGTAAAAAACTAATGGTCATAATAATATTTCATATTTCAGAATATTTCATAATTATAATTTTACATTTGGACATTCCTATGATACAATTTAACTACGTAATGATACATTTTAGAATATAATGTCAAACAGTGACATGGTGTTTAAAAGGTGCAACACAATTTCAAGACTAAAGGGCATTATCCATAATCATGGATTTTAAATTGTGGAAAATGTACCTGGAAATGGCAAATTATTAACACTTCATCTGTAGAAGACGTGAATCAGAAATTCAAATGTACGAGCCATGAAAATCAGGTGCCCCAACTCCAAGGAACATATTCAAAAACATTGATATTTCTAGGGGTCATTTTAACTTAACCTAAATGCTGGCCATATATAGTGGGAGTTGTCGTTCAAGAGCAAGTGCCCTTCAGATCAGACTTTCAAATACATGGGGACATCTAACAAATAACAAATGAGCATTTCAATTATACAAGTTTCAATGTGTCACTGTACTTTGCCCTATTGCTATTTGTAATGTTTTTGAAGCTGCAGGTAGACTCCTCTCCACCTAGGAAGAGGATCCCCATTCATAAAATTGGGCAGACTAGATGGGCCAAATGGTTCTTATCTGCCGTCACATTCTATGTTTCATAAATTTTCCTTTCTGGTCTGTCAGGTTTTCTTTTGCAAAACAGAGGTTTATGGGACATGTAGTTCAGTTAGCAGCCACAGATACTGATAGCAACCTTTTTAAAGCCTCGTTCCCAGTTTTGACCATATTGAAAATATAAGGGATAATTATAGAAGTGTTTATATTAATGAGCATCATTACAAGGGATTACAATACTTCGTGCAGTAATGACATGGGGTTTAATAGTCTATCCATGCAGTAGGCTCGAGAGGATTCAGGGTCACATTTAGGGAAACATATCAAGAGGATTAAATGATATTTAGGGTAAGTGAGAATTAATGTTAGAGATGTGGATTAAAAGACCACTCTAGGCATCCAGACCACTTCAGCTTAATGAAGTGGTCTGGGTGCCAGGTCCCTCTAGGATTAACCCTTTTTTAATAAACATAGCAGTTTCAGATAAACTGCTATGTTTATAAAAGGGTTAATCCAGCCTCAAGTGGCTGTCTCATTGACAGCCGCTAGAGGCGTTTGCATGCTTCTCACTGTGAAAATCCCAGTGAGAAGACGCAAGCGTCCATAGGAAAGCATTATGAATGCTTTCCTATGAGACTGGCTGCGCGCGCAGCTCCTGCCGCGCATGCGCATTCAGCCGAAGAGGAGGAGGAGAGCTGCCCGCCCGGCGCTGGAGAAAGGTGAGTGTTTAGCCCTTTCCTCTCCCCAGAGCACGGCGGGTGGAGGACCCTGAGGGTGGGGGCACCCTCGGGGCATTATAGTGCCAGGAAAATGAGTGTTTTCCTGGCACTATAGTGGTGTTTTAAGGGGGACCTAGGTTTACATGGGTACGTGCTTTCAAGTTTTTTTTTTTTTGTTTGTTTTTTTATAAAAACTAACCCAAAGCCCCACCCCTAACCCAGAGCCCCAAAAATAAAATAAACACAAAAATATTATGATGGCATTTGCCCAGGCAACCAAAATAAGTATTCTGAAAATATAGCCAATATGTTGTATTCACATATTATAGAGCCACACATTGCTCTGGAAAGACGGAGTGTGGAGGTATAATCCCAGCCCTGGTAGAGTATTTATTTGGTATATGAAGCAAAAAAAACATAAATATATAGTGCATTATAAAGTCTAATCCCTATGTGCCATCCTAGAAGGCCCGTTTCCATGCACTGAGCATTGCAAGGGAGCATAGATGGGATTCATACTGAAAACCGGAAATCCATACTTGAACACACAGAGCTCCTGCAACCCTCACTATTTAATTGTAGTTACTAATACTGGGCTGTAAAACAAAGATCTTACAGCCTTCCTCTCTCACTTGCTGAGCCCAAGTCAGGATTGTACATTGGTGATCTGGTCCTGCGTATATTGTTTTTTAATACATTATCCACATAATTTATTCATTAGTAAAGTACAGTCTAGGGTTTCCCTTTAAACATTAACATTGATGGGATGCAACCTAAAATGCAGGCAAGGAAATTTAAAGGTAATATCAGGAAATATTTGTAGATGCATGGAATATTTTTCCAGCAGACGTGGGAGAGGTCTACTGACTAGTTAGTTTACAATCAACACAATTCAAGAAAGCTTGGGATACATACAGTCCAGCACCAAGGGGGAACCACAATCAGGAATAAAGCCCGGGTTATTAAATAGGCAGTAAATAATACAGGTGACCCATTCAACGTTATATCATTAATGTAGACATTTCTAATGATAGTGAGATGATTTGTATAACGTACTATGTTTTGCTGAGAGTGGTGAGTGATGTTATGGGAAAAAGAATTGGATGTATTAAGATTAAGTTAGGTACTTACCTGGGGCACCAATACATGATGTTATATCCAAATATAAGGTGAATATAAATACAGTTAGCAAAACTCCCAAAACATTAGACAATTAAGTTATTGCTGATTCTATTCCAACTCTGAGACACTTTATATTCAGATAAAGAAAAATATAATCCGGAAAAATCCCCAGAAAGGAAGCATTGAGGGGGGGGGGGGATTAATTGCCTCACAAGGAGGTCCAAAGTTCAGTGAAAAAAATGTAAAGTAATAAACAGAACTTCATGGTAGACAAACAAACTAAAACCTTTATTATACAAACATAGAATAATTAACAATAGTTAACATAACCCTTTTTATACTGCAGCACAGAGTGTGAAAGATCTGTTCTCTGAAACAGCACAAAAACAAAACCACAAATACAAAATATTTAAATTATTCTTGGGGTCATTAGGTACTCTTTAACAAGAGGGGACCTAGATTGGACTAATTAAAATAACAAGAGTTCGTCTGTTACTCTATAGGAACTCTTGAAGACAATATAGTGCAGTTTCTTACTGCATGTTGACGCAACAAACGGACCCCCATAATCCCTGATTGATATAGGGCTTTCATTTAGTAGCCCCCATGTCCTATATACTTATGTGTGGGGAAGCAAAGGGTATTCCACCAGCTAAATGTTGCTACTCCTTTCCTTACACTGTGTGTGTTGGAAGAAAAATAACAAGTTTATGTTTGGATGGGGAGGTCTCCAACGCACTGGGCCACAACTGACAGAACTAGGGAATGTGCAGACCCCAATATCCTTGGGTCAGGGGATTCTTTGAACCACCTATTCCTAATACACCAACTGCCACTAGCCGACTACATGCTTAATGGATGACCAGTTCACTGGTCCTAAGTGTTTAACTTGTTCAGGCCTACAATTCGGTGTAGTCTTTGTTATTTTGACATGTCACTAGTCTGCAAATGGTTGTAGCTAGCCAATCACAATACATCACTTGTTTTTCATTCCTGCAAGGGGTGACCCAGTGACATCATCAGTCAGGAATCCTCAATATAGTAGTCTGTTTGTGGGAGTTTCTGGATGACAGTACTATTTTAAGATGTCTTCCATTGCCTGCAGAAAAAATAATAATTTGCATACTAGATTCGTATTCCCACTTCCTGATAATTATCCTTTGAAGAGAAACATTAAGAGGGTAATTCGCTATAGTCATGATGTTGTCAGTATGCCAGTGTCGATGAAAATGCCTAAATTCTGACCGGAATAGCAATTTGCATATTTACTTAACCCATTTCTGATCTATTTAGCTGCATCTGTATTATTTCGCCAGAGGCATTCAGGGGGATATAAAATCAGTCCTTTCGCATTTAAAGCCCATAAAAGGTATCTGATTCGGAATATGTACAATGCACTAATTAATGAAGAAAAATGAAAAGTTATGCACTTTGGGGTAAAGAATGCACAAACAACTTACACCCTAAATGTTAGTGAATTAGGGATAACCACACACGAGAAGGATTTGGGAATTGTTACATACAACAAACTGGTCAACAATGTGTAATGTCAATCAGCAGTTCCGAAGGCCGGTAAGGTATTGCCATGCATAAAAAGGCCTAATTCTATGGATGAAAATATAATTTAGCCTCTTTATAAATCACTGGTAAGACCACACTTTGAATATGAGATGCAATTTTGAGTACTTTTTCTAAACAAAGGTTATTATGGCACAAGAAAAAGTTCAGTGGCAAAAACATATTAGTTGTGATGAAAGGTTAAATTTAAATCTCTCATTTAGAAAAACAGGGGATATGATAGCATTATACAAATACATGCAGGGCCGATACAAATCATTGTCTTGAAAATATTCATAAACAGGGCTATACATAGGACACAAGGTCACGCATGTAGACTGGAAGAAAGGAGATTTCATCTAAGGCAAAGGAAAGGATTTTTACAGTAAGAACAATAAGGATGTGGAATTCTCTGCCTGAAGAGGTGGTTTTATTAGAGTCTGTATGTTTAAACAGCAACTGGATGAATACTTGCAAAAACCTAATACTCAGGGATATCATTTTTAATTTGTGGGGTAATAACTTCAAGATCCAAGGAGTGGAAGCATATCTACTAAACATTGAGGGGCCAGTTTCTGCTCATTGTAACTGAAGCCTGGTGACTGGGCAGTGTTTTTTGCCCAGTCACTAGAAAGGCCACATTTCATAGGGATGGGCTGAAAAATAACGAGGTGGGATCTAGTTCCCCCTGGGTCCAAAGGGATTACCACTGGGTGGAGGCTTTTGAAGAAACAATGGAGTGGACAGGTCAGCATGTTGGGGCTATTAAGTAAAACTAAATGGGGGGGGGGTCTTCTAATGCCCCCCTTGCCCTCAATTATGTTTATGGGTGGGTCTACTCTTTAAACAGTTGGAACCTAGTGTCTCATCAGCCTCCACCCAATAGGTTGCAGTTGAGGGCTATTAATGTTATAATAATACCTTGGACCAAATGTTTCCCCCAGCCCCCACCCATAGGAGGTAGGTGGGGGCTATTTATTTTATAATACCAGGGGAACCTAATGTCCCCCCAGCATCCAACCTGCAAGCAGTGGGTGGGGGATAATAATAAAATAAGCAGGGGGTAACACCCAACCAGCCCTTCTCCCCAGGGTGTCTAAGGGTTCACTAAACGGCAATTTGAATGATAAAAATGTCAATGACAAAATTTAGACTAAAGTGGTTAATTTGAAATAAATCTCCACCTTGGCTATATTCATAACTTGGCTATAATTAGTTTAAAGTTATTTATTTTTAGCTATTTGGTTTTCAAATCACTACCGTTCGCTGTTTAGTGACTATATTATCCTTCTATTAATGTGATTCTTACAAAGTGTAGGTATTTATGTATAATGTAAACTATGTTCTTGTATAATTTAATAACTACAGGAAAAGAAAAACAGTATGTGCTGTGCTTATTGCTGGATTGCATATCCCATCTTACTCCTAACACTGAGCATACTAAAATATATGTTTCATTTGTAACACATTTTCTTGAAGGCTCTTAAAAAATCAGATTGGCTTACTGATTTTTGGGATTTGTTTTAGTTGATACTGTAAGCATTTGCAGGTGCTTTATGAATATTTGTGTTTGTAATATATATATGTGTGTGTGTGTGTGTGTGTTTTTTATTACAGTGAAATAATATTAATATAATATTATGTGCGTTTTAGAATCCATACTGCATGGATGATGTCACCCATAATTCCCCAAAATTTGTCATTACCGTGCAGTCTGTGAGACCCTTATCTCGGGTGGACTGAGAGATACATGTCCTAATCTGCGCAGTGTTAGTGGAAATAAGGCTGTATTGATGCTATTTTAATAAGGGCAGCTGAAAAGGATGCCTCTCAGGACTGTAACTCCCATTCTTCTCAGGCAGTACGGAGACATGTATGCAATTACAGTAATATTCACATTTACCAAATACACTAACCTAACACACTACACTACCCATTAACCCCTGCATTACCCAAACACACTAAACACATTAGCCCTTACATTACCCGAACACACTAAACACATTAACCCTTACATTACCCGAACACACTACACTACATCAGAAGACACTAAATAAAAAAATTAACCCCTACAATACCCAAACACACTAAACACATTAACCTTTACATTACCAGATCACACTGTACTATCCCTACACATAACCCCCCACATTAGCAGGGTTAATGCTATTTAAGGGTTCTTTAAAATGTAACCCTTTAAACCCTTTGATCTTGTGGTTTATCAAGATGCCTCCAGAAGCCCTGGAAGTCATTATTCTCCCACAATACAAGGTTCACTGTTACGTATAGATATACACTAGCTGTATAGTTGTAGAATTCATAGGTTACATAGTTACATAGCTGAAAAGAGACTTGCGTCCATCAAGTTCAGCCTTCCTCGCATATGTAATTGCTGGCAGAAAACCTAGTCTGAAGTGCTTCCAATTTTGCAACAAACTAGGAAAAAAATTCCTTCTTGACCCCAAAATAGCAGTCAGATATCTCCTTGGATCAAGCAGCTATTACCCCACTAATTAGAAATGATATCCCTGTATGTTATGTTTCTGCAAGTATTTTATCCAATTGCAGTTTAAACCTCTGTATAGACTGACAAAACCACCTCTTCAGGCAGAGAATTCCATATCCTTATTGCTCTTACTGTAAAAAAACCTTTTCTTTGCCTTAGATGAAATCTCCTTTCTTGCAGCCTAAATGTGTGACCTTGTGTCCTATGTATAGCCCTGTTTATGAATAGATTGCCAGATAATGGTTTGTACTGGCACCATTTTTTCATTGCATATTGCTGCCTAATTTGTTGTCAAATTCCCAAATCCTTCTTGTGTATGGTTATCCCTAGTAGTCTCCCATTTTGGGTGTAAATTGCTTGTGCATTCTTAACCCCAAAGTGCATAACTTTGCATTTCTCTACATTAAATTTAATCTGCCATTTTAGTGCCCAGTCCCCCAATCTATGTAAATCCCTCTGCAGCAAAGCAATATCCTGTTCACATTTTTACTTTACAAAGTTTTTTTGTCATCTGCAAACACTGAAACATGGATTTCAATGTCTAATTATGTATATGCTGTTTTTATACTGCGAGTGAAAGACTTATAGAAAAACAGTTAAAATGAAATGTACAAAATATATGGACCCCTGTGCTGTTTTACCAAAATGTTCTGCTGTTTTTTGTTTTTTTTCTCTTACCTTTTCTTTTTTGCTCATAAAATTGTACACATATACGCACAGCCATGTACAAGGGTGACACAGCATTTATCAGACTTTATACTATTCTGTGCAAGAATAAGGGGAAAGTGTTAGACACACATACACATACACATACACACACACACACACACACACACACACACACATTCATTAACAGATTAATACATAAATAGGAGGAATACAGAAAGATAGCTACATATAGATGTCCTTTCACATCAGCACAATTACACCCACACCAACCCATTCATTGCTTCCCCCCCACACACAGTCACACCTGTACTCACATACAAGACACACAGGAGCCCCCACTCTCTCTGTCACAGTGAGCAGGTATCTGCTCAGACACATGGGATTTAATTATTACTGCCACACAGTCATACTCCTGCAAACACCTTCTGACACTTGTAGATGCAGACACTCATTTGCCCACAGACTCTCACACTTACCCCCACACTCCCTGCACTTACACTCACCTTCAAGAAGGTAACAGCTGCAATAAAAGGGGAGGGAGCATCTGAGTGGGAAGTGAGGGGGGGGGGAGGACGGATACCCAGCGCTGATTGGCTTGGAGGCACCTAAAGGTGTGGTCTATGTGACTGCAGCATGTGAAGGACCAACTGTGTGAGAGGGGGGAGAGAGAGAGGGAGCGGGAGGGATGTGAGAGAGCAGCAGCCTCCCTGAGCACAGAGCTGAGTCCTGTTCATCATCAGCTGCCTCTACCTCTCCTCCTCTCTTTTCTCTCTCTTTTCCCCTCTTTATTTTTTGTCTCTCTTTCTTTCTCCTTACCACGTCTCTGGGGCTCAGGTCTCTGTCACCCCTTTCCCTGCGGAGGATTCAGGTCACATCTGTTCGCTGCCTGAGAACAAGACATGGGGGTGAGTATAGATCCTGAGGGTCACATTTTCATTTTTTTAAAATCCCTGTTTAAATGTGTGGGAGGCCATCATTCCTATTCAGTCTTATCTGCAGCATGGGCGATGTCCATAGACCAGGACAGGAGCTAATCCCAGCCTGTTCACTGCTCTGTACATCCCCTCAATGCTGAATTGCACCCCCCATGCTCT
Organism: Pelobates cultripes; assembly: GCA_933207985.1. Classification (NCBI taxonomy): domain Eukaryota; kingdom Metazoa; phylum Chordata; class Amphibia; order Anura; family Pelobatidae; genus Pelobates; species Pelobates cultripes. The sequence continues at coordinate 23,618,977 of OW240921.1, read as the reverse complement.
GTGTGTTTAATACCCCATGGCTATCCCTGGTGCTGAAAAGCTGCACGCACCATATACTCACACTGATTAATGCTGTGTACCTGTCCATGGTGCTGAATTGACTCAATGCATTGATTGATGCTGTGTACATGTCCATGGTAGTGAATTGACTATCTGTACACACTGATTGCTGTGTGCATGTTCATGGTTCTGCATTGACTCCATGTACAGCATGTTCAGTGCTGTAGGAAGGGATGTTCATGGAGTGGAGTGTAGAATGTTTGTTCTAGATTAGAATGTGTCTCAGTGTTCTATTGATCATGTATCCAGTGTCCTTCCCTGGTATGATACATTTATATGTGTAGATCTCTCTGCCTCTAAGGGATGCATAAGAAACCCATTGTTCTGCAGTCCTGCTTGGGAGAGAAGGGGTTAAAACTCCCAGGGTGACTTTGCTTGTGGATAATAGTTGTGCGCTGCGCATTGCGGTGTCTTTCCGTCTGTCTGTCACCATACAAGGCAAAGGGAGGGCTGGAAAGGAAATACAGAAATGGGATGAGATCATGTATTCTTGAGAGAGTAACACACAGAGAGAGGAGGAGAAAGAGAGAGAGAGCAACAGAGAGAAAGAGAGAAAAAATCCAGAGAGAGAGCAGAATGGAAAAGGAGACATGATGACAATTGTGGAGATGTAGAGATTAGGAGGGTGAAAGAGAGAGGGGCAGGCAGAGACATGTGATGACTCAAAAGCCGGTAATGGATCAGGAGAGATAAGTTAAAAGAGAACTAATGCAATCTGTTTCCTAACCAGTCACACCCGGCATGTTAATTGCTCTCTCTCTCTCTGGCAGTGAATAGGTTAAACATAGCAAAAGGCACCAAATGTAACCCGGTAGACAGGAATATATATGGAGGTAAATCTTTTTTTTTTTTTTTCTTTTTTTCTTTTTTTTTTAAATGAGGCTGCACTGTGAGAAGGGCACCTCAAGGTCAGAGAGTGGTTTGCTGCAGTGGGAATCTGCAGAGCAGCAATGCATCCAGCAAGCATAGACCATTCTCTCGTTGCTTCATCTCTGTTGTGCATGCAAGGGTTAATGTTATAATTAATTCTCCAGGGGTTTTCATATTGGAGCAAACAGTCCCATTGCTGCTAGAACTGTATGCAGAGAATTGCATTTTCTGTCTGTACTATAGCAGATGATGAATAAAATTACTGTAATTAATCAATTTTTCTTATTATTCGGTATAGCTTCTGATATATCATACTTCTTTTTACAAAGTACTGTTTGTAAAGCAAGTGAAAACTGGTGTCTCCCAGTGGGGGAAAGGTTAAAAACCAGCCAATTGAAAAATTCTGATGAGAAGATAGAGAAATTAAATATACAAAAATGCAAAATGATTAAACAATTTGCTGGAATTACTAACTGTTGGAGAGATCTGTTGAGCATTGGTCAGTTAACCCCTACTTTGCTGGTTGTCTGCAAGGGATGGTAAAGAGGCTTGTTAACCAAGCTCTGCTTTTCAGTAATGGAGAAATGGATGCATCAAGACAGCAATTTTATTTAACTGCTTAATAAAGTGCTTTGGTTCTCAAGGGCATGAACATACATTGTATAGAACCACCAGTAGTTGGCAGTTGCTCAGAGAGACTGCATTCAATGCATTAAAGGCTCAGGAGCCCATAATGTCATTTCTCAAGGTCATAGTGTGTGCCCACTCATACTCATGTAGTGCACGCCCCTCACTCATAGACACACATTCACTCAGCTACAACCCCTTGCTCACGCACATTAATTTACAGACACATTAACTAAAATATAATACTATCTCACATGTGTGCACTGTATGTGCAAATATGTACTCCTATAAGCATAATCCACCATATTTAGAATATTACATGGATTTAAGGGCAAGCACAATCTTTAATGACCGACAAATCAAGTATATGGGTGTCTTGGCATTTATGTAAGGCATTAACAGGCACATGTTAAAAAAGCCTCTAACCCAGGAGAGAGTGCTGGGGATGTAGAGGAGGGGGTAGGGGGAGGGAGTGACATATGGCAGGGATCTCACTGTGGATAATCTCCATGTTAGCATAAAGGAGGGGTTTGATTCAATTCTGTATTTTGCATGTGGCAAAAGATCAAAGATATCAGATGTAACCTTGATAAAAGAGAAAGTTAAAAAGAGATGAGATAAATAGGGTAGGTTAATAAAGGCCTTGGAATGATGGGATGGGTTAATGAGGGAGGGGGCAGAAAAAAAATTGGGAAAGGAAAGAGACAGGAAATTGCTGAAGGAAGGGGTATGAGACAGTGATAGGTAACCTTGGATTTCTGAATGACTCGGGACTACATTTCCCATGATGCCTGACAATCTTAAAGATTGTCTAAGCATCATGGGTAATACAGTTCTGAAAACCCTGGCATGAAAAAGCTAGATGATTGAAAAAGACTGATTAAAATAGAAAATAATATATTGGTAATGGAGATTAGGCAGTAAGATGCAGAGAAGGGTGGATGTAAGTGATATATAGACGGAGAAGGGAAGGACGAGGAGACACAGGCGATAAGCTGTGCATGGCAATCTCATTAAATTAAATGAATAATAAGGACGAGATGGCTAGAAAGAATGCATATATGAGGCTCATGGAAAATGACAAATTAAATGTGTGTTAAAATGATATGGAAAAGACAATAAATTAGGAAGGAAAACTTAGGAGACAAAATGGAGGATGAAAGGAATAAAAGGGAGAGGTTTAGAGAGACTGAAAGAGAACGATAATTAATGTTTGATGTAAAAAGGATCACATAGCGGAGAGTGTGGGAGAGAGACATTCGTATAAATCTTTAAAAATATATATATATGTTTTTTAAAAGAGAGAGATTTAGAGAGGAAAATGGATGAATGAAGGGAATGAATGTCTTTGAGTGGATCCCAAGATGGCTGCTCATACTGAATCTCTGTAGGACTTGTATCAGGAGGGACTTTGGTATTAACACACTTGGTGCTGGAACTGATACTGATGCAATGTAGGGATATAAAAGACAAATACCCCACCCAACGAACGTTGCCAACTGTTCACATTATGTAATCAGCTCTCTGAATGAGAGTAGTTTTAAAGCTACAGTCTTTATGCATTTATTGCAAATTTACAGTTCTGAGTTAACCTTTTTATCCATTGTTTGGAACCGAAAGCTAACATACATATGATGTAATGTGGAAAAAGGATCTAACTTGTGCCTCATGCTCACCACTCAAACTTATTTATAGAGTGTTATTCACTATCAGAAAATGATAATGAAGTGCAAAATTAAGGCTAAAATAGTCAAACTGAGCCTTTTTTTTTTTTTTTTTTGCATTAGCCATTGTTGCCATTTGGTTATCAATTCACTTCAGTTCTGTATTTAGTGAATACAAAACCTCATTGATTTTGTTTCATACAATTGATTTAATGAACTTTGTGAATGTGATATCTCATATACAACAACCAAAGCTCACGTTTGTTAACAATTTGTGTGTTGGCGGGCTGGTATTCGGAAATTAGGGCGTCCCAGGTCCTCTAACCAGCCTAGTGGCTGAGAGTGAGAGGGGTTGTAATCCAGCAGTGGTAATAAGCAACTGTTGTAATCCGAAATCCAATATTTTGACAGCTTTTGATTTGCTCATGTGTTTATTAAACCATCACATTTATTGTACAGATGCAACAAAGTCCTTGACGCAAGGCAATATCATTTTTTGTTTAACTGTCAGATGTCAGAAATCCTTATGGCTTGGGCAGGCCTCACTGAGCAGAAGTACTGTGCAATTCCAATAGAGAGATAAACAGACCACAAGACAATAGCCATTATTACACATTATATAGCAGGCACAGGCCATAAATTAACCGCTCTGCCAATGGCTGAAGAATTGCAGCTGCTGTAAAGCGACATAAAGAAAGATGGATGGTATTTTTGGGCCAGACTTTAAATCACTGTTCACCTTCCCAAAGTCATGGACCACAATGCATTGTGCTTTTTAAAAAAAAAAAAAAAGTATCACGAGATCTGGCAGCAGCCATCTTGGATTCTCAATACATGTGATCATTAAAGATGTCTTTTCTTCATTAATCCATTCATGCATGGTGTCTAGAGTAGTAAATTGTGGGAGATAAATAAATTTGGGTAACTCTTGCATTAACATTCTCATGAACCATCTGTCAAGGGTGACTTTCAAATAAGAACAGTCTATATATTTTACTTCTTACTAATTATTTATACATGCAATATGAATATATAAAGGATTTAAATTGCGGTGTCATTATCAACCTATTGCTCCTGTAACATTTTGTAATTGCCTAATTTATTGTTTAATGTCCCCCTTTTATAATATTGAATGCGCTGCGGAATAAGTTGGCGCTATAAAAATGACAATAATAATTGATCAGTTAGTTTTAGCGTATCAAAATGTATAAGCACACACACACATTGTGATCTGCCTGTTGTTGTAACAGCAGGGCACTTTTTAGAATACTATAGTGTTTAGTGATCTGTATGTAATGCATAGTTCACCACCATACATTATAGAGAGGTAGGGGCCTAAGCTCAGGCAGATCCATGACATACATGCGCTTACCTGCTTGGGATTAGTGGGAGTTACAGTTTTGAGTGGTAGCTGCCACCTTTTATACCTCTGCTGCACCAAATTAATATTGGCACCCGAAATAACTGTCTTATTATTATTATTATTATTATTATTATTATTATTATTGCTATTTATATAGCGCCAACAGATTCCCTAGCGCTTTACACTATTGGTAGTGTAACTCCCACTAATCATGAATTGAATCTGGATATATTTCGAAAACATCTAGATGTGCCCAAAACCCGTTCATAGCATTATTTTTACACTATACACATTTCATTATTATTAGGCTCATTTCCTAAGGTGATCATTTTTGTGAATTCAAAACGTAATTCAAACTTAAGGCCAAAAAAACCCAAGTTGAAAACATAACCGACTTTTCCTAATTCAGCTTTTTTTGGCCTAAGTTTTGAAATTCACTTTGAATTCCCAGAATATTTAATTTTAGTGAATTTATTGCATCCTCTTTTTCTCATATAAATCTCATATATAGATATAGCTAAAAATAATGAAAGCACTCAATCGTTTTGAGAAATGAAAAAAAGTGTATTCACAATCGCATAAAAAAATCAACGTTTCGGCCGACAAACTGGCATTTATCAAGATATGTATACATATACAGGTGGCATATATGCTCAGCTCTTTATATCTTTAGCTCTGCAGTCTATAATTCCATAATGCCAACTAAATCATAGATGTAGATAGATATATATATATATATACACACACACACTACAAGAACAGTCAGAAAATAATGAGTTAAACATGCATGTAAACCGTATCATGCATGTAAAATATAATACATATGGAGGCACTCTTAACATCGAGTTATATGGAATAAGGACATTGAAGGACAATAATGTAAATGTTTCTTCCACAGAATGTACTTACGTGCTTACAGAGCTTACAAAAGGTGTTTAACCCTACCTGTGGCTCGCCATGACCATACTATTATGTTTTAAACAATGCACAGAGTATTTGTGTTCAGTGTATGATATACTCTGGAGTTTATTGAATAAACCATGGATTGTAGACTAAATAGTAAAATTTAAAAAATGATCCAACTCACACAAAGTTATGCATTAAAGTGTGAATTGTCTGAAATTAAAAGTGAGATCAAAGTGAATTAATTTGTATTGTAGCAGCCTTGAGAATATGGCTGTTTGGCAGATCTTTTCAAATTTAGCTGTAGTGGCTTAAAATTGGAAGTTCACTTTCAAATAATTTGGAATTCCCTTAATGTCAGTCTTTACTCCAGTCAGCAATTTTTCTCAAGGAATGATGTTTCACAAAACCAAGAATTTCCAGAATAGCCAAACTGGAATAATAGGCTGATTGAAGATTTTTTCAAATTCCTTAATATTGGTGTAACTTTGAAATTCCCTTGTTGGCTCCCTATTATCCACAGTTAATTACAGAATAATGAAATCATGGCCTATAATTAATGGCCTATTTGAGCGTAAAATGTGCATTTCCATTGTAAATTCTCCAATTGTTGTTTTTATTAAGAAAACTAGTTTTCAAAAAGCTCATGTAATACTTTGTCTATAACTGATCATCTACTTTAGGGGTTCCAAAAAGGTAGAACTCCAGATGTTTTAAAACTACAACTTCCATGATGCTTTACTAAAGGCTGTAAAAACATCATGGTTACTGCAGTTCTACAACATCAGGGGATCTAACTTTTTGTCACTCGTGAAATTCTGTTTTAGAGAATGTCTTGTGCATTTTTATCAAGAGGTTGATTTGTTATGTATCGAAGGTCTATTATCAGTTTCTACATGAGTCCAATCCGTAAGCAGAGGATTTTGTAGCTGGTCCAAAATTTGTCTTGGTAGTAAGAGATCAGGAGTATTCTGGGAAAGAACAGTTGATTAGTGTATTTTATGAAGAATCATACGTTGTCTCAATATATCAGTTTAGATATAAAGAAGGTATCAATAGAAAGAGTTCTATGAAGAGGTTATGTGCAGTTATAGGAGGCATTATATGGAGGGTAATTTGGAGTAATAGGAGGAGTTATAGGGAGAATTATATGGAGTAATAAAGGAGTTATAGGGAAAGGTTACATGGAGTTATAGGAGGATTATACACTGATCAGCCACAACATTAAAACCATCTGCCTGATATTGTGTAGATTCCCATCATGCTGCCAAAACAGCTGAGTCTTGAGGTATATACTCCATAAGACTTCTGAACATGTCCTATGGTATATGACACCAAGACATTCGCAGCAGATCCTTTGAGTCCAGCAAGTTGCGAGGTGGGGTCTCAATGGATCATATTTGATGTTCCAGCACACCCAACAGATGCTCAATAAGGTTGCGATCAGGGTAATTTGAAGGCCAAAGCTGCACCTTGAACTTTGTCATGTTGCTCAAACCATTCCTGAACAATTTTACAGTGTAGCAGGGTGCGTTATCCTTCTGAAAGAGACCAGTGTACATCATTGCCATGAATGGGTCTACTTGGTCTGCCACAATCTTTTCCATCTCTAGGTAGGTAGTATGTGTCAAAATAATGTCCACATAAATGCCAGGACCTAACCAAGGTTTCTCAGCAGAACATTGCCCAGAGCATAACAATGCCTCTGCTGGCCTGCCTTCTTCCCACTGTGCATCCCTTCCCCAGGTTCACAAAGAAAGAGAGAAATAGATAGATTGCTAGATGATGGATAGGCTTATGTATGTATGTATGTGTATATATGTATGTGTGTGTATGTATGTGTGTGTGTGTGTGTATGTATGTATATATATATATATATATATATATATATATATATATATATATATATATATATCTATCTCCTTTCTCACCCCTACGGGTAGTATCTTTGTATAGTCCTCATTCTCGTGTCCTCTTACAAAGACCTGGAAGTTTGAGGGTTCTGTGCAGTTCAAGCTGTTACTAGAACTTCACTTTGGGCAGTGAGCTTAGATGTCCACCTGGAATCTGCTGAATCCACTCCCCCAACTTGGGAGTCATAGCCCCGAGTGCTTCTATCATAACTGGGACTACTGCTGCCATCATTTTCCACATCCTTTCTAGCTGTTCATTGGGTCCCTGATATTTGCATACCAACTCAAGTTCCTTCTTCTTGATGTAATGGTCACTGGTTATTACCACATCTACCACCACTGCAGACTTCCGTTCCTTGTCTACCACCATGATTTTGGATTGGTTGGCCAGTATTTTCTTCTCTCTCTATGGATAGGAACGTCCCACAGGATCTTAGCCCTCTTATTCTCAACTAACCTGTGTGGCACCTGCCATCCAGACTTAGGCAGGTCCATTCTGTGCAGATGTTTCAGTACTCTATTTCAAAAGCTAAAAATACTCAACTGAGTGTGCAAAATGCCAGTTATAGCTTATCGCAACTTATTATAATTTACTAACTAATACACATATCTATAACAAAAATCAAGATTTATTAAATACAAATGTACCCAATTAATATTCAGTAGCCACTATAAAACGTAATATGCTCTTGGAAATATGTGGGGGTATAAGCTGAAAAAAAGTCCCCTTAATCCAGTGCGCCCAAACAAGGCTTCAGCTTGGATCCCCCAGGTCCAAAATTGTTGTGATGCCGTAGGTGTCCATGTGTTATCAGCAGTGTAAGGCTATACAAATTGTTGTGCCTCTCAGTGTATGCTGTCACTACGAACATCTTGCACCCATCTACTATGTGCTGAATTGTCTCTGAGGCTTCTTTCCACAGTCTGCACCTAGAGTCCAATCGGGAGTGGTAGACCAATGCTCCTTTGATTTGGTGCTAAGTGACTGTTCCTGTGCTACTAGGAGTAGTGTATCAGTGATGTCTTGCATAATATATATTTAGTAATATATATTATTAAACAACTCAGCTCAATAAGGAGCCCATTGCTGTGCCTCAAACCAGTATATATTAAATTATGTGTCTTAACAGCACATTAACTGGTAATGTTTTTGAGCTGTTTAGTAGAAGTCTCTGACCACGGTACAGCATGTATATTAAATATGCAGGACTTATGAAGATCCATAAAACAAACAGACCAATAAATAAAACAAATACAGTTAATCTCCTTCATTTATTTGTGTCTCCGAACAATTGTCTAAAAGTGAAATTACTCTAAGTTGGCCAACATTTTTTAATCTTGTCCACGCTACAGTTGTTAGAAACATAATGAACTTTGAGAGTTTGTGATAAGTGAAAGTTTGTTGGGAGATCTGCAATTATTATTCTTAATATTCACTATATAATCCAACAATGGAGACTTGCACAGAGGTTCATGCTGTTATTCATTAATCTGTAAATGTTCAGTATTTGTAAAGGGAATTGCACACAACTGGCCAGAGTAACCAAACTGGGAAAATAGAGAATCTCTCCGGTTCAGCTATTACAGCCCATAAAAATTGCAATTCCCCAGTCATTTATTAACAATCCCCAGTTTACAGAATACTGTGAAATTTGGAATCTGTTGGAGGTGTTTATTTTTGTCCCAGTAGGCTTGTACGATGCATCAGTTATATTAATTTTTTGGTTATGAGCTCTGGATCCTTAAGAGAATAATATTCAGCATAGATGAAGTCTTTGGTGTGCATCGGGATTGGAATGAATGTTGTAGGTTGTAATATACGTGCTGGGGGTTAGGAAACTAATTGATGTTAGGGATTGAGTTATGGCGTTCATAATTAGTATATTAGTGTTATACAGATGACTTTGCAATTAATACTGCTTGAATATGCATTGGTGGAAGCCCTACATATTGCGTCATTCATTGTATGTTAGTAGTTTTTTTTAAAAATGCGTTGAGTGTATTGGAGGGTTGTACAAGGGTTTGGAAAATCTGTGATGGTTTAAATAATATGTTGATACTTTGTTGAGTCAAACTAGTTTCTGAGAAACCTTTGTGGGTTTGTTACTGTATGATTGTGTTATAAACATGGGGATTCAATAATGTCTGTCATATGTGATGTGAATATAATTTCATGATGATCCCATGATTCAAGCCCATCTCAGTGTCAGATTTTAATATGCACCAACACAATCCATGTACATAATAGTTATTACATCAAAAACAAAAAGGCAATATTTCAGTCACCCTGGAAAGGAGGACGAAAGTCATCATTATGACCAAAATCATGCCTTTTCATTGTTTGGTATAGTAAATATCACATGCTTTATAACCTGAATTACACACCAGACCCCTATGCAAAGAGAAAGGGAGATGTAGAAAAACATATAGAGATGGTGAGTGATTGTATCCCTTGTACAGAATGTCACAGTGTCCACAGGGAAAAGACGAAGTTGGGTAGCGTTTTGGTCATAAAGATAGCACACTAATTTGCCATAAATTCAGAATCTGATGATAATGCCTATGATAATGGTAATACAATATGCTTTTGGCACATTGGTTCTGGTCAGGGAATAGTATAATGGGAATATAATATGTTGTGAGAACATGGCTATGGGTCAGAGAATGGTATTAAGGATGTGATATATTATGCATACATGAGATAATGCCAGTACTTGTTGATGGAGGCAATCATTTATTTGGGGGTGTATTTGTTCAGATTTTTGCTTGATGTCAGTGAGGTCCGGTATTGTTGGACCACGGGGCTTGGTTCATATTGCTCAGAGATTATCTATTTTTACGTTTTTGGGTTTAAGCACGTGTTGGATATTTGAGATAATATTTGTTGGGTGTAACCATTTGTGTCAGTGTTTGGCATAGACAAAATCAAATGTTTTTGTGGTTTGATTTTTTTTTTTTTGTTAAATTTTATGCTTAGCACATGCTGGATGTTGGTTAGATTATCTGTAGTCGGGTGCATGGCTTAATGTCATTACTATGGAGATATTCTCTTGATTGGCACGTGTATTGCAGGTTGATTGAATTTCAAGCAAAGAGAATTATTTTATTGCAATTTAAATGCTAAGTATTTTAGGAGACAATTCTTTGTGGTGTGAGGCATAACACAGAGAAAACAGCATGTAATTATAAGATTACAATTTTGTTCTCTGGCTGTAGTCCACAAATGGACAATGACTTTCCTGGCAACTAGGTGGTAGTTATGTCTGGAGAGAGTAGATGTATTTCAGGTGGTGGAGTTTCTGTTCAGTATTACTTGACTTCGAAGGTCAAAGTGTGGATACAGGAAATAGGGTTTAGGTGATAGAGTTCTTTCCATATATTTGAAGTTTTATTCTCATTGAATCTGTTTTGACATTTAGGTGTAAGTTTTTATTTTTTTATTTTTTTTTCTACTGAGAGGGTAGTCTATAGCAGAACAATATGGTTTGTGCTAGATGTTAAGAAGGTGATTACAATTGGGAATTTGGTTAATAGAATGATCAGATTTCCAGAAATTCTGCATCGTGTTAGCAAACTATGTGCTTTGTGTCTGTTTTATCGGTGTTCTTAATTACAACTTTTTGTCATTTTATGTCTTGGTTTCTGATGTGCCTGTCTACAAAGGTTAATGAGATGGTGGGAAACAATGCAATTTTATGATTAGACCCTGTAAATCAATTATTCAATTTAATGTTGAAAGAATAGTAGAGAGGATATACCTTCTTAATGATGTATTGTAGTATAGTGATAAAATAAATATATATATATATATATATATAATGTATCTGATTTGGAGTACAGTGGATTGTACATTTAAGTTTTTAACTTGTTTCACACACACATATATACATTTATTTTATATAATATTTTATCTGAAATTTTGAGATATATATTTTCTCAAAATGAAACACACTACTTATATATAATTTAATACATATATATATATAGTATCTGATTTGGAGTACAGTGGATTGTACATTTAAGTTTTAACTTGTTTCGAAAATATATATATATATATATATATATATATATATATATATAATTTAATATATAAGTAGTGTGTTTCATTTTGAGGAAAAAAAAAATAGATATAATAAAATAATATCAGAGTTGCACTCAGGTCTTGTGAGTGTAGATATATATATATTTTAATAATTAGGAGACTTTTAGGATTTTGAGATGTACGTGAAAGATTTATTATTTAATAGTGGGCTTGAGCTATATTTTTATAGTATCCTTGTGCATTGTAGAGAGAAATCAATGAATAAATTGTGCTGGCTATTGTCTTCCATTAGAGTCATGGGTGAAATCAGCTGTTGATTTAAGAATCGGTTCAGGTTTTGGGAAATTATTCTGCCCTAGGTAGCCTTGTTAGGTTTCTTGTCTGTCTTTACAAAACGTTTCTTTTTCAGAAAAAGTAGATTTAATGTCCATGCTGGTACCACGGGATTCAGTCAGAAATTGTATTCTTTGCTTTTGTATTTTGTTTTGTTTTTTTTATATTTAGTAGTAACGTGTATTATGTCTCTTGTAAGATGCTGCATAGCCTGGGAACATCGATGAGGAATGATTTCACATTAAGAACACGGTTTGGGGTTCTTGTTAGGTGGTCCTTTGTTGGGACATGAATTTCCATCAATAAGTATTTTGTGCTTGCTGCTAGATTTTGAGAGAAACAATTCCTTGTCAATAGTTGCGATGACGGTTTTTAACATTGGTGAAAATAGCCATAGACTTGATGTTGGAAAAGTTTTGAGAATCCTAACTTTAGTGTTTGAAAATAATAATCTCACCATAGTCCCTGCTCGTGGCATAAAAAAAAATAGGAAGCAGGGGATAGGGGTCAAGCTGAGAACATTCTGTCGTTAACCGATTCTGCACTTGATGTTGGACTTGGTGTTCTTGCAAAATTTGATATGTTTGTGTTGGTTGCTCAGAAGATAATTTTAAGTTGGAGATAGATGTTGGAGGTAGCTGTTGAAGCATAGAACACCGGAAATGTATTTACTATTAGGTTAGTTCGATGTTCTTACAAGATTGACGTAAAACACGTAGACATCGAGGGACAATAAAGTGACTATTGGATTCAGAACTTATGATCCTATACTCCTATTTTCTAGGAACTGAGGAGATAACCCTATGACGTATATACAAAGTAAATTGCGTTAAGCTGAAAGCTATAATATCAAAGTTTGGAAAATAAACAAATTGGACAATGTTTAAAGTTATATTTGGCTGATTTATAATAGATCTATAAAAGAGGACTCTGCCAAATTTGAATTTGTGCTTTTTGCATAAAAAATCTATTTAGGTTTATTTTATTTTTTTTTACTTATTCGTAAACAAATGTTTGTGGTTTCTTCCTTGTACTTTCCTTGTATTTCTTGTACAAAATAGAAGACATACTGGCAAATAACAAGATGCCTTCTCAGGACTGAAATTCCTGCAAAAGTAGTGTAAATCAAACACACAGTCTGTGGATGAATGCCTGCAAAAGCGTAATATTCAGATATAATATTTAATAGGTGGGTAACAATGATCCAAAGAGATTTAACTGTCATTCTGGGGTCAAGAAGGATTTTTTTCCCCTAGTTTTTTGTAAATTTGGAAAAAGCTCTATACTGGGTTCTTTGCCATTTTTTGGATCAACAGCAAAAACAGATGTGAAAGGCTCAACTTGATGGACGTAAGTCTCTTTTGAGCCTATGTTGACATGGACATTGTACGCAAGATGTGTCATTCAAGAAAAAAACTCTACCTAAATTACATGTAACTTATTACCATACCTATATAGCATGTATAGTCCCTGTTACATCTGCTTAGTATTAAAAAATCATGTGCAATTTAAGAATCGTGCATCGTTTTATAACTTTGGCTCTTGGTTTTTAGTTTGTCTAATTCACTAATAAACAAACCCTATGTTGGGTTCCTAAAAGTGTCGTAATGATAAATGGCATGGAATCTGTGCTGCTGTAGGTGAGGAACTGACTTTTGCAAGTATTTAATATGTATTATTACTTAAAAATCTCAAGCAACTCTACTGGGGGTGAGGATAGTTTCCGATGAGCAATTTGATCAAGGGTGCAATCTGTGATTTTTAAAGAAGTTGAAGCCGGCGCACATTTTTAGTTCCCTACTTTTTTAATGAGTCTCTGGTGCTCCTCTACCATAGGGGTGCATATGGAACCAACACGGATGAAATAAAGTATTTTGCACCTTGGGCAGAATAAACTACCGATGCCGTCAGGTCTATAGAACTCGGAATCCAAGGAGAAGTTAGTTAATCTGGCAGATCATTACCTGGTGCCAGCTCTGTCACTTTGCACCAGCTCTTCTTGTAATGTCCCTTGTCCAGACATAAATAATTTAGTAGCAGACAAATGATCACTTGCAGTACGGTAAATTGCACAGTATTGCCTTTCACAAAGTGACGGGTCACTAGTCGCCAGTTGTAGGTCCATGTATATCTGTGGAATCTCCTCATTCTCCACCTGTGATCCCTGACTGCTCCGGTGGACACGGTTCATAGGGAGTAAACTGCAGTTGCTGCAGCACTGGCTCTGCGCCAGAGGACTTTATCTCTCACTACAAATGGCTTCTCCCGCAGTGCTGCAAAGACAAGGTCACCATAGGACCATCATGAGCAAGGTTATATGTGTGACAGGGAGAGACAGAGAGAGAAAGGGGATGGGGACGATTGGTTGCAGTGGTTTTCTAACAATTAAAATCTATTTCTCATTATATTTAGTAATTCTTTGTAAAAATATGGGGACTAAATTAAACAGGTGTAAGTGCAGCAGAAGAGAGAATGAGAAAAGGAGGGAAATGGGATGAAAGGGGAAGAGAGAGACAGAAAGAGAGGGAATGAAAGAACAGAAGAGAGAGGGAGAACGAGAAAGAGAGGGCGAAGGGGTAAAGAGAGAGTGAAAGGGTGTGGGTAGTAAAGAAGAAATGAAGAGAGAGAAAAGGTGAGAGAGCAAAAGATGAAGAAAGAGGGAAGTAAAGAGTGGGGAGAAAGAGAGGGTGAGAGAGAGACAGCTAGAAAGAGAGATATTGAGAGAGACTCGGCAATAAGAGAGAAACACAGAGAAAGAAAAAGAAAATGAGTGGAAGAAGGGGAGAGAGTGAGAGTAACGAAGGAAGAAAAAGAGGGAAGGAGGGAAAGAAAAAGATGTCAAAAGCAAGAACAGGGAAAGAAAGATAGCAAGGAGAAAGAGAGGAGAAGAGATAACTGAATGAGTGAGCATAAAATTTAAAAATACATTAAATAGTGATTAATGTAACAAAGAAAAGGAAGAAGGGAGAAAAGACTGAAAGATAAAGAATAATTTAATGAGAGAAGGAAAGAAATAAAGGACAAACAGAGAAGCAAAGGAGTTAAAGGTAGACAATGATAAATAAATATATAGATTGTGTGCATTATCTGAATGGAGTGATCCCATACTGTGCGTTGGTGTCACTATCCTTGCAATTATTCCCCGTAATAAACAGGTAATAAGGCATAGGCTGCAAATTAACCTCTACACGACACAAACGCTAAACATTAACCCCTACAATATCCCACAACTAGCTGTTAAGCGCTATATTACCTTAACACTAACATTAACACGAAACCTAGAAATATAAGGTCTACAAAGGGAACATGCATACTGTATTAGGGAAATATAATGCCATTTCTGTGCTATATAGGACTACTCTGAGCAGGTTAGGGTGGAGGAGAGTTAAGGGAAATGTAATGTTAGCAGATTCAGAAAGAGGGAATCACAGAGGAGAGGGAGGGGAATCTGTCACTGCGTCTCTGCTGCCCATCCGTCCGTGGCAGGGTTTTTCGCTCAGCGCCATTTTAGAATGTTGATTCACTTGCAGAAAATGTGTCTGATCATTAACTCTTCATGAATGTGTGTTGTAACATGTTAAAAAGAGAGAGGACTTTGCTTCAATACACATTAACCCATTCACTGCCAAAATAACATACGCATTTCTACTTTCATTTTGTAGTTCAAAGCTCCACTTACCTTTCTGATCTGGAAATTTATTTTAGGCTGTCGAGAAGTGAATATCTCTGACTCATTCTATTACCGTACATCTCTGCAAGAGGCCTTAAAGGGGCACTGTGAGCACCATAACCATTATTGTAGGAGGGGATTGTAGTGCAGGGAGTATTTGGGTTTTTCTAGTGGTTCCTAAAGCTCAGACCCTGATCTACTACTTCCATAATTTAAAGGTTTCCCTTTCGCATGATCTGTACATGTGGGGAGTGTTGAGCTAACCCATCCCAGCCTATCATCGCCATCCAAGTTTGGACAACTTTGGACAGAAAATGAGGAAGTGACACTTCCTCATTACCAGGGCAGCAGCACAGGGGCTGGGTTTTGAGTGCTGGGACAGCCCCCATCCCAGTTTTTTAACACTGCTCAAAACAAATTTGTCAAAAAATAAAGGGGATGGCAACCAAAGATTCATTGTTTCATATCCACCATTATGAGATATTGAGACTATGGTACTTAATGTGTCCCGAATCTAGACATGATACAAAATGCAACTCTGGATTCTCAATTAGAAAAATGTGTCGCCCGTACAGCATTGCTGTTATGCATGATCTTATAGCAGCCAGATTTATTTACTATTCAAATATGTTAAATTTTCTATAGAATTTTGTTACAGCATGCAACAAACGTAACTACAGTAAACCAATGAAATTCCATTTCATTAGTACTACAAATCAAGGTTAGTACCAACATTTTTATTCTCACCTTATAAAAACAGGTCTAGCCCTGCATATGTGGGATAACTGATATCATTACTAATGCATGAACATTGCCCATTAAAGTTTAATTCAAGAGACCAGTTGGAGTCTTTAGCCACCATGTCAGTTTCAAGGCCTTTGCATATTTTGCAAACACTTCCTGTAGGCAGCATGCCCGCATGGTGTGCAGTTATCTTTAGAATACGAGAACAGGATATGTATTTACCTGAAGCTGATAATGTTTAGTCCAACGTCTCTGGCAGACCAAGGTCTGCTGGTGGAAGATTCTGTGCAGTGTGCTTCCCAGCTCCATAGACCGTTCGACCACAAAACCCAGAGATGGTCTGACGATTGCCTTGGTGTTCCAGGCCTGCATGTGGAGGAGAAACCACTGATGCTCGAAGCTAACCTCTGAAGTGAGAAAATCCATCTGATGAGATGACGGTCTGCTTTTGATATATTTGTAAAAAATAGTGGGCCAAACTCAGACTGAATGGAAGACAGATGAACTGGCAAGGGTAACCCTACCACCAGAACTGAATATAAAAAATGACAGTCAAGGGTTATTGTAACCAAAAGATACACACGTCCTTGAGATCTAGGTGTGCAAACCAGTCATTCCTAAGCAGTAGGTCCCACAGAAAATGGATGCCTTACATATTGATGTGTCTGTGCACTATGAACGAGTTGCGGTGATGCAAGTTTATGACTTGAATCTCCAGTTTTCTTTTTTTTACCAGGAACAGGTTGCTGAAGAAGCCACCCTCATCCTCAGTGAATTAAACGGCCCCACTGGAGAATAGTTACTGAATTTCCCAGTCGAGGGATCTCTGTTCCTCTTAGGTCTAAATTGGTAGAGGAAAGGATGCCTGAACCAGATGGAATGAAACTCTACCACATAGCCTTGCACTGCCTCTGTCAGTTCCCTCTGAGTGGTGAAGCCCCAGTTCCTTGGATCCCAATTCAGAGAGTTTGGAGTCAATACGAAGGAAGGCCATTTTGCTTCGCTCAGTGCTAAGGGCTGCATTTATATTTCCCATCAGGCAAATGAAGCTTAGGGCCTACTCTCTAATACAATTAGGGTCAAGTTGTGTATCCAGTGACAAGGCTAGGTCTGGGAAATAGAACTTCTTAGCCAATGATCTCAACAAGTCAAAGCATTTATCCTGCTTGGCCTTTAAACGCTTCTCAAATCCCTGTGTTGGATATCCTCTTGTCTGGGACATGAATACCACAACGATAGAATCGAACTCCGTAGTCTGGGCATTTGGCCCTGTGGTGATTTTGAATCTTGTTATCCAACTGCTTTCATAGCCAATACTGATCATATCTGGATAGATGTTTAATAAGGGACCATTCTGAAGATCTTGTGTGTCGAATGTACCTGAGATCAAAACTGCATTCCTAACTCTATATGTCCCTCTGCCCCTGCACATCCCCCTAGTGAATAAACGGTTAAAAAAACTTTTTTCACTTATATGATTTTAGTGCTGAGGTCTTCGGCATCTCCAACACCAGTGGTGGGGTCAACCTAATGTGCGTGAGCGGCAATGCTCATTGATTTCCTATGGGGATTTCAAAGATGCTGGACGTCCACATGCAGTGTTGTTTCATGGAGTTAGACCCGGAAGTGCCTCTAATGGTTTTCTGGTAGAATAGACTAGAAGCAGTCTTAACCTTGCAATGTAAACATTGCAGCTTCTCTGGAACTGCAATGTTTTACATTGCGGGTTTAAGGGGACAGAGGCATTGCACCCAGACCACTTCAACTAGGTGCTCTGGATGCCTATAGTGTCCCTTTAAAGGAATAAAGTTGTTCACCAAATCTAAATTAAGCAGTCATGAATCAGAATGATGTAACAGATATGAGCAATACTCTGACCTGTGCAACCATCAAGGAGCAGTAAAGAAAGAGGAGATGTTTATCTAATGCGAGCCTTTTATAGCCTCCTAATGTTTTTTTGATTGGTCAATAGTTCATGTTCTGATCTGCCTGCTATTAAAGTACAGTAAAGAGAGACTAGCACAATATGAAGTCTCCTGTCATGCAAAATTCACCTTGTTGTTTCAGCTTTCGAAGCTGCAAACCAAACAGACCAGCAAATCCACCATCCTTCTATCCATTGTTATCTCTGAGTCTCAAGGGTTTGCATTAGAGGTTGAGACAACCACTTCTTAAAATAGCAACCTTGTATATAGAGTTACACAAAAAGACAGATGCAGCACACAAATAATTGGAGATTACGAGCAGAGCTACACATATCACTTAAGATTACTGAGAGATGATCCTTGTTCATAAAAAGCTTACAGTCTGAAGACAACTGTCTATGTTGCAACAATGCTGCTTATTTCAGTTTTCCCAAACTTGTTATTTAATTGGCCAAGCACTAGTGGGCATCCTTTAAAGCAACACTTGAAGCAGTTTAACAACTTCATCTTGAAGTTGTTATAATGCCTGCAGTCCTGAAAGCTTGCAGGATGACTCAACCCTACACTTGGCACTGGAGAAATGAGTAATGTGTTCATTTTTAATTTATTTCATTTTTTTACATGGGGGGTGGGAAGAACTAATTGATGAGGGGCATCAGGGCTGTAACATTAGGAATATAGATTTTTATTTCTAATGCTACAGTGTTCCTTTAACTCAAGGAGAAGCAAAACCAAATCATCATGGTTATATGAACACCACAAGTATCACACATCAATCGTTTCCCATTATTGTGTTGTAATCAACAAACCAGTGGCGTCTACCAGTCTAGGCATCCATTAGAAAAAACTGAGGTTACAGACCAAAGATAATGCTGCCAAGAAATGAAGATATTATTTAAATCCCTCTTGTGGCCATAACTGGTGACGCACAAAAATGAAGAAAGATATATTAGTCGTGGTACCTCCCAAATCTCAAATCTCACTTGTAATAAATTATTCAATTTTCCTGTATATAAATGTACAATAGACAAAAATGAGACTGGTTTCCAGTTGCCCAATTTTTGCCCTTTGCATATTGAACTATACACATCAGAGCATCCATTTTGTTTACAATTTCTCACATACCCACGGCCATTTTGTGTTGTAAAAATGGTTTTCTAACAGAATAGTGAATAGCAACCTTGGATTCTGTTTCTTAGTAAAAACCAAACCAAAAAAAATATAGATTTAAGAAAGACAAAATTACATCCTAAAACAAGATTACTGGTTCATAAAAATATAATTCCCATAATGCCTAGCAATACCAAATGCTTGCTAGCATTGCTAAGGAAAGCGTTACTTGTTGTGCTGACAAAAGTGAAGCTGTTTTTAATTCCCATTACATTAGTAGACATATTGCATATTATATCCTTTTCATTATTCAATAGATTGCTTTGGGCTCCGATAATTTAATTCACAGCTGAGATAATAACAGCCACAGTCAGAATTATTATATTGATCTAAGGAATTAAAGAACACAGCAGCTATTCAAATCAAACTGTAAATTGACTGAAGAGACTATAGCACATATTTAGACATAAATAAATAATAATTCATACTAAACTAAGTTTACTGCCTCGATAGTCTGTCAATCCAATGTTCTCCCATAAGAAGGCAGTGGGAGGCTAGTGCGCATGCACGGCAGAACGCCACAATGCACCAATCAGATCTGACTGAAAGAGTGGAGTTTTAGTCCACTATTTTGGTGGAAGCTTCTCTAGTGACTGAAGAAGTGGGGGATAGGGGACATGGAGATGAAGTGGCCTTTGATTTGATAGATGTTGGCCTAGGTTGAATGGCTGACGTCCCACATAGTGGAAATATCTCTGAAAGTGATGCAGACCGTTTTGCAAGTTTTTTGGCTGTTTTTGACATAATTAAATCCGCTAGGTTTTTTCATCTGTTGTTTCTTTCCCTGACCATTATTTTTTAATGTATTATGTTTTTTTGGTTGTTTTTTTTTAAATGCAACCAATTTATCAGTCTTTCAATCACTTGTTCTGCCAAAAAACGTGTCCTTATTCACTTTTGAATCAACAGCAAAAACAAATATGAGGAAGGCTGAACTTGATGGATGCAAGTCTCTTTTCAGCCATGTAACTATGTAACTTTGTATTTTTCTGCAGTCTTTTCTGAAATAGATATTTACTTTTTAGACAATTTTAGAACAATTTTATAAATATGAACATTTATTTATTTTATTTATTTCTTTATAAAATATTTTACCAGGAAGGATAAATTGAGAGTTCTCTCGTTTTCGAGTATGCCCTGGGTCCACAAAACATTGCATTGATACAATAGGGTACAATAAAATACAAAAACAATGTTAATACACAATATATATACAATTTTACATATTGGAGGACTGCTTTAAAAAAAAAAAAAAACACTTTCCAAAACACTTTGATAAATCTTGCCGAATGTCTTGAAATTGTTAAACGAAACAAAAATTGCAAAATAAAAAAACGTTTGCGGTCTCTGCTTTCCAGCCTCTGGTGCAGAGAATGTGTGATCAGTTTTATTGTCATTATAATATTACATGACTGGTGCGAATTTTCCAAAACTACACAACCTGTGTGGTTCCTATATTCCCTAAATAACCTGTCGTTAGAAATTCGGCACACCTGGTAATAAAATTGCTCTGGGTGCTCAGAATTCCAATTTGTATTTTGGTTAAAGGGGTGTTACTTTTCCCATTACCACTGCCTGAATGCTGTATTGCTAACTAAAAAGGTTATTCACTAAAGCAGGAATTCAAAGTGCTTTTCACATTTAAGGCTAGAGTAGACAAATTTGTCCAGGTTCGGCTCTACTGACCTAAATATGAAATTCACTTTGAATCCCAGGCTGGTACCATTTTGAGATATAGTCACGTAGTGCCGAAATACAAATTATTTTAATAACATAGAGAACAAAATAGGGCTGAATTGAAGAATTTAGGGCAGTAATGTTGAATTTAGGGCAGCAAGCCACAGTACCTAAACATCAGACGTGTAGGGTATAATTTATCTTAATCTAATTTATCAGACGTGTAATTGTTCCTTAGTGGCCCTTTAACCTCTTAAGGACCAAACTTCTGGAATAAAATGGAATCATGACATGTCACACATGTCATGTGTCCTTAAGGGGTTAAAGGGACACTCCAGTCACCATAACAACCTCATCTAAATGAAGTTGCTATGGTGCCAGGAGGCCCCCAGGCACACTCTTGCCTTAAGGGATTAAGTTGTTCTCCAGCGCCAACCCACAGGTGCCCTAGGAGGCATCCAGTTTCAAACACTGAATTCTAGGGATGCCCCATCATATGTAAAATATACATTTCTTTTCCTTATTACTTGCCCTGTTGAAATCAGATTTTTTAAAAAGGCTTTTAGTTGCCTAAAGCCTAAGAGTAAATGGCAGCTGTATTCACATATGAAGGTATATGTGCATGCATAAGGACGACTGCGTGTTTATGAGCAATTAAATTGACCAATTATTTTTAATGACTGGCATATAAAAAATAAACAAGCCTGCTTTCAATATTATAATATAAATAAAATGATAATATATGACAAATTAAATACATAAGAAAGATGACTGTGCAGAATAGTCTCAAATCCCAGTGAATAAGATTTTGAGAATGAACTTTATAATTCACTATGTATACAATGGTGAATTGTGCATTCCATGGTGTGTTTAATTTATAGAAAGACTTGCAGGGGTAGTTCCTAAATTCAATTCATACTGGCCATAAAAATGGAGTGATATGCTTTTAATTAATCTTACTTAATGCAGTTTTAGCATAGATTAGAAAATGAATTGTTCCACTTCCTAGGTGGTTTTCTAATGTTGATTGGAGAGCCACTTGATTAGATTAGTTATTCAGAGATAAATGTGATTGATGTTATTTTAAGCGCTTTCCCTTGGAGATTTTAACAATGAAATTACACAATTGATTCCTCTGCTAGGAGGAATCCTCTTGCTGAAAGGAGATATAAGCCCAATGTAATCTTATTGATAATTTGTATTTGATAGCTCTAACCACTGGCTGTGTTTATTAGAAAAATATAAGCAAACAAAGTGGCTTCCCTGTAGTTTACTTAAATTAAAGGATGATATTTTGATGGTTGAGAATTAGACCGTATCTTCAGAGACGAGCGTACTCACTAAACATCACATTTCAGGAATTTAGGCTCGGCTGATAAACCAGCTCGGTATTTTAAACGTTTCAAAAAGTCAGTACTTTCTGAGCCGAGTTGTCTTTTGTTGAATTACACCGTTAGTTCTAAAGGATCTTCAATTGGCAATCAACACAAGTCAGAGGAAATGTATTTGGCTAAAAGGACAGGGCTGCATCTAGGAAAGGAATAATGGCACTCGGGTTCTAGGAAGGATACCAGCACCCCTTAACACTTAGCACATGGCTGTTAAATGGATCCAAGCTTGGCCTAGTATCTTAAAGGTGCCCAGCCCCATCTTACCCCCTAGCTGACTGCCCGAGGTTTATTTTGGTTAATTGGGCTATGGCTGCACCTGCATATTAATTTGACATTTAAAGATTCTAAGATGGGGATGGGCTAATGGTAGATCCCCAGATGTTGTAGAGCGGCAACTGCCATGACGCTTTGCCGTCCTAAACATCTGTTCTTGATGTAATATGCCCAGCCCTGTTTTAAGGTGTCAGGAAATCCTGGTGAGGGGTGGGGGGGAAGGGAGCCTGACCGCCATGTCTATTTTGGACCTTAGTTAAAAAAAAAAAAAAGCCTATTATTCAGTTATTTATCCCTAAATATGAATCTAAAGTGTGAGACTTGACTATGCCATGAAGGCAGGTGCTATTTTCCTTGCTCTGCAACCTAAAATTTGCCCCATTTACCAGAAATTGAATTCCTAAAATCTGAGGCCTACTTTGGCATTCGAGCAACTCCATATATCTGCAGTACACCACTTTTCATTTTTAAAATGCACAGTCAAACTTTTCTTTAAGCCATCAATTCAGCATGCAAACAAGCGAATGTTCTATAGGATATCCTGGATCATTGCAGCGAATCCTTTACTACTGAGCGTAAACCTTGTGTTTATAACTGTTGACGACTCTTACTGTATATTCTTATCTTACCCATAAAATGAGGTATGCATGATCACTGTCTGGGTGAACATTTCAAGTTACGGTATTCTTGTAAACCGTTATATTATATTTTATGCTTACATTGTACTTCATTTATATGCCTAAATAGAAAAAGATTGACAAAAAAAGAAAAGAAAAAGAAGTCTTGGTGATCTTGGATCACGAGTTAAGTAAAGTTATAACTAGGTAGTAATTTCTCGATATCTTGTATGAACATTCCCATAGATTTCTAAAAGAGCGCATAAACAGAATATGCATGTGTTCAGCCTGAATTAGTTTAATTTACTAAAAAAAAAAAAGACTGAAGACAAAAAGATCATCTCCATATTGCACTGAAAATAGGGGTATCTTTAGCTTGAAATGTTCATTTAAGGTAGTGTGCTGTCTCTTAGGAATGAGGTATCTGTAAGTAGCAGTCATTGGAAGATGTATTTGAAAATGTAGGAACTAATTTACAGTATAAAGATTTTTTTTCCTAAACTATGTTCGAGAGGAGAGTAGATGGAAAATATTCAGGGGCAAACCTGAGAATGAGTTCTCAAGCGTTAGTTTTTTGAACAAGGTGAAATAATGAATAGAGAACAGCTGTCGTTCAGACAGGAAAGTATAGTGCTGAAAAAATATTTTGTACCAGGTCATTCGGGATTCATGCATGTAGTGTTTGGGCGAATTTCCTCCATGCGATCGTTTTGGAAAACACGAATGTTTCTCTGTTTATGATTTCGACGAACCAAAAAATTGGTTAATTAGTGTACTGCAAAAGGTAAATATTATCAATATCTGTACATTTGATTCATTTTCGCACCATTTGGTTCGCAGTAAAAAGAAATCTATATATTTTACATATTTGCTATATTTATAAAATATAAATATTGTTTTTTTTTTTGTTTTTACTGCTCCTCTTTTTCCCCCCTCTAAGGTGACTTCTCACTAGATCCATAAATATAATCAACATTTAGTGTCTGTCCCCACTTAATGTATCATATTTTAGAGAATGATAAGTCATCAGAAAAAAAAAAAATACAGCAGTAATTCATGCCCACGTGGGAGTGTAGAAAACTAGATTTAAGTTTTATCTGTATTTAGGTAATAAGCTCTATAAGATGCAACAGGAAATGCTATATGAGAGTAAATAAGAATATAGCCTTAGAGAGGGAGAAGAAGAAAAAGACAAAATATTGTGAGGATGAGAATCATGATTTGTGGTGGCTCAGAGATATTACAAAAATGGAGAACCTGAGTGGGAACGTAAAGTCAGCTGTGCCAAAAGATGGATGAAGGATAATAAGTTAGAAATTAATTTTGGATTTATCCACATACGGCGGTCTAGGACACTCTGGCACCGCAACCACTGCAATAGTTATTGGGCTTGAAGCGTTCCTTTACCTTAAATATATTTATGTCCGGGGACCTTGGGTTTTTGTTTGGGGGGTGGCGGGAATGTTTTCTGTTGACCAGTTTTTGTAGTTGACCTTCTGTATTTGTTTACATAATGTCACTGTTTGGAATTTTATCTTCACACACAATTTTGTTATAATCAGCAAATTCTACATCCTCAGCTGTCAATAATGCAGGTAACTGAAAGCATAGCAGATACAAAGTTAGATGTGTCCTAGCCCATGCCTGTGGTTTAATGAGTTCAATAAAATGTACAGTTTGAAATCTTTCAAGGCTATTTCAAATCCCTTGTTTTAAAGAAACAATGCATCATAAGGCATACAAATGTACATTCCTAATGCTATAGTGTCCTAGTCACAGTGTAGGTGACTCCCCCCCTCTGCCAGGGTTAACTGCCTTTACTTGCCTTTTCTCCTGCACCACACTACTCTCCCTGTGGTCACCCCACCTCCTTGCTAAGATCATCAATCTTGATGATCTCAGCCAATCCAATGCTTTCCCATAGGAAAGCATTGAGAGGCTAGAGCACATGTACGGCAAGCCTGCACACTCTGCCAATCAGACGGTCTCTGAGTTTTATTTGGCTACTTTGACAGACGTTCTGTCAGAGTAACAGTCACTATAGGCATTTAGACCCTACAATGTAGACTTCGCCTTTCCTGCAGAAGGATAATGGTTTTTATTTGTAGGGTTAAAGATGAAGTAATCTGTTTTTAATGAGGCACTTGTGAATCGAAGTGTGGGGTTGCTCAACCAATGTAGTTATAGTTATTTGAATTTTACCAGCAATGTGTGTCTCGCATTTCAAGGGACTGCATCTCTCTCTCTAAATATAGTGTTTTATGTTTTCAAGTAGTCTTATTCATCTGTTACTTCTCCATCACAGATTGCAGATTTAGCTATGACTGCTATACATTTGTTAATGTTTTGTGTGTTTTCCACTGATCTTGGGCTTCTTTGTCTCCATTTTAACAGTACGGCAGGTCAGACAGTTACCGCGTTGCCACCACGCAGGACAATCAGGATGAAAAATCCCCAAAGAAGGGCAAGGGGATACAAAAAAAAGAAATGGATGAACTGAAGAAAGAGGTGGCAATGGTAGGTAAAGAAAAGTCTGGACATTAATGGGTTGGCAGCATGTTGAGATAACTGACTTTTTTAAGGAGAGGAATGGAAGTATACTTGTATGCAAAATGGTGTGTGAGAACAGAGGTGAATTGGGGCATGTTAAAATGTGTCAATAACATAATTTTGCTAAAGTAGTTTAAAGATCAGTTCTGTATGAATGTGAAGAACATCTGCATGTGTACGTATGTGACATCACTCTAAGAGGCCAACATGTATTAATGGAGATTGTAAACAGTGTGGAATACACAGTGTGTGCAAAGTAAGAGTGTAAAAAGTTCATATCTGTTGCATGAAGTTAAGTGCTTTTTATTTTGTTAACCTAATTTCTGTTCTTTTCACAGACAGAGCACAAAATGTCAGTGGAGGAAGTATGCCGGAAATACAACACAGATTGTGTGCAGGTCAGAGACGGACTCATGTGGCGCAACACACCAAACATTAAATAGAAAATATAGTTTGCTTAATCTTTGGTAGTACTCTCCAAAAGAATAGAAAATATATGTGTACACACTATCAGAATACTTATATGTATTAGTGCACTACATGTGTTAGAGGCAGTCAGCGTTTTGCCCCACAGTGGAAAAAGACGTCTTCGTCAAGATATGTATAATATATTCATGCAATTACATTGTTCTTTAAATTCTTATTTTATTATATTTCGTTTAGACTTAAAAATTTGTGCTTTCTGATCCTATTGAAGACTGATTTCTCTATATGGGCTTAAAATATTGAGGGCCTAAAGGATATGTGACGCTTTAATACATTTATACTGGGGGTTTCCCATATCCTATCGAACTACACTGACCATGATGCTTTGTCAACCACTAGAATAGCAAATCATTAATAGAATTTGAAGTTCTAAAATATCTCGGGATCTACCTTCTGGTCAACCCTGATTTAGACTTTCTCATACCTGGAGTGTTCATGATTATTTCCTTTTTCACATATATTTATGAACACAATCATATGTTTGCTAACATACACATACAGCTTCTTCTGTGTTTTATCGTGTTAGTGTTTATTTCTCTCTCACCCTCTTTATATTTGATTTTTTAGGGGTTGACAATCAGTAAAGCAGCAGAGATTCTGGCCCGGGATGGACCCAATGCACTTACTCCCCCACCCACCACCCCTGAATGGATAAAGTTTTGCCGTCAACTGTTTGGAGGGTTCTCCATTCTTCTGTGGATAGGAGCCATTCTCTGCTTTCTGGCATATGGAATCCAGGCGGGCACAGAGGACGATCCAGCAGGAGACAATGTAAGAAGGATAGTTACCTGTCTCTGTATGTACAGAAAATTTTAGGGATCCTGCTGATGTACCTAAAAACAAAGATATAAGATACTGCAATAATGCCTGATATAGGAAAAAAAACAGTTGCACTCACAAGTTAGAGATGATAAAAGCACCTTATGGGTGCCACCTACGATTTCAATAGGGGGCTAAAGCTCCTCCTTGGGGCTTTTGTGATGTTTCAGCTCACCAAACGATATACCGGAGGTTTCATCAAAAGGATACTTATTAACAAATAAAATTAATTACACAAATAGTGTTAAAAATGCTGGTCCATAGCTTTTCGTGCTCAAATGAGACCTTCCTCAGGGACCCATGTAGATAAAAGCAATGACAACAATGTAATAAAACCTTACAGTTTAAATAACCCTTTCCTACAGTCATTATATAGGGCTAACCCAAAAAAAGTCATTGGTGGAGTTGTGGGCATCTTTACCTTATACATACGGATTGGTTGGTGTATTTCTTCCTGCAGCTGTCTCTATTTCCTGTTAATTTCGTTCCCCGCCGACGTTAACAAAAGTCCCGAACTTCTGCCGAAATGACCGTGCGTTCCCAGGTGGGAGATCGTAAACATGCAAACACAGGCTCCCCCTGGTGTTCTCCAAAGTGGAAAAAAAACTTTTTTACCTAAACACAAACTTGTGTTAGTCACATATCTCTGTATACAATTAATTAACTATTGTGCCAAAAATTCGATAGTCAACCAAAAACAATTTACATAAATTACTGATACCATCCCACTGACATATACCTCATATATAGCAGTGAACCGTTTTTGTCACTGATTTTTAAATAATGCTTATGTGTTAATGTTCAAAAAATGTGGTATGAACTAAAGAAAATAATTATCAGAATCAATTACAAAATGTCATTGATCAAAAAACTAATAAATAAAAAAATTAACAATGAACAAAAAAATGTAGCCTCCTTTTGAAATCGTGGGTGGCACTCATGAGGCGCCTTTATCATCTCTAACTTGTGAGTGTAATTGTAAAATAGTTTTTTCTATATCAGGCAATATTGCACTATGTTATAACTTTATTTTTAGGTAGATCAGCAGGATCCCTAAAATTTTCTGTACTATACATTTCTACTGTGGTTGGTTACCACCTGGGAAGTAACCCTGGAGACTGTGTGCCTAGAAGTTAAAGGAGCACTATAGGGTCAGGAACACAAACATGTATTCCTGACCCTATAGGGTTAAAACCACCATCTAGCCACCCTGGTCCCCTAATGCCTCCCTAAATATAGTAAAGTCTTACTTGTATTCAAGCCTGAAGCTGCAGACTTTGTCCCTGTTTCCTGTAGATCTGCCCACTGTCTGCTGACATCATCAGAAGTGGTGGCCTGATCCAATCACAATGCTTGCCCATAGGATTGGCTGAGAATGACAAAGAGGCAGATCAGGGGCAGAGCCAGCAAAATTCAAACACAGCCCTGGCCAATCAGTATCTCCTCATAGAGATGAATTGAATCAATGTATCTCTATGAGGAAAGTTCAGTGTCTGCATGCAGAGGGAGGAGATACTGAATGTTTGGATGTATTTTAAGCAGCCATAACCCAGGAAGGATCTCTAACAGCTATCTAAGGAGTGGCCAGTGAAGTTATCACTAGGCCGTAATGTAAACACTGCATTTTCTCTGAAAAGACAGTGTTTACAGCAAAAAGCCTGAAGGTAATGATTATATTCGCCAGAACAAATTCAATAAGCTGTAGTTGTTCTGGTGACTATAGTGTCCCTTTAAGTTTAGATTTTTTTTTATATTATCACATTTCACTGGTGTCAGGTGGAATTGTCACATCCATAAAATCTATACAAACTTTTTTGAGAAATCAAATATTTAAAACACAGGATTCCAATGATTAATGTGCAAAATAAAGACATCAGGACGGCTGACTACCCCTCTGCTGTGTTTATATAACTTTAGATTTTTCAATAAAACTTGTTTGGTTTTTAAGTGTTTTTTTACTGACACTCTAATGTACTTCCCAGTGCCTGGGTATTGTTTTGTTGAGTGATGTTTCTTCTCGTTTAACATTAATGCCGAGGGTACTGATCATATTTTGTACGGCGTGAAAAACGTGATATACACACAATAGATTTTCCTTCCATATTCATATCTTTCAGTTTTCAGATCCACTAGGCAGCAATTATCTGACTAATTTCTGTAAAGGTGGGTGAGCATATTGTATGGCAGAGATATCTGACAGATACAGTTGCATGTCTGGCATGTCTAACACCTCTTATCAGCCTGGGAAAGATGACAATGTATATGAATTTGAGAACCAAGAATGGCAATTTAAAGAGCTATGTTTCTTTAGGATGTGCAGGGCTATCTACATGCTGCTGTATGGTATTGGGAATGATTGTATCTTGCCAGTTGGGAGTACACCATATTAACTGCAAACTGTTTTTATTCCAGTTATACTTGGGTATTGTCCTGGCCGCAGTAGTGATCATCACTGGTTGCTTCTCGTATTATCAAGAGGCCAAAAGCTCTAAAATCATGGAATCGTTCAAGAACATGGTGCCTCAGGTGAGATGAAATGGGAGTGGGGGTAAGACATGGGGAAAGAAAAACCGCAAAACACAATGAAGGCAGAAAGCACAATTTAGAGGATGTATACGTTGGTAACAGTTACTGAGAGTAAGAAAGAAAAACAAGATTACAAAATGATTAGATGAGTGTGATAGATGAGGAGAATTAAAGATTAAATCAAATCGAGAATTCACGGTGAATTCAGATTTAAAACTAAAATAGCTAAACTGGAAAAATTCTCATACTTAGCTATGCTTCTACTTTGGCTAAGCTGGCCTTAAATTTAAAATTCACTTTGAATTCACTTTAAATTCTCACTTTAGTAAATAACCCTGTTAGAATTATATAGAAATGTGGAAATATGCTCTTATAATTCATGACCAATGACCATCGGACTACCATGTTCTTCATCTCATTCTCACTTCCTTCTTCATTGACTTCCTTCATGACTGGTTCTACTGATTCTCTACACTTCCTTTGCTTCTTCTCTGAGAGCCCATGTCTCTTACTTTCCCTCTGCAAATTTCATGAAGTTTGTCCTATTTTTTTATTTGTGTCTTTTCTGTTTTTGTGGTTTCCATGTCTCAGCATTTTGTTTTTCAGAAATGTCTATATTAAATTATTCCCCTCTGTTTCCTTTTTTTTTTTTTTTTTTTTACTCCAGCAAGCTCTGATTATTCGGGAAGGTGAAAAAATGCAGGTGAATGCCGAAGAGGTTGTAGTTGGAGATCTGGTAGAAATTAAAGGTGGAGACAGGGTGCCGGCTGATCTGCGAATTATCTCAGCCCACGGCTGCAAGGTAATTTAGGACTTCTCTGTGACAAAACCCTGTAATTCCTTGTCCCAGTTATTTTACCTGCATTCGGTAGATTGATCTACTGAACACCGACCACCCCCCAGCTCATTTAACTTCAAAGAAAACCACAAACTTAAGTGCTCTCTCTGTGTGGCTACCGTTTGTATAACCGAACAAAACTTGCGCTGGAAAAAGGCAGCAATCTTGTCTCCTGAAAGCAGGCAGCGGTACTTGGTCATTGAGTGTCTGGAACTCTAACTCAGACACTCGACCCCGTGAATAATGATAGCTTTCCGCGAATGCCTGCTTCTATAATCAACATGCCAGGAGAGCGCTATTCAGTGGGATTGTTCGCACGAACCAGGCGAACAATCGCTACCTATGAGCCAGGGGAACCGTTTGCTATTTTGTTCATTTTGGAACTCCCAAAAGTGACCGACCATTACCAGACGCCACATGTGCGGTGGGTCAAAACTTTAGCCCGGGGGCAATTTGGCTGTGTTCGTGGGATCTGAGTGCTATTTATATATGTTGTGCGCTCTCATGGAATATCGGGGGATATAATACTTGTGGGGGTTTATTTTCTGTACCTCTAGTGCCTGGGAGATAATTAGTTTAAGCAAAATACACACAATTATCTCCCAGACACAGAGACTCCTGGGTGTGTTTTACCATGCTATTGCTGGAGACCCCATGCTGGGATCTGTGTATAAAAGTGGGCTATCTGGCCATAATAAAACACTCCTGTTGTACCCTTCATCAAGTCTCGACTGATGTTTGGGTATGCGAACAAACAAAACTATTGATTTTTCCCACGACCCGTTTGGATTTCGGGAGAGTACGAACTAGCGTACTAAGCAAATGGGCTATAATCACTCAACCCTCTAGCAGTTCGGGCGTGTGTGAACAAATGGATCATACGAAATGCAACGGGTTTGTTACATTCTCCTTCACGGCACATGTCAAGTAGCAAAATATTAGAATTCCCCAAGGCTGGACAGTCATAGCAAAACTGTGTCTACAATGAAGCCGCTGGTTCTAGAGATTTTTGTGACATACAGAGAACTCAGTGGAAATCATTTTCCATGGGTTTTAACTTCTTAGTAAAATCAAAGTTATTATAAAATGTCTAACTTACTAATATTAATGATATTTAATGAGTTACATACTAACCATATGTCTCCTTCCTTTCATTTCCTTTCCCCCTTCCTTTCCCCTTCCCCTTGCCCTTGCCCTTTCTCTTCCCCTTTCCCTTCCTTTCTTCCTTCCTTCCTTCCCTCTCTTCCTCCCATTTCTAATTCACCTTTCAGGTAGATAACTCTTCTTTGACGGGTGAATCTGAGCCCCAGACCAGGTCGCCTGATTGCACTCATGATAACCCTCTTGAGACAAGGAACATCACTTTCTTCTCCACCAACTGTGTAGAAGGTAGGTGTCATAGTTTCATGTTCATATGGATGATGTTTGTACAATATTTGCCAATGCTTGGTGGACAGGTCAGCAACATGATTTCCTCCTCTGGAATTTAAAAAAAGCAAGATTTGAACTTTAATGTATTGATGGTGTCTAATCAGAGTCAAGTGTCAAGGTAAGACATGCAATGTATCACTTCCATTACTCTGTAGTTTAAGTTACAAATTAACAGGGAATTTCAGAATTGTTATAGACCACAAATTAGGCAGCAATATGCAATGTCAATCTGCAGTTGCTAAGGCCAGTAGAGTTTTGTCATGTATAAATAGGGACATAAATTCTCGGGATGAAAATATAATTTTACCTCTTTATAAATCACTGGTAAGACCACACCTTGAATATGCTGTGCAGTTTTGGGCGCCTGTTCTAAAGAAGGATATCATGGCACTAGAAAAAGTGCAGAGACAAGCTACAAAATTGATAAAAGGAATGGAGCATTTTAGTTACAAAGAAAGGTTAAAAAATTTAAATCCCTTTAGTTTGGAAAAATGGCGCCTCAGAGGGGATATGATAACATTATACAAATATATTCGGGGTCAGTACAAACCATTATCTGGAAGTATATTCATAAACAGGCTATACATAGGACACAAGGTCACACATTTAGGCTGGAAGAAAGGAGATTTCATCTAAGGCAAAGAAAAGGTTGTTTTTACAGTAAGAGCAATAAGGATGTGGAATTCTCTGCCTGAAGAGGTGGTTTTATCAGAGTCCATACAGATGTTTAAACAGCAATTGGATAGATACTTGCAAAAACATAACATGCAGGGATATAATTTCTAAATAGTGGGGTAATAGCTGCTTGATCTCTGACTGCTATTTTGGGGTCAAGTAGGAAATGTTGTTGCAAAATTGGAAGCGCTTCAGACTGAGTTTTTTGCCTTCTTTTGGATAAACAGCAAAAACATATGTGAGGAAGGCTGAACTTCATGGATGCAAGTCTCTTTTCAGCTATGTAACTATGTAATAGAGTACTCATCATTGTATCTACAGTTTGCATTCCATACAGTGATGGGTGAAATATATTAGGATGATATTTAGGAAGAGGATGGAAGCATCAGTAAGACAACTAGAATGTTTGGTTACTTACAGGTACAGCTCGAGGGGTGGTAGTTGCTACAGGAGACAGGACCGTCATGGGACGTATTGCCACCTTGGCTTCTGGTCTCGAAGTTGGAAAGACACCAATTGCCAAAGAAATTGAACACTTCATTCACCTTATCACCGGCGTTGCTGTTTTCCTGGGAATCTCCTTCTTTATCCTCTCCCTCATCCTGGGCTACAGCTGGCTAGAGGCTGTCATCTTCCTTATTGGCATCATTGTGGCTAATGTGCCAGAGGGACTGCTGGCAACCGTGACTGTAAGTATTGGTTAAAATATCCCCCTCTCTGAGCACATACTGAGGAATGAATCCACATGGTGAGATTTCATGTCATTGTGATGACAACCTACCTAACCTCATGACAGAGGATATTGAGTACCCTACTTGGCTGCTGTGAATATAATATAGTATTCTTTCCGAAATTGTGTTTAAATTAATGTTGGTTTCCGAACATCTTAACACTCCACTGTCCAAATATAAAAATAATTGTCTGCACCCTCCAGCGTTCCAGTCATGCTGGATCTCCCACAGATCTAAGGTAAACCTCAGAGAGGGGGAATAATCTTTATTTTTATTTGTTTTTTGTAATATTAACATGTTTTTTCTCCTGCCCAAACATTCCACTCAGTCCAAACACCTTTTCAGCCCCAAACTCCCACTTCAGCCCCAATCCCCCTGCTTCACCCCTCACTACAGCACCTATGCCCCCACTGCAGTCCCTAACCGCCTATCCCTCACAGACATCTGTTTCTCCCCAGTACAGTGCCTATCCCTTCTACCACAGGATCTAAACCCCCACTGCAGCCACTGACCCCCCCCCCCCCGCAGCTTCTATCCCCTGCAACCTCCCCTCTACCCCCACGATCTATAGAAACACCTATATGCACCTATAGATACTAAAACGCTTTTAATGTAGAGTATATGTAAAATAACTGGTCTACATGACACAAAGCAAATCGGACATTGTTATCATAGTTTATAATACTCATCCCAGAATTAATTACTTACAAGCGGAATTGAGCCTCTGATGTAATTTCAAAGGATTGTGTTAATTCTCTATCTCCCGTCTGCTGTATCTCATGGTGGCTGATCTGACAGGGGATTGGTTTCCAGTAGCACTGTTGCCAGGGGAACGGTGGATTCCTTTAAAGCTTTTATAATTTAGCCATAATTAAAGTACTATATAAGTCGATCTTTTTATTTATACATGCGAATGCTAGAATGAAGACTTACTGCTTACACAGGAGGCATTTTACCTTTTAATATCAGATCACAATGAAATTAAATATTTATGAATAAATGACTTACGAGGGAAGTACTCACCTAAAAAAAGCATTTCTTGTTTGCTGAAGTGATTCCAAATTATGCACAATACACAAGGGAGCCAGTCCATACAAAACAAGCTGTGAATAATTTAACAGCTTCAGGAAATGCACCAATCACAGATGGAATGACGGAATGTGGTCATATCATGCGTGATCAGCCATTATATCAAGGCAACCCTAGATAATGTATTTTCTATTGTCATTTTGTATTCTTAGATTTTGCTATTAATCTGTATTTACAAATGCAGAATCTCTTGAAAAAAATACTATATTTTGGTAGATTCAAATGCCCCATCTTGTGGTACCATAAAAATGGGATTGAATTCCCCTTGCTCATTGCAAGACAAAGTCGTGTTTTTATTCAGCTTTAAAAGAATCTGTAATAAAAAGATAATAAATTGCACTGAAAGAAAAGTTCGTAGCTAGAAGCAGTAGGTCACACGTCTATAGAATATAATGTTCCATTTGGTGGACCCTATCTCCAAAATTCCTTTAATAAATTCTCAACGTGCATTATTTAGATTAAACTTCTCCATATAATTGCATTCACAATACACCATAATTCTTTGTATAAAACCACACAATTGAAGTGTTAAACAGCAATGTGAGTGGATAGATAAAAAAAATATTAATTTTACTGATCAATAAGGTTTAGAAAATAGTCCAATGGATGGATATCATTAGACATAATTTATGAGTGGTTCTTTCTCACAGAAAAGGGTATGGCTCGTGAAAATCTCTACAAATGTTTTCAAACATGGTAAAAGATATGTACAGAAGGAAGTCTAAGAATTGTATAAAATGTAGACTTTAAGCAATTCTGATTACGAAATCAGGGTAACAATAGCATATGTATAATGGAAGTAGCTACAGAGAGCAGTTATGTAGTAATTAGTAATCTGTGAGTCTTGTGGCATAGATCTATAGTAGAACACGGGAGACAACATTCTAGATGCACTGGGCCTTCTCTTTGTCTTTACATCCCTATTAAAACATATGATTCCTACAGCGAATGCCCTTACCTGAAAAATATTGTCACTGTATAAAAAATAACCGTGTACTGTTCTGAAAACATTTAAAATATAGGCTAAGGTATGCAAAGAAAGACTTTGTTTCCTAAGCTTCGAGTTCGGGCTTCAATTCAAATATTCATGATATTGACAGAGTAAATAAGATATGTATGAAACTAAAATATAAATCTTGGTAGATTTCATTGCAGGAATATTCTTGTTACATTTTAGTGAAGGGATACATCATATGAAGATATTAGATCCATGGCAGGCAGATAAGTGAAAATATTTCTTCTGTAGAGCAACATGTAAAATGACACTGGTGGGCCTAGTCAGCATTAAAAAAGGATTCCATATAAAATCAAAATGTTTCCAATTAATCAAACGGTTTTCAAATAATTTAAAGATACAGTACTAAACAGAGACATGGAAGGATAGGAACAAATCACACAAATCACAAAAACACAGATTAAAAAAAGCAAAGGGCCTAAAAATGAATCTTGTATGTAGATGTAAATTCCTTTGGGACCCACCTAATACAACCTGGAAATCCCAATGAAAGATTCATGTCTCCCAGTGTGGCGCCTTCTATGTAAGCCTCGTGACATCACCTCCAACAAGCTCCGGAATCAACAATGCCTCTCAACTGCTACCTAATTGTTGTTGCTCTGTGAATGTATCATGAGACTCAAGGATTATCACACCACCATGTAAAGTTCAGAGATAGATCAATAGAAGTTTAGTTAAAATTGAATATACATTAGTTCCTAAATAAACAAGAAGGCACAAATCCCTTTAATCATATTGTCATAATATTGCAATGTAAATTAACGTCGACAGTATACATTAGTTGAACTGCACACAGTTTGGGTCTCTCCTGGTTTTTAAATTTCGGCTCACGCCAATCTTGGATAGTATATAGAAAAAAGGTGAGGTACATCAATTATCCTTTCAAAGGCAGTTTTATTGTGACACAGACAACTGCATTTTGTTTGTTTGCTGTTTGCGTCTCAACAAATCTGCCTCCTGATTATTGTACTTCATCCTTCTCTAGATACTGTCTTACTGCGCTCTGCTGCCCCAGTAAATTAAGCATTTGATAACGATCACTTGCATCATGTGTGTCTTCTTTTTCAATTTGCAACCCTAGTTGGGTTGTCCTCCGACAATTCCAGCCTGATTGTTCTCCAAGAATGCCAGCCTGGTTGTATTCCACCATATTTTTATAGAATGTGTTGAAGTCTAGCTAAGTTGTGTCCATTCTCATAGGAACACATAATCACTATTATTCTGTTTATTCTTCAAAGGTATGTTTGACTCTAACAGCCAAGCGAATGGCCCGAAAGAATTGCCTGGTGAAAAACCTGGAAGCTGTGGAGACTCTTGGGTCAACTTCTACCATTTGCTCAGATAAGACTGGGACCCTAACACAGAACCGTATGACTGTGGCACACATGTGGTTTGATAACCAGATTCATGAAGCTGACACCACAGAGGATCAGTCAGGTGGGTAACACACAGAGCTTTGTTGGACTAGAGTATCATTGCCCGGCAATGCAGCCAGACTATGGTGAGTGTGTATGAAGTCCCTGGGAGTATCTATGGCTGCAGGGTGAGACAGAGCTCAGGACATTCATAACTCATGCCAGTTATCATTGTTGGCAATGGGGGTCACAAAAAACAGTTTCTGTATATCCCAGGTACACACAGATCTCTGTGAATGCTCCAGTATAGTACGCAGGTCATACTGATATAGATTACAGAGATATATATTATGTCATGCCTTGTAACTTCAGCAGCCTCCATCTGTCAGATCCATAGATAATCTGTGCAGTAGCCATAAGGCAATCCATGCAAAGACCTGTGAGTTCTGTGTACATAAAAAAATCTATTTCATCTGTATTCACCTCTAGAACAAATGTTTGCAGTCTTTTACTATCTCACAACCATGGCTGATTTTGTCTTCATATGCCATCCTGTGTTTTTACACTGGTTATCACACTTTTTCTCTTTGCACTGGAAGAGAGCCTATTGGGTCTGGTGTTGCTGTTAAAGATGGACCTGATCATAGAATCATATAGATAGAAAATACTAAAATAGCCATATCTCCCAGGTGTCCTAGATCTGGTGGGACAGTCCCAAATTGGGTCCTGTGTTTTGCTAACCAATAATATGAATTCGGTATTCTGTCTCTTGGGAACACCGGGGAAAATACCATGCTGTCCTCAAGCAATTGGTATATAAATGGTTTAATTGGCATATAAATGGGAACAATTATAAGGGATGTGTTAGTAATGCAGATTGAATCGAGAAAAGAGTAGGCCAGTGTCATACAAGGATGTTTCTATTATAAAACGTGTTTGCTTGATGCACGTATATTCCAAGAGAACACAAGTAAGGCAAAACTCAGTTGGGTTGCTAGCTGACCATGTTATTACAGCATATACAATCAGTCAGCAGTAGTGCACATCCACTCTAAATGTACATGGCTACGTGCCCAGTAATATCCTTCCCATCCAAGGCAACACCACACATTTTACACTTTATTATGTTCTGTCCATTTTATTAATAGTTTTCTGCGATTAACAGAAGTCTATTCTTAAAAATATATAATAATTGCCCTACACAAATGAAATAAAACGCCGTTATTTGATTTAGAGCAGGAGGGGAACTTGCACGTTGCAGTTTATTTTAATTTTTTAAATTTTTAAATCATACATATAGCATGCGACAGTCTCTATATACCATCCAGGAATACTGGGGAGGGAAGAGTTAATGATTTATAAAAACTAAATAAAAAATAAAATATATATATTAATCAATCAAGATTTCTGAGCCTATTGAAGAGTCTTGGCCTGGCTGTAGCTTCACCAGGCCATCGGTTAATATGGCCCGAGAGTTACCTCTTTGGCTTTTTTTTAAACCATATTTTCTCTTTAATTTACACCCTGATGATATTCTTTGTGTCTCCATCTCTCAGGTGCATCATTTGACAAAAGCTCTCTTACTTGGGTGGCCTTAGCTCGGGTGGCCTCTCTCTGCAATCGTGCTGTCTTCAAAGCAGGAAATGACAACATTCCCGTACTGAAGGTGAATTAGCTACAATACTGGTACTTTGTTACAATATATGTTAATACGTATAGTTTTTTGTTTCATATCTAATGCTTTCTGGACTATTGTGATTCAATCCATGAAAATGTCTTGTTTCTTGCGTCTTGCTTTCTATCTTTGTAATTTATCGTCCTAACTGGACAATTTGGATTGAACATCAGATCTACACTGACATGTCGATGTCTCTGTGTCTATCTCCCTTAGAGAGATGTGGCAGGTGATGCATCCGAGTCCGCTCTCCTTAAGTGCATTGAATTGTCCTGTGGGTCTGTGAAGCATATGAGAGAAAAGAACAAGAAGGTGGCAGAAATTCCCTTTAACTCCACCAACAAGTACCAGGTTAGTTCCACAGCGAACTTCAGGTGATGAAGTCCATTCCCTCCAAAGGACAAAAATGTAAAGATGTTCATTGTAGTTTGTTAACACATGGTGAAAACCAAACAGAAGTTTAAAAATGTGACTCAGAACATATTCCAAATTTGC
This sequence comes from Pelobates cultripes, assembly GCA_933207985.1. Taxonomy (NCBI): domain Eukaryota; kingdom Metazoa; phylum Chordata; class Amphibia; order Anura; family Pelobatidae; genus Pelobates; species Pelobates cultripes. The sequence continues at coordinate 23,580,050 of OW240921.1, read as the reverse complement.
CGATCTTGGTAAACAGTTACCTGGTAACTGTATTCACACTTTTGTTTAATTAAGATATCAATTTTAGTTCCTTGCGTGATAAATTAGGTACAAATAACCAGACGGTACATCTTAGCCTTGCTGAACGAATAATTACTTTCTCCCAGCTGTAGAGCAATTATGTCATGGCTCCATTCTTCTCAATGTCTTTAGTTAATATGAAAAAGCAGAAAGTACCATATAATTGCTACTGCAATTGAAGAAAAAAATTGAATGTGTCTTCTGCCATTTTATATTTTGGTATCATTTGTGGAGAAAAGCAGTGCTATGTAAGACACACAGTAAAATAACAATGAACTATTGCTATATAACGTGATCATAAAAAAGGACAATTCTGGGACAAAGTTCTAAACGTGAGGCCATCATTATGGACACAATGGAATGTTCCTACTGGCCCAGTCATTGGTCTTTAACCCAGAATTTTGCTATATCTATCTTTGCAGATGATTTCTTGTCTTTGTCTATCTTCTGAAGTCTTGTTGACTGTCAGAATTGCTACCAATTAGGCCAAGTTATCAAAAACATCTTCAAATTCCGCATGTATTAGGAGGCACATGAATAGTGTTTCCAGGCAGTATGTAGAATTAATATGTGGCCAGCATAAAATTAGTTAACTAGTCTCAACGTTCCCTATAAGATTCTTTTACAGATTACTTTTTTTCTAGTTCTGGTCATCTACCACTTGATTGCATGTGGAACTTATAGCCGTCTGTAAACATATGGCCTAGAAGATATCTTTAATTCTTTAAATCACCATCACTTTTAATCTATTTTGTATACAGTTCAGCTGTGTTTGTCTGATGCAATCCATTTCACCCATGGCAGCCCCCCTCTCTCCCAGTTTCCCTCTCTCCCTGAGCCCTCTATGTCCCCTGTCATTTTCATTCTCTCTCTGTGCAGATTAGGCCCAGTTAGTGTAGGAGCCAGCTTGATCCTCCTTAACACCCGTTTTATAATAACATAAAAGCTTTTTAACTCTACCTATTCATCACACTGCCCTGGGTCACACTGACTTTAACCCTTACAGGATTATTTACTAAAGTTAGAATTCAAAATACATTTTATATTTAAAGGTTAAAATAGCTGAAATGAAAAATAAAAAAAAATCTAAGTTAGCTGTGGTTTCAGACCGGCTACTCGGCCCATAAATTCTGAAATTCGGTTTGAATTCAGTTTGAATTCTCACTTCAGTAAAAAGCCCTGTTAGTTTGAACACCCAAAAAAATGTGATGAGTGCAAAATTAAAGGACAACTATCACCCAAAGACTATTTTTAATATAATAATCATTTCATCAAGTTTTGCATGGAAATAAAATTATTTTTAAACAAAATATATGTACACATATGAGAAACTCATCCCTACCTTTAGTGTATGACAGGATCTCTCAGCTGTATACACCTTAAAGGGACTGCAGGTCCCCTCTCCCTCCCATCCCCATCTCAGGTTGCTGAAGGGGTTTAAACCCGGAAGTGCCCTCTGGTGGAGTTGACCCTGCAAGGTAAATATTGCAGTTTATGAAAACTGCAATATTTACAGTTGCAGGGTTAAGGGTAGTGGTAGTTGGCACACAGACCACTCCAATGGGCAGAAATGGTCTGGGTGCCGGGAGTGTCCCTTTAAGTCAGACAGTGTTTGAAACCCGATAGTTAGTCTCTATGGTCTTTCTTGCTTCTATGCTGGGAGTGAAGCAGGGAAGACCATAGAGACTAACTGTCTGTTTCCGAACACTGTTTGACCCAAGGTGCATGTATATGGCTGATAGAACCTCTCATATAGTAAAGGGATAGATGAGTTTTTTTTTACTTTTTTTCTTAATTTAAAAAAAAAAAAACCTCCTTTCAAAATTGGATGAGATTGTTATATAAAAAAAATAGTTTAAAAGTGACATTTACATCCTAGTTACTATGGATGTCTAAAATAATTACAGTTTAACATTATAGTACTGTCATTTGATTAACATTGATGCACACACTTCTCCAGGTACCCAAAAACTGATACCGATATGGGAAAGTGACATGTTTTGGGAACAGAAATCTAATTGGTAAACTTATTTTCCCTTGTATATTACAATTTCAGTTTAATGCCACAGTACTGTTTCTGAATGACATTTATACCTGTATTTTCACATTCAATGTAACATCTGCTTTATTTAATACTTTGTTGAAATTGGCTATCTTTGTATAAGCAGCAGATTAATTTATTAACTTATTTTTGCTTTCGCAGCTGCTTACTGACATTGTGCTCTCTTTCTGAATCTAATCATGCCAGAGTCCTTTGCATTATGGATTTCCTTAAAGGACCACTATAGTGCCAGGAAAACATACTCTTTTTCCTGGCACTATAGTGCCCTGAGGGTGCCCCCACCCTCAGGGTCCCACTCCCGTCCAGCTCTGGAAGGGGGAAAAAGGGTTAAACTTACCTTTTTCCAGCTCTGGTCGGGGAGCTCTCCTCCTCCGATCCTCCTCCTGGGCTGAATGCGCACGCGCGGCAAGAGCTGCGCGTGCATTCAGCCGGGTCACATAGGAAAGCATTCATAATGCTTTCCTATGGACGCTGGCGTGCTCTCACTGTGAAAATCACAGTGAGAAGCACGCAAGCGCCTCTAGCGGCTGTCAATGAGACAGCCGCTAGAGGAAATAGGGGAAGGCTTAACCCATTCATAAACATAGCAGTTTCTCTGAAACTGCTATGTTTATGAAAAAATGGGTTAACCCTAGCTGGACCTGGCACCCAGACCACTTAATTAAGCTGAAGTGGTCTGGGTGCCTAGAGTGGTCCTTTAACGTTACTGTTATTTTGACAACTGATGTGCATTTTGTACCTGTACAAATGTGTAACCTTACATTCATTATTAGTATGTACAAATGTGTAACCTTACGTTCATTGTTAGTATGTACAAATGATTACAGAGGTCATGTCAAATGTGTATCTGTGAATTTCTTTTCGCTAATGTGAAGAACCTTTCTGTGTTCTCAGTTGTCCATCCATGAAACCGAAGACCCCAACGATAATCGCTATCTGCTGGTAATGAAGGGAGCCCCAGAGAGAATTCTCGAAAATTGCTCCACCATACTAATACAAGGCCAAGAGCAGCCACTAGATGAGGAGCTAAAGGAAGCCTTCCAGAATGCCTACCTGGAGCTGGGTGGCCTTGGAGAAAGAGTATTGGGTAAGTACATAGAAAACTTGTCCATCAGGCTGATATTATTTCTAAAGGCAAATAGTGCATTTTCTACATTTATACTTATACGGAATGCTGAGCATACTTCAGAAAAAGGAACTGATTGCAAGTATACACAGAATATTAAAATTGTATAGGAAAAAGTAAAGGTAGAATTGAGAAAGCTTGGAATGTATTACTAAAAGAGGTGGTTGAATACTTCCGAGAGAACTATCTTAGTCAGTGCAATTATGGGATAATATCCACATAATTATATACCTTGGGTGCCAGGGAATGAAGATATGTAGGTGTTCATTGTGGTGTCTGAGATCAAAAAAACCTTAATAAGTGTTACGACACTGAGAGAATAACTATTCACCATTTACACTGAATTTGAGACATGGAAGCCAATTATCTGAAAAAGAAAAAAATAGGCTTTTATTTAACCGATAATGCAAAAAAAAAATAATATAAATGTATGTATCCAGCAAGAACTGTCCTTTTGCATTCATGTATACACCTGTATACTTCTTTAATGAGAACCTCCATCTTGGCATTGTAATATGTTGACCATGCTAGTCTGGGGTGTACACCTTTTCTGATCTGCAACCTACTTGAATGGGCTAGTAAAGTTGTCCCCAGTGGCTTTACCATATTGTAATCCGTAACACTGTTATAGTCCGTAACTAGTTACTCTAGTATCTAAATTATAATACACTGTGAAAAATAAAAACAAAAAAAATAGTTTCCAATGATGACATCTCATAGAATAGGTAGATAACAGGTAGATAAATACTGGAGTTCAAAAAAAGTTTATTGTGCTTCTGCTTCTGGTATGGGAACAGCTCTTCTACAAACCCAAGTTTGGGGAATTAAGTTGTGCTTAGGACTTGGTTGAATATCTTCCTTTACATTTTGTGTGCTGCTCCGATCTTCCAGCTTCCATGTCATGATTTGGAACAATAAGCTATTGAATGCTTTTTTTTTTATAAAGGTTTGTTACAAATTAATTGTACCCAAGATTGGGACACAAGTTCCAGCTGATGATTTTAGTGTCCATCTCTCATCCATGTAATCCATGTGTCTCTTTCTTGCAGGGTTCTGCCATTATTACTTCCCAGAGGAGCTGCATCCCAAGGGCTTTGCTTTTGATACCGAAGACCTGAACTTTAGCACAGAAAACCTGTGCTTTGTGGGACTTATGTCTATGATTGACCCTCCCAGGGCAGCTGTGCCAGATGCTGTTGGTAAATGCCGAAGTGCCGGAATCAAGGTGAGAGGGACAATATAGTTGGGGTGCAAGTGATTGCACTGTTAAGAACTCACCCACACTAGTTGTGCGCTATTTTCCTAAATAGTTTTGAACCCTCACACAGAGAATAGTTCTAATAATACTGCCAGCCAATACTTTGTCAATTAAAGGATTCATCAAAACTGCTTCAGAATCACTCCATCTGGCATACATTTATTTTTGGTAGATTTAGCTTTTCACTTTACAATATATTTGATTCTAAATAAAACTAAATTATTCATGCATGCATGCTATTTCAGTAGTTCACTTCTAAAATGTTATTTGCCTTACTTACGTTACAACGTTTTAGCTATAAATTAAGCTCATCTGATATCTTTTTATATCTGGCATTAGATTGAAGCCCGAGTGGTATTATCTGCTAGAGCAGATAAAATACGGGTCAGTGATGGATCTCGATATAGTGCATGTGACTCACTCAGTAAAACAGGGATTACTGAGATGATTCATTCTGGATCAGATTAACCAATCTTTGATCTTCCACAGGTTATTATGGTAACAGGAGACCACCCGATTACAGCTAAAGCCATCGCTAAAGGAGTCGGTATCATCTCAGAGGGTAATGAGACTGTAGAGGACATTGCAGCCAGACTAAACATCCCTGTCAGCCAAGTCAACCCCAGGTGGGTTTTTCCCGATGAACATATTTACATGTTGATAAAAGAGGCAAAAGGAAGTGAAGACCATCGTGGACAATAAATAAAGTGCAACAAATGTGAACCCATAGAAAACATATGTGTTGGGTACAATTGTGACATGATGATGTTCTTATGATATTATGACATTATGATAGTAATCCGACTGAATTTAGTGAGGGATTTATCCAGTGATTACCAGCTGCAGAAAATACAGCAGAAGAGTTGCTAATAATTGCACTTTTATCTTATTAAAAATCTTAGCAGTTTTACTTTTTTCACAATATTGTTTTTACATGGCATGGCAGACATTGTATGTAAATTACTTTGAGCCTTGCAGTTATGTACACATGGCACTATTGAAGGGGTGCCAGAGTGCTGGTACCTCATTTCCATACAGTGCATCATGGGAAGTGAGGTCACTTTGAACACAGAAGTGCCCATAGCAGTACTTATAAGAAACTGACACTTGCTACAATGTTACCAGTTTATTGTTTAATTAACAACCTACTTCATATCATGTGCTACTGGAACAATACTGAAACAATCGCTCATGGGAGGTTATATATCTTTGAATTATTTATTTTAATATCTCATGGTTGCAGACTACATAAAGTGCACTTTTAGGTAATGTCTTTTAATACAATTCCCCCATCAACCAATGAACACATATATTTATTCATTAGTTTTAGTTTTTTAAAGAACATAGAAGGGAAAAAAGAGTGAGATCACATCATCACATGTTGGTCTAGGGGTGAATTGTTTTGTTTTAAATTATTTTGCTTTTTATTAATAAAAATGAATGTTGGTCCCTAGTCATCAACAGCCTGGTCCCAACTGGACGTATGGCTGTGATAAATATTACATACTTCCTTCTAGCCATACCAGAAATGGGCACTGTGATACACCTTCAGCCAATCACAGCCATCCATTGCTAACTCACAGCCGTCCATTGCTAACTCTCCTCATTAGACCAATCAGCACAGAGGGGCTGGGCTGCTGAGGAATATCGTTTAGTATTAAAACATGAAAAAGGTTTAGCACTGAATGGAAAGATGACACCAGGGTACTCCAAACACTATAACAACTGCCATGAGATGAAGCAGTTATAGTGCCTAATGTGTCCCTCTAACTGTTCAATCTGCTTTGTGTCTCTGCTGTGTAATATCATTGTAGCATGTCACCCGTATTAGTAAATCACAGAGAATCTGCCCCAAATCATCCCTGTCATCAAAACGATGGAAATATATTCTGATTACTTTGCTTTAGGAATAGTAGATTTGGTTCATAACAAGAGCTGGTTTTAAAAGTGCCAGGGGACTGACATACCCTAAATTATCCTCTCCCCAGAGACGCCAAGGCCTGTGTAATTCATGGGACAGATCTGAAGGATTATAGCGCAGAGCAGATTGATGAGATCCTGCAGAACCACACGGAGATTGTCTTTGCCCGAACCTCTCCTCAGCAGAAACTCATTATCGTGGAAGGTTGCCAGCGACAGGTGAGAGTTCTAGAATTACAGAAAGCATTACGGCCAGAGGCATTGCAGTGGTCAAGAAATATCCGGGGCTTGAGCCCAAAAGGTGAAAGACTTGCCTCTCCCAAACACCAGCTCTACAAGATACGGCTCTTGACACCCTCAATTACTTACAGTAACACACACACACACAAAGATACACACATATGGGCACAGAGAACATACACACTCTGACAAAGACACACAAACGCAGGCAGACATACACAGGCACTGAGATACAATCAAAGGCAGTCACAGACAGACACAGACAGACATGGACAGGCACAGCCAGGCAAAGGCACAGAGACAGATACAGACACACAAAGACAGACAAAGAGAGACAGACAGGGATAGACAGACACTCAGACAGGCACATGTGTATACATGCATATGATAAAAAAAAAAAAAAAACCTACTAGCTCCCTTTCAGTACCTTTGATGTTGTCAGGATGCAGGCCACTTTATTCAGGGCCGGCGGCCAGCAAGCTCTGTGCATAGGACGGAAGGTTAAGGAGAGCAGACAGCATGCTGCCGGCCCTGCGCTCCAGTGTTAAGTTTAAATGTCTAAATACAGGCAGCAGTAAAAAAATCCAAGGATTCGCTCACTATAGTGCTTGAAAGTACAAGAATAAATAAAAGTAAAATAGACAATTTTAAATGTCGCTGTGCTGTGGCCACTCCTCTCGCATTGCTTTGTGCTCTCCCTCCTGGTCAGTGAGTTTCAGCCAGAAGCAGCACAGTGATAGATAATTATATGTATAGATAAGTAATAATATTAATATACATATATGGTAATATTCCCTGTATCCCTATCACTACTCTGATCAGCCACAACATTAAAACCGCTGACAGGTGAAGTGAATAACATTAATTATATCTCATAATGGCACCTGTCACATTACCACACAACACTACAAATGACGAGTTAAGTCTAACAATCAGGGGTTTATTACAATCAATCTCCATGTCCTTACTACTTAAGCTAATGGGTGTATCTGTTTCTCCTGACTAAACATAAGCTGACAGCTTCCCAAAATAGTAATCTTTGCTCGTTTTATTTTCCCTTTTTTTCTTTAAAATGCAACAAACGTATGACGTATCAAAAGTTAATCTTAAAGCGTACAGAATAATCTTGTGAATTTCCCTGTATAAAAAAAAGTGCAATGTTTTTGATGCCATACTACTGTTACCATGTGAATTCAAACCGGTTTGCACCAGCTGATGTGGCAGTGCTAATCTACATGTAAAATATCTGCACGAACAAAATAAAGAATTTAAATAAATAATGGCACCTGTCAAAGGGACGGGATATATTAGGCAGAACATTTAGGGCTTGAATTTCATGTGTTGGAAGCCGTAAAAATGGGCAAAGCGAAAAGATCTGTGACTCTGAGAAGTGCCAAATAGTGATGTCTAGACACCTTGATCAGAACATCTCCAAAACGGCAAGTCTAGTGGGGTGGACCCAGTATGCAGTGGTTAATACCTACCAAAAGCGGTTCAAGGAAGGAAAAACTGTGATTTTAATGCTGTGGCTGATCAGTGTAGATGCAGACTCACCATAATACTGCACTATCATGTTTATTTCAATTTACTCAACATTAAATCTAGTGAAATGAAAACTGAATTGCAAACTTCTGGAATAAAAGGGAATCATGACATGTCACACGTGTCATGTGTCCTTAAGGGGTTAAAGGGACTCTCCAGTGCCAGAAAAACATATCCGTTTTCCTGGCACTGCAGGACCCTGCAGTGCACCTCTCCCTCCTACCCCCATCCCATGTTGCTGAAGGGGTTAAAACCCATTCAGTGACTTACCTGAATCCAGCACCAATTTCCCTCTGTGCTGGGTTAAGCTCTGCCCACACTCCTACAAGCTCTGCCCACGCTGACATCGGCGGGGGAGACCTAATGCGCATATGCGGCACTGGTTGCGTGCGCATATTAAACCTATTAAAACATTAACATTGAATAATGCTTTCCTATGGGGATTCCGGCGATGCTGGAGGTGAGGACATCCAGCGTCGTTTAAAAAAACTTTGTGTTCTAAGAACACGGAAGTCCCTCTAGTTTTTTACAAACCGCCATCGAGCCTTAACTGTGTTGATGCACCCCACTCCCATCAGTGTTTTTTTTTTTTTAAAGAAAAAGGTTTTGCAATTGATATTATAAACTAAACATATTTATCTTTTTGTTTTACTGACCCACATATATATAAAAAACGTGAATTTATTAAAGATAAAAACTTTTATTCTAAAGAATGTATTCAAGGCTCTGCCTTCTATTTTAAGGAGTGACTTTAACTATGGCATGATTAATGTCAATGTACTACAATTCCCATGCTGCCCAGTACTATCACCATCTGCAGTGCCAATGTTGACCATCAGTGCCCTAGCACCAAGCCCAAAACACAGATCTGTAACAACATGCCTTCGTTCTTCATGCTTCATTCTTAACTTCTCGCCTCTGCAGGGTGCAATTGTGGCCGTGACAGGCGATGGTGTAAATGACTCCCCTGCTCTAAAGAAGGCTGACATTGGGGTTGCCATGGGCATTGCTGGTTCGGATGTTTCAAAACAGGCTGCTGACATGATTCTCCTGGACGATAATTTTGCTTCAATTGTCACTGGTGTTGAGGAAGGTAAGAAGATACCAGGGCATTTGTGTGTGATATCGGAGGGGTAACTGAGTAATTTGATTAAATCTGTATGGAATTTCAATGCTTATATTTCTGCCACCAATATGTAGGTCGCCTTATCTTTGATAATCTGAAGAAGTCCATCGCCTACACACTGACCAGTAACATTCCTGAGATCACACCATTCCTGCTCTTCATCATGGCCAACATTCCACTGCCCTTGGGTACCATCACTATCCTGTGCATTGATCTGGGCACTGACATGGTGAGTAGACGACAGGCTAGCAACACAGAATTAATCCATCCACCCCAAGAGCTCCACAGTAATTATCCTCACATTAATGTGTTTAATCCTCACATTAATTTTAGCTGCATAAATTGTTATTAGTAAGTCACCTAAAATTTCTCAGGACAGCCCTACCCATGGTCATCACCCTCCCACTCACACCCCTGAAATTAAAGTATTCCTTTTTGTCCGTTTGAAATGTTGATCAGTGTGATTAAGCTATAACTAGTGACGAGAATAGGGTTAGGATTGTTATTCTATTCACTTAACTCCAAAATGTAGCGAATTGAAATACAAATTGCAAACCGTTAAAGATAAAATAGCTGTGCTCTTACAATAACTTTAAGTTGGCGAATTTTCCCAAATCAGCTATTTTTGTAATTTAGTTTTACATTCACTTTATTAAAGGACCACCATAGTGCCAGGAAAACATACTCGTTTTCCTGGCACTATAGTGCCCTGAGTGTGCCCCCACCCTCAGGGTCCCCCTCCCACCCGGCTCTGGGGAGAGGAAAGGGGTAAAACTTACCTTTTTTCCAATGCCGGGCGGGGAGCTCTCCTCCTCCTCTCCGCCTCCTCTCCTCCCATTCGGCTGAATGCGCACACACGGCAAGAGCTGCACGCGCATTCAGCCGGTCTCATAATGCTTTCCTATGGACGCTGGCGTCTTCTCACTGTGATTTTCACAGTGAGAAACACGCAAACGCCTCTAGCAGCTGTCAATGAGACAGCCACTAGAGGATTTGGAGGATGGATTAACCCATTTATAAACATAGCAGTTTCTCTGAAACTGCTATGTTTATAAAAAAAAATGGGTTAACCCTAGCTGGACCAGGCACCCAGACCACCTCATTAAGCTGAAGTGATCTGGGTGCCTATAGTGGTCCTTTAAAGTCTTTTGGATAAAGCTTGGTAAATAAACCCACAAGGAGTGAATGAAAAAGTAGCTTGCTAAATTAAGGCAAGAATAATTGACTCCGCTGGTTTGACCTAAATCTAGCAAACTGGGTTGTCAGATCAGTACGGTTTACAGTTTAAAGAATAACAGATAAAATGTTGCACTCCATCTCCAGGTTCCTGCCATCTCCCTCGCCTACGAAGCCGCTGAGAGTGACATCATGAAGAGACAGCCTAGGAACCCTCGTACAGACAAACTGGTCAACGAAAGACTGATCAGCATGGCGTACGGGCAGATTGGTAGGTACACTCTGTTTATGACCAGGTCATCTCAATCTTTCATTTCTCTACCATTTATTATTATTATTATTATTATTATTATCATCATGTGAGGCAGTGCACTTAAGTGCTTGTTTATTAATAGTAGGTTGGGTGTTAGTGTCTCTTGTTGAATGAAAATTACGTGTTACTTATATGGGAAACAGGTCACTATAAGAGTGCCCATGAGCATGTTAGATGGCCGTGGCACGGGGTTCGGTTGAAATACCATAAACAGGTACACTGTCTAGGTTATTCACTAAAGTGAGAAATCAAAGTAAATCCTAAGAGAATTTGTAATAAAATCGTTTCTCCTCTGTGTCTTTTTCCAGTTGATTGAAATAATTATTTTATGTATATTTCTGCTTGGGTAAAAGGCTCGCCAGGTTGATATAAGTCTATATTAACCAAAAATACTAAAACACAATCTGACTTATAGTTTCTTCAGGTTTATTCTTACAGTTACTGATACATATTAAAACAACAAAGGATGTTACAGGATATTAGATGTTAAACAGCAGATGGTAATTGCTGGACTCCTGAAGTGAGCGTTAGTCTACATAGTTAGAGGACAGCTGGACAAGAAGAACAAGACCTTGTGGTCTTTTGTCCCCTATTCTATATAGCTATGACCATTATGACATCAGACCTTTTAAATATACCCATGGCCATATAAGGACAAGGCCCCCAATTACAACATTCCAGAGTTCTCATGGTACAGCATAGCAAAGTACCATCTGTTCTCTTTAACCCATTAGACATCCACGCCTACCATGAATATAAATAGGAACATAGTAATATTCTACAGCATTCAAAGATAATTTAAAATTTAAGGTCAACATAACCGAAGTGTAAAAAAATTCTCCATGCCAGCGATGTTTTCCGTTTGGCTACTTTAGCCTTAAGTTTGATAATTACTTTGAATTTACACTTTAGTAAATAACCCTGTATGTCTTGTCTCTCTCTACTTTTTTCCTCATGTCTCCTTCCTCTCATTCCCACATTAGGTATGATCCAAGCCCTGGGTGGATTCTTTGCCTATTTCGTAATTCTGGCAGAGAATGGCTTCCTCCCATCTCATTTGGTCGGAATCCGGTTAAACTGGGATGATAGGACGTGCAATGACCTGGAAGATAGCTATGGGCAGCAATGGGTCAGTTCTACCCCTATGTGTAGATGTTCATGTAATCCCTAATCTAATTTGATATATTTACCTGGTATCAAATCAATGGTGGAGGTGACTGTTGCAGATACGCATCCCTGACTACTCTTTACTCTTCCCTCTAGACATATGAACAGCGAAAAATTGTGGAGTTCACGTGTCACACATCCTTCTTTGTCAGTATTGTGGTCGTACAATGGGCAGATGTCATCATTTGCAAAACTAGGAGGAATTCAGTGTTCCAGCAGGGCATGAAGTAAGATACAAACAACCCAAAATAAGGCAACTCTGAACAACATAAATATGACAGCCAAAACACTGTCTCAAACACCCATTCCATATATCCCATTGACCAGGACCAGATGTCCACAAAAGACCCTCTAGATAATTGTTTAAGGTGGCTACATTCTAACCTTGCCTAGATTTCAGTTGACCGTGCCTATGGGATTATTAATCAATTTGTTTGAAGCGGCTGGAAAAATCATCTTATTCGTACCCAGTGGGTAAAAACATTTCTTCACAGCACACAGACTCCATGTCTTACATGAGCTGTATCTCTTTCCTATGCTGTCTTTTTTTCTATTCTTATCAGAATATCTCCCTCTCTTCCAGGAACAAGATCCTCATCTTTGGTCTGTTTGAAGAAACAGCTCTGGCTGCTTTCTTGTCGTACTGCCCTGGAATGGACATTGCACTTAGAATGTACCCGCTAAAGTAAGTAAGATATGTGGTGGTATGCCTGAGGGTTCTCAATGATTGTTGTTGCATAGTGTGTCCTTTTCCTCCTAGAAACTACATCAACACATTCGGCAGAAAGAATACATCCACACACAACAGTTTGTAGTACAAAAAATATCGACAATGAGGCAATTTTGCAGTGGTAAAATAGTCTGAAAAATTACATATTATAACGAAAACATGTATTAGACCTGTTCGAAAAACAAAGATTCCACGTATTAGTGGCTTGGAGTGAAATAAAAACAGATTTGGGAAAAAACTCTCTAACTCAACTATATTCCCACTTGATGTTTACCTTACATTTCACTCCCCTATTTTGCAAATAAATCTTTAATGATTTCAAGGTAAAGACATCAATTTGTCAAAAAAGTGTAGGGTTACTAGCAGCGCAACATGTGAATGTCTTGTAACTTGGCTGAGAAGGTGCATCAACATGCTATGTCCTATACTTTAATGTGGGACTATGTTCTTCAATGCTTACATATCTATTGATTGAGTTTTTGGATCTTTTTTGTGCCCAAGCATAGAGGCAAATAATCCATCTATTGCTTTGTTTCCTATAGACCCAGCTGGTGGTTCTGTGCCTTCCCATACAGCTTCCTCATCTTTGTATATGATGAGATTCGAAAACTCATCCTTAGGAGACACCCAGGAGGTAAGAGCAGAAATGTCACGAGAATATAAGATATTTTTTCCTACTGATAGTAAAGACAAGGTGACTTCATATTTAGGTTTAATTGGCTGTGTCATTCACTTTAATGGTTGTACTGCAATTGGGGTAACATGATATATAATTCCAGAAGGTGGTAGAATAGGTTGTGTGACATTGTCAATGTCAACCTTAATGAAGATAGAAAGACAGAATGACTGCAGTTTTAAAATAATCTAAAGTAACCCATTAAATCTTTGAGTAAAATGGACACACCACAGCGACTGTGGTCACGTGGCTTGTGTAAGTTGACAGCGAAGCTCGCACACTCGCTATTCTAAGAGCGCTACAGAAGTGCTCGTTCTGTGCTTTTGGGGGAATTCTTTTGGTGTCACCAATAGGAGGAACACCGGAGGAATAACCCAGAATGGAGCAGTCCTAAAAGGATTTTATCTCTAGAACCATGGTACTTGTGAGATAAGTGTTCGTAAAGAAGTACAATTAAAATACACTGTTAGAATACTGTTTAATTAAAAAAATTTTTTTTTTTTACAGGTTGGGTAGAAAAAGAATCTTATTATTAAATTCCCAGAGAAGAGTCTCCCAGACCTGGACCCTCTCCAACCTCTGAATTTCCCCCTACCCGAAAGAAAATAAAATCAAAACAAAAAAAAAAAAAAACAAAAAAAAAACAACCCCCACCAACAGATTCCCTTGGAAAAAAAAAAAACAGCAACTACCACTGGATTTAAAGTAATGCAATGTCAGCTGTAAAACCCACTCCCAAACTTTCTGTTCCAGGTTTATTTTGGTTCTTTTCAACTCATTTCTCTCCTCTCCTTTTTCTGTAAAATTATAAATATATATATATATATATTATATATAAATATAAATAGTACCAGGATTTTTTTTTCTTTGTTTTCCATTTTGTTTTGATTTTAATGTTATGATATAAAAGGAGGGGGAGAGAGAGAGAGATAAAAAGAGATAGCGGATGGTGGCAGAAGTGGGATTAAAAGGGGAACATGGATTAGGAGGAATGGTATATAACACTTGGGGGATTAATTAGGGATGGACAAACTTTGCAATGGCACTGTCTTGATTCTAGTCCAGTCTTTTGGCAGATACAGTCTGCAGCAACTGTTGCGTCAAACGTCGACTGTCTCTGAGAATGAATATAAATGGTCAAACTCTGTCACGGACACAGTAGAAATTTAGAATATAAAATATGGTAAAAACTCTATGCTAGCAGACTTTCAAGCAAATGTACAAATCAAGAGCAAACAGGATATTATTTTGGCCTCATCCCCAAAAATGGGGATCACACGTTTGCATATATTTTACCAGAGTCCAAATTATATGAGATGAGAGTTTAAAACCGTTAGTTCTCTCGATCTCTGCTTTTGCATGCTATGCTGCTAGAGCAACATATAGTTTTCTCCATGTAGTCTACATGTAAAATATTAAAGCTGTTTAAGTGACAGAGTCCATTTAAGGCTTGCAGTGCTAGATAGGCCAATGTGGCGATACTTTACTTTAACAGCCCCCTCTAGTGCTGAAAATATGTAAAAACAAAAAAGTGTATAAAATATAAAAAATAAAAAAAAGAGAGAGAAATGAGATAAAATAAGAGAGAATAGGGGAAAAAAAGAAATATGGTTAGATCAATGTAAGGCTGCAAGAGAACTCTCTTCCAAATAACCTATTTGCTGCCAAAGGAGTGCGAAGACGCTGCTCACTGTATCCCAGCAGCGTAAGGGGTTAATCCAGGGATATTCTAGGGCACCAGTAATATTATGCTTTATGAACAATCTGTCTGGTGTACAGTGTAGATTTTATTTATTTTTAATGGGCATTAAGCCTTTGAGTGCCAGAAGGGGGTGAGTTACCCACTGCGAAGCAATACATTGCTAAAATAAAATAATTCATCCCTGCCAGGAACTCAAAAGTGTTGATCGATCTCTCCTGTTAACCCTTCAATTTCCAGAGAGAGACCCACAGAGCATCTCTCATATCGGAGTCTTGTTACTGTAATAATATTCTCCCCCTCCCGATCCCTCCTATACCCCCAACATGCCCACCTTGCCACTTCCTATTTCTCCATATCTGCTTTATTCAGAGTCTATGGGAGTGAGAGGTTATGTGTCTTTGGTATGTGTGCGTTTATTAGCAGGGGGTGAGAGGTAGGTGTCCTTATGTCTCTGTTTTAGAAGGGGGGGGTGATGCTTACATGTCCCTCTTGTCTTTGTACTAGGCGGGGGTGAGCGGTATGTATTCCTGCTGTCTGTGTACTAGAAAAGGTGGGTGAGAGGTGGGTGATTCTCTGTGTATTAATAGAGCGTGCGAGGTGGTTGGTTTTATATTAGGAGGGGGGTGAAATAAGGGTCTGTTTAGTAGGACGGGGGCGAGAGAGATGTAATGGCAGGGAATGCGATATAAGAAGGGCAAGTGTTTGTAATATGTGAAAGATATGTTATCATGTTGGCAAGGGTTAAAAGGATTCACTGCTGTTAAAGGTGGAGGGGTGATTGCCATCAGTGTCTGTTCTGTGTCTCCACCCTCCTCTTAACATTAGTTTTTGTCAGGTTGTCAGAATTTTTTTTTTTGTTTTGTTTTTTTAAACTTGTGTTTTCCTGCCATTTTCTGTGATTTACAAAAATAAATAAATAATAAAAAATACCCCAAAAAACTGCAAACTGGTTGTTTTCTGATCTCGGCGTACGCATACATTCTCGTCTAAACGTGATTATTGGAGCAGTGAAGATTTATATTGGTAGTCCTATCAGCATAATTGCATTACACCATCGCACAATGAATGATTAATACCATATCCGAAGTCATTGTCCGTCCATTTATCACTGGAGATTTTAATGTGATTTTGCTGCTTAACAACAGGGTAAATTGCAATCCAGCATCCACAACCGATCAATAATGTATTCTGATTTTTTGGGGGGCAAATATCGAGCGTCAATTGTCAAAACGGTCAAAATCCAATATTCACAAATAATTTTTCTACCACTGAAGTCTGAAAAACATTGTAAAACCAGGCTTAACTCATGAGTTGGGTATTAATCTTGTGATGTCAAGTTCAATACGTTGACATTGCAAGATTAATGCCAAAACAAACAAAATAATAAACTCCGGCACCTTTGCAGGGTTTTCGACTACAACACAAGTTGCTGTTTACACAGAGCCAAGTGCATTGATGTGAATCACTGACAGGTGTTCAATTGGCACATTTCCAGTGAATATTGCAGTGTGTGTCTCTGGTGTTCAGATGGATGCCTTAGGTATTTTTAAATTATTTTCATTGTATTTACACTACTTATTGGTCCTTTATTTTTTTTATTTTAGATTTTTATTTTTTGCAGTATGCACTCAAAAAGTATACAGTACGGTTTATAATTGGTTCACAATTGTATCGTTACAGCGGTAATGGTCATAAATGATACAGGAATATACAGTACATTGTAAGTATGCAACCAGAGATGTAACTAGAAATCACGGGGCCCCAGTGCAAAAATTACCCTGGGGCCCCCAATACTTCTTACCCCTCCAGCCCCTCCATTTGTCACATACACGCCCCTCATTGTGACTCATTCACACGCTGACTTTCATGCAGATACACACCATATAACACATACAGATACATACACGGACACATGCAGACACACAAACCAACACAGAGGTACACAAACACACATGCAGATACACAGAATGACACTCCTATAGATACAAACACTGACACAAATAGAGATATACAGACACATACACAAACACTTAAGGACAAACATTCAAATACACAGAAAGACATTCATACAAATACAGACACACACATTCAGATACATAGGGCACCCACTGACATACAGATACGCAGACATACAGATACACACATGCAAAATAGTTTAGTCACCCTCCTGTTTCCTACCTTTTAGGTGCAGGAGGGTGACTTCCACGGGGTCTAGTGGCTCAGACTGATGGGAGTCAGAGTTCCCACTGCCACACGGCGCTCTCTGTAAGCTGGGAGTAGTGACCTGGGATGTCACTTCCACCCAGCATCTGACCTCATCAGAGGGGGTCTGGTCATGGCCGGCAGGCACCCTGGTCACAGTGGTCCACAGGGCGGCTGGGCCCGCTGGAATGACGAGCCTGGTTGCAGCTGCGACCCCTGTGACCGTGGTAGTTCCACCAATGTATGCAACATATAATAGTGAGTATTTGTTAGCAATGTCTATTCCCGATATAGTAGGCAATGTATCCAGTAGGGTAGAAATGGTGACCATAGTAGCCATAATGATCCTAATATGTGGTGGCTGCTGTGAGCCTGGGTGTACATTGTATTGATACTTTGGGGATGAAGTTGAGGAAGATAGGAATTGTAGTGCGTCTGTACGTGTAAATCCTATATTGGTATAGAGATTATGATTCTGTCTCCCTGATTTATGGAGTTTTTATTTGTATTGCCCGGTAAGAGGTATGTTGTGTTTAGTGTCCTCTGACTAGGTTGTCTTGGTACGTTGGGACTGTTTGTCGGTTGTGTGTTATTGAAGTTAGTTTGTATTTCCTATATCTACTTGGTCAATGAGTACATATAGTGTCTGTTGTGTCCTGTGGGTTTGTCATATAGGGGAGCCAGATGCATTGGTACCTGAAGTTGCCTAGGGTGGACCACCTGAGTTCTTCTAATGTACATAAGTGTCCAATTTTGGTGACTAGTGACTTGACTGTGGGGGAGCAGTCGACCTCCACATGCTAGTTATCAACATATTGGCTGCTGTGAGTATAAAGTAAGTAATAGAAGCCTTATAGTCACGGTGTGTTGCATCAGTTTTGTGAAAAAGAAACGTTCTAGTTCTAATCTTGAGCCCACTTCTTCCTGGATCAGAGTCTGGACTTCATCTCATGGAAAGGAAGCAAAACACTATGAATAGTTTGCTTACCTGGAATCTCTGTGCATATCCGGTTCAGCCTCTTTATATATAGTTATATCTATGCAGACATCCTCCTGCAAAGGATGTATCAATTTTATCTCAGTAGTTATCATAATTTGGGATTAAAGGCACACTACAGGCACTATAACCATTTCATCTCAGTGAATTGTTTATAGCACTATAGCATTTAGTGTTAAACCATTTTCAAGCAGTTGATCATTGAATGAAGGTGCCTGGCCCCCACTTGTGGCTAAGACAGTGATTACACACTTCCTTGTAGCCATACCAATTCATATAAACAAAGGGTGCTGTTATTGGCTTAAAGTAGTCAGCTGACCAAGCACAGATCATTGCTGCTCAGACTAATGCTTCCTCACTAGCCCAAGCAACATGGAGGGGATGGGCTGCTGGGTACTCTCGCTTAAACTTAAAACGGTTTAAAGGCGAATGGAAGGACGGGCCACGGGACTCCAGACACAATAACCACGTCAACAAGATGAAGCCGTTAGAGTGCCTACAGTGTCCCTTTAAGGCAGTTGAGATTATTATTGTGTAACTGCTGTACATACACTAGGTTTATAAAGAAGGCATTTTTTTTAAAATAAAGGAAATATGGCAAATGAAGCAAGCTTAAAGTGCATAGTTTTAAATTTAAAAAAAATTACCATATTAAAGAGTAGGCAACCTTCGGAACTCCAGGTGTGGACAAATCTCCCAGAATGCTCTTAAAGCCATAATGATGGCAAAACATTTCGGGAGATGTAGTCCACAACATCTGGAGTGCTGAAGGTTGCTTTTCTATAGGTAAAAAGTGATTGAAATATTTTATACCATGAGTGCCCCATTAAAATTTCTAAAACTGCAGGACTTGCATTGGTGAAATGTTGTAAGGAGGAATACCACTGCCAGACTAGAAAGAGCCATCAAACAGGAGACCATCTTAACCTACAACTTATTTTTTCCTCAGAAAATCTTATATATATGAGACTCTAATAGATGTTGAACTGGTGCCATGATTAAACTCATTAAATAGGAGAAATGTAACTTCTGAATTATATATAAAATAATAGGAAATATAAAAAAAAACAGTTCATTGACAAATAACATGCCCATAGCTTTGGCAGAGAGAAGTGGCTGTTCACATTTTGTGTGTGTGGCTAATTGGGACAAGTTGTGACAAAGTGTCATGGTAACACTAACATGGTTATTTACTTAAAACAGAATTTAAAATTGAAGGTAAAAAAAAAGCAGAACTGGATTAATTTAAGTTAATTATGCTATCAGTTTGGCTATGCTGGCCCTTGAAATTCTAACATTAATAAACTTTGAATTCTCACATTAATAAATAACCATGTGAGTAATTTTTTGATGCTTATGGTCCCAATAATGGTTCACCAACATAAAACGACATACTACAAAATAGTTCACAGGGTAAGGTTTCTAGTGCATGTTTAAAATTCAGAATAGGCGGCTTGGACATCCACAGTCTGTCTCTCCTTTCTGGTCTTAGTAAGGAAGTATTGGTAGAAGTAGACATCTAGAAGCCCTGTCCATGTAGATGCTTACATTAAAGCTGTACAAAGAAGCTTATGTTTACTGATTATGCCATTGTGATAACACATCCCTTTAGGTGTCCAAGACTGGCACCATGATGCCAACACTGCCATCAACACCTTATTACTGGGTATACATGGGTAATGAAGCTTCCACACTGTGTACACGTTTCATTGTCATTCCAATCTAACAGCCTGAAATCTCCCCACTTTATTCCACACTTATGAGGTGCAGAGAACCGGTACAAAGCAGTATCAAATAACACACTGTAAAATACTAAAGATTTTTTTTGCAGCGTACTAAACTGAGTTTGGTATTCACCATCCTTCACCCATTCTGTACTCTGGTTCCCTCCCCATTTTTGTTGAACAGAGCTTAGTATGCAGTCCAAATCTTTGCATTACGATGAGTGTATTCTCATTGTACAAGAAAACATCACTCGTCTGCATTTTGGTGCTTAGTGAGTAGTATTCAATGTGTCACAGGGATCACCGGGTAGAATACTCTTTAGGTTACAATTCTAGGATACAGAAGGGAGGCCTCTTATCACCCCGTGTTCTGCACAAATTGATGAAATATGCAAACTAGTCGCAGAGAACAATATAAACATTTACAGAAACACAAGACAGCTTGGAGAGTGGTTATTATGTTTGCTTATTATGTATAAACCATGGGTCGGAGACTGCACACCAGTCAGGCACAAGTCGAAAGATAAAGAACTTTGGATCCGCAAACAGGTGGGACCAACTAAAAAACAAGGATGTGTGGCAGACCATTAACATACACAACCATATTAACAAAGAGAAGTCTTAGTGAAGAAGCAAATTTGTCAACACTTTAATCCTTGATGTATCAACCAAATCCTTTAATAACACACTGTATGGAATGGTGATCCAAGTCTATGTTGAGTCTCCTGATTGTGTTCCTAAGATGAGTTCATATGTATAGGGAAAAAGAAAAAGTGGAGAAAAGAAAGGGGAAAAAAAAAAAAGTCTATGGTTGATACAGGACATTTAAATTAACACTGCGCAGGGAAATGAAAATATGTAAGCTGTGTTTAATACAGGTTTAATATATTAAGAAAACAAGATCACGATATTTAGATAGATACAGATAATGTTTACAATTTCAAAAGATATAGAAACCCTTACAATAATGAATTCTATTCCCAGCTTGGGTGGTCCACACTTGCCCACAGGGGGCTGTAATACAAAGGGCTGATATAAAAAGAAAGTGCACTTCCACCTGTGTCTTGTGCATACTGGGCCACTGGGGGGAGGGGGGGACAAAAATGCAGTTTCCAGAAGCTGGCCTAAGCCACAATTATGTTGTAAAGCTGATAGTCTCATCAGGTTTGGCTAGTCTCAATTAAAGAGGGAAACGCAGCTTCTTGACAACTGTCACTGATACATGGAATTAAATATGTGCAAATGCTGCGGATAGAAAGGTCCCTGCTGGAACAGTAAAGGTTATATTGAAAGGGGAATGGGAAATTGGCAAGGGAACCCCAATACTGCCCAAAAAGGAGGACATTCCATCTAGAGACTATTAAACTGGTTCCATCTGCAGCTCCTCAACATCCCCCTCCACTTCATGGAAAGACGCGTGGGACCCGATCACCACAAGAGTGGCTCCTGCAGGAAGGTAAGGGAGAGAGAAAATGTAATTGTCTCATTAGACAAGAGATTATGAAAAAGGAAAGAAAGCACTTTTCAGGTTAAGAGAGAACAATGAAGACACAGTCCAAACAGGACTTCATTTAATAAAAAAGTGTCAGAGATTCCCACATAAATTTGCTTACCCAGAACCCAGAAAACCGCTGCTCCAGCACCAGCTAGCCAAAAAAAGGGGAACGATACAGCTCCAGCAATGCCATATTGATTTGCCATACTAAGCTCACGACCTGTAGAGACATTAAATCAGAATTGTCTCACGCAATCGCAAATATTAAAGCGTCATTTCTATGAGAAACTGGATCATTACCTAGTACTTTGTAAATGGACTACCATTTTTAATGGGAACCAGTCAAATTTAGTAGATATAAAAGTTCACATTCCAGTAGGCAATTAATTGACACACTGTTCAGGCACAATTTGTTTTTATTATTATTTTTTGACATGTATCCAATCCTTCATATAAGTGACGCACTTACACCTGTTTTCAACAAATTCCTTATCTTGTAGCCATTTGTAACATGAGACCTCTTGTAGAACAGAAAATCTGACTCACCAAAAAGGACGATCTTAGACTGTAGGGTCTTCAAGTAGATGATGTAACAGGCCCCAAAAAACACAGCTAATGCAATGAGTAACATGGGAGAGGTGATGCTGGGAGAAAACACAAAGCAATAATTGGTAAAAATTTAAACTAATACAGCATTAGATCACAGGGGGAAGATGGAATCCGATTAATAACAACAAGGAGAACACGAGTTAGAGCAGTGTGTATTTGTACTGATACGATATGTGTCTACTGAAACCCACACAGTGTAGTTACACTATTGTATGCAACCCACTGACACACTAACATGTAGTGTAATAACACTCTTCCATAGTTTCATAGTAAAGTAGGCAACAACAAAAAAGACTGAAGTCTATCAAATTCAACCTCACACACACACCTGTTTCCGCTATTGAAGAAGGCGAAAAACTCAAAATAAAGAGATTTCCAAGTTTGACATATATTATGGAATATATTATTTCTTAAAGCTTAACTTCCCAAATACAAAAAAAAAACAATCACAATTTAGTAGATATTCTCTCAATGAAAACATTCATGCATTTAATTACGCATTTTTATTCAATGTGGGTATATCTAAAACAGCTTGCAAAAGCTGCAGATTTATTGTCTGCATCCTTTGGAAGTCCTCCCCTTCTAACCCCGCCAGACTTTCTGTGGCTGTCCAATCATAGACTTCACAATGCTGCTCTATGCCAGACAGGACCTCTGGGAAACTGCTGCCTATGGAGTTTAGCTCCATTGAGCCAAGCAACCAGGAAGTAAAAGTAATGGTAGTCTAATAGGCGCCTCTGGGGGGAGGTAGCAAGAGTGTCAATTTCTATTGAAATCCGTATTTTTTGTAAAAAAAAAAAAAAGACATGTTCAACGCATAAAGAACTTCAGCAATCAGAAGTGCTCTAAGGGTCTGGAGTGTCCCTTTAACCTCAAAATGGTAGATCGATCCTGGATCAACAAGCTGTTTGCTCGCATATCAACTACTATATATTATGTTTTTTCAAAAGAGCATCCACACATTGTTTAAAGATATGCACAGAGTAGGATAAAATCACCTCTTTAGGCAAAGGATTCCACTACATAATTGTTCATATTGTACAAGAACATTTTCCTTTTCAGTAGGTAAGATCTAATTTCTTTAAGCCTAAATCTTTGTACAGTTCTATTAATTAACATGTTACCAGATAGCTGTTTATACCGGCTATATTTATATTTGAGTAACATGATTCTATTCCCTTGAGCCTTGTATTTTTCTAAAGCAACAAGTTCACCTTTTATAGCTTTTTGTTCCCTTTATTAATTTTGTAGTCTGCCTCCACACTTTTTCTAGTATCAAGATATCCGTTTTTAAAACTGATGTTGAGCACTTTACCGCATATTCAAGATGGGGTCTTACTACTGATTTATAAAGAATCAAATTATACTGAAATTACGTGAATTAATAAACCTTATTATGAATGACAATACCTTAATGGCATTGCAACCACTGACTGACAATGCATATTGTTGGCTAGTCTGTTGTGGGATACATCTCTCATAATGCTCTTACTGACATAATGCTGGCAAAGCATCAGAGGACATTTAGTCCACAACATCTGGAGTGCCGGAGGTTGTCTATGCCCATTGTAGGGTATACAGTGCTGGTGGGTTTTTCACCAAACATGAAAGCCACTGACAAACTCATCTGCAATATAGTGAAACTCTTAAGGGCGACACATTGACACACTTACATGCAGTACATGATGAGCCCCATAAAGATAAAGATGTAGTTGCTCTGAAAATGTTCCACATTTCTGGTGACACGCTTACACAGATCCCCAAAGTTCCCTGGGCGAGAAAAGCGCCGCTGGTCAACAAAGTTACTCCACGGGCGGATGTGCGCACGGCGCCGGTCAAACCAGTCCTTTGCTGTGGCTTGGGTGATCATCTTGGGAAGTATTCTGCATAGAGCACAGTGGGAAAAAGGTTAAAAAGCAGGAAGTGAAACCCAGAGAGAGGAAATGTATTTTCTTTTTATATTTTTATTAATTTAAGCACATTAAGTTTGAAACCAGCAAAGCCATGGAGTGCGTGATCTACCAATGCTGCAATAGAAGTAGATTTATGATTATAAAGCAAACATTCCAAACAGCCCAAAAGTAACAGGTAGCAAAGAACCAGCAGCAATAATCAATATTTCATAACAAGCCTAATGCAGACAAAGACTTAATAGTCCTTCATTTTAAGGTGCTGTTAAACCTGCATATAAAAAAACAAAACAAAAAAAAAACATTTATAAATAAATATATCATATCCAACTCAGAAAGAACAGTTTATTGGTTATTTTATTTTTGTCCTTTTCTATTTTCTCTGGGACTGAAAAACTCTAATGTGGAAAATGTGACATTTGGATGGGGTGAAATTTTTTTATAGATAAGTTTAAAACTATAGAATATAGTTGCAGAGTGAAGCACTGCTATATAGGTGGTAAAATAAATAGTACTGCTGACGGTAGATATGTGAATTGAGGAATGCAAGTAAGGATATTGGCTAAAAGGAAATAAAAGATGGAGAGGGGTGCACACAAGACGCAGGCAAGCAATGGAGACCCTGCATGCATCCCAGACAGTTACATTGCATTAGCCCAACAGAATGCACATGTATAGCAAAAATAATATTTCCATTTTTGTCAGGACTTATTTAGCTTTTGCTGAAATGTCACAGGCATAGGAGCAAAAATAAGGAGCACGCGGGCAACCCTAAGCTGCAGGACAAGGTTTGCTGTGGCAAATCCAATTTAGGCTTCAATCACTTGAAATCTTGAGCCTTCATATATGAAACTGGGTGATTTAAACGAAGTGAGAATACACAGTTCGAGCTAGCTATTTTTTGTTGTTGCTTTGCTGTCTAAGGTTGTGTATTTGTCCTGAAGCAGGGGTAGGTAACATTAATCTCCCTTGATGCTTGGCCAACATCAAAGCTGTAAGAGTATTATGGGAGATGTAGTCAACAAAATTGTGAGTTGTCTACCCCTGCCCTAAAGAATATAACATTGTGCGTGCTTGATTAAATTGGATTTTAAAAAAACGTGAATTGTGTAAATAAATGTATGGACAACACAAAACACAAGAGGGAAACAAAATATATGAAAAGGAAATGTTTGCTTTTAGCATTCTTAATTTGATTAATGACATTTTTGCAGCTTCATTCCACCTCCTGATTGTGAGGACATGGAAATGTTCGGGGTGATCGCTAAGCTTGTTCTTAGAGCTGAAAGGTACAAGTGTCTTACTGATCACAAACATTTCCAAACAAATCAGGTGATGGCTCGTTACAGCTCATACTTGTTAATAATCCCACTAGGTCCCTCTTCAGCTGCAGGACTGAATGCGTCCCCGTTCTTCCCTGCCATGACCGGCTATGAGTGCAGTTACTTGGGGTTCCTGTTCCCAATGTCCTTCTGTGAAAGGAGACACACAAACAGGGCTTTAGTACGCAAACACGACTGCCTCCTTGCCAAGTCATTTGCCAGACTCCTCCTCAGCTCAGTTAGACTTAAATCTCCTTTTCTGAATGAGTCACTAACTTGGAAAACCTGTTTAAAGCTCTCCAATTTAGAACATTACAAGAAAGGATGTTTAGTGATCAGTTCTGTAATAAAGTGACTAATTGAATTACCATGCTGCATGTGAGATTACTCTGCCTGAAACACTACCTTATAGATAAACTACAGAACCCCAAGCCTGGTCAGCTTAACGAGAGACACGTGAAGGAGGTGACAATTGCAATTATGGCGATTTACAAGAATCCAGAGCTTCTAAAAATATTACAGTTATCCCACAATGTGTACATGGCTACACATACACATACTCACCCTGCATGTCCATTATGGTGGCTACACTTGCCCTCTATGCATGTACTGCTACTAATACTTCAAAGCTAGTTCCTGGCAGAGAGAGGTGATTAAGAGCCAACTTAACACGTGTAACATCCTTGTTTGTAAATGTGTATTTATTAAACCTAACCAGGTAACGGTGACATTTATCAGTTTTATCAGAAAAATAACCCAGAATACAGGAAATTCACTCACAATTTGGATTCATGATCAGTTTTACCCAGTGAAATGGTTAATAACTCTAAGAAAGATTTCCCTAAACACATATAGATACTGAGACAGCAATTTGTTCTGTTTATTCCAACATAAATAACAGAATGAATGAGGAGAACTAACCTTTAGTTTGTGTCACACGGTTACCCCGATCTAATGTGTCTCACTCCACCCAAACTAGTTAATGATAAAGAACACTATAGGCTTAGAAACACAAACATTTTTCCTTACCCTATAGTGTTAAAAACACAATCTAGCCCCCATGACCTCCCTACATATAGTAAAATCTTACCTTTATTCCAGTCGGCTAGTGCTGACTCTGCATCTGATCTGCCTCCTTGGTTGACATTATCAGAATTCTGATAATCCCAAAGAGGCAGCGTGGGGTGATGGGCCAAACGCTGCCCTGGCCAATCAGCACCTTCTCATAGAGATAAAATGAATCAATGCATCTCTATGAGGAAAATTCAGTGTGCAGAGGGTGGAGACACTGAA
Source organism: Pelobates cultripes (assembly GCA_933207985.1). Lineage (NCBI taxonomy): Eukaryota > Metazoa > Chordata > Amphibia > Anura > Pelobatidae > Pelobates > Pelobates cultripes. Next base: position 23,553,400 of record OW240921.1, on the reverse strand, counting down.
TGTCAGTCACACTGTGCAGCACTGCCCCGGGAAGCACCTCTAGTAGCCATCTGAGGAGTGGCCACTGGAGGTATCCCTAGGCTGTAATGTAAACATTGGCTTTTCTCTGAAAAAACAGTGTTTACTGCAAAAAGCCTAACGGAATGATTATACTCACCAGAACAATTACATTAAGCTGCAGTTGACTATAGTGTCCCTTTAAGGTGTACACGTAGATGCACAAATAAACCAGCAATAAAAGCACAATAGAAATCACATAATTTCATAGGATTATTTTTCTCAGAAATGGGAAAGGTTTTCCTATTGTATAAAATCCCAGGGTATACTAGATGAGAGATTCAAATGCTTGAAAACAATGTATTTGCTAGTAATGCATGTTTACTTTCCATGTGTACACAGCAAGTGACCTCCAACCCAGTCATGTATCCAAAATGTTCTGTTCCAGGATCTAAACCTCTGAACTTACACTTGGCTGCATGTCAATATTTCATACACAACATGTGTATCTATGTTAGATCATATCACAAGGCTAAGAATAGGACAACAAGGGTAATATGATTCCTTACTTAAAGTATAGCTATTTCAAATGAGGAATCTCAATTAACATTACTTGATCTGGAGTCCGCTATGGCAACCTGAAAATTCACTACGTTTAACAATATTCCAAACCGGCGAGTGAGCATCCTTCATTTCTATAGAAAAAGGATATGTCTATTGGGCAAACTAGATGGGCCGAATGGTTCTTATCTGCCGTCACATTCTATGTCTTTCACAACGCATCATATAATGAAATACTCAATGTTTATATACAGGGTTTTAATCCAAGATGATATTAAAAAGGGTTTCCATTGCCAACAGCAAGCTGCCACTTCACAGGATTTTTAATATTCTATTTGCTGCTAGACATCCTCATTAGCCCACCCATTGGATGACATCAGAGGAGGCAAAGCATGGACTCGGTGCTGAGGGACACTGGCTCTGGAATCGGATAAGTGTTAAAAAAAGAGTTTATTAACTCTTTCCATGTTTGGGGTGGGGGGAAAATCATTTTGTGCTCCCAACATTCAAGATGATAATTTGTCACAAGTGGAACACTACAGGTTGTGATGTGGATGTGGCAGCAAGCTTCACACTTTGACAGGATTTAACAGTAAAGCTGGGTTCTCCAAACTCAAATCTGCAGATGTTGCTCAACTACAACATAATTCTTTGTATATAATAAATAGTCAGAGAATCATGGGAGTTATAGTTCAGCAACATCCAGAGCCGGAAGGCCAGAATTTGGAATACTCCTTGGAATACACTTTGGTTGGCCATGCATGCACAAAAGTTATCTAAGATATCTCTGTGAAGGATTGTTATTTAAACTTAAATGTTAACTGTGGAAAACTCATAGAATGAAAGATTTTAGGCCAAAAACTGAATTTGAAAAATTCTCCAAGTTGGCAATGTTTCCAGTTCAGCTACTTTTCCATAAAATGTTAAATTTGCTTTGAATTCTTGACAATTCATACCTTAGAGCAGGGATAGGCAGCCTTCGCACTCCAGATGTTGTGGACTACATCTCCCCTGATGCTTTGCAAGTATTATGTTTGTAAGAGCACCTGCAGTCCTGAAGGTTGCCTACCTCTGTGTTAGAGAATAACTGTTCATTTTTTATATTAGACTGTTGCATATACTGCAATCATAGCAGAATTACCATAAGGCAGTAATTATAATTTGGAACTTATATAGTATTATACTGTCCACTGTACAAAAGCAATAACATGGTGTTTCTTATATAATACCGATAACATAGCATTCCAAAAAGAATACTTTGCAGTAACATACTTAGGCAAGATACTGTACAATAGAAATAACATATAAAATGGGATACTGTACAATAGTAATAACATACACCATACCACGAACAATTGCATAACCTGTATAACAAATAACCTATACCATTCCATGAGGAAAACTATCTCATAATAACAACATACACCATAGCACAATGTTGGACACTGTATAATAATAACAAATACCATGGTGTACACTGTTTAATAATAACAACATATAGCATGTTGGACATTGTATAATAATACTAATAACAGACACAATGTTAGACACTGTATAATAATACTAACAACATACACAATGTTGGACACTGTATAATAATAATAACAGATACAATGTTAGACACTGTATAATAATAATAACATACACAATGTTGGACACTGTATAATAATAATAATAACAGACACAATGTTAGACACTATATAATAATAACATACACAATGTTGGACACTGTATAATAATAATAATAATAACAGACAATGTTGGACACTGTATAATACTACTAATAACAGACACAATGTTGGACACTGTATAATAATAATAATAATAATAACAGATACAATGTTAGACACTGTATAATAATACCAATAACAGACACAATGTTAGACACTATATAATAATAATAATAACAGACACAATGTTGGACACTATAATAATAATAATAATAATAACAGACACACTGTTAGACACTGTATAATAATAATAACAGACACAATGTTAGACACTATATAATAATAATAATAATAATAACATACACAATGTTGGACACTGTATAATAATAATAATAACAGACACACTGTTAGACACTATATAATAATAATAATAACAGACACACTGTTAGACACTATATAATAATAATAATAATAATAATAATAATAACAGACACACTGTTAGACACTATATAATAATAATAATAATAATAATAATAATAATAACAGACACACTGTTAGACACTATATAATAATACCAATAACAGACACAATGTTAGACACTATATAATAATAATAATAACAGACACAATGTTGGACACTATAATAATAATAATAATAATAATAATAACAGACACACTGTTAGACACTGTATAATAATAATAACAGACACAATGTTAGACACTATATAATAATAATAATAATAATAACATACACAATGTTGGACACTGTATAATAATAATAATAACAGACACACTGTTAGACACTATATAATAATAATAATAACAGACACACTGTTAGACACTATATAATAATAATAATAATAATAATAATAATAATAACAGACACACTGTTAGACACTATATAATAATAATAATAATAATAATAATAATAACAGACACACTGTTAGACACTATATAATAATACCAATAACAGACACAATGTTAGACACTGTATAATAATAATAATAATACCAATAACAGACACAATGTTAGACACTGTATAATAATAATAATAATAATATGCACTATACTTACTGCCCCTGTTAGGTATGAGATCCCTCTAAGAACTTGCCACTTCCTATTCCAGTCACCGGAAGTGATATGGCAGAGACCGGAAGGAGCCTGGAACATACAGCTCTTGCTGCTGGTCCCATAGCAACAACGCCACGTCACTTGCTGCGGAAGAGTTGGGGCTAGGTCGTGACGTCATTTCGCGATGGCTCAAGGGAGTTGTAGTTGCAAGTTGCTCTTCTACGGGAAGCAAACTGTGAGCTGCAATGCCAATGTTTGAACACTAGATGTCACCATGTTCATGGCGCACAGCGTGTGGTGTACTAGGCATTAAATACACAAACACTTTATGGGAAGAGTTTAGTTTATTGTTAATATGCTAATAGCTATACAGACCAGCCCTAATACTGGGAATGCGTGAGCAGGAAAATAACTTCACATGCACAGTTAAGTGATATATAGTTTGATTATATACAAACCTGGTTTATATTTGTTATATTGCATGCTGCTGTGTTTTTCATAGGTCATGAAGTATGTTTGGAGTTTTCAGCAAAATCTCACATTTCATAATAATAATTTTCCTTATTTTTTGATATTATAGGGCAGAATCAGTTAGCAAACATACATACTACTGCTAGTGTGTGTGAGAGTTGTGGGAACTGTTCCAGTGTAATAGTGGTTATGTGTTTCTGTATATGTGTGGTGGGAGTTGTGTGGGTATGTGAATGAATACATGTGTGAGGGAGGTGTGTGAGTGTTTGGGGACTGTATGTGTGATGGGAGGTCTGTGAGTATGGGGACTGTATGTGCGGTAGGAAGTGTGTGAGTATATGGGTAGTGCATGTGGCATGGGAGGTGTCTGAGTGTATGGGGAGTGCATGTGGGATGGGAGGTGTGTTAGTGTAGGGGAACTGTATATATGATGGGAGGTCTATGAGTGTAGGGGGACTGTATGTGTGATGGGAAATGTATGAGTGTATGGAGACTGCGTGTGTGATGGGTGGTGTGTGAGTGTTTGGGGACTGCGTGTGTGATGGGAGGTGTGTGACTGTATGGGGACTGCGTGTGTGAGTGTATGGTGATTGCATGTGTGATTGGAGGTGTGTGAGTGTATGGTGACTGCATGTGTGATGGGAGGTGTGTGAGTTTTTGAGGACTGTATGTGTGATGGGAGGTGTGTGAGTGTATGGGGACTGCATGTGTGATGCAAGGTGTGTGAGTGTATGGGGACTGCATGTGTGATGGGAGGTGAGTGAGTGTATGGTGATTGCATGTGTGATTGGAGGTGTGTGAGTGTATGGGGACTGCGTGGGTGATTGGAGGTGTGTGAGTGTATGGGGACTGCATGTGTGATGGGAGGTGTGTGAGTTTTTGGGGACTGTATGTGTGATGGGAGGTGTGTGAGTGCATGGGGACTGTATGTGTGATGGGAGTTTTGTGAGTGCATGGAGATTGCATGTGTGATGAGAGGTGTATGGTGACTTCGTGTGTGATGGGAGGTGTGTGAGTATATAGGGACTGCAGGTGTGATGAGAGGTGTGTGAGTGTATGGGGATTGCGTGTGTGATGGGAGGTGTGTGAGTATATAGGGACTGCATGTGTGATGGGAGGTGTGTGAGTGTATGGGGACTGCATGTGTGATGGGAGGTGTGTGATGGGAGTTGTGTGAGTGTATGAGGACTGCGTGTGTAGAGGGAGGTGTGTGAGTGTATGGGGATTGCATGTGTGATGGGAGGTGTGTGAGTGTATGGTGACTACATGTGTGATGGGAGGTGTGTGAGTGTATGTGGACTGCACGTGTGATGGGAGGTGTGTGAGTGTATGGGGACTGCATGTGTGATGGGAAGTGTATGGAGACTGCATGTGTGATGGGAGGTGTGTGAGTGTATGAGGATTGCATGTGTGATGGAAGGTGTATGGGGACTGCATGTGTGATGCAAGGTGTGTGAGTGTATGTGGTCTGTATGTCTGATGGGAGGTGTGTGAGTGTATGGGGACTGTATGTGTGATGGGAGGTGTGTGAGTGTATGTGTGATGGGAGTTGTGTGAGTTCATGGAGATTGCATGTGTGATAGGAGGTGTGTGAGTATATGGGGACTGCATGTGTGATGGGAGGTGTGTGAGTGCATGGAGATTGCATGTGTGTTGGGAGGTGTGTGAGTGTATGGGGACTGCATGTGTGATGGGAGGTGAGTGAGGGTATGGTGATTAATATATACAAAAATGAGGGGAAACTGCTGTCTCAACCTAAAAGAAAATTATTAATAAAAAGCCACTGGTCCTACGCGTATCATTCTATCTGGTAGAACTTCCTCAGGGACCTCTCCAGTTAAAAAGTAAATACACATACAAATATGCAGTACACAAAACATTCCCGCTAGGGTATGGTGATTGCATGTGTAATGGGAGGTGTGTGAGTGTATGGGCACTGTATGTGTTATGTGAGGTGTGTGAGTGCATGGAGATTGCGTGTGTGAGTGTATGGGGACTGCGAGTGTGATGGGAGGTGTGTGAGTGTAGGGGGACTGCATGTGTTATGGTAGGTGTGTGTGTATGGGGACTGCGTGTGTGAGTGTATGTGGATTGCATGTGTTATGGGAGGTGTGTGAGTGTAGGAGGACGGTATGGGGACTGCGTGTGTGATGGGAGATGTGTGAGTGTATGTTGACTGCATGTGTTATGGGAGGTGTGTGAGTGTAGGGGGACTGCGTGTGTTATGTGTTACAATCAGAGAAGAGATTTCTCATCTTTCTTCTTCCCCTTACAATACTTCCCCTAACTTCACTCCCTCTGCTGTTCTATGTTCATTCGCACCCGCTACATTGGAAGAGGCTTCTGCTCTGCTCCAGTCCTCCCGCCCCACCACCTGTTCCCTAGATCCAATTCCCTCGCATCTCATCCGTACTATGTCTTCTTTTCTTTTTCCACCTCTCACTAAAATTCTCAATCTCTCTCTCTCCTCTGGTATATTTCCATTGCCCTTCCTGTGTGTCCAACTTGTCTGGTTACAACTACATGTCTGTTCGTCCACTTATTGTAAAGCGCTGCGGAATTTGACGGCGCTCTATAAATATCATAATAATAATAATAATAATAATAATAATGGGAGGTGTGTGTGTGTATGGGGACTGCGTTTGTGATGGGAGGTGTGTGTGTATGTGGACTGCCTGTGTTATGGAAGGTGTGTGAGTGTATGTGGACTCCATATGTTATGGGAGGTATGTCAGTGCATGGAGATTGCATGTGTGATGAGAGTTGTGTGAGTGTATGAGGACTGCGTGTGTGATGGGAGGTGTGTGAGTGTATGGGGACTGCACGTGCGTAAGTGACTGGGAATTAAACCTGGACCCACTTTTCATATACTGTTTTACTCCTGTTGGGGTTATTCACTAAAATATGCAATATGTTGTTAACAAAAATATTCAAAGGCAAAGTTCCTATGGCCTTCAGCAAGGTTTATTTTTTCCTGAAGATCCATTTATGAAATGGTTTCCAAACGAATTTGAAATGCTTCTGAAATAGATGGCTCTTGTTAGCGGAAATATTGCTTAGAAATGAGATAGTGAACATTACTGTGTAATTCATGAAAGAAGTAAGCCAGGAGTTCTAAAATGCACCTAAATTCTTAAAACTTCTTATCGGTTCCTGGTATATCCTGTAACCTGGGTGGGATGAGGCTAGAATCTAGAATGGCTACGACTAATCCTTCATATCATCAGCTACCAGTGTGTGGGTTAGTAAAAAGTATCATGCTGTTTTGCTGTGTACCATTAACCCTCACACTGCTGCATGGTGTGGGGGGAAATGGAGGCGCTCTGCAGACTCATTATGTCATGGATTTTTGAGTGACCTTTACATACTGGTTGCTTCAGTAACCAAATTGTGAATTTTTGCATTTTTCCTGTCATTCTGACCGGCAAAATTGTGGAACCAAAGTTCTTCAATAACGCTCCTCTAAATTCAGTTTTTATTTTGTTTTTGATAAATATCCAAATACCTTTACTCTGTGTATTGGACATCTTTAGGCTGTTTTGTTTAGAGGATCCCATATCCAGTAAATTAATTTGGGGCAGTTTGGGATTTGGACCACAGATTGCCCTTAGTGATAGCTCAGCTTCTAGTTTAATTCGATGGGTGAATGCATGGCCGTCCCACAGTGCTGTTAATTTTTATATACGTCAGGTTTTTTTTCTTTTTTATCTATCTTTTATTTATAATCAGCTAATTCATTTAATGCTTACTTTCCCCATAATTCCATTGTGATATTAAGGGAATTCAAAAGCTCCCTTAAATTAAAAACTTAAAAATCGTGTTTGTCCTAGTTGTATTCTACTCTTGGACCACTGGAGGGCGCCAATTCCTTAATATTCATCTGTATTGATGTATCCCCTTTACTTGTATTTTGGGTATATGTATAGTACTGTTTTTATATCTAATTTCTCCACTTATTGATGGACTGTTCTTGCATATACATGCATAGAGATGTATTTTACAAATAACTCTGAGCCATAATAGTTTTTAGTGATTTAGCTTCCACAATATGTTACAGGATTTACTCCACACACCATGACCACCTCACTGATTTGAAGTGGTCATGGTGCCTGGAGTCTGTATTTGCAATGTTTTACTATGAAACGCTGCACATACAGAGTTTATCCAACTCTGCTGCCAGAGATGTAACCCTGCGGCCACGTCGTTGGAGCGTCATTAGCCAGCCCTGGGCTAAGGTGAATTCTGTGCATATTTTGCATCTGTGCTGTGTGTGTAGGCACCAGACAGACAAGCCCCACCAACACCCATGTCTACCCATCACCCCATCCTACCTGACATCCAGAGAGGGGGAATAACATTAGCCAACGAGACCTCTGCACTGTAAAAGAGGAACGTTTTAGCTATTTCTTTATCTTATTGCCAATACAGCCAGTAGACTGTAGAGCTGAACTTCATTTTATTGAGTGAAGTTTTAATTGTAGAATTCACACAGGAAGCGGGGAGCATCAGAAATGGTTTTCTTTTTTCCTAAAACACTGATTTCTTATCTGCTAACATTATTGTTCTTCATATTTCTAGCTTCAGGTTGGAGTGGAGTTTGAAGGAAGCACTCGCATGCAGGACACTAGTGTTTCCTTTGGTAATCAGTTGGATATTCCCAAGGCAAACCTGCCATTTAAAGGTATACATTGTGTTTATTATGCCCAGTGTTCTTGCATGTTTGGCAGTTTTATTCTTGTTCCATGCCATTTTTTTTAATGATTTATTATTTTTGAGCGGTCTTTGCAAATTTTGCAAAGGCCCCACATGGTTACTTCACCTTGGTGCAGTTTTTAATTTATTGGCTGTGGGGAGGGGGGGAGATGGGAGACAAGTATAGGAAGGGTTACCTTGGCCAAAAGCAGTGTTTTTGTTAGAGGAACCCTTAATAAAAAAAGGAAACATTCCAAACACCTAAAGCACGTTAGCTTACTGAAAAGCTTTGTGTAAAAACTAGGTCCTCTTTTTCATTGTACAATATGTGCAGATTTCAATAGAAATTCTCACTATTATAAATTATATATTTATATATTTGGAATGCAGGCCAGATTCCTTTTTGGTTGAGCACCCCATCCATCTACTATAGGTGCCCCATTGGAGGTCACCACACAAAAATTTGAGGAGAGTCTCTGGATTTAGTTTAAGCAGTTTATCGCCCGTGGTTAAACTAGAATAGGACCAACTGTGCCCCCAATTACCTTTTTGTATGTTCCTTAAAGGAACACTATAGTCGCCTAAATTACTTTAGCTAAATAAAGCAGTTTTAGTGTATAGATCATTCCCCTGCAATTTCACTGCTCGATTCACTGTCATTTAGGAGTTAAATCACTTTGTTTCTGTTTATGCAGCCCTAGCCACACCTCCCCTGGCTATGATTGACAGAGCCTGCATGGAAAAAAACAAACTGGTTTCACTTTCAAACAGATGTAATTTACCTTAAATAATTGTATCTCAATCTCTAAATTGAACTTTAATCACATACAGGAGGCTCTTGCAGGGTCTAGCAAGCTATTAACATAGCAGGGGATAAGAAAATCTTAATTAAACAGAACTTGCAATAAAGAAAGCCTAAATAGGGCTCTCTTTACAGGAAGTGTTTATGGAAGGCTGTGCAAGTCACATGCAGGGAGGTGTGACTAGGGTTCATAAACAAAGGGATTTAACTCCTAAATGGCGGAGGATTGAGCAGTGAGGCTGCAGAGGCATGTTCTATACACCAAAACTGCTTCATTAAGCTAAAGTTGTTCAGGTGACTATAGTGTCCCTTTAATCTGTACATATTTTAAATTAACCTTGTTACAACCTCCTGGCTGTCAATCAAACATCCTGTCCTATAACATCCTGGTTTGGTTAGTTAAGTAGAGCTAAACTCAAGAGGCAGCAATTACCCAGAGCACCTGTCTTGCAAAGACTTCTCCTTGAGCTGCATTGGACAGCTACCTGGACAGGGTTAGAATTGGAGGGTTTGCAAAGGCTTCAGACAAGAGATCTTTTTTTTGCAAGCTATTTTTAGATATATCCTATCAAACAGCGATGTCTCTTTTTGGTTTTGTTTTAATTTAGGGCAGTAGAGTGTCCATTTAAACCATACTTCTCCTTCTTCACAATTAAATTTCCGGGTTCTGTCCCGACTTAATTCCCTAGAGTTATCCTTTTGGAGATACCAGGGAACTATCCCCAACACTCAGAGCACAAGCACATCATAAGATATGGCAGCACGATGTTTAGGGCACTAGGATCTTGCAGAGAACACCGAAACAGTGCTCCTTGCATATTCTGCCTTCAGTGGGCCGAATTGATTGGACCGGCTATTAACTCCTTTTAGTGAATAACCCTATTTAACGTTATAGTAAGAACCACCCAGACAAACATCATGGTGGATATAGCATTCCTACCTGGATTCATCCTTAGTATACTAACAATTCTGTTCCAGAATAATTTGTCACCAAGATGAAAAACTTCCTTGAGTGCAATAATGTGTTCCTGTTACACAAAATGGCTTTAGTATGCTTAAGTTTCTCCTCCTCTCTATGCTAACTGACCCGTGCAAAGGGCAAAGCCTATTCAATGAATGACAGAGAGCAAAGATGAAGACACCCAGTCCAGGACAGAGCTAAATGTAGATTTAATTTTATATTTCAGACCTCGCAAAACAAAACTTAAGATACCAATATCTTGCAGCATATAATTGCATGCAGTATATAGAATTACATAGACTGATAAGAGTCTTGCGTTCATCAAGTTCAGCATTTCTCACACTTTTTTTTGTTGCTGTTGATCCAAAAGAAAGCAAAAAACACAGTTTGTAGCTCTTCCAATTTTGTAACAAACTAGGAAAAGATTCTTTCTTGACCTCACATTTGGCAGATCTCTAATTGGATTAAGAAACTATTACTCACTAATTAAAAATTACTACAGGGCATCACTTATATATGTGTCTAGAACAATATGGTGAAATTACCCACTAATCAAGACTCTGAGGGGTATGCCCCAAAAATTGGCATGTAGAGAACTCACACACACTTCTCCCCAGAAGCTGAACTGCCCCGCTACAATCTGTCATGAATGCTGTTGCCAGGCTGATCTTTCTCACCTGGTGCTCCTCCCATACATCCCCCCTCTGTCGATTCTTACACTGGTTTCCTGTATCCTATACGTGTCAATTCAAAATACTAACCCTTACCTATAAAGCTCTAACCAACTCGAGCTCCTCTTACATTTCTTCGCTGATTCACAGTTATGCCCCTTTTCGGTCTCTCTGCTCTTCTGGTGATCTTCTCCTATCCGCTGCTCTCAGGTGCTCTCATGCTTGCAGGACTTCTTGCAGGCAGCTCCCTTCCTTTGGAACAGCCTGCCTACCCCTATCAGACTCTCCCCTAGTCTTCAATTGTTTAAAAAGTCCCTCAAAACACATCTGTTCAGAAATACTTATGGACTCCCAGAGTAACTTATCTCTGCCTATCCATATCTGCCTCTTGCTCTCCTAAAGAGCCATACTCCACTCTCACCTCCAACTCTGCTACTTTTCCACCTTGTTTGGTGGCTGTCACCCTTGCTGGCCTGTTGTGTATTTGTACTGAACCTCCTCTAGACTGGAAGCTCGTTTGAGCAAAGCCCTCATCTGCCTATTGTTACTGTGTCACCGTGTAATTGTCTCATTTATTGTAAATGTCCCCTGATTTCATAATGATTGTAAACCGCTTCGGAATTAGTTGGCGCTATATAAATACCAATAATAATAATAATCATGGGTGAGTGTTTTAGATTTAAATAGATAATGGCATTGGTTAGTTCATTCATGACATTAATACTTTGAGGGTGTAAATGCGTAGCTCTTCTCAAGGGGGGGAATTTTTTTGTTAATTGATACATTTTGTTGATATCTTATTTCAGGCAGCAAACTTTTTACATCATCCTACCTTCATTCAATATCTAGCGATTTGATAAAGCAGTTCAGAACCTTTTTATAAAGTGTTAGGTGAGGTGTAATTAGCTCTCTCTCAAATAACACCTGAACAGCAAGCTGCTAGTATGAGCCCCGGCTTCTGTTAAGTTTCGACACTTGGTGTCAACTTTAATAAAGCCGAACACGCTGCCTTTTTAGTTTGTTTTTGTTTACACCTTAGAGTAAAAATTGTGCTATATATACCTAAACCCTGTTAATGACCATGACACTGAAAGTGTTTCTCTGTGAGCCTAGTAAAGAAACTCACATTGTGCGTTAACATCAAGCCACCAATATGCGCACAAATAACTAAAAAATTCCATTAAAAAGTCTTATTTTTAAAAATCCTTCACTAAGCCAGGGGCCCCGCTTTGCCAATGTGTATCTGTATGAGTTATGGAAAATACAATTTTATGGCATGTCTGCTAAATCTCATCTTGTCTGTTATGCTTTTATATTGTACATTGCTACAGAATCAGTTTGTTATATAAAAAAATAAATAATATACGGATACCTTATACTAGATGTTACCCAGGACAGCACCCATTATGGGGGATCTGTATGCTCCAAATAACTCAATGCCCCCTTTTTTATGAAACTGCTTAATCTTTTGATTCCAGGTTACAACTTGATGATAGGGGAGGATTTTAATGCAGTGGTGGATGGTCAAATGGATAGGTCTGGCTCTGCTCCAACGACCCCCTCCCAAGAGGACCAGCAACTTCTCAATTTTCTGAGAAGCCATTGAGGTCAGGAACTACACTCACTCACACACATCTAGAGCTCACAGCACCTCATCCAGGATTGACTTCTTCCTAACTTCTCCATAACTAGTGCCCAAGGTAACAAAGGAATAAATCTTTAATAGTTTAGTCTCAGACCATGCGCCTATTGACATGGTCTTGAATTTGGGTCCACCTTTAACCCACAGTAGCGACACAAGACTCCTCTAGGAACATGGTGGTGGGATGACTATTTTTACCATTTAGATGGTTCCATGCTATTCTAAACATCTAAAACATTACTACAGAGCCAGATAATCACATATGTGTCTGATTTATAAAAAAAATATATATGGCCCCACCGTTAGACACAGCAACAACAACACAAAACTCATGTAGAGGCAAGACACTTGGACTCTGTTTTGCTTGAAAATGCAAAAAAAATAATAATTAGACTTCTCTAGAAACATCTTCTTGTGCTGGTGGGATGGATGGTGGAAACTAATATAGCTCATCCCAAAATCAGGACGTAACCATATCTCCAGTATTGCCAAAAGAAACCGGACCTTTACCACAGACTCTGTGGAAATAAATAGATTTCCACACTTATTTCTCTAACATTTTTAAATCGCATCTGGATGACCTGGTGATAGTGATGAGTGTGAAGAAAATAGACTTAATTTTGGTATTTTCTTCTTTATTCGTGACTTTCTGCTATATTTCAGTATTTGGGGATTTATTGGTTCGGTAGATTAAACTACCGAACACGTCCACCCTCCTGGCTCATTATGTTCAAAAGGAACCGTCTATTAAGCGCTCTCTGGGCGGTCGCCATTCATATAGCCGAATGCCACGTGGAAGAGAAAACGGTGGCCATCTTGTTTCCACAAAAGGAGGCAGTGGGACTTGGTCGTCGAGTGTCTGGAACTAAAATCGGACATTCGACTTACCGAACACCGCTGAACCATACGAACGCCTGCCTCCTTTTGTTGCCGAACAGCTAGGAGAGCGCCTTTCGGTAGTTTGATTCATACGAACACAGGGAACAATCGCTCCTGTGAACCAGTAGGCTCCATTCGTGCTTTTATTCATTTTTATGCTGTTTTCTGAATTGACTGACCGCACACACTGAATTCGTGGAACTGTTTTGGGCAGGAGCTTTGTGTGTGGTCGGTGAACTAAGACTTCCACACTTTTTGAGAACCCCTGAACCTATCTGGGTGAAATTTGAATATGTTGGTCTCCCAGATCGGGGCTATCAGGGGACATGTCATTTGTGGGGATACCTTGTGTATAAAGGAGTGTTCCAAGTTTTGGGGAAATTGTGTGCCCTCTGCCTGGAGATAATTGGGTTATTCCTTAACTTATCTCCCAGGCAGAGGAAGGGAAGGTTTTACTGTAATTCTGTGTTATGATTGGTTATTCCTTTTGTTTATTGTGGGAGGTCCTCTTGCACGAGGATTTCCATAAAAGCCAGTGTGGCATCAACGAAACATTGCCTGTTGTACCCTTCATGAAGTCTAGACTCATGCTTGGGTAACCTTTTATTTGCTGGGAAGATTCGTCTTGGAAGCTGCCCTATTCCTCTACACCCTAACTGCAACTTTAATCACTTATGCTCAATTATTGGGAAAGGAATAGAAGAACTCAGTACCATAACCACTGAGGTTCTTAAAGGACCACTATAGGCACCCAGAACACTTCAGCTTAATGAAGTGGTCTGGGTGCCTGGTCCAGCTAGGGTTAACCCTTTTTTTTTTATAAACATAGCAGTTTCTGAGAAACTGCTATGTTTATAATAGGGTTAATCCAGCCTCTAGAGCCTCTAGTGGCTGTCTCATTGACAGCCGCTAGAGGCGCTTGCGTGCTTCTCACTGTGAAAATTGAAAATGCTTTCCTATGAACTGGCTGAATGTGCGCGCGGATCCTGCCACGCATGCGCATTCAGCTGATGGCGTCGCTATGAAGGAGGAGAGGAGGAGGAGAGCTCCCCGCCCGGCGCTGGAGAAAGGTAAGATTTTAACCCCTTCCTCTCCCCAGAGCCCGGCAGGAGTATGTTTTCCTGGCACTATAGTGGTCCTTTAACAATGAGCTCTTAAAGGATGCAGACCCACCTAGACTAACCAATGATCACAGATAAATCTTTAATTCCCTCCTTAGGAAGGAAGAGGTAGGTTGGGCAATGATGACTGGCATTTTAACATCCCTTTTAATACCATTTATGTAGACAAAATCCCAATTACACCACTTACACCATCTAGAAAAATTGCAATCCTAAAACCCGACAAAGATCCAGTCCTCCTTACTTCCTATAGTCCAATCACTGTATTAAATAATGTTTTCAAACACCTCATTAAAATATTGGCCAGTAGCAGGGCTGGACTGGCCCACCGGGATACCGGGAAATTTCCCGGTGGGCCGCGGCACCTGGGGCTGGGCTGACAGCCTTAATCAGAGATCAGGCTCCTGTAATCCCGGCCGGCCATTTGTGAGCTGTGCGGCCGCACAGGGCCCCATGGGAGCAGGGGGAGCCAGGCGGCCGGCACAGCTCACACATGGCCGGCTGGGATCATTTAAAAAATAAATAAAAAAAATTAGCGGTTTGGGCGGAGCTAGCATGCGGCGGGGTGGAGCCTAGCGTGCGGCGGGGTGGAGCTTAGCATGCGGTGGGGGGCCTGGTAACTGCTGCATAGGAAGCAGGAAGGAGTCCCTGCTTCCCCAACAACCAGTCTTCAGGAGCTCCAAGGGATGTGGAGGTAAGAATCAGATCAGTGTGTGTGACTATCTGCCTGTGTGTGTGTGTGACTATCTGCCTGTGTGTGTGTGACTATCTGCCTGTGTGTGTGTGTGACTGTCTGCCTGTGTGTGTGTGTGACTGTCTGCCTGTGTGTGTGTGGCTGTCTGCCTGTCTCTGTATGTGTGGATGTTTGCTTCGGTGTCAGTGACTGTCTGCCTCTGTGTGTGTGGATGTCTTTGTGTGTGTGCATCTGCTAGTGAGTGAGCGAGCTGCTTCTGTGTGTGTGTGTGCGCGCATCTGCTAGTGAGGGAGCCTCTGTGTGTGTGCGCCTGCTAGTGAGTTTGTGTGTGTGTGCCTGCTAGTGAGTGAGCTTGTATGTGTGTCAGTGAGCTTGTCTGTAGGGATCATATGTGTGTGTGCATGTTAGTGAGCTTGTCTGTAAGGAGCATGGGTGTGTCGGAGCCTGTCTGTGGTGAGCATGTGTGTACAGTGAGCTTGTCTGTAGTAAGCATGAGTGTGATCGTGAGCTTGTCTGTAGTGACCATATGTGTGTGTCAGTGAGCATGTCTGTAGTGAATCTGTGTGTTAGTGAGCTCTTCTGCAGGGAGCATGTGTGTGTCAATGGGCTTGTCTGTAGGGAGAGTGTGTGCGCATCAGTGAGCTTGTCTGTAGTGAGCGTGTGTGTGTACAGTGAGCTTGTCTATAGTAAGCTTGTGTGTGTGTATCAGAGTTTGTCTGTACTAAATTTGTGTGTGTGCAGTAACCTTGTCTGTGTGTGTCATTGTCTGTCAATGAGCCTATTTGTGTGCATCAGTAAGATTGTCTGTCTGTGTGTGAGTATGCTCCTACTGTATAATTTAATTACCCTAAAAGAACTAATATTTTGAATTAGAAGAAATGTATCAATAAAATTATATATATATATATATATATATATATATATATATATATATATATATATATATATATATATATAATCTATCAACGTTTCAGTCTCTCTTGTGGACTTGGATCAGGATCATGATGAAAGTCCACAAGAGGGACTGAAACGTTGATCTTCTCTTAAATATTTCAATAAAAGTTACGTTTTAAGGAAATCTGAGAGTGCAGCCAACTATTTCAATTGCCTATATATATATTGTATAATAGTGAGTGGAGCAAGTTACCACTTTGAGACAGAAAAAAATCAAAAGAAAATATATATATACAAACTGTTTTGGTGTATGATGGATCTTCCAACAATGATGATATATATAAAGGAAGAAAAAACCAGTAATAGTGCAGATCGTTTACAGAAAAAGTTGTAAACATATACATATGTAGTAGTTCACAAACTGAGAATCATCTCTGTAATGAATAGTATTGTAAAGCTTCAATAGTGAAAAATAACATTGATTTATTATCTGCCACATGCAGGGATAAAATACATATATACATAAAATAGAATAAGAGTGATAGAAAAATAGGGTGATAAGCCCCTTACTAGATTTGTTGGTGAGTATGACAAATATATGTCTACTCACTACAAGAGTATGTTTATATCAGGGTGGTAGGCAGCACTGTCAGGCGTTCTCCCAGTTCGGCTTTATATACACCCTTCATAGCACAATGACTTATGGGGCTGGCATAGATTTTTTTCCAGGGCTGCTTCGTATCCCCAGTCCGGCCCTGGCCAGTAGACACCAACAATTGCTTCACTCTATTTTACATCTTCAACAGCTGTATTCACTAGAGGTAGACCATTCATTCAGGGAATAGGGTCGGCAATTGCCGCTGCCTCCTTGTATGATAACCACTTATAAAAACACAAAGCAGTTTTACTCCATTTCGACCCCCAGACCTATTGTCAATGTGGCCTGATCAAATATTGCTTTTTTTGGTATCCCAATCTTTAATCTCATGAGGACTTTTTTCACACAACAATCTACTAAAATCAATATCAACAGCCTGGACTCAGAAGACCTCACGATTAATAGAGGGGTGAAACAGGGCTTCTTTTTAACTTAGCCCTATACCCGCTTATCAGATAGATTGACTCTTCCACGAACATAAAAGAAATCCAAGTGGGATCCTGTAGAGTCAAACTGGGCTTTGCAGGCGACACCATGACTCTTTTTGAGCATTATGGCCCAGTAACAGGCTTTCAAATTAATTGGTCAAAAACCACAGCATTGAGGTTAGGCATAGGTCCCCCAATATGTTTAGGTGACCGACCACCTTATCATGGACGACCTCAAATTTTAAATGTCTGGGAGTGCTCATTCCGAGGTATGTGATCTCCTTTCTTTCTTTATCTGATAGAGCGACCCCTGTAAAATCAGTCCTAGTACCCAAGTTTCTATATACCCTACAGACCCTGTACATACTTCTTTCACACTCCAAATTTTAAATACCTCTGGCAACATAAACACCCCTTTGATGCATAAGCTATCTCAACTCAGATTTAATCTAGTTCTTAATATTCAGAATCTAAAACTTTAGTAGCACATTATCACCATGCCCTAGATTAGATAAGAGAATCAGGAAAATTCACAGTTCACATCTATTAAAAAAACAACTTTGCCTGGGGTGGCTCTTTCTCAATTGATACACACTCCCTACTCCTCCTTTCCCGAGGAAACGTGAAAATCCTCTATTGGCATCCACTATCAAAGGAAGTTGGTGAGACAAATTCTCAGGCTTCAGTGGCAATACATCAGATGTATCCCCTTTTTGCGTAACCCACACTTTCAGAATGGGGAAGCCCATTACCCATACCATTCAATGGGGGCTGCAGGCCATGCTAAAATACACAATTTCTTGGATGACCATAGGAAGTCAATGCTCCGGTTTCTCTCTCCCTCCATGTTACCGGCACCACCATCAGCTTCACCTCGCAGGCTCGCTGCCTAGGTGTTCTCTTTGACTCCGACCTCTCCCTTGCTCTCATGTCCAAGGTAGGCAGTATAGACTGAGAACAGTAGGGGACCAAGGACTGAACCTTGAGGAACACCAACAGAGAGACCTTCAGGAAAGCGTATCACTTAAACTGCTAATAGCTCCCCCCACAACCTGATTCCTCTCCTGCAAATGTCATTAAAAAACACAAAGTCTTCAGCAAATACTCTTCTACCAACCTACTTTTCTAACCTACCCTTACCTTTTGTGTCACTTTACCCCACTCCCTCTAGCATGTAAGCTCGTTGAGCAGGGCCCTCAATCACCGTGTTCCTGTTCATCCACCTCGTCTGGTTACATGTCTGTTAGTCCACCTATTGTACAGCTCTGCGGAATTTGTTGGTTCTTTATAAATAATAATAATAATAATAAAATAAAGAAAAATTGGGCAAAATCATTCCAAATTTTAACAGGGTTATTCACTAAAGTGAGAATTATAGGGAATTAAAAGTGAATTTAAAATTTAGGTTAAAAATAGGTGAACTGGACTCCCTGTCAGCTCTGCTTCTAGTTCAGTTACATCAATTTGAAATCAACTCTAAATTCATGTAATATACTTTTGCCTCTTTATAAACACCTTGAATATGCTGTGCAATTTGGGGTACCTGTTCTAAAGAAGGATATTAAGGCACTAGAAGATACAGTAGAAGACACACTGTTTCCAAGTACAGAGCAAAAACTCAGAATCCCAAGACTGTCTTATCTGATCAATCCTGTGCAATGGCAGATCAATTAGGAACAAAACAGCTATTATTGCTGACCTTATTGAAACATGCAAATTAGCGTGCATTAATGAACTTATGGCTGGATGAAAATGCGGGGCCTATTCTAGAGGCAGCTATTCCAGGCAATTACACAGCGTTCCACCGTCCGAGACAAGAACGCAAGGGTGGTGAAGTTACGATCTGTGCGAAATCATCCTTAAATCCCAGACCAATAGAAGTCCACAAACCCCAATCTTTTGAATGCATTGCTGTCAGCCTCTCAATAAATAGAGGATTCCGGATACTGTTAATATACAGACCCATAGGAGATGAGAAGAGATTTCGTCAGGAACTCTCAGACCTTTTGGCTGGCTTAATCCTTGAACACCCCAGATGGTTTATATTGGGAGACTTCAACACCTGGATTGATGACACCCTATCCCTACTTGAGTAGGATCTCCTCAGCTTGATGAGTGCACTCGGCTTCACACAAATAGTAGCCACTTCCATCCATCTTCTTCAGAGACAATATATCCTCTATCAAAGCAGGCTAAACAGTTACACACCAGAACCACTACAATGGAAATCCAGATTGTGTCAGGAAACAGACAGGGATCCAATACGCAGAGTGCGCACAGAAGGAGGTACGTATACCGGACCTTAGAATGGCCGGACTAACGTAAGGACAAAGCAAGAATAGTCAAAAGGTAAGCCGAGGTCAAGGGAGCCGGAGGACAGGTAAGCGAGATTACAAGCCGAGTCAAAGGAGAGGAGAGGACAACAGGACAAAAGACAAGCAAGGGTCAAAACCAGAAAACACTAGATAAAGAACGCGCTGAGTGACTAGCAAGCTAGAACCACGACAGGGCAATGAGCAGTAGTAAAGGTTTCCTTTAAATACCCTGTTACCTAAATAGAGACCACGCCCCCAAAAGGTCCGGAATAGCGGTTCCCGGCACTTTATGCAAATGCCGACGTCATGACGTCGACGCTAGCCGTCGCGTCATAAAAGGGGGAGGAGCTAGCGCGGCCGGCGCGAAAACGGCCGGAATATGCCGAAATGCTAGGGGAAGGGAGCCCCTAAGCAGAGAGGATGTCCTCCCTGGATACATCACCAACAGGTACCCTGACAGTACCCCCCCTTCTAGAAACGCCCACCGGGCGGATGGGACCTGGCTTAGAAGGAAAACGAACGTGGAAGGCCCGTAGAAGACGAGGAGCATGCACGTCTATACCAGGAACCCAAGACCTCTCTTCTGGACCATAACCTTTCCAGTCTATGAGGTATTGCAGCTTCCCCCTAGAAATACGAGAATCAAGGATGGACTTGATGATATATTCCTCCTGACCATCCACACGGACCGAGGATGGAGGAGTAGAGCGGGAGGAAAATCTGTTACAAACAAGAGGTTTCAATAACGACACATGAAAAGAGTTAGGGATGCGTAGAGTAGGAGGTAGATCCAGCAAATAAGAAACCGGGTTGATCCTCCTCAGTACCCTGTAAGGACCAATGTAACGAGGAGCAAACTTCAAGGAAGGAACTTTCAGGCGAATGTGTCTGGTACACAACCAGACCCTATCCCCCGGAGAAAAAATAGGAGCAGGACGTCTACGCCTATCAGCATGTGACTTAAACACCGCGGAACTACGTTCAAGAATTTGTCGAGTCTGATCCCACAACTTTCTCAGGTTGGCTATATGAATATCAACCGACGGTATACCCTGGGAAGGAGACACCGACGGAAGAACAGTAGGGTTAAAGCCATAGTTCAAGAAAAAGGGGCTATTATGAGTGGAACCACAAACAAGGTTGTTGTGAGCAAACTCCGCCCAAGGAATCAGACCGACCCAGTCATCCTGGTGTTCAGAAACAAAACAACGTAGATATTGCTCAATTTTTTGGTTAGTGCGTTCGGCTGCTCCGTTAGATTGAGGATGATAGGCCGAAGAAAAATTCAGTTTGATGCCCAACTGTGAACAGAAGGATCTCCAAAAACGGGAAATAAATTGGGAACCCCTGTCTGACACAATCTCATTGGGAATACCATGTAAACGGAAAATTTCTCTAGCAAATATCACGGCCAGTTCGGGGGAGGACGGAAGTTTAGGCAAGGGAATGAAATGAGCCATTTTAGTAAACCTGTCAAGGACCGTGAGTATAACTGTATGCCTATTGGAAGCTGGTAGATCAACAATAAAATCCATAGCCAAGCAAGCCCAAGGTTTGTTGGGAACGACTAAGGGCTGCAATAAACCACAAGGGAGATCCCGCGGAAGTTTATTCCTGACACAAACATTGCAAGCCTTGACAAAGTCTTCCACATCCCTACGTAAACCGGGCCACCAGAAGTCTTTTGAGATCAGGCAGTAAGTTTTGTGGATGCCGGGGTGACCAGCGATCTTGCTATCGTGGAAACAGCGAATAATGTCCACTTGGAATTTGGGAGACACGAACAAGCGGCCCACAGGAGTACGTTCGGGAGCAAGAGATTGTTCGTTCTGAATATCAGCGAGCAATGGAGAGTGTATTTTGACATTGGTGTTGGCGATAATATTGACTTCAGGAATAATAGGGAACAAAGTATCCTCTGTAGAGGTGGTAGGTTCGTGCTGACGTGACAAAGCGTCTGCCTTAGTGTTCTTAGAACCAGGCCTGTAAGTAAGCACATAATTAAAGTGTGTAAGGAACATAGACCAACGTGCCTGCCTGGCAGATAATCTTTTGGCCTCCCCCATATACGATAAATTTTTGTGGTCAGTCAAGATAGTAACTGGGAGGACGGTGCCCTCTAACAAATGTCTCCATTCCTTTAATGCCATAATGATAGCTAAAAGTTCTCTATCACCAATGTCATATCTCCTTTCAGTGTGTGACAGTTTCTTGGAAAAAAAACCGCAAGGGTGCAGCGGCTTATCTAAACTTTGTCTTTGGGATAACACTGCGCCTATCCCTGTTTCAGACGCATCAACTTCAAGTAAAAAGGGTAGAGAGGTATCAGGATGAACTAATACAGGTGCTGAGGCAAAAGACTGTTTGAGCGTTTCGAAAGCAGATAAAGCCTCAGTAGACCAGGTTTTGGTATCGGCTCCTTGTTTGGTCATATTAGTGATAGGAGCGATAACAGAGGAGTACCCTTTAATAAAACGTCTGTAATAATTAGAAAATCCAAGAAATCTTTGTATGGCTTTGAGTCCCTTAGGTAAAGGCCAATCTAAAATCGATTTTAGTTTGGTCGGGTCCATCATAAACCCGTCTTTGGAAATTACGTAACCTAAGAAAGTTACCTGAGACTGGTCAAAGCTACATTTTTCCAATTTACAATACAACCCATGTTGTAAAAGTTTCTGTAATACCTTTCTGACTTGTCTATGATGTGAATTAATATCTCTAGAATGGATTAGTATATCATCCAAATATACAATTACACATTCATGTTGGAATTCTCTAAGAACTTCATTGATCAAGTCTTGGAAGACGGCCGGGGCGTTACAAAGCCCAAACGGCATTACGGTATACTCATAATGCCCGTAACGGGTATTAAATGCTGTCATCCATTCATCTCCTTGTTTAATTCGCACTAAGTTATATGCTCCCCTTAAGTCAAGTTTAGTAAAAATACTCGACCCCTTTAGTCTGTCAAAGAGTTCAGTAATCAAAGGAATAGGGTAAGCATTTCTGATAGTAATTTTGTTCAATCCCCGATAGTCTATACAAGGACGTAAGGTACCGTCTTTCTTTTCTACAAAAAAGAAACCCGCCCCCGCCGGAGAAGAAGACTTTCTAATAAATCCCTTGTCTAAATTCTCCTTGATATATTCCTCTAAAACTAAGTTTTCCTTGGTAGATAGAGGGTATACCGTACCCCTGGGAGGCATAGTACCAGGGAAAAGTTTAATAGAACAGTCATAAGACCGGTGGGGAGGTAAAGTATCCGCCTTACCCTTGTCAAATACAGATTTGAGGTCTAGATATTGTAATGGTATCTGAACGTCTGTGGATTGAGAAGTGTTAGCATAAGAGTTCACGGGGCAAACAGAAGTAACTCTCTGCAGACATTCTTTCCTACAACCCATACCCCAAGAAACGATTTCTCCACCCTCCCAGTCAATCTGAGGGTTGTGTCTCTTGAGCCAAGAATATCCTAGAACCACTGGGACTGCCGGGGAGGAAATTAACAGAAGGGAAATCAACTCTTCGTGGAAAATACCAACAGTAAGCTTAACGGGTTCGGTCTCATGGAATATTACTGGTTCAGATAAAGGTCTACCATCTATGGCCTCAACGGCCAAGGGTGTATCTCTCAATTGGAATGGGATACAATGCATATTAGCGAAAGTTTGGTCTATAAAGCTTTCTGCTGCTCCAGAATCTAATAATGCCATCGTAGTAATAAACCCCTTTTCCCAAGCTAGAGAGACAGGAATCAGAAGCCTATGGTCTTTTTTATTATGCATAGAGGACAGTAATGAAACACCCAAGGCCCGTCCTCTAAGGGAACTTAGGTGCGAGCGTTTCCCGGACGATTAGGGCAACTGAGACGTAGGTGACCTCTCAGCCCGCAGTATAAACAGAGACCCTCCCTTCTTCTGTACTGTCTCTCAGCCTCAGATAAGCGAGTATTACCTATTTGCATAGGTTCTGGTGGAGTAGGATTATAGGAGTCAGGGTTCTGAAATGAGGGAGCGAGTCTTACAGGAAGTCTAGTAACTCTTTCCCGAGTGTTCTGCCTCTGTCTCATGCGTTCATCTATTCTGGAAATGAAGGATACTAAATCCTCTAAATTTTCCGGAAGTTCTCTAGTGGCAATTTCATCTAGAATTTCATCAGACAACCCATTCAAGAAAACATCCATAAAAGCTTGTTCGTTCCATTTCACTTCTGCTGCCAATGATCTAAACTCTAGAGCATATTCTACAAGGGTCCTATCTTGTTGTTTAAGGCGTAACAGGGATCTGGCCGCATTAATCTTCCTCCCTGGGGGGTCAAAGGTTCTTCTAAAAGCCGTGACAAACGCAGTGTAGTTGTAGACTAAAGGATTGTCATTCTCCCAAAGGGGATTGGCCCATCTAAGTGCTTTATCTATTAGCAGGGTTATAATAAAGCCTACCTTAGCCCTGTCAGTGGGGTAAGCCCGGGGTTGTAGTTCGAAATGTATACTTATCTGGTTTAAAAAACCACGACAAGCATCAGGCGAACCCCCATATCGTAATGGTGACGTGACATGGGAAGATGCGCCTACAGTGGCTACTTCCAAACCAGTACTTAGCGAGTGGCTAGCAGTGGAACGTATTTCTTCAGACTGGGTACTGGAGCGTGTCAACAAAGTTTGTAGCGCTAAAGCCATTTGGTCCATTCTATGGTCCATGGCCTCAAATCTGGGGTCAGGAGGACTAGCACCTGCAGGATCCATCATGGCCCTGTCGTAATGTCAGGAAACAGACAGGGATCCAATACGCAGAGTGCGCACAGAAGGAGGTACGTATACCGGACCTTAGAATGGCCGGACTAACGTAAGGACAAAGCAAGAATAGTCAAAAGGTAAGCCGAGGTCAAGGGAGCCGGAGGACAGGTAAGCGAGATTACAAGCCGAGTCAAAGGAGAGGAGAGGACAACAGGACAAAAGACAAGCAAGGGTCAAAACCAGAAAACACTAGATAAAGAACGCGCTGAGTGACTAGCAAGCTAGAACCACGACAGGGCAATGAGCAGTAGTAAAGGTTTCCTTTAAATACCCTGTACCTAAATAGAGACCACGCCCCCAAAAGGTCCGGAATAGCGGTTCCCGGCACTTTATGCAAATGCCGACGTCATGACGTCGACGCTAGCCGTCGCGTCATAAAAGGGGGAGGAGCTAGCGCGGCCGGCGCGAAAACGGCCGAAATATGCCGAAATGCTAGGGGAAGGGAGCCCCTAAGCAGAGAGGATGTCCTCCCTGGATACATCACCAACAGGTACCCTGACAGATTGCCCCAGTTTATGGTCCACTTTTACAAATCTTGATATAAAGGTAGTTAAAAGACCCATGCAAAAGTTACACCCTACTACGTGCAACTTAGACCCTGCTCCAACTCAGCTCATATCTGGATGCATTGAAACACTCGCCCCAGCAATCACAAAAATAGTGCAGTGTTCACTAAAAGTTGGAGACTTCCCAGATCCTCTAAAAGAAGCTGGGGTAAAACCACTCCTAAAGAAACCTTTATTAGACCCAGACTGCATGGCTAATTACAGACCAGTATCCAACCTTGCATTTCTGGGGAAAATAATTGAAACAATAGTGACAACTCAACTGGAGGCCCATCTATCAAGCTTGAACATATTTAATTATTTCAAGTCAAGCTTCAGATGCCGCCACAGCACTGTAACAGCCCTAGTCCGAGTGCTAAATTATCTCCTTATGGCAAGAGAAAGAGGTGATTACTCCATCCTAATCCTCTTGGATCTCTTAGCTGTATTTGACACCACTGACCACAGGATTAATAGGGTGCTTGCAGCACAACTGTGGTCTAGAGAGTAACATCAGGATCAAGCTCATGGGCACCAATAGAACTGGCCTGCGGAATTCCACAAGGATCATGTAGCGGAGTAGAAGTATTGACTGCAATATCTCCGCAGGTAGATAACTGGACGATACACAGCTTTGGGAGTCATCAGGTTTTTATTGAGCCACAGCTGGCTTTTATACAATTCCCCATGCAAGGGGTTTCCGTAATTACATTCCAGGGGTTTTCCCCAGATGGACCTTGGTGGGGACAGGGAACAAAGACACATTTCCCAGACTCCTTTTCTGTACTTGGAAGATAATTGCATAAGAACAATACTTTAATTAGATTATCTCCCAAGTACAGAAAATTATACAGTATTTTAAACCACCATAACTCCTATAATATTAGTCAGAACTCCACGAATAGCAGGGATCTGAACGCCCAATCTGTTGAAATACCGCTCAGATCTGTTCAGTAAAACAGGAACGCCATTCGAGTGAAGTTTAGACCGGTCCACCACGAGGCGAAGCCCCAAAACAGTTCCATGTGTTTGTATACTTTGACCGTTCTTCTTTCGGGAGTTTTCACTGTTAAACTAATGAATGCAAATGTTCATGAATTGGGTCGTCGTGTGTCTGGTGTTCATTCGTTCCATTCAGTCGATGTCGCTCTTTATAGACGAAAGGAACTGAACGTACAAACAGGATGGAAGTTCAGCAGTGTTCACGCGGTCTAGTGTCTGATTATAGTTCCACACACTCGACGACCAAACACCGCTGTGTGTTCGTGAGCAAAGATGGCCGCCGCCACGTGTTCGGTCATACGACCGGCGGCCACCCATCCAGCCATTTGGAATCTTGCGGTTTTCTGGTGTTACAATAGTCAATTGGAGGCACACTTTTCCCTTGGGTGGTGTCCCTGTTCGGTAATTGGTTCGACCGATGAACGGTACGTCCATATTCTGTTCAAAAACCTCAAATTGTCGAACCAACTAAGTCTCTTATAGAAATAAGTGGCTAGTTTTGCCACAGATCCATCTTGTCTGCCATGCTATTCGCAATTTACTTGCTACCACTAGGGGACATCATTAGGCGACATGGCCTAAGGTATCATTGTTACGATGATGACACACAACTCTACTTCTCCTTTGCTCCAGATACCACAGACCCAACATGCCCCTTTAACAGTTGCTTAGCAGACCTCATAGAATGGATGAATGCTAGTTGGCTTAAAGTGAACCCGGACAAAACAGCGTTACTCTTGGTGAGGGGACCCTGGGTAACAAAAATATCCCATGATCACCCAAGTGGCCAGGAGCTGGGAGG
Organism: Pelobates cultripes; assembly: GCA_933207985.1. NCBI lineage: Eukaryota > Metazoa > Chordata > Amphibia > Anura > Pelobatidae > Pelobates > Pelobates cultripes. The sequence goes on along the minus strand of OW240921.1, from coordinate 23,526,733 downwards.
CTCTGAAATCATTAGTTCATCAAAGGTACAAAACCTCGTAGCGCTGATTGACTCTGGACTATTATTTAAACAGCAGATTTCCTCCGTAATAAAATCTGCCTACTTTCATCTGAAAAACATAGCCAGGATACAACACTTAATTCCACCGGAATGGCGAACATATTTTAAAATTGGCCTACTAACCTTCAAAGCCTTAAACAATCAAGGCCCACAGTACCTGAAAGAGCTCCTGACACCCTACATTCCATCCCGTTCACTGCGGTCAGCCAGCAAATTGCCAGTGCCAAGAATAAAGACAGACTCTCAGGTTCCAGGGCATTCAGTCACGCTGCCCCTACCTTCTCTTTACCGTGCGCAATCAGAGAGGCACCGTCCTTACAGTCTTAAAAAAAAAAAAAAAAAAGCTAAAGACCCACCTCTTCCATCAGGCATTCAGTCCGCTCATCTGACCTTTAGAAATTCCTAACTTTTATGTCTTTATGTTTGTTTGTTTGTAAAGTGCTTTGAGTCTCACCGGAAGAAAAGCGCTATAAAAATCAGAAATTACTATTATTAAATTATTATAGAAAAAGTGCAGAGACGAGCCACTAAATTGATTACAAGGAATGGCAGATTTTAGTTATGAAGAAAGGTTAACAAGTTTAAATCTCTTTAGTTTAGAAACCCAGCTCCTCAGAGTGGATATGAGAGCGTTATACAAATATAACCGGGGCCAATACAAACCATTGTCTGGAAATGTATTCATAAACAGGACTATACATAGGAAACATTAAGACTGGGAAAAAGGGTTTAAGGCAAAGGAAACTTTTTTTTTTGTTTGTTTTTTTTACAGTAAAAACAATTAGGATGTGGAATTCTCTTCCTAAAGAAGTGGTTTTATCAGAGTCTGTGCAGATGTTTGAACCGCAATTGGAGAAATACTTTCAAAAACATAATATTCTGGGATATAACTTTTCATTTGTGGGGCAATAGTTCCTAGATCCAAAGATAAATCTGACGGCCATTCTGGGGTCAAGAAGGAATTTTTTTCCTAGTTTGTTGCAAAATTGGAAAGCGCTTCAAAATGTTTTTTTTGTCTTCTTTTGGATCAACAGCAAATGTGACAAACGCTGAACTCGATTAATGTATGTCTCTTTTCAGCTATGTAGCTATGAGTTCCCTGCAATTCTCACTTTAGTGATTAACCTGTCTAAATTGATTGGTGCCCCTTTTTTGCACCTTAACTGAAGAGTCTTAACTATAAATCTCTGTAGAGTTTATTCACTAAATACCAAATTGTAGCAAATTGAAAACCAAGTCACAAAGTTAAAAGAACACTCCAGACCCTTTAGGGTAACTTTAGCATTTATCAAAGCATCTATTGGTCCAATTATAAGAATCTCTGTGGACACAGGGTATCACAATTGAAAAGCAGAAATATCAGTTATTTACTAAAGTGAGCATTCAAAGTAATTTTAAATTGAATTTTAATTAATTAATTTTAGGCCAGAGCAGCTTAACTGCAAGCATAGTTGACTTACAGAATCGGTTATTGCAAGCATAGCTGACTTACAGAATCGGTTATTGCAAGCATAGCTGACTTACAGAATCGGTTATTGCACTCTGAGTAACTCTTGAGACGCTAGGAAACTGCAAGTCGGTACACTACTAGAATGGATATAAATCCCAGCGGGATGTATGTAGAGAATACCTTTAGAAGTCAATGTCGGCTAGATAGGTCTAAAACCACTAAGATTAAAGAAGGGTATTGAACTCTGGTGGAACAAGCTGGTAATGGACCTAAGGAGAAAATAGTCGGCACCTGAAATCACTCAGATTCTGCAATGATATACCAGAAACAGTCAGGTGAGCCTAGCCTAGCAGTGCTGTCAGTCCGTGCTGCAGTATTAGGTCAAATATGTGTCTGAACCTAAGTGACTGATAAGACCTGGTATATCAATCATGAGGAAACTATCTACTAATAGGGTCTACCAGTGCTAATAAGTGTTCAGTAATTGCGATCGGTCTCTTGAAATACACTGAAACTCTGAGACAAAGTTCCTAAAGACGACCTGACACTGGGCTAGTGCTAGGGCTATATTCCCCCTGTGCCTTCGAGGGCACCTATCTCTGGTTCCACTGGCTGTTGGATACTAAATACTTGTGGAGACAATAAAAAAAAAGAGATTGGTAAAATAAAGTAGCACGGTCGCAAATCAATGTGCTGAACTCTAAATCATACGAGTTGAACACAATCCCCTGACGCGCATGTTTCGCCCGACCTGGCTCGTCAGCAAGCAAAGCTGACTTACAGAATCGGTTATTGCAAGCTTAGCTGACTTACAGAATCGGTTATTGCAAGCATTGTTGACTTACAGAATCGGTTATTGCAAGCTTAGCTGACTTGCAGAATCGGTTATTGAAAGCATTGTTGACTTACAGAATCGGTTATTGCAAGCATAGCTGACTTACTGAATCAGTTATTGCAAGCTTAGCTGACTTACAGGATCGGTTATTGCAAGCATAGCTGACTTACAGAATCGGTTATTGCAAGCATAGCTGACTTACAGAATCGGTTATTGCAAGCATAGCTGACTTACAGAATCGGTTATTGCAAGCTTAGCTGACTTACAGAATCGGTTATTGCGAGCATTGTTGACTTACAGGATCGGTTATTGCAAGCATAGCTGACTTACAGAATAGGTTATTGCAAGCTTAGCTGACTTACTGAATCAGTTATTGCAAGCTTAGCTGACTTACAGGATCGGTTATTGCAAGCATAGCTGACTTACAGAATCGGTTATTGCAAGCATAGCTGACTTACAGAATCGGTTATTGCAAGCTTAGCTGACTTACAGAATCGGTTATTGCAAGCTTAGCTGACTTACAGAATCGGTTATTGCGAGCATTGTTGACTTACAGGATCGGTTATTGCAAGCATAGCTGACTTGCAGAATCGGTTATTACAGGCATAGCTGACTTGCATAATCGATTATTGCAAGCATAGCTGACTTACAGAATCCTTTATTCCAAGCATAGCTGACTAACAGAATCGGTTATTGCAAGCATAGCTGACTTACAGAATCGGTTATTGCAAGCATAGCTGACTTACAGGATCGGTTATTGCAAGCATAGCTGACTTACAGAATCGGTTATTGCAAGCATAGATGACTTACAGAATCCTTTTTTCCAAGCATAGCTGACTTACAGAATCGGTTATTGCAAGCATAGCTGACTTAAAGAATCGGTTATTGCAAGCATAGCTGACTTACAGAATCGGTTATTGCAAGCATAGCTGACTTACGGAATTGGTTATTCCAAGCATAGCTGACTTACAGAATCCTTTTTTCCAAGCCTAGCTGACTTACAGAATCGGTTATTCCAAGCATAGCTGACTTACAGAATCCTTTTTTCCAAGCCTAGCTGACTTACAGAATCGGTTATTCCAAGCATAGCTGACTTACAGAATCTGTTATTGCAAGCATAGCTGACAAATTTCAATTCACCTAGAATTCACACTTTAGTAAATAATTCTGTAAATGTCACTATGAAGTGGTGGAGATGTAAAGATTTGTGCTGTACACATTCTGGAACCTACAGGGTTAGTCACTAAAGTGAGAATTTAAAGTGAATTTCAAATTTAAGGACAAATTTATGCCATAACAGTCAGATCTTCCATTCCTACTGATGTTGAATGCAAAAGGGTCTAAGCGACCAAATCTTGCTCTCAATTCAATGTTTTTGGATAAGGTTTTCAAATGATTTTATATTTTTGGATAAACTTCTTTTCTCAAAATATTGAAATATCTAAAAAAAATCTCAATATACCAAAAATATCATAATGTGTATATATATTTTTAAAATATTACATCTTTTTAAAGTTTGTCCTAACATATTAAATCATTTAAAAGGTTTATGTGTGTTGGATTTCACTTGTTGTGGCTGCATGTCCACTGATCTTTGTCTTATTCTATCCCTGTATCTCCCCTTTGCTGCATTATAAGAAAAAACAAAAGTACGTTCAAGAACACATTTTTTCGTCTAAATATAACTATCTATGCCTTGTGTTTGTTCAAGTATGGTTATCCATATCCATTAAAGTGTTGGAGGCAAACTACGGGTCATCTGTCTCCATGTATTTAAATGGCGTTAGGTCTTATGTATCTGTAAAATGTAGATTCTGAACTTTCAGCTTTAGTTAACTAAGGCGAGTGGATACTTAATTTTCACCTATTTTAATTATGTGCACCTATATAACCCACAGTACTGACTCACAGAACTTGCCGCTAATTTTAACTCCTGTTAGTCTATAAAAAAGTAGCATTTCTAGATATATATATATATATATATATATATTTTTTTTATTATTATTATTATTTTTTTATTTTTTTTGTGTGTGTATTTGTATGTGTGTGGGTTAGGTATGAGTGGTAGCAAGTTGACAACTCAAGTGAAGAATCTTTTGTATTTATGTATGCCTGGAAGAGTCATTTAAAGTTTTATACGTAGTTACAAATGTGAGTGGCTTCTCTGGCATATTAGAGAGGTCAATGCATGGCTGAAGTCTAGGTGTAGGGTGCAAGGTTTGGGCCAGTTTTGCACTTGGGTGCAGTCTTTATAGTCCTGGTTAATTGCTCCTGAATTGAAGAGGGTTTGTTATGTTGGGGAGAGGTTGGCTGGAAGGTTAGACAAGGCTTTAAACTAGGAGAAAGTTGGAGAAGGCTTTAAACTAGGGGAAGTTGGGGAAGGACACAGATGGATACATGTTGTAGATAGTACAGAAATAATATGGAATTGAGCTAAAGTCCAGGATTGGAGGGAGTGGTAAGCTTAGAAGACAGAGTAAGAAGGTATTAAATAAATGCTTAAAAAAAAAAAAGGTAACTTTAAATGTCTACTTGCTAATGGAAGAACATTGTGTAACAAAATGGGGGAGCTTGAGATAGTGGTGTACAAGGAGCAGTCTGACATGAATGGGATTACTGAGATTTGGTTGGTTCATACATGCGATTGGCTATTTATTTAAATGGTCATACATTATTTAGGATGGATAGGAAAAAAATAGAAAGGGGGTGGGGTATGTCTATATATTAAATCTATTTGCATAGGAGGAAAAAGGGGCATTCGTTAATGGTAGGAATATGTTACAGACCCCCAAAGATTAGTACTCAATTAATACAGCTGCACATCAGGGTAATTTGTTAATCATTGGGGATTTTAATTATCCAGATGTTGCCTGGGCCAGAGGGACTAGTAGTACAGTTAAGGCAAACAAGTTTTAAAAAAAACAAAAAAAAACCCTTTATTTATTTTTCTATAAGTACATGCAAGCCATTGACAAACCTTCATGTATGCATTATTAGATCTTGGTTAGAACATATACAGAAAACATTAAACCATTAATGTATACAACGGTCAATGACCCAGTGAAACATAACGGGTACGGTCAGTACAAATATGCTGTACATTGTGACATATGACATAAGATGAGACAGGGGGGATATGATAGTAGAAACATTTAAATACATAAAGGGAATCAACACAGTAAAGGAGGAGACTATATTTAATAGAAGAAAAACTACCACAACAAGAAGACATAGCCTTAAATTAGAGGGTCAAATGTTTAAAAATAATATCCGGAAGTATTACTTTACTGAGAGGGTAGTGGATGCATGGAATAGCCTTCCAGCTGAAGTAGTAGAGGTTAACACAGTAAAGGAGTTTAAGCATGCGTGGGCTAGGCATAAGGCTATCCTAACTATAAGATAAGGCCAGGGACTAATGAAAATTGGGCAGCCTAGATGGACCGAATGGTTCTTATCTGCTGTCACATTCTATGTTGTTTGTTATGTGGTCATCATTTTCAGTTTGTGCTGTCTTGCTAGGGGTAAACTACTTTTTTAACCTGTTAAATTACATTTTCGTGTCTTAGTTAGTAGAAGCACCAACTGATATAGATGCTTGCCTGGACCTTGTCATTACTAATAATGTTGACATATTTTCAAACATTCAGATTAGGGAGTATTTGAGAAATAGTGATCATAACATGGTATTATTTACAATTTACAAAAACAAAACAAATTTATATGGGCTTTACAAAAACTCAATTTCAATAAGGCAAATTTCAGTAGGATAATGGCATCTTTACACAAATTAACTGGTAGGAACTATTCAATTGCAAAAGCAGAGAGGTTAAATGGAAGGTCTTTAAAAAATTTTGCAATACTTTTCTCACTTCATTCAGTTGAGAAACAATAATGTAAGACGCAAGTTAAAACCAAAGTGGTTTAGTAAGGGGGTTGGTCAAGTAATAAACAATACGAAAGGGTCATTCAAAACATTTAAATAGGTCTGAATAACATCCTATGACAATATAAGCATGCCAGTTGGGATTGCAAAAGGGCAATTAAATGGGATAAATTTGAAAATGAGAATCTCATAGAGCACCATCAACCCCCTCCCCTCCCACCTCTCTCCTCCCACAGTTTTGTTTTTTGTTACATTAATGTGAAAGTGTTGGTCCTTTTTAATCTGAGAAAGGTTTGCTAATCAAGGAGGATCAGGACAATGCAGAAATTCTTAATATTTTTTTTTGTTATGTATATAGCAAAGAAGAATCTATGGCTGTAGTTTTGCAAATCCCTATTACAAAAGCCTTACTGCAAACAGGTGATCATTTAACAAGATAAGGTGCTGAATCTTTATTTGTACAGTTAAATAAAGTTAGTGCAAAAAAAGCCCGAAGTCCAGATGGTATTCACCCATGAGTGCTTACGGAGCTTAGTATAGAAATATTCATACTGCTGTTTTTGATCTTCAAGGATTATTTTCTGTACTGGACTCATACCGAGGGATTGGAGAAAAGCAGATATGATGCCTATATTTAAAAATGGTTCAAAAGCTCAGACCTGTGAGCTTAACGTCTGTGGTTGGGGAAATTATGTGAAAAGCTGCTAATGAATAATATTCAAGAAATAATTTTGAACAATATAATTAGCAGGACGCAAAGTTTTATGAAATCTGATCATGCCAAACTTACTTTATTGCATATCTGGCAGTAATATGGATCAGAGTGTTACAGTGTATGTAATCTACGTGGATTTTTCTGAACACACAAAAGGTGACTATTAAAATTGACATCAGTTGGTTGCGATGAAAAATAGTGTTGTTGGATGGAACACTGGCTTGAAGATAGTGTAGAGTAGTTGTAAATGGAAATTGTTCAAATTAGACAAAAGTGGTAAGTGGAGTGCCTCAGGGTTCTGTCCTGGGTCCACTTCTCTTTACAAATGACCTTGAAGTTGGCAATGAAATTCACATGTTGGTGTTTGCAGATGACACAAAATTAGGTAAGGTTCCAGTTCCAGTTCGAACATGATATAACTTCTCTACAGAGGGATTTGGAAAAATTGTGAGACCGGACAAGCAGTTCCAGATGAGATTCTGCACAGTCATGCATTTTGGAATGAGGAAGCCACAAGCCTCTTATAAATTAAAGGGCTTGAGTTAGGGATTACATTAAATTTAAGGACTTGTGAACAATTAGAGATAAATGTAGCAAGTATGGTGGCATTTCAGCATCGTAGTCTGATGATGTTCTGGCAACACTCTGAATATCTCAGACACGAGGGCTATTTAAACTCAGTCTGCCAGAGGACCAATGCCCTGTCATGTCCTCTAGTAGACTGAAAATTGAATTATCATGTGTTAGCTTATTCTGGAATTTAAACTTGGCTGGTTTCTTTGACTATTCTAATCTCTCCTGTCCTGACCTTGGCTTGTCATACCATCATGTTGTCTCTCTACACCCCCTGACCTCGGCCTATTCTTGACTATTCTTGTTATTATTATTAAAGTGAAGTCCAGCCATTTCAGGACACTTTGTCAATCCTGACATTAACAATAAATATCCAATCTTGAAAAAGCTTGAGCTGCCCCAAGGAAGAAATTAAATGTTTCACTAATCAGGCATTGTTCCCCCAAAATTTTATTGAAACCAGTAGAAACTAATTTCACTGGTGATGTCGTGATTTTTTTCAGGATATGATTCACTTAATAAGCAGCAAACTTTAAGCCAAGAAATAAGCATGGCTATCATTGAAAGTTAGGGAGAAAAAAAAGCAAACAGACAACAGCTAAAAAAGCCTGCCCTTCGGTGGGTCCACGCTCAGATCTTAAGCTGGTTTTAGCTTATCTTGTGCCATTAAAACGGGGCCCATTTGCATTTGAAACTGAACTCATAGCAAACCCAGACAATTGTTTCACTTAAAGTTATTTTATATGACCAGTTGATTCTTTTATTCAGAATTTGCTTTTCTATAACAAGGAGGATACACTTTGATAAATCTACTAAAAATATATGATGTCAAAACAATTATTTTGGGTAATTATATTGAATAATCTTGTTGTTATTGAGTCAGGGATGTACAATTTGGGTAGTGCTTCCCATGTGCTATTTGTTAGTTTCTAGTTGTGATTGCATCTTTAAATTATTTTCATAGTTACATAGTTACATAGCTGAAAAGAGACTTGCGTCCATCAAGTTCAGCCTACCTCACATTTGTTTTTTGCTGTTGATCCAAAAGAAGGCAAAAAAAAACAGTTTGAAGCACAATTTTGCAACAAGCTAGGAAAAAAAAATCCTTCTTGACCCCAGAATGGCAGTCAGATTTATCCTTGGATCAAGCAGTTATTACCCTACATTGAAAGATTATATCCTTGAATATTCTGTTTTTGCAGGTATGCATCTAGTAGCCGTTTGAACATCTGTATGGACTCTGATAAAACCACAGAGAATTCCACATCCTGATTGTTCTTACAGTAAAAAATTTTTTTCCTTTGCCTTAGACAAAATCTTCTTTCTTCCAGTCTAAACGCATGGCCTCGTGTCCTATGTAAAGTCCGGTTTGTGAATAGATTTCCACACAATGGTTTGTATTGGCCCCGAATATATTTGTGTATAATGTCGAAATTTAATTTATTCACCATCTTACAAAGGAAGAGAAGGTCCCTCTGGCCTACAATTTAAGTGAAACTGTTGTGTTTCCAAGTGCAAATGTCTGTGTGGGCATACATCTTTATGTTTATTTGTATAATTATTACTTAATATTTATGCATTCTTCCTGTTTAGAGGAGGAAACAGGATCGAGAGTTCATTACATCTGCGTGACCCATCATGTGACATCAGGGGGAATTGGCACAAAAAGGCACAAGGTGGATTTTTTGCAGAAGTAAAATTGACATGAATATCATCTCATATCAGGTTTATTGGCCAATAATTGTAATGTTTACTTAGTTTCTGGACAAATTATGACCTAAAACAAGGCACACTTTATTGATGGAACCTCCTATGTGTGTGTGTGTATATACATATATATATGTGTGTGTGTGTGTGTGTGTATGTATATATATATATATATATATATATATATATATATATATATATATATATATATATATATATATATATATATATATATATTTGTATTGATTTAGAAATTTCACCCATCTTGTGGAGATTAATGACTCTTTAGTTATGGTATATGGAGTGTCCTGTGACTTCTCCCATGATGATGAATGCTACTGAAGTTCTCCATGCTATTGTGCTACTTCCTTATGTGTCCCCATGGAAACATGTGTACCTTTAAAGATGCTATAACGTTCCATGTCTCCAACAAAGTTTGATGTGGAACTAGCTTATTGTTATTGTGTTTACTTGAGGATATTAGGAATTGTAATGACTGTGGTCTTGAAACTCCTGTCCTTATCTGTCTCGCAATGTAGTTTGCAATGATGTGAGAGCTAAAATTAAAAAAGAAAAATCAATTTCCAACATGATAGATGTGCATACCTCCAATAATTTCCGAATATAGGTTCCAGTTTCACTGGTTTGGTTACCTGTCCTGAAAGAAGAGACTCCAGGGAACTGCCCTTAGAATACACTTCAAAGAGGTATCAGTAGACATTACCGAAATGAGTAATCTAAGGACATTGAAAAAATGAGACTAGAGCTTCATGAGCATTGATTAGGCTGGCTTGTCAGTTAGCCCCAGGTGTAGACATGGCTTACATGCCCCAGCATACCTCCCAAGTGTCCCTATTTAGGAGGGACAATTCCTATTAAAGACCCAAATCCCTCTGTCCTTCTTTTCTCTCCTAATGTCCGACTTTGCTAGTAGCTCCATATTATTGGTGTCTGAGTGTATAACAGAGCTACACAGCAAAAATACTCAGAGTAATGTTTCTTTAAACTACAATAAATGTGTCCTCACGCAAAATGTTATGGTATGATAATGTCCTCACGCAAAATGTTATGGTATGATAATGTCCACACGCAATATGTTATGGTATGATAATATCGACATGCAATATGTTATGGTATGATAATGTCCACACACTATGTTATGGTATGATAATGTCCACACGCAATATCAATATGTTATGGTATGATAATATCCACACGCTATATGTTATGGTATGATAATGTCCACACGCACTATGTTATGGTATGATAATGTCCACACGCAATATGTTATGGTATGATAATGTCCACACGCACTATGTTATGGTATGATAATGTCCACATGCACTATGTTATGGTATGATAATATCCACATGCAATATGTTATGGTATGATAATGTCCACATGCACTATGTTATGGTATGATAATGTCAACACGCACTATGTTATGGTATGATAATATCCACATGCAATATGTTATGGTATGATAATGTCCTCACGCACTATGTTATGGTATGATAATGTCCACACGCACTATGTTATGGTATGATAATGTCCACACGCAATATGTTATGGTATGATAATGTCCACACGCACTATGTTATGGTATGATAATGTCCACACGCACTATGTTATGGTATGATAATATCCACATGCAATATGTTATGGTATGATAATGTCCAAGTGTGGTTTGGTGTTGTAATGCGGAAGTCCTATTTAGTTTTACACTCAACCTTCTAAAGACTGTAAGCTCATTTGAGCAGGGTTCTCTTCAACCTATTGTTTCTGTAAGTTTTCTTGTAATTGTCCTATATTTGTTAATTACCCCCCTCTTATAAGATTTGTAAAGGGCTATGGAATCTGTTGGCGCTATATAAATGGCAATAATAATAATAATAAAGTACACATTTTTGCTTTAGTGTACAAACTCAGACCAAGGAGAACAGAGAAATATGAAGTTCAAAATGTTTGAAACTGTCTTGATACTTTGTCAGATGGAACCGGAGGACTCATGCTACTATAACCACTACAGCATGCCATAGATGTATTGGTGTTTAGAGAATCTTTTTAACAAATGTCCCAAATATTATCATTTTTTATTAAGTAACATATTCTTAAAACATTAAGCTGGTGCTGATGTATCACCTGAATTATCCATGGGTCCCCCATATTGATAAGCTGTTTTACACCACGTGATAACCTTGTAGATTGCAGAGTGCATTGCTAAGACAAGGTAAATACTAAACTGTAATCATGTCTTTGTATGTGTATGCATTTATATACGGGACAATATTTATATATGTATGCATGTGGTGCTATATATTTTATTTACTAAGTCTCTCAATGACACGGTTATTTCAAATGATCTCTACGGCACTTGTATCATAGAAATTATTAATATAAGAAAACTGAATTTTCTGCTTCATTTTGCCCTTGTGTCTTTGTCTAGGAGGGAAAGGGTTAAAAGGCCGTCTGGGGTCAGGTTGAAAGCAGTTACCAATGTCTCTGCCTGAGATTGGGGAGGGGGAGACCCTCAAGGGGATTGAGGAATACAAAGTGACAGATTTAATCCTTAAACCAGCAGAGGGGTGAGGAGGGGGGCGCTCGCAAATGATGAGAAAAATGGTAAAAGAAATGAGTTTGGAAAGATGTGATTCTCCAACTGTTGTAGAACGAACTCTTTCTCTCTCGCTCTCCGCCTCTCTTTCGCAATCTCTCCCACTCTCTTTCTATCTCGCTTGTTCTCTTCTATCTGTTTAATATACATATATATATATATATATATATATATATATATATATATATATATATATATAAATATATACTGTATATTATAGAGTATATATATTTTTATTCGATTTTATATTATATAATAAAAATATCTAAAGTATATACGTAGATCTATATTTTATTATCTCTCTATCTATCTAATTGTTATATATTGGATTGTGCTTTTTTTTTCTCACTATTTCTTATCTTAACTTGCTTTTCCTCTCTTGTCCCTTGTCCTCTCTACCTCCCTTCTCTCTGTCGCCTTCTCTCTCTTTTTTTTTTTTTCCCTTCCTTTCCCCCCCCCCCCCCCCACAATCATCCCCCTCCCCCCTTCTTCCTCCGGGGGGCAGCCATGCATGGAAAGTCCCTTATTTAATTTAGACGCAATGAAAATCGATCCTGCCATTCGATACAAAATAAGAATCAAGCAGATTAAGGGACGGAAATTAACTCTGAAAATATTTTTGATGGAGTGCCTTGTACTCTCCCCAGTAAATGGACTGCAAAGTGGAACAAATGACGGAAGGCAAGTGCCTCAGACAGGGGCTCTCCATCTTTCTATTAGTGGGTAATGGGAAAGGTCCAGCACTGAGCCTGGGACCCGCCATTAATCACAAACTGCCTTTATGAAGATTTATTTCCTCCTCCATGCAGCCTGCGCTGGGAATGAAGTCATAACGTAGCCGAGAGGAAAGCGGGGGGGATAGGGTGACAGAAAGGGACCGTGCCGTCGGCCACACGGGACGCAAGAACTAGCAGTTCGGACCAAGCCGGAAAACGAAGTGCCGGGGAAGACCGAAGAAAAAAAATAAAAAAATTAAATCAGCTGTAAGACGCCAGAAATGTTCAGCTCTTGCTCAGCAAATGTAGCGAGAACAGGAACGCACGTTAAGTGCGTGCGGACATAGTCTATTGGATGGAACAATTAACGCAATTAAAGGTGTCATTTTAAAAATAAAAGTGCTTCTGAAGTGGTCTCTGGAACCAATGGCGGTTTATTAACTAAACAGTGATTTGTAATGAGTTGACAGATGACTTACAAAAATAAATAAAAATTACCTCCAAACGAGCCAAGTGAAGAATTTCTTTAAAAGCACATAAAAAGGCAAGAAAACAAGATTAAAGGTGGATATTTTATTCAATAAATATATTTTATACAAGTGAGAAAGACAAAAAGAAAACTTAAATATGGCACTTAATAATCCATCTAAATGAATCCCTCTTAATGGCACAGTTAAACAATAAATAGTGTTCCACAGCACTATTGATTTTTTTTTTGTACAGCTTATATTATATACAAACTCTTGTGTTCTTTTAAAACAGGGGTAAGCAACCTTCGGAACTACAGATATTGTGGACTACATCTTTCTTGATGCATTATAACTGCAAGAGCATCATGGGAGATGTAGTCCACAATATCTGGATTGCCGTAGATTGCCTACTCTATTCTAGAATCTAGAAATAAAATTTGTTTAAAAAAGACCGAAGCTTCAGCACTTTGCAATACGGTTCTTTTTTTTCTTCTTTTTTTTAAATTTATTTTACAATATAAGGGGTAACGACAGTAAATGATGACAACGTGGATTTTATATACAGCACACAACATGCTGAGGATTGAATCAGAGGCATGGCCAGAAAGAACATGTGCCAGGTCAGGTAAGTATGTGCCAAGGTGCCAGAGCCTCTGGATGGGTAGGACACCTTGATAATGAGTGCATGTGTGCAGAACACATCCAAATCCTCTTTAGTTATACTCTGCTTGCAAAGATTTCACTGATTAATGTGATTAATGAGAAACACTATTCCCAAACTAATACAATAACAGCCCTCTTAGATTTGGAAATGTTTGGGGGCCATAAAGAACACATACATTTCTCAACTTTCCCCGTGTATTTTCTGATTATAGCTCCGTTTTTTTGCATTCTAGTAGTCGTAGATTGAACTGCACAATGTAGAGATGGATAGGATAATTGGCTATTTACAGTGGCTCGTAGATTGGGATTAAAGAGTATGATTACTTGTTATATTGAATGCTGGTCTTACAGACTTGCCTGCTTTCTTGATTTGAAGTGTAGGAAAGAAATAAGCAGTTTAAGGAAGGGAAAATTGAAAACAACATTGGGATTTTTGCCGTCTAAATTTTAAATTCATAACAGAACATTAGAATGTAGTCTGTAGTAGTCTTTGGGTACATAGAAAAGTAAAACGGAGAAAAGCAATTTAAATGTTACATCCACGTCTTACAAAATGTTCTTGGAGTTTGTTACATTATTTGCATTTAATGGAATTCTCACGCAGTGATGTAAGTTGCACAGGGATAAGTAATTGCAGCAACAGACTAATTGTTGCAGTGTCCTATTTAATGTGACAGCTCTCTCAATATTACACGTTGCACGGTTATTCAATAATGTGTGAAGTGTCAGCAATTCAAAGTGAACTTCAAATCTGACGTCTAACTAGCCAGACGCAAACTATCGCTGACTTGGAAAAATTGTCCAATCTACTTATTTTGGCCGAAAATTTTAAATTCGCCTTGAATTCCCAACAATTCACACTTTAGTGTGAGATATGGTATTCCTATATATTTTCCTTTTATCTTATGACCACATCTAGATCCACGTTACCTCCCCTCTTCCCTGGATTGTTAGTAGTTCTGATCTTCACGTTTCACATTTATGTCTGTCTGTTTTGAGGCTCTGTATCGAATAGTCTGAAACTTCTTCTGAAATTCTATTCTTTACCAGTGTATTCTTGTGATTCTGTCCAATGCCCAATTGCTTCCCTCGCTAAACGTAGCAACCCACGAAATATGTCCTACTGTATATTGCACTGATTAAAAGAGAAATATAACATACAATATCATTAACCTTGGGATAGACAACTTACATTTTAAGAGTCTACCAAAAGAGATTACTCATATTTCACTGTAAAACTGCAATCCCTCTGTCCCTCTCTACTTTACTAATGTCCCCCTTTTCTAGGAGATCCATATTGTTGGTGTGTCTGAGTGTATAACAGAGCTCCACAGTAATAATACTCTTTAAACTACAATACATGTGTTTAGATATCAGTCTGTGTAAATAAGATACATTGTTCTTGTTCTAAATTACTTTTTAGTTACATAAATTATTATTGTTATTAGTAAGTCACCTAAAAATTCTCAGACCAGCCACTCCCCCGACCATGCCTGCAATCACACCCGTATAATTAAGGTGCCCCTCTTTGTCCATTTGAATTGTTGGGAGGTATATAAACAGCAGTACTTGAAAGGTGGCTTTGTGACAATGCCAACTACTTGTCTGGTCCTCTAGGTGCATGTAACTTACAAAGGGTGGAGTTGGCTTACATAGATCTCAGTCCAGTGACTGCCAATCTTTCATTCAATGAATCTTGGGCCTAAATCCATTGCCAGATGGAACCTTGGTCATATTAACCCAACGTTTGTCATAAAATCCATTAACCACTGATTCCTTTTTTTGGAGATTCCATGTGTTCAATTCTGGAATAAAGGGACTCTCCAGTGCCACTGCAGGACCATGCAGTGCCCCTCTCCCTCCCACCCCCCATCCCACTTACCTGAATCCAACGCCGATGTCCCTCGACCCTGGGTCAGGCTCCGCCCCGCACCTCTTCCACATTCAGCTGGCACGGGAGACCTAATGCGCATGTGCGGCAATGGCTGTGCACGCGCATTAGACCTCCTCATAGTAAAGCCTTATTCAGTGCTTTCCTATGGGGATTCCGGCGATGCTGGAGATCCTCATGCATAGCGTGAGTACGTCCAGTGTAGTTTAAAACACGTTTTAAAAACCCAGAAGTCCCTCTAGTGGCTGTATGATAGACAGCCACTAGAGGAGGACTTAACCCTGCAGGGTAATTCTTGCAGTTTATAAAAACTGCAATAATTACACTTGCAGGGTTAAGGGTGATGGGAGTTGTCACCCAGACCACTCCAATGGCCAGAAGTGGTCTGGGTGCCTGGAGTGTCCCTTTAAGTTCCCATTGATATTGTCACAGTCTTCGCAGTTCAACATGACAGAGGGCAGATTTTCTTAGTGCTTTCTTCATGCCTTTAAGCATCAGTGTTGTTTGATGGAGTTACCATTTAGGTAAAACCCCACCTATAATGAAAGACACTAATGCTTTATAGCAACTAGGAATTTAGGATTTATGTCAAGTTGACATAGAAGAAAGATAACTGGTATATTCATTATTATCAGTATTCTAGATATGAATTGTGCAATAGATAAAGAACTAGAGTTTGGTGTTTCCAAAATATTTTTCAAACAAGTGCATGTAATATCTTTCTAAATACAGGATAAAGTCAAGATAGACGCTCACTATCAATAAATGTAGCAGCAATTCACCAACAAGGGGTTCCCTCACCGTGACACATAAAGCAGAATGAATGAATAAAAGAGGTGAGCAGCGCTAAAAATTAATTAATTACAATATACATACGAAGGAAGGACCAACTTCTAATTCATATATCTTAAAGAAAAAGAGACAAATAATGGTGCAATACAGTGCATAAATATAAATTGGGTGGATGTAGGTCTATATCGGCTATATATTTAGATGGCCTGGACGGAATAACCTCTGTCTGTGAATATAACTTGGATATAAGTGGATATGGACATCATATGCAAAGAAACAGAAAGATTTCCAATGGTATGGTATGTATATGGAAATAGCTATATAAAAAGGATATTATCCTACTTGCGTAACCTAGAGCAAAGACCTGCTCTAGTATGAAGAACAATCCCCACCTGAGGATATATGCAGGAACCCGGATAAGCAGCAGGAGCTGGGCAAGGGTAAGTACTCTGCAGATTTTATTAAATTTAAAAAAAGTACCTTATTTAAGAATTAGAATGCTGAACATACAGCACACTATAAGAATAAAATAAATGAATAAAACAAGTCTATACAGTGAGGGGAAAAATTATTTGATCCCCTGCTGATTTTGAACATTCGCCCACTGACAAAGAAATGATCAGTCTATAATTTTAATGGTGTGTGTATTTTAACAGTGAGAGACAATATAAGAAAAAAAAAAGAGAAACGCATGTCAAAAAAGTTATAAATTGATTTGCATGTCAATTAGTGAAATAAGTATTTGATTCCCTATCAATCAGCAAGATTTCAGGCTCCCCGGTGTCTTTTATACAGGTAAAGAGCTGAGATTAGGAGCACTCTCTTAAAGGGAGTGCTCCTAATCTCAGCTCGTTACCTGTATAAAAGATACCAGTCCACAGAAGCAATCAATCAGATTCTAAACTCTCCACCATTGCCAAGACCAAAGAGCTGTCCAAGGATGTCAGGGACAAGATTGTAGACCTACACAAGGCTGGGATGGGCTACAAGACCATCGGCAAGCAGCTTGGTGAGAAGGTGACAACAGCTGGTGCATTTATTCGCAAATGGAAGAAACTCAAGATAACTGTCAGTCTCCCTTGGTCTGGTACTCCATGCAAGATCTCACCTTGTGGAGTTTCAATGATCATGAGAATGGTGAGGAATCAGAACTACACAAGATAATCTTGTTATTGATCTCAAGGCAGGTGGAACCATAATCACCAGGAAAACAATTGGTAACACACTACGCCATGAAGGACTGAAATCCTTCAGCGCCCACAAGGTCATCCTGCTCAAGAAAGCACATGTACAGGCCCATCTGAAGTTTGCCAATGAACATCTGAATGATTCAGAGGAGAACTGGATCAAAGTGTTGTGGTCAGATGAGACTAAAATTGAGCTCTTTGGCATCAACTCAACTCGCCGTGTTTGGAGGAGGAGGAATGCTGTATATGACCCAAAGAATACCATCCCCACCGTCAAACATGGAGGTGTAAACATTATCCTTTGGGGTGTTTTTCTGCTAAGGGGACAGGACAACTGCACCGCATCAAAGGGACGATGGACGGGGCTATGTACTGTCAAATCTTGGGTGAGAACCTCGTTCCCTCAGCCAGGGCATTGAAAATGGGTCGTGGATGGGTATTCCAGCATGACAATGACCCAAAACATACAGTCAAGGCAACAAAGGACTGGTTCAAGAAAAAGCACATTAAGGTCCTGGGGTGACCTAGCCAGTCTCCAGACCTTAATCCCATAGAAAATCGGTGGAGGAAGCTGAAGGTTCGAGTTGCCAAAAGTCAGCCTTGAAACCTTAAAGACTTTGAGAGGATCTGCAAAGAGGAGTGGGACAAGCTCCATCCTGAGATGTGTGCAAACCTGGTGGTCAACTACAAGAAATGTCTGACCTCTGTGATGGACAACAAGCGTTTTACCACCAAGTACTAAGTCTAAGGGGTCAAATACTTATTTCACTCATTGACATGCAAATCAATTTATAACTTTTTTGACATGCGTTTTTCTGGATTTTTTTTTCTGTTATTCTGTCTCTCACTGTTAAAATACACCTACCATTAAAATTATAGACTGATTTCTTTGTCAGTGGGCAAATGTTCAAAATCAGCAGGGGACAAAATACTTTTTTCCCTCCCTGTAAATGGAGTAAATTACTTGTAATTTGACTATTTCTGAAAATATATTTCTTGACCTTCTTCGATCAGTCTCTGTACAAATAGAGCATCACTTAAAGGTTCACTTCAAGCACTGTAATAACATTGAAAAACTGTGAACTGGGCTTTGTTTAAAATGATAGCAGCTGCAATCACCATGACAGGTCTCACAACAGTAATCCCAATTTGTGAGTCCTGTCCCACTGGCCCATTCTAGTTCCCTGGTTTCTCTCATCCAGAGACATCAAGGAACTGTTCCTGGCCAGCAGCAGATTATTTGACACGCTTGCGCAATGCAGAGGGCACTGGAACCATGCAAATAGTGTTTCATCAGCGTTCCCTGTATGGTACTGTCAATAAGCGGCCAGCAAGACAAGCTGTCAGTCAACCTGGTGTGCTTGAGGCCAGGCTGACATGCACCTTCAGTGAGTGGACCCTAATCTTTTTCAAGTGGACCCACCCATTATGGGTGTCACCTCAGGGCCCACCCCCCTGTCCCGTTGCATACATCCCAATGTCGGGAGTTATGTCAAAGTGATCCCGTGGAACTGCAGCCAGAACAGGATTAACCATAGGTGACCTTGGGTGGCCACCCAGACATGAATTTTCCAGTGTAAAGAACTGAAGGGGGCCACAAAGCTGTAACCTGCCTAGGACCTTGTGGGACCCGAATTCTAAGTATAAACTACTTATCCAATCTTCTAGACAGGAGTTTATGGAATGAGATCAGATGCCATAGACATGAAACAATGAGAGGCTGCAGATTGGTGAAACCTTTTCGTGGTATGGAAGTGTCTGCCTGCTGCTTCTGCTTATATTGTATTCTTGTGCGCATGTTTTGTTAAAATGTATTTTATATGAAATAAAGTTGTTGTTTTTTAGGTTTTAATGCATCATCTCCATGATGCATTAAAAGGTAGGTTAATATTGTCCTTGTACATTCCCCAATAAGATGATACGAATGTATGGTAGGCACAACATTGTGACACCCAAATTAAAGGGTTACTGCAAGCATCATAACTACCACAGCACGCTGCAGTGGTTATGGTGCCAGTAGTACCCTGATCTGCATTCCCGGTAATGGGGCAAACTGTTTAGCAATGATTTGCCCTCTTACTTGGGTCCCTGCCAGGCTTTAAAGCTCTTTGTGCCTCCAGTGACACTCTTCTGGTTTCTGCAGAAGCTGGAAGTCAAACAAGTTGCCAATTTTTGGCTGAGCGCACCAGCTGACCACTCAAATAAATGGCACGCTGTGCATGAACATTCGCACAGAACTGACATCTGCTAGCCTGGAACTTGTGTTCCAGGTTGGCTAATGATGCCACAATTTTGCAGCAAAGGGGTTAAACTCCGTAAGTGCAACATTCCATACGTAAATATTGCACATACAGACTCCGGGCACCATGACCACTACAAATCACTGTGGTTGAGGCACTTGGAACAACTCTTTTTAACCTGTAAACTAAAAACAATAATAATGGGGAAAAATACATTAAATCTAGTCTACATGTGCTATTCTGTTCATCAGTTTTCAGATATTTTACAATAACCTAGCTGGTGTTAATCTAATGAACCAAGTGTGTGCAGCAGACAAGGAGCTTTCTAATTTTATGCCTCCCAGAAAAAGCTGGATATTTAGTTTTTTCTCCTAATATCACATTTTGGTCTAAAATGTTCAATTCTTCTGTCAAATATGTTCAGTTGTTGGCTTAGGGTGTGAGCCAAAATTGTAAATACAATCACTAGGGCGTAGTCACTAAATCTTTAATTGCTGTGCTATTTACTGAACTTTATTTTATGCCATGACCCCATGCTTGCCTCCTCATTTGTGCCTTTTGTTAGCTACAGATCAATATCTATTATATACTTATAAAGTGGTTTGCCCATTACAGCTGTTAATGGGATTGTAAAACTAACCGATCAAGACAATTTGTATTTTCCCTAATTTATTAAGAGTCACTCTAAGCACCCTAACAACTTTGCATCATTGCATAGGTTATGGTGCAGAGAGTACCTTTCTCTGTGTCTCTTTTTAAGGCTGGTGTATAACTGCAGTTTTAAGCCTGCCCTCTGGAGCTGACAAAGAAAACAACATTATTAAATCCACCTTTTCAATATCAGATCTGTCTAGATTTAAAGGGATACTCTAAGCACCAATACAACTTTATCCTAATTAAGTGATTTTGGTGTATAGATAATGCCCTTTCAATCTCACTGCTTATATGCCATTTAGGAGTTAAATCGATTTGTTTGCACATCGTCAGCCATGCCTCCCCTGGCTGAGACTCACAAGTCCTCCCTACACATTTTTTTGTTAGCTTTCTTTATTGCCCAATGTGTTTAATTTATAATGTATCTCCTGTTCAGTTAAAAGCCAACTAGAGCCTACAGCAACCTCGTGTGTGTGACTAAAGTTCCATTAATAGGACAGGAATTAAGAACTTCTAAAATAAACACACTGTGCTTTAAGATCTTATCTGAAAATTAAACAATTTTTTTCATGTCAGTCACAGCCAGGGGAGGTTTGACTAGGGTTGCATAAAACTGCTCCATTGAGCTAAAGTTGTTTTGATGCTTAGAGCATCCCTTTAATATTTTTTGGACACAGTTTTCCAATTATCAAATCTTTCCAAATGATATTTCTGGAAAACATTCTATAGATTAATAATTTGGAATGTCTTTCTAACAGATTTGAATTTGAAAGGTTTATCCAAAAATATTAAATTGAGACTTAATATGGACATCTTAAGCTTTAAAAGAATATAATGCTCCTTCGTGTGCCTCAATTAAAGGATATGTGGGCAATATACACCTTGGACTCATGCTACGGGCTACAGAGATTGGATATAATCCCATGCCCCCTCCTAAGGGGTTAATCCACACGAATCACAGCACAGGGAAAAAAACAGGACTTAGCTGAGAGGGACGGCCTACTCCCATGACCCACACAGCACTGGGACTCCCGGTAAATGAAAAAAGTATACATGGTGAAATGACAAGGAAAACTCTAGGATGAGAGGACCAGGCACCTTAGCAATGGAATTATAATACCGCTATACTTCAGTTACCTTCCAAATGCAGCGCAGTGGGCCTCAGAGAACAGGATAATTTGTGATTGTGCGAAAGAGCCCACGTATAGGCGATCCTTTTACTGACGTAAGAATTTACGATGTGACCCAAAAAACATTATGTACATTTTGCAAAGTGGAAGCTACTTGAGGGGTGTACTTCCTCAAATTTATGTACCACACCAATGTTATTCTTATTTCTGTATTTCTAACTAATCTTGGAAAAAAACAAAAACGAACCAATAAACAAAGATTGAAAAAAAGCCACCAGAGAATATAATGCGAGGTGTTCTACAAAAGCATGATGGCTGCTTCCTATAGTCTTAGTAAAATATATTTTATGGTTATATAGCTAAATCCTGCAATATTGAAACTTTGTAAGATCAATCTCTGCATGCTTCCTAAAAAAATACATTAAAGGACCACTATAGTGCCAGGAAAACATACTCGTTTTCCTGGCACTATAGTGCCCTGAGGGTGCCCCCACCCTCAGGGACCCCCTCCCGCCCGGCTCTGGAAAGGGGTAAAAACTTACCTTTTTCCAGCACTGGGCGGAGAGCTCTCCTCCTTCTCTCCTCCTCCTGGGCTGAATGCGCACGCGCGGCAAGAGCTGCGCGCGCATTCAGCCCGTCGCATAGGAAAGCATTTACAATGCTTTCCTATGGACGCTTGCGTGCTCTCACTGTGAAAATCACAGTGAGAAGCACGCAAGCACCTCTAGTGGCTGTCAATGAGACAGCTACTAGAGGATTAGGGGGAAGGCTTAACCCATTCATAAACATAGCAGTTTCTCTGAAACTGCTATGTTTATAAAAAAAAATGGGTTAACCCTAGAAGGACCTGGCACCCAGACCACTTCATTAAGCTGAAGTGGTCTGGGTGCCTAGAGTGGTCCTTTAAGACGTGCTAGGTCTTAAACCAAGAGTTACTTTGTCTCTGCTTAGAGACATTGCTTTTAAATCTTTGATTGCTGACCACACCAGCCATACATTGACTTTAAGCACAATAACTGCTACAGTCCATTGTAGTAATCATGGAGGTTTAAGTGTATGGGTAGTGTTCCTTTATTTGTTTTTCAATTGTTTTGAACATTATGTTTTGATAAAAACCTGTTCCCTCTCTGACACCCACAACCGCCCTGATAACCCACCTCTAGCACTCTTGGCCCATCACTGTGGTCCAAGTTGGACTGAATTGCACTACGAGAATATGTGGAAGTGTACTTTCTGCCGATGGGCTTTACTACGGGTGACCCTGTTTTGTCAAGCTACTGCAAAATGGTTTGACAGGACAGCTGCTATGGATTTATAGCACCATAACCACTACACTGAACTGTAGTGATTATGATGTTTAACCCAGGTTAAACTGCACCAGAAAATGTCTACCTGTGGAATGCAGAACTTTGTGTTCCCAGACAGCTAGGAACCATGGTAAAGTGATGCCAATCTGCATATCACTCTTAGACCCACAATAGGGCTTTCAATAGCCCTTACTGTGCTGCCTGAAAAGACCCATAATAGGGCTTTCAATAGCCCTTACTGTGCTGCCTGAAAAGACCCATAATAGGGCTTCAATAGCCCTTACTGTGCTGCCTGAAAAGACCCACAATAGGGATTTCAATAGCCCTTACTGTGCTGCCTGAAAAGACCCATAATAGGGCTTCAATAGCCCTTACTGTGCTGCCTGAAAAGACCCATAATAGGGCTTCAATAGCCCTTACTGTGCTGCCTGAAAAGACCCATAATAGGGCTTCAATAGCCCTTACTGTGCTGCCTGAAAAGACCCATAATAGGGCTTCAATAGCCCTTACTGTGCTGCCTGAAAAGACCCATAATAGGGCTTCAATAGCCCTTACTGTGCTGCCTGAAAAGACCCATAATAGGGCTTCAATAGCCCTTACTGTGCTGCCTGAAAAGACCCATAATAGGGCTTCAATAGCCCTTACTGTGCTGCCTGAAAAGACCCATAATAGGGCTTCCAATAGCCCTTACTGTGCTGCCTGAAAAGACCCATAATAGGGCTTTCAATAGCCCCTACTGTGCTGCTTGAAAAGACTTGACTGATGAGTTAGTCATTCTGTTCTAGACCCATTGTGCACTTAGTAATGGAGGGTGCTGCTTGTCTGATATCTTATAACATGATTTTAATTGCTGGTGTAAATGTACATTGTGAGCTGTGTAGTTACCACATTAGTCTGTCTATATGTGTGATCCTGGAGAACATTGGCTATTAGATACCCTCTGATACAGGAGAATGGATTACAACCAAAACTCTTTACATATCACCAAGAGTTGTGAACCTCTTTGCCAGAACCTGTCCTACTGTGCCGCAGCCAGTAGTAAACCAATGATAGTCAGATCCTCTATGTCAGGGGTTCCCAACCCAGTCCTCAAGTACCCCCTTCCAGTCCAGGATTTAGGGATTACCCTGCTGTGTCTAAAGTTTTTTTTTATTCTTTCTAAAAACACAACTGGGTAAACCCTAAATCCTGGACAATTAGGGGTTACTTGAGGACTGGGTTGGGAACCCCTGCTTTATATTAATAAACTCATACAATCAGATCTGTTCATTTTTATTACAAATCCAGGACTTTCTGAGCCTGTCCTGATAATGTGCACTCTGATCTCCTATATAATATTTTCATATTATATTAGTATTAATTTGTGACATGCTTAGACTGGAATGCATTGTCCTGGGTGATGACAATGAGCTGAATGATATTCTCCACATTAAATACACATCCTACCAGAGCCTATCCTGATAGAGGACAGTCCCACTCCTGCACATGAAATACCAACTGAGCCTGTCCTGATAATGTGCAGTCTGTCTGAACCCGTCCTGATAATGTACAGTCCCATTTCTCCACATTAAATACCAATCTAGCACTGCCTGAGCCTGTCCTGATAATGCACAATCAGATGACTCTACATTATTTGAGTCAATTCTAAAAATGTAAATTCAAATCCCTTTAACCCTTTAAGGACCAAACTTCTGGAATAAAAGGGAATCATGACATGTCACATATGTCATGTGTCCTTAAGGGGCTAAAATGATCTGAGTCTTGATAATAGTGAGCATAATCTGAGCTAGTCCTGATAATGCACAGCTATGTCTTCACCAGACCTTATAATGTACAGCATTGTCTGAGCCTGTCCTAATAAAGCACAGTATTGTCTGAACCAGTCATTACAATGTGTAGCACTGTCTGAGCCTGTCCTGATAATGCACTATGTGGCCTTAAAAACAGTTAGACCACCTCACCTTACACACAAAAACATCCTACCCCTCCTAACTAAGGGACATACTATTGCAAATCATTTTGCTCTTTAGACATGTGTCTTTAAACAATGTATTGTGTTTGTTTGGTGCTCACATGGTGGGGGTGGCTGTTTGTTTAATGCCGTCAGTTGGGATTGATGGGGTATCACAGGGAATTTGTCCCTCGACGCGTCTCTGCGAGCGTCTGATGGATTTGGGTTTATTATCTATTAGGAACAGCGAGAAAAGCGGCCACCCGCACCCATTCATCAAAGAGGGGGGCACATGCAGATTCCTAATCAAAACATTTTACTCTAAATGGTCTCGAACTAATTAAGTAACTGTTAATTAAAGTTCAGCAGACAGGGGATTGTTCTCAGCCTCGTCACGCCTTATCCATCTACCAGTTATTGATAACATCCGTTCAAACCCAGGATGGGAGGGAGCAGGAGATGGTAAGGAGGAAGGGAACAGTCACAGATAGACATCGAGGGACTGGCAAAATATGAAGAGGGAGAGCTAGCGAAGGGGATGTAAAAGATTGTAACAGTAATGAAAATAAGGAAATATTGGGTGAGAAGGTGGGGTTTAGGTAGTAAGGTCAACATCTGGGATGGATATGACTTCTTAAAACTTTGTGGACTTCATCGTAACTGCTAGTGGGGTCAGGAAGTATCTGGTTTAATCAGGTAAATCTACGAAAGTTCCCGAAAAGTACTTGTACGTTTGTAAAGCAATAAAAACAGAGGTACAGTTTAAATATGTATGGAGGTCAGCGATATATGGAAGCCTAGATCATTTTTTAATTAAATGCTGGTTAAATTCAGTCAAAATGCTACAGAATTGTGTCAGATAATGTTTAACTGGCAAAGTAACAGTGGAAAAATGTAACAGTAAATAAGTTTGGAATTATTGGATGAAATATTAAGAAATGAAGATATATATGGCAGCTACTTGTCGATGTGCCATGGCATATCTCATTAATCAGAAATGTTCCCCCAGAACCCAAATTCCAGACGGCACAGGATGACAGACAGCTGACCCACCCAGACCCCACCCCCAACCACCCTCCTCCCCCCCTCTTCAAAGACCCACACTGCACACCTACCCCAATCAACTAAAATACACCTACCCCTACAGTGGTTACCCAAGAAGCCAACACCAAACACGAAGGCCCCACAAATCGAAACACAGATGATATAACACAACCACACAAGGCATGCAAACAACGCAATAACCGATCCGCTGAGGACCACATACCACGAACAGAGGATCACACGGAAAGGCACAAACCCCCCAACTAACCGGGGATACAACACCTGCAACACAAACGACAGAAACACACGATAACTTCCAATGAAAACCTCAGGGGTAACATGCAATGCACACATTAACCCATCCGGAACTGCAGAACCCAAAAGGCACAACACAGACACACACCTGAATACTTGCACGGTACACGTGAAGCTAATGTAAGGGACATACGTGCCCAACCCAAGCAAGGTTGCACAATCCAAAATGAAGGGACCTGCGTGTCGCCTAAAAGTAGAGGATGGGATGGAGGCCTGCGAATGTATAAAGTACGAACTGCAAATGATAATATGCATAACACGTAAAACTACATATATTATAAGATGTGCATAAAACCCGAAACAAGGGACCTGCGAGTCCGTCAGCATTGTGGGCCTGCGAGCCCGAACAGATAATAACATTTTCTTCTATCTCTTCTTTTGAAAGTACTTCACCCTGGAGACCTGCGAGTCTCACTGTTTCCCAAAATTGAAAAACGAATAAAAATAATATTCACCCAAAAAAAAAAAGAAGAAATGTGCCACCATTTAAAATTTTATAATATAAGTAAATTTAATTAAAATAATAGCAAATAATAATTAGGGAACTGGACACAGGGACAAGAACAGGAGGGGAGTAAATAAAGAGGTTAATGAATACGTGGTGTGACACAAGGCCCCGGAAACATGGATTTGCTTGGCTCTATTCACCATCTCTATGTAAAGAAGGTAGAAGTAGGCTTCAAACCGGTCAGTGACCTTCCTAGGGTCCGATGACATCTTTACACATCTCTAAATGGGCAGAAGAAGATCCGAGGAAGAGGAGGGAATTTTAGAACAAAAACCGAAAGAAAGTTTGACATTAAAATTATGAAGAACCGAGGGCGGAATCAGAAGGTGGACTTCTTAAAGTGTCATAAAATTTAATGTCCGAGAGCTGATAAATACACTGGTTAAAGGTAAATCTTATTCTGTTTATACTGAAGGAAGAAAACCTTTTATCATCCATGACAGATGTTCGGTAAAATACCTTAAAACTGATGATTTAAGGTGCGTGACCCAGTGGTTTATATCTCATTCTAAAAATGGATTGCATGATAAACATAGCAACTGTATTATTGTTTTATTTACACTTCAAGCATCGTAACCACTTCAGCTTATTACAGTGGTTATGGTCCTAGGCGGCTATGAGTCCACTCATTTTATGTCAAATAATTTTCAGTTGATAAGTTGATATTTTGGGTCACACTATCACCTAAAGCCAAGCACTCTACTGTCAACATAACAATGCGGAAAGTTCACTTTGTCATTACCTGGACAAAATATTTGTGCAGGTTAGCAAGATTCCGCTGTGCCGAATTGCTAGTAACCCAGCCAGCGCTGCTAAATTGAGACATGCTCCTTGGGGGGGCAGAGGGGGTGGACTTGCCCTCTGGTCTCTGCAAAGTAGTTTGCAAATTGTTTGTCAAAAACTGGAAGGACTGCACCCGTAACACTATAAAGATGACCATAAGCAGTTGTGGTTATGGTACTCAGGATGTCCCTTTAATGCCATTGCTGTAATCCTACTCTGTTATGTTTACCAATGATCCTGCACTAAATATAGAATATTCATTTAGCGGGGTGCCTACCAAGCATTTTCTAACCAATTTCTATTTTCTATGAAAGTACCGTCAAAAGAACACGTTATTACTGAGCAAGTAAACAGATTATCCCTAATAAAATTATTTAACAACTACGACTAATTATCCTCTATCAAATAGAATTAATGTCTAAAATACCCTCTGGCCTTTTTGAAATGTACCCAAATGGTGTACATGTTTGTTTTTATCTATCTATCTATCTATCTATCTATCTATCTATCTATCTATCTATCTATCCATCTCCTTAAAATAATGTATATGTATCACTAAGATTGCCTGTTAAGGCAGTATACCACTATGCTCAGGCACTGAGGAGTTAACTGATTGCCTGGGATTGATGGGAGCTGCCTCTGCAAGGCGTCGGGAGTTAAGTGAATAGATATATAACTGTACAGGATTATTACAGCAGCCTTTAAACTAATTAAAACAAATTACCGCCGAGACCGGCTGTTGATAAGCAAAATCTCTTGTTCTGGTTAGACACTTCCCTGATTGAAGTCAAATTATCATTATAAAGATGAGGAGGAGGAGGTGGAGGGTAGAGCGGGCAGGCAGCCGCTGTGCCAGCCTCCCCCACTCTAACTGTGTCTCACATACTAGACTGGCAGGGCAAGCGGAGGTTGTGCCAGTTTTCCCACTGAAACTGTTCCACACTTAGTATACACAGATCACAAATAGTATCAGTGCCAGGCTCCCCTACTAGACCTCTGCCATGCCCAATATATACACAGAGCAGGTGGGTAGCACCTGTGCCAATCTTGCCCACTATAAGTATGTTACATACAGGCAGTAGCAGATGTGCCCGTGCCAGCCTTCCCACCAGTAACTGTATTCAATGTAAAAACAGCACCAGACAGAAATGCCAACTTTACCGTACCATACCTATGCCACACTCAATGTGTACACAGCATGGGCAGTCAAAGTTCTGAGTGAACTGTGATCATTTACTTGGCACTCAACCTATCGTTTAAAACTAGGGCCAACTCATTATGCAACAATATTTGTCATTTAAGAATTGGGTGACATTATTATTATTATTAATCTATCCTGAGATAACTATTTTGTTGTGTTTATCTCAGGATCGATTAATAATAATAATAATAATATTGTCACCCAATTCCTTAATGACAAATATTGTTGCACAATGAGTTGGCCCTAGTTTTAAACGATGGGTTGAGTGTCTAGTAAATGATCACAGAGTATGCTTCTCAGCATATTCGTAAAGTGTCCATATTGCACCAAGGACCTCCCATTTTTGGTGTAGGCTTTTTTTATATTCGCCATTGCTGGTACATTGGGCAAGTGTGTGTAGGGGCATCTTTTGGGCAATCGTGCAAGATTTGTTATCCAGGGCCGCTGGTTTTCAGTATGCATCATTTACAATTTCCAAGTGTTCCCTCAAAACTGATATCTTTATTGAAACCTAACCTCATCTAAGCTAAAGTAACTAGATTTCTGCTCGAAACAACCTTGCGTGAGACCCATTGACACAAAGTTGCCTTGCCTTTCATACTGCGCACAATCTATCCCTCATGTTCTAACTGGTGAGGTCTCTTCTATTTGATCTCATTTTGCCTTGAATGTATCTGTTCTCTATTTTGTCAGCTCCCTGCCCAGCTTACCATTTGATCAGTGTATATATCATCCTGTTTGTAATTTTCTACCCGGTCCTACAGAGCTGCGGGATATATTGACACTTAAACAGTAATAAACAAAGCTTAGAGGTGTTCTACTAGCTACAGCTTAGAACCGCAAATGAGAAATATCTCAACCAATGATAGAATTCAGTCAATTGAATTTGGATGTGGAGCTTTGAGTGAGTCGTCTCCAGGCTTTTAGATGGTTTGCTTGACCTCGTACTGGACCTTATATGGATTGCAGAAATACCTCCTCTAAGGTAACCAACCGAAAAGATAATAGAATTTAGTTTACAAAGTAAAATCATGGGGAAGAAGGATTCTGTTTTAGTTCTTTTTGGGACAGAAACATAGGAAATCCATTGACCGTTAACTTGAATAAAAATATACTGTAAGTGTTGTCCGATAACTTTTGTCTTCTGATGGGGGGGAAGAGGTTGGAAAGTGAAGAGAAGTATCACTGAAGCTGTGCTGGAAAGGAGGTATGTCAGCCTGGCATACATGCTTGCCAAACACACATTCAGCCATTCTTGCCAACCCCACTCACGGTGGCCCATACACCTGTATTGGGATAAATACTCTAGATTAACTTTGTTTGTTGTAAGCACATCTCATGATGCATTCATACTGTGCCTATTGGGGACTTATCTCTGGTTTCCCAAAACAGGATATTAGAGAGCAAACCTGTGGCAATGGGGCAGGAGTCCTTAATCAGGACTTCCTTGCTGAATATGAGACTGTTGGGATGTATAATGCTGTGGGGGTTCCAGCCATTAAAATCCATCTGAAATAGCATTAGGACCAGCTATGGGTCTTTAATTTTGGATTAGAAACCATTGATCTGGACTGAGCTAATATCAGTTTGACACTCATTCATAATATGCCATATGCCATTGCATGGATAGATAAATTGTGTATTCCTCCAGTAGTTAAAGCTTGTTTTTTTTAATCATTGGCGGCATTGAATGGCCTACAGGCAATTAAACTGTTGGGTTTAAGAATCAAATAGTGTGGGGGGGTTTCTGGTATTAACACATGAGAATAATTTCAACCATAATGAGTTAATTTGAAAATCTCAGTGCAGATCAAGAAAATACAATCAGATCTGCACTATGTTAATAAAAAGCTGACCATGCCCAGCAGCTTACATCCTAAACTCCATGTACCTTGCCCAAAGAGCTTACAATCTAGCTAAACTTGTCAATACTGTTAACCCCTTTGGTACCAAGCCTTTATCCCAGTGCAGTGCATTCTTATCTGATAGACAAAAGAAAAATATATTTATCATTTTACTATCTCTTCAGGGTTAACCCTCCCTCCCCTTTATCCACACCAAATTGGGTGCCATATATAGCCCAAGGTGCATAGGGCTGCTGATTGGGTGTCTTGGAAGCCGTATTCTGTGTGACCCGTAGGGTGAGAGCCCATATATCACCCACTGACAGCTACAGAAAAGCCGCAGATTAGCAACTAAATCGGTTATTGATCAGTCAAGCGCTTGGCTGGACGGGATGCGTTAGGGACGCGTCAGCCGAACCCTGAGTGTGTGAGCAAGGAGGAGGGAGAGCAGAACTATCATCGGGAGCCTTTAACCCCTTCCTTACCGTAGTCTCAATTATAGGGTGACCAGATGGCCCCTTTAAATGGGGACACCAAAGTAAATGTAAATTGTAAGTTCTAATGGGAACGTTTGTTCCCTGCTTAAGGAATTGTATTGTTTTTACTACTGTCCACCTTAACCCTTGCAGGACCAGGATTACATATGTGATCAGTCATCCGGAAAAGAATAAAGAGGGAAACTGGTGTCACCTATCAGCACCTTCTGGTGTGACATGTTGTAGTCCTCACTGTGGTAGCAGAATGGTTAAGTTTCAGATTATGAAATTTTTTAACCCTTTCATTGCCCAAGGATGAGTTGTAACCATTACATTCCCTGTAACGAGCTATAAAGGTAACCCCAAAGGAACATGTGGTTTATCAGCAGAAAAGAGGCACAACGTGACCCTTAGTAGTAAATAGTTAACCCAATGAGGGTCAGAGCAGCAAACCAGCTCATCACTCTGTCAATATAAGGTTAAAATGCCCTCATAGCACGGTGTGCCAATAACAGCGCTCAAGCTGGACCTGCCTGGTATATTATTGTGTCTACTGTAACCTGGAGAGTGTGGATCAAGCCTTGCTGTGCTGTGAGGTTTTACTTTGTGACACTTTTTCCAGCAGCCATTTTATGTAAAGTGATGTCACTGATTTTTAACCCCCAAGCACCAAATATGGTTTATGTCATCATAATGATGCTGTCCTTAAAGATCTCACTCTGACATGAAATGTCTTGCTCCTTTATTGAATGCAGGCCTCTATATAGCTGCTTAAACTAATTATTAATAGTGGGTGTAATGGGTGTTATAGGAGGTTATTGCATTGGGCTAGTGGAGTATGGGCTGTACAAATGGTAGGGAATGAGTGTATGAATTGTAGGAACAATTATAGGGAATGCATGTATAGGTTATAGGAGCAGTTACAGAGAGTGAGTGTGTGCGCTATACAAATAGTAATAGGTAGTGAGTGTACATTGATCAGCCACAACATTAAAACCACCTGCCTAATCTTGTGCTGCCAAAACAGCGCCAATGTTTTGAGACCTGGTCTCCACAAGACCTCTGAATGTGTCCTGTGGTATTTGGCACCAAGACATTAGCAACGGACCCCTTGAGTCCAGCAAGTTGCAAGATGGGGCCTCCATGGATCGGTTTTGTTGTTCCAGCACACCCCACAGGTATTCAATCAGGTTGAGATCTGAGGAATTAGGAGGCCAATGCAAAACCTTGAACTCTTCGTCATGTTCCTCAAACCATTCCTGAACAATTTTTGTAGTATGGTAGGGTGCATTATCGTGCTGAAAGAGGTCACTGTCATCATGGAACACCACTGCCAGAAGGGGTTCATGTGGTCTACAACAATGTTTAGGAAGGTGGTATGTGTCAAAGCAGCGAGGTTCTCCAGATAATAACACTGCCTTCACCAGCCTACTTTCTTTCCAACGTGACTCCTGCTGCCATCTCCTCCCCAGGTAAACAACGCACACACACCTGACCATTCACCTGATCTAAAAGAAAATGTGATTGGTCAGACCAGGCAACCTTCTTCCACTGCTCCATCGTCCAGTTGTGACACTGATGTCTTAATTGAAGGTGATTTGCGCTATACAAGTATGGTGGACATGGGTTATCATGGGCATGCTGACCGGTCTGTTGCTATGCAGCCCCATACACCGCAAACTGTGATCTAACACCATTCTATCATGGTCAGCATTACATTTTTCTGCAGTTTGAGTTATCTATTTGGCCTTTCTCTATCTATTTGGATCTTTTCACCATTTTTCCTGCTATTTACACATGAAATTTAAGAACTGACTGTTTACTTGCTGTCTAATATAACCCACCCCTTGACAGGAGCCATTGTAGTGGTATAATCAATGTTACTCACTTCACCAGTAAGTGGTTTTAATGCTGTGGCTGATCAGTTTATGTGTAGAAACAGTTATAGGGTGTATGTGCTGTAAGAGCAGTGAAAAATTATAAGTTTAACTCACTATGTTCCATCGCCACAATGATCTCCTACCACAATGAAGCCATCCCACCTACTGTGAGATTATCACTACAATCTAATGCTTCCTCATACAAAAGCACTGGGGACCAGTCAGCCCTATTCATTGAGAAGCATTATATGATAAGGTGTAGTTGAGTTTAGTGTCATTACGCTGGGCCTGATATCGCTGAATGTGACTGAGTTCGAAATGCGAAGTCTGTGGACGAGGAAGTGTCAGAATGACAGCCGGTAGAGGTTTCTGGAGGCAAAATGTAAACACTGCCATTTGTCGAAACAGCATTGCATTACATTGACAGAGTAAAGAGACTGCATGCAAGCACCGAGACTGCTACAGGGGAGTAGGAGCAGTTATAAGGAGTGAGCGTGTGGACTGTAAAAATAGTTATAATTATTCCTACAGCCAATACATTCACTTCCTATAAGGAGTCAGAGTATGGGATGTAAGCACAGTTAAGTGAATATGTGTATTAGCTGTAGGAGAAATTATAAGCGATACGTGGGTTTGCAATACGTGCAAGTAAGGGCTGTTATAAGTACTGGGTGTACGGACAGTAAGTGGATTAATAGAAGTAAAATAAGTAATCATTTAAAGACCTCAATATAGGATGAAGCAAACTCATAAAGTGTTGTAACAGGAAATTCTATTGATGGTAATGTTCTTGAGTTAATGGAGACCGTTAAGACACTCCGAGAGGGGCCCCAACAGGAGTGGTGTGCTAAATGCCCAAATAGACTCCCCAAGTCCCCTTTCTTCCTTCTCCAAACTCACATTGTCCGCTCTGTAGTTTAATGCTTTGTTTTGCCAGCAGCTAGCACTCCATCAGAGCAGATGAACCGTTTAAAGCTTTGGGGAAAAAAAAATTCCTTACCTTTGTGGCACTCTGGGGGTTAACTATATAATGAAGCCTTCTATCATTTAATGACAGCAGAGTTCAACTTAAACTTGCCCACAGAGTTTACCATCATAAATCTATTACCAGGACTTCCAGCCGTGAGACAGAGTTTTACACTTCATGGTTTCAATACAAATATCTATCTGTCTGTCTATCTCTCTGTCTGTCTGTCTGTCTGTTTATCTATCAATGTCTATTCTCCCTGTCTCATTTTCTCTCCCAGTCTCTCACTGCTCTCTCTCTCTCAAATATTTTTCTATTTCTCTTTCTATTTCTGTAATATGTGTCTTTGTCTGGTTTCTGTCTCTCTCCTAGTTTATTTTTTTCCACTGTCTCTTTCTTCCTGCTCATGTCACTTTCCCTGTCTCATTCTCTCTTCTAGTTTCTGTTTCTCTCACTTTCTCTACCTCTCTCCTTATCTCATTCTCGCTCTGGCCTCTGTCGGCCTCCATGTCTGTCTCTCTCACTGTCTCGTTCTCAATCCTGGCTTCTCTCTGTCTCTCTCCATCTTTGTCTCTTTCTCTCTCCAAATCTCTTTCTCCTGCTTCTGTCTCTCCCCTTGTCTTGTGCTCTCTCTTTCTCTGTCACTGTCTCTGTGTCACTCTGCTTCTCTCTGTCTATTATTATTATTAGCATTTATATTGGGTCAACAGCGCTATACAATTATAGAAAGTGGATATTTGAGAGGCGAAGAAGGCCTTGCTCATATGAGCTTACAATCTATGAGTATTTCCATGTCTTTCACACTCATGTATGATGGACCCTATCATTGTTTATATATGTGTCCGTGCCATCACTGACAGTGCATATCTGTCTATCTATGTACGGAATGCGTCTAAATTGATCTCATTATCACATATCACAATAGGATTCTTCTCACTCTCCTTGGTAATTAACTTTATTATGCAGATTGAACCCATACTGTGATTTACTTTCCATGCTTCCCGTCTTCATTGACTGCTTCTTGCCGTGTCCTTTCCTGTGTTGATCGCCCTCCCTTTTACTCTCTTCCTCCCCATATGTTCTTCTGCACTCTTTGCATTGATCGGTGTGTGACAAGTCGGCACCTTTGCTCTCACCTCCGTACCTCTTGCCGCGTTCGCCCTCAGGACTCTTCAGCGATGCAGTGAGACCCTCTGACAATTGCATTATTCTGCTACGTATCTATTCCATGCCTGCAAAGCATTGATGGGAGGTGGGTGAAACTCCAAACAAGCTACATTCTGCCCATCACAATCATCCGCATTCTCTGTCCATTGAGTTTGTGAATTTATTTACTCCCTAATTTTAATACTGTATCAAAGCCGTAACAGAGGTATGTTTTCAGATGTTGCCAGGTAGATAGATGACATGGTTTAAGAGTGTGGTGTCCAAAGGTACCCACCAGGATGTTTTATAACTTAAAATGAGTCTCTCTCTGTTGTTAAAATCTTTATGAAATGCCCATATTGCTTGCTTTGGAGCTTCATTGAATTTCATTCCCAATCAAAAGATATAATAATAGAAAGTACGGACTACATTGTCTTAGCGGACATTGGTCTCCAACCCAGTCCTCATGGACCACCAACAGTCCAGAATTTATATATTTTCCTGTTTTATTCCAATGGAGATTCTGACAAAACCTGGACTGTTGGTGGTCTATGAGGACTCGGTTGGAGACCGCTGTTATGGGACATCCAGCCATTGACAAATGTCAGAGGTTTCTAAGTCAGGTTTTTTTCAATTTCCACAGCTGTCAGTAGTGGACGGTTGTGGAGAACAGGTATCCTCTCATGAATCACAAGAGTTGGTCAATGGAGAATTCCATGGTCTTTCAAGATACTCCAGAGATCTCTGTATTGTACATTCGCATGAGTACAGCTTTGATACTGCTCAGGAACTGAAAAAGGAAAATGGCATGCTCACACGGGAAAGCATTAGGTAGGCACATATTCATTCCGCTTTACCCTCAGGCCACCATACATCGAGGGGTCTTCAGGCAAGTACCCTTTGAAGGTGACAGAACCACTTTAAGGCTGACAAAAATGTTTTATCTCTGAATTCTTAAAGGTGATTGGGAACGCCTGTACTTGTACACACCCTATAAGCAATCAGAAGCGCCTAGACACCTTTCTAAACTCTTTGAGTTTTGTTTTTGTGAAGAATGTTTTATTACCTACAAATTCACTGTCACTGTCATAGCAACTCCCAACCAAGGCCACTCATGTAGGAGAGAAATGGACAGAGGTGAGACTGAGAGTGGATTTTCTATCACCCACAGACTCCACATCATGAGTCAGTTTAAGTTAAATTGGGAGTAACCTTACTAAACATTAGGAGTGAGAGGGCCACATGCTGTACCCCCTGTTCTTTTGGATGAAGAGTTATTTTTTTTGGTTTGGGGGGAGGGGAGGAGAGCTGCTGCTATTTTTATTTAAAGAAACACTATAGCATTAGGAACACGAACATGTATTTCTAGCACTATAGAGTCCTAGTCCATATTTAGATTCATGTACTACTCGTTTTGTCCTGTAAAAAAAAATAGAGAATAAAGATTTTACCTACTTTTTTCCCAGCACAGATACTAACTCGCTGCTTCCATCCACAAAGTCATCCTGGAGACATCGCTTCTGGCGATGATCGTCCAATCCAATGCTCCTCATAAAGTAGCATTGGAGACAAGATACGCCTCCGACCAAATGCTTCTTATAAGAATTCACCGAATCCAATGCTTCTCTGTGAACTGAACTTGCTGACATTTAACATCCTCACGGAAGTCAAACATCACATGGCTGAGTGATACTCTTTCCTGGCAAAGCCAATGCCTCTAGTTGCTGTTAGGAAGACATCCACTAGAGGCGTGTTTAAACTTTCAATAAATTCATTACAGTATCTCTTCTAAACTGCAATGTTATAGACTGAAGGGCTAAAACTAAAGCACCACTTCATTGAGATTAAGTTGTCTGGGTGTCTTTTGTGACCCTCGAAATAGTAATTGCCTTCACTCACCATGATAGGCTCTAGGAGTGAGTGAGCATTACTCCGTTTTAACCTAAATCAATTTTGCAGCCCAGATGATGGGTGTAGAAAGTACTCAGGATCTCTACTTCCATTTGTAACACTCCCACCACCACCACCGCCCCCACTTACCCCCAGCAATGGGGGAATGCATTCAAAATCTATTCAGTGTTTCCGTATTTTTTTTATGAATGGAATAACTTTATGAAATTTGCACAGACTGAATTGATTTAATGATAAAGTTTGGTTTGTATGAAGTGGTTTTTAATTCCTTTGACGGTACAATGTTTTCCCTGCACACATCTAATATATTTATAAAGCCGTAGATCTGACTACCCCCACCCCTTGTTCTTTTGCTGTTACTGGAGGCTTTTGAATTCAACTATCAATATTCATTTTTATTTTGCAAATAAGGATAAGAGTTAATTAGTTACCTAACAGAAGTAATAGGAATCATGACAGAGATTTATCTGATTGCTCACGACAGAGAAAGTGAGTAGGAGGGAGAAAGGAATGATGGAATCATTAGAGCTGGGGAAGAAACGAGATAATATAATATTCGATCAAATCAGACAGACGGTGGGGGTTCAGTCCTGATGCATGTGAACTTCGGGGTGAAGTGGATCCATGTGACATTTACTCGTGTTCTATGTGCTGGGCCTTATATAAATCACAGGAGTGACTCTGTTTTTACCCCAGAACTAAAATGAAAATTGAACGTGGACCCTGAAGGAAATCTATTATAAATATAATCATTAATGGACAAAATACACACTCTCATATGTCTGTTGTTTTATTTAAATAAATTACATGTGATGAACCGTTTAATTTATTTATTTATTTTATTTTTCTAGTAATAATCAGTTGTTGTTTTTAAAGCCAACAATTCATTTGTAGAATTTCTACATCTGCCTGCTTGGAAAAAGGGGTCACTTGAAAAATAAGGCTCTGCAGGGGAAAGAAGCTCAGCACAAAGCTCTGCGGGTAAAGGAAACACAGCACAAGGTTCTGCAGGGGACAGAAACTCAACATAAGGCTCTACAAAGGACAGAAACTCAGCACAAGGCTCTGCGGGGAAAGGAAACACAGCACAAGGCTCTGCAGGGGAAAGAAGCACAGCACAAGGCTCTGCAGGGGAAAGAAGCTCAGCAAAAGGCTCTGCAAGTGGAGAATGAGTAGCACAATGCAGGGGAAGGAAATTCACAATACTAGGCTCTGTGAGGGTAGAAGTCCAGAGTTTAAGACTCTTTAGGAAGATTTAGAGCACAATACTGCAGGTAGAGACAATCACAGTGCATGCATCTTGTTAAACTGGTTATAGTGTCTGGAGTCCCCAGGTCCCTTCATTTAATTCAGTGTTGAACAGTTTTTAACGTTGCTAAGTTTTAATGGTAACTGAGAGCCCCCAGCAATCCATCCTATCTGTGCTGCTTTGACTAATGAGGAAGTATTAGTCTGAGCAGCAACAGTT
Source organism: Pelobates cultripes (assembly GCA_933207985.1). Lineage (NCBI taxonomy): Eukaryota > Metazoa > Chordata > Amphibia > Anura > Pelobatidae > Pelobates > Pelobates cultripes. The sequence goes on along the minus strand of OW240921.1, from coordinate 23,488,352 downwards.
AGCTGTGATTGGCTGAGAACGTCAGCTGACTGCTTTTAGCCTATCAGAGCTCCAGCTGATGGTATGAATGGGTATGACAGCAATGAAGTGTGTAATCTCTACCTTAGCCACATCTCCAGAAAGGGCCGGACTGTGGGTGGCCAAGGACCCTGATTTGGTGTTAAACTGCTCTAAAAAGGTTTAACACTGATTGGAGGGACAGTGCCAGGGGACTCCAGGCACTATAACCAAATCAAGGAGATGAAATGGTTTATAGTGGCTTCAGTGTCCCTTTAAAGTAGGAAAGGAGATATCTTAGGGCTTCACAATGGAGAAGGAGGTAGCTAACCAATAGGTAAAAGGCAAGCATAACTCTCTCAGCACAAAGCTCTTCAATTCAGTTGTAATAAGGTTCTGCAAAGTGAAAGGAGACTGCACATGGCTCTGCAGTAGAGGATGGCTTTATATAAGGTCCTGCAGTGTACAATGAGGCAGCACAATGCTCTGCAAGGGGTAAGGAGGTGGTACAGCATTTAACAAGTCACTTCAGATGGCTGCTCTCCCATACAAATACTACAGATTCATACAGTGTGAGCATGGGTTTATTAACCTGAAATTACTGAACTGGTTTAATATTGATCAATATGACATCCAGACTGATGTTGAATTTCTATGTGAACCGAGCTCAAAATATCCACTTACCCACTAGAGAATGGTGAGTAGAAATGTACCCCTTGTGAGTGGACCATGGACCCTCCAGGCTAGCAGTTGCAGGTAACTGTTTATGGACTAGCTAGTAGCATAGGACTTGAAAGTTTGAGTCCTGTATGTTGTTATACATGATTATACATGGAACTGTGCCACTTTATGTATTCTGTTCTGATAAATAAAAGATTTCAGAAAAATGACCGGTCCAACGTTAATATCAAGAAAATAATCAGCGCAAGTATTCTAACACTTCAAATTATATTAGACTGTAGCAAAAGTGTTCCTTGTCCATGATAATTTGACCAATCAACATTGAAAGGTTGACCTTAATGAGTTCCTTAAAGCTCACTTTCCTTACATTACTTGGCGCCCATACCTTGGCTATGTTGTATTACTTGGAACAAGTTCAAACACCGACAACCTAAATGTATGTTGTCTTTATCCAATGGCTTTTATCTATGTTTGCCCAGGTCATGCAGTCAATGCTAGCCAATGCTGACAGGTCCATTACTTCTGGTGACAGAGAAAAAATATTCTGAATGCCACCTAGAGGAATATCTGCATTAAAGAGTACCTTCCTTGAAACCATAAAACTAATCAGGTTGAGTGAACCTCGATTTCGATAATCTGAAGAAAGCATGTTCTCCTATACATTTGTTGACATGATGATGATAATGATTGGCACCTAGAGGGGAGGGAGTAGCTTATTAAGGCATGTTCTCTGAAGAGCATTCTTAATTATGTATAAGTAGTGAATATTTACAGTGGCTACACAATTTGTATTTGCAAGAGTCCAATTGTACATTGAAATATGTAATTTGTTCTGGAAATTGTTGTTTTGCTCCTGCTGTCCAGGAACTAAACTCTTATGTGGACTGGATTCTAGTTCGATTCTGTGGATTTCTTACCCTTAATTACTAAATAAAAATGACTAAATAAAAAACATCTCTGGAGCTGACATAGAAAAAAAAAACAGTAAACAGTACTAAATTCGCCTTTTCAATCTAAGATCTGTCTGATGAGCATGCCATACACCTGACTAATGTCTAGATTTAAAGGGACCCTATAGTCACCAAAACAATGTTAGCTTAAAGGACCACTCTAGGCACCCAGACCACTTCAGCTTAATGAATTGGTCTGGGTGCCAGGTCCAGCTAGGTTTAACCCTTTTTTCTGTACACATAGCAGTTTCAGAGAAACTGCTATGTTTAACTATGGGTTAATCCAGCCTCTAGTGCTGTGATGGCGAACCTTTTTGAGCCCGAGTGCCCAAACCGCAATACATGACAACTTTTTTTCCCTCAAAGTGCCAACATGGCAATTAAACCTGAATACTGAGGTTTAAGTTGAGAAAAAACAACTCGTACAGTTGTCCGAACTAATTAACAACTTTTGTTTTAAAAGAACACAACAACAGAGAGCTCAATGATACAAATTTCAAATAATGATATAAATAGATAAAATTAACTTATATTTATTAGTATCTCCAACAAATGAAATACATACACACACAGGCTGCTGAATACACACACACACAGTCTGCTGAATACACACACAGACAGACTGCTGAATACACACACACAGACTGGGGGTAGGGGTGCTGTACTGTGGGAGTTAGGGGTGCTGTGGGGGTGAGGCTGCTGTGTGTATGTGTATGTTGGGGTAGGGGTGCTGTGTGTGGGGGTAGGACTGCTGTGTGGGGGGTAGGGGTGCTGTGTGGGGGTGGGTAAGGGTGCTGTGTGTGGGGGTAGAGGTACTGTGTGTGGTGGAGGGTAGGGGTGCTGTGTGTGGTGGAGGGCAGGGGTGCTGTGTGTGGTGGAGGTAGGGGTGTTGTGTGTGGGGGTAGGGGTACTGTGTGTGTGGGGGGTAGGGGTGCTTTGTGGGAGGTAGAGGTACTGTGTGTGTGGAAGTAGCGGTACTGTGTGTGTGTGGGGGTTAGGGGTGCTGTGTGGGGTTATGGGCACTGTGTGGGGAGTAGGGATACTGTGGGGGGTATGGGTGCTGTGGGTTAGGGGTACTGTGTTGGTGTAGGGGTACTGTGGGGGGTAGGGGTGCTGTGGGGGGGTAAAGGTGTTTAGAAAAAAAAGTATGCCAATTCAGTATCCCCCCTCCCTCCTTCTTACCTTTAATGAAGGGGGGGGGGGGACAGCCATCCTTGGTGTTCCGGTGGGGGTAAGTACTGTAGGGAGCAGCTCCCTTGTCCTCCCGGGTGATGCTGTGTGGAGCGTTGCCATGGCAACACACGGCAACGCTCCACACAGCTTGCTCGCGGGAGGACAGGGGAGCTGCTTCACAGATCCCTCCCCCTGCCTCCCGACACGGAAGCAGAGTAGGCGTCTGTCATTACGGGCAGGCAGGTGCCAACTCTGCATTGATGGCGAACCTATGGCCGCGTGCCTACAGAGAGGGCCCGGCGTGCCACCTGTGGCACACGTGCCATAGGTTCGCCATCACTGCTCTAGTGGCTGTCTCATTGACAGACGCTAGAGACGCTTCCGCGCTTCTCACTGTGATTTTCACAGTGAGAAGACGCCAGTGTCCATAGGAAAGCATTAAGAATGCTTTCCTATGGACAGGCTGAATGCGCGCGCAGCTCTTGCGCGACGGGAGTGGGACCCTGAGTATGTTTTCCTGGCACTATAGTGGTCCTTTAATGAAGCGGTTTTGGTTTATAGATCATGCTTTTGAAATCTCACTGCTTATTTGTTTTCCAGTTAGGAGTTAAATCACTTTATGCAGCTCTAGTCACACCTTCCTGCATGTTACTTACACAGCCTTTCTAAGCACGTCCTGAAAAGAGTCATCTAATGTTTACGCTTCCTTTATTACAAATTCTGTTTCATTTAGAATTTATTATCACATCATTTTTATGTAATAGACCAGACCATGCAGGAGCCTCCTGTATGTGATTAAAATTCTACTTACAGAGCAGGCGATAAAAATATCTAATGTAAGTTAACATGTGATTGAAGATGAAACCATTATTTTAATTCAGAATATTAACTCTCAAAGTTAAGAACTGAGACTGTAGGGGCATGATCTGTACACCACAACTGCTTTGTTACACTAACGTTGTTTTGATGTCTGTAGTGTCCTTTCTAAATATTTTTTTTATTATTTAGGTAATGTTTATATTTAAAATGTAAGCTTGTTTTATTAGTCATTGCTCTTATTAGTTTACAGTGTGAGTGAGAATTACATTTTAAAATACCATAGAAAGCAACGAGGAGACTTTTGTTTAATTATTTCAGGGCCAAATTAGCTTAATTCATACACATATATATTTACGAAAGTGCGGGGACTTCAATTTTTTTAAGTCAACAGCTGTAATGTCAGGAGTAGGACAATTATGAAAAAACTTTTGTCATTTTAGAGAGAGGGTTCCACTAACATGACTTTTATTACTGAAGAGTACACTCACACATGAATTTAAATCGCATGTACAGTCAATTCCAAATTTAGGACAATAATAGTTGAACTGGAATTGTCCCAGGCAGCTCTGTTTGGGCTGTTTTAGCCAAAAATTTAAACCTCACTTTGAATTTGCTTTGGACTCACAACAATTCGCACATTAATGAATAACTCCATAAAGGACACGGAAAGGAAGCATCACCCGATTTTTTTTTGAAAGGAGCAAAATATGAAAGAAAACCAAAACGGGATACGTATCGAGAGAGCTACACCAAATTCAGCTGCTAGAGAGGATGACACTTATAGGAAAAGAGTGTGGGAGTGAAAAAGAAAGGAGAGAGCCAATAAAGATAAATAGGAAGTGGTAAAGGTTAAACCAACCAGACAGAGACAGGATAGAGTGAGATAGATTGGGGACATGGACAGAATGACTGCATGAATAGAGTCATATCTGCTCTGTCTGTGACCTGAGACCTGACCCCATGTCCTTTCTTGACCTACGACCCATAACGTTTCTCCTCCTTGATCTCAGTACATGGATGCCAGTACCTTTTGCAGGCACTAGGTGGCACTGCAATAGTGGAAGAAGTGATGCTTTATACAAACATGCCTCTTAGCCGTTATCAGGGACACATAGCTGATCCAGACTTGAAAAGGTTGTTAACATAGATACGATGAACACGCAAACTAATAAAAAGCCACCAGATTTATATGCATACAAAGATTGAAGCCGATTGCTTATATTGTGCATGCTCTATATATATGTCAAGATTAAAATGGATTTTTTGCCTCTTTACAGAGACAAAAACAGAGAATATGAGAACTCTGAGATCAGGCAAAACTCAGTAGCTCGCACTTTGGGGAGTGCCCGCTCAGATCACAAATTAGTTTTTGTTCACTTGTGCCATTATATATAGATAGAACCTATACGATTTGCATATAATACTTATAACAGCCATAAGGACAGTCCAGAAACGAAATGCTGGCAAGTAACCTCTGCACAAGAGGTACTGCAACCCGAGACAATTGTTTCGGCCTCCTTTAGGTTTCGTCAGCGAATTGTAACTGATACCCCAGTGAGCACAGGGTCCATGTCTGAATTACCCTTTTAACTTATGGAGAGCTTAGTAACTTATTTATTTAGTTAGTAGTATTTGAGCCTAAGTAAAGGCATTGCAAAAAAAAAAAGGAAAAAGTATATGTATATATCGTTCATTCTATGATAATATATAACTATAAGCTTTGTCCTTTGCACCTGCCATTCAGCATAGACAAACAGAGAGTGAGAAGAAGAGAAATGCAACAATGTTTCTATTTATTTTCCTCATTTGCAATGTGTGCCCTGGCTGTGCCTTGTCTGAACTGGATTGTGACAGCATATCCTAATTGTAATGTATAATTTTAACAGAAAACCAAGCATCATATGAAAAAAAAAAGGTTAATATAAGTTATAGGTGATTTACAATGCTTTTTTAACAATGAAATGTCAAGAGAAGTGATGGTCTACTTTAAGAATAACATCCATAATTCTTTTAAAAAAAAAAAAAAAAAATTATAGTGAGTCTGACCAACCTGCATTCTCATAATTAAGATATTTCACTGGGCAAAAAATGACTTAGAGGGGTACACGTTCTTTAATGAATTTTGTAGGTGATGGTTCTGTTTACCCACTATGGCAAGCTAAAGCAGTTTTAATAGAGACGTACTGGATACCGCACTCACCAAATAACCCTTTAGGAAACGTTGCAGCTATTTTTGTTATCCCGGAGTGCCTGAACCTTTATTTATTCTGCATATCATTAAAAAAGCAGTTTTAATGACCTTTTCCTAATTCATCCCAAGCAAACAATTCTTTAATGTTTCTTCACTAGTATTACAGGGGGGTAATATGTGCAGAAGTGGTCATTTAAAAGCACACCTACTTTTGTTATTTTATAATTAATAGGGACTATTGAAAAGTATGGACTTGTTTCTGAATAAAGTCCCAATAAAATACACGAGGAATAGAGGGTGGCTAGATAGAAAGGTGGTATAACGTGGGCAGCAGGCAACCTTACTTGACGAGGGGCCCTCTATCCTCTCCAAAATACAGAGAATGAGAAAATATAACAAGGTAGTAGATGCGCCAAAATATTTTCAAGTGACTACTTGAAAGAAAAAAAATTACTAATTGTTGAAACGCATCGTGTTTATTTAAAAAAAATAAAAAAATGTAAAGCTTTTTTTAATTAATTGTTGGATTTTAAAAAGTTCTTGGTCATCTGTTTTTTTTATTTTATTGAAGTAAGCAAGACTGCTTGGTAGGGAACCAACCCCTTACAATTGAAAAATAGAGCACTTGCTGCTCCAAAACTCCAAAAATTGTAAGTACGCTTATTGCCTCACATGTACAGAGAGCACTATAGCTCTGTGTTTCTTATACCATGTCCATCTTGGGGATATCTGCTGTGTACATATCCTGGAGTGGAGATTATACAGCTCAACACTGAATTACTATTGCTTCAGAAAGCTCCTCTTATGTGAATATCCATTTGTCCTTTTTAATATATTTCATGTGATCTAAGGATAATACACCATAAGTTCCTCTTGTTGTATGGTTGTTGTATGTTGTTGTCTTTTTTGGGTTTTATCATACCATCCTGTGCTCCAACGATCATCCCTAAAGACTGTGCTGTTATTTATCATCCCATTATGTTGAACTTTAAGGTGAACATAAATACTTATTTTTAATTCCACACAAAAGACTTTATGAATATTTGTTCCCTTCTCTATGGTTTAAGTTATAAGACTTTTGGTGCAACTACCGCCTTGCTATATCAAATATCATTAAATGTTTAAATCTTCCTTCTTTCATTTCATAAGAATACAAAAACAAAGGAAACAGCGCTAAAATAAACCAATACTATAAATGAAAAGAATGGGAGGCAGCAATCCTAAAAATAGGGTTCCCTCTAAACCCTATTAACAAGGATAGTACAAAAGACAAGACAAAGAAAGGTTGGACCAAAACAGACTATAGTACATATGATAGTAAACAAAGTCCAAACTATGATGGTAAATTTACAATACAGGGCATTTATCCCTAAAATATGGCTTTAATGTTCGTTTTAAAGCCATATTTAGGGTTAAATGCCCTGTATTGTATTCTTTGTATATGCATAGTTTTCTTGTAATTACAAAATGTCAATTATTTTCCATGACGTCATTTGGGTGCCAAATCTTTAACTGTTTAAAAATTAGTCCCTTATGTAAACCCCATCTTACCAAGCATGGCTTTTTTGTCTCCACTTGAGAAAGCCCTGATAGGTGAAACACATTGTGGATATTTTACTATTTTATTCTGTATTCAAATAAAGGTATTTTGGCTACTTTTAATATACTTTGATTGTGCCATTTTACTTTTTTATATATATACTTTTTTTTGTATTTTATTTTTATTCTTATTGTTGCTGCTTGGTATCCTGATTTAATTTTTTCCTGTTGAGTATTACTCCAAAGAAATCCTAGGTGGGGATTATACCACTCACGTCTGGGTCATTGAGCTGTCTGCCTGCTCAAATCATATGTGAGTACACATTTTATTACTTATACTCCTATGATATATTTTTACAGTGAGCACTATTAGTTGTCTCTTCTTTCTAACCCTTTCTATGGTCTACACATCGATACAATTTTTACCACTCTCCACATATCCTATAAGCGGGGATTGTACCGCTGTATGCCATTCATACTAGAGCTAGTTCAAGCTCTACTACACGTGAGTAGGACTATAATAGACCCTGTTGTCCAACTATTTATCCATCTGTACTAGACGTATTGCACTAGTATTTTCTTCTCTCTCCACATACGGACCCAACGATCTATGCCTTTCCACGTATCCTATAAGCAGGGATTGTACCGCTGTATGCCATACATACTAGAGCTAGTTCAAGCTCAACTACACGTGAGTAGGATTACTATAGACCCCACTGTCTAAATATTAACCTTCTGTACTAGACGTACTGCACTATTATTTACTCCTCTTTCCACATACGGATCTGAAGAAGCCGTCTCCATTAGGTCCACACAGAGAATATTTCCCCATACAGGCCGTTGGTTCTCCATTTGGCATAATAAGGACTTTGTTTCGGTATCTCTCTTTTTTTAAGGTTTTTAATAGGATTTACCATCATATTTTGGACTTTGTTTACTATCATATGTACTATAGTCTTGCTTTCATTTTATATAACTTGACTATTATCTGCCTCAGTAATCAATTACACAGCAGGGATATTCAAGTAACATTCTCACATTACAATTAGGAAGTGAAGCCCATTGTACTAAATACTCATTACATTTGCACAGCAATATATTTTAGGTTGCAATGCATAGTTACATAGGTTGAAATGAGACACGCGTCCATCAACTTCAGTCTTTCTCACATCTGTTTTTGTGGTTGATCCAAAAGAAAACCAGTTTGAAGCACTTTCCAATTTTGCAACAAATTAGGATCTTGCCCTCAGAATGGCAGTCAGATATCTCCTTGGATAAAGAAGCTATTACTCCACTAATTAAAAATTCTATCCTTGAATATTATATTTTTGCAAGTATTCATCCGGTTAGGCAGATAATTCCACATCCTTATTCCTCTTACTGAAATAAACCCTTTCTTTTGCCTTAGATGAAATCTCCTTTCTTCCAGTCTAAATGTGTGGCCTTGTGTCCTAAGTATAGTCCTGTTTATGAATAGATTTCCAGACAATGGTTTGTACTGGCACCGAAAATATCCATATAATGCTATCACTCTGAGGTGCTTTTTTTTCTAAACTAAAGAGATTTAATTTTGTTAACCTTTCTTCATAACTAAAATGTTTAATTCCTTTTATTAGTAGCCCTCCTCTGCACTTTTTCTAGTGCTATAATATCGTTCTTTATAACAGGTGACCAAAATTACACAGCATATTCAATATGGGGTCTTACCATTGATTTATAAAGAGGCAAAATTATAATTTCTTCCCGAGAATTAATGCATCCTCCCCCCCCCCCTTTTTAACATTCTTTATTTTGCTCAGAATAACAGGAGACATACATTGTACAAATTGGCACATACAATAGTCTACAGAAATAATAATATCACACAAAAGACTTCCGCAATAAGTCGCGTAGTAGGGAGGAATGAACCTCATATTATAGATGAGGTTGGATTATGACATTTAGAGGGATATAACATTTCCAATTGTTCATGACAAAAGGGTTACAAAATACAGAGTTGAGGTTAGGGCTATGTCATTCTAAAATATGTGACAAGTCAACCGAGTATTTAGAAATAGCAATATCAGTAATAGTCTCCTCTCGCCATTTGATTATAAATTGGTTTATATGAAGAAATAATGCAGTGCATCGGTTAAATGTGATACTCTGTCTCGGATCCTGAGGGTTTTACATTTTTAGGAAGAGAGAGAAAAAGAAAAAAAAAACAAATGAAAGGGTTTCAGCAAAGAAGAATGAGGAAAAAAAAGGATAGTAGTGAAGGATCAGAGTGTTACTGCCCCTTTTTATGCATGACGATACCTTACTGGCCTTAGTCACTGCTGATTGACAGTGCACATTGTTGCCTAGTTTATTGTCTATAACAATTCCCAAATCCTTCTCATGTGTTGTTATCCCGAATTCACTACCATTTACCCTGAAGTGCATAACTTTGCATTTTTCTACATTAAATTTCATCTGCCATTTGAGTGCCCAGTCCCCCATTCTATCTAAATCCCTCTGCAGCAAAGTAATATCTTGCTCACATTGTATTACTTTACAGAATTTTGTGTCATTTGCAAACACTGAAACATGAATTGCAATGCCTGTTTCAAGATAATTTATAAATATGTTAAATAAAAACGGTCCCAGGACAGATCCTTGAGGGATACCACTTACCACTTTTGTCCAACTTGAAAATTTACCATTAATGACAACTCTCTGTACTCTATCCTTAAGCCAATGTTCTACCCAAGAACAAGAATTTTGTCATAGCTCCTGGCTCGCGGCAGCACGTGGTCGCACCCAATCGGTGCGACCACACATACAGGTTTAAGAGCTTAAACAAGTGAAACAACTTTTTAACGGGATAGCACACCTATACCACTGATGAAATACCCTGCTAAAGTTAGAGAGACCTAAATTAGACAACCATAACCACCGTCTCACTGAAAAAATAGCCACCACCTGAGGCTATCACTGGAAAATATATGTACGTTACTAATGAACCTAATCAATAGTGGATTCAGGACTGAAGTCGAAATGGAATAAGATAGGCTAATAAAACAATCTGCCAAAACATATATAGAGAGAAATAGAGTGCTTGTAGCAATAGGGAATCAGACTGAATACAAATTTGATAATTGTATCCAATAGAGCTTACCTGTGCAGCAGTGAGTCGGGAGCCAAACCGCTGGAGCGTCCTTCCCCTTCACACGCGGGATCCAAAATGGTTGCAGGCATTTGTAGCTCCACCTCCAAAGGTCATGCAAACGTGCGTGTGATGTCACGACGCACAAGCATGTTCTGGGGTCAGAGGCCAAGCCCTGACCAGTCACAGCCCTGGGAGGGATATTTAAACCCCTGAATTTCCCTAGTTCATTGCCCTGTCATGGTTTCCGTTCCTGGTTCCTGAGAGTGCATTTTCTTGTCCTTGTTATTGATATTCCCGGTATTCTGACTTTGGCTATTCCTGACTATTCTGATCTCTGGTTTCCCTGACTTGGTTTTCTTATTGATCTTGTGTATTTCTGGCTTCCTTGACCTTGGCTCTCCCTTGACCATTCTCTGTCTTTCAACGCATTAATCTGGCCATTCTAAGGACCGGTTTACGTTCTCCCTATTTGTCTAGTCTATGTAGATGTTACATAGTTTTGCGTGTTGGATCACATTAGTAGTCATGAAAAATTTTCATTTAGATCAATTTTCTTTTAGTTTGAACACTAACCTATTGTGTGGAACCTTGTCAAATGCCTTGGCAAAATCCAAATAGATCACATCCATTGCAACACCCTGATCTATTCTTTCACTCGCTGCTTCGTAGAATGTTAGTTTGACATGACCTATGTTTCATAAAACCATGCTGATAATTGCTAATAACAATGTTCTTCACAATTAATTCCTGAATATTATCCCTTAATAGCCCTTCAAATATTTTTCCAGCCACAGAAGTTAAGCTCACGGGTCTATAATTTCCAGGCAAGGATTTTAAACCCTTTTTGAATATAGTAACTACATCTGCCGTCCTCCAATCCTCCAGTACAATTCCTGAATGTAAATAATCCAGAAAGATTAAAAACAGAGGTTCACTTATTTCCACACTTAGGAAGTGGTACACATTTTTTTTTAAAGTCATACATTCCTAAATTATTATTATTATTTTATTCTTTATATAGTGCCAGCAAATTCCATAGCGCTGTACAATGGGATGAGACACAAATTGCTGAACCCTGAAGATACGTTTAAATTGGATTAGAAACTCGTCAACACTAACAGGGTTATTTACTAAATGTTATTTGTCTCTGTACTAAATGGGGCAAAACCATTTTCTGTAGTACAGGGCATTTAGAATCCGGATATTGTTTACTGTATGTAACAACCTCCATATTTTTCATACCAGGCTCCAGTGGAGCCTGAATTTGGTCTGGAAATCAACTTGACCGAAAGCTGCTAGACAGCTGAAGGTCAGGGCTCTGAAGGTTAAAATCCAGGTGCTGATGCTGAAAATCAGGGTCTAGAATTTAAAAAATACAAACATTTTTGGCTACTGTCAGTGCTAGCAGTCTGCAAACAAATATTTTTAAAAATCCTCAGTGGTGCGAAGGTTAAGTTCTGTGGTGGTCACATTAAAATAAAAAATGTAAAAAAGCCCCATGACCCCATATTATTATAAGGAAGGTTTAACCCACCATGCCAATGACTGCTCACTCTTTAGTAGACATGTCCCCACCTTTTTTATAAATCTTTTTTTTTTTTATTTAAAATTTTTTAATTTTAAATGTTGCAAGCACCTACCACCTGCTACCTGCCACATTGTCAACTCTCATACTACCAAAGTTTTTTTTTTTTTTTTTTAACTATTTACTTGCTTCCAGTAGGTAAATAGTACTTCAAATTATTGTGCAGAAAAGTAGTGAACGATAATTTGTGATTGTGCACCCTGCAGAATGCCTTCAGTTATTTTTTAGTTTTAAATCCATACTTTTTAATTATTGCAGATCCTATACTTTTTATGATAAACCAAACAAGACAAAAATCACTATAGGCAACAAAGTAAAAAAATTATACTTTAAATCTTTGATATATATTCGGATATCAAAAGTTTTCGGATATGAAAAGCACGGATTTTAAACCAGACTCTAAACTGTTGCCAATTTGGTCAGGCTAATCAAACCCTAACCAGAATTGGCTTAAGTAAATATAAGAATTGCAATTCCGGTCAGAATTCGGATATTTTCACCCAAATTTGTCTAAATGGACAAAAGCTGGTGTTTAAATAATAAGAATTTTTTTTTTGCCATAGTCTTCATGTTATACAAACAGTGCACTGTGATTACACATAAGATGGTCAGACAACATATATATTTTGTTCTGCCGTTCACACTCTAGCAGATTATCTAATTGCCCACCACTGAACATGTTCTACATTCTATTTAGAGATTGTCAGAGTCCAGCAATATTACTCTGTGAACAGGTTCATAGATACAAGATGCTGGTTGTGTATTCAGATCCCTGGCACTAATCCCAACCTACACGTAGGCATATCAGCTGCAGGTATAAATCACATTTCTACATGCAGCTCTTCTGATAAGTGGCTTTATCTGAACAAATTTATCACAACTCCTGTTGCATAAATATATTTATATAGTGAGGGAGTGCGGAGAGCATGTTTCGAGCAGAGGAGAGACCGTAAAAGAGTGGGCGTCAGGAGGAGGTACAGTGTAGCGATGTGGACATTGATCTCAGACACGTTCAATAGAGTGGTTTGCCAAACAAGCAATAGAAATAATGTATTTGTCAAATATATCTTTAAATGTTTTCAGCAATAGCGCAAAAACATTGGACGTGCTGTTCATTACGGCTGCTGAAGCAGTATTTCAGTTGGCCTGTATGCTCACTAATTTAAAAAGGGCCGTTGTACAGCTCTGTTGAATATGTTGTCGCTATAAAAAAAAAAAAACCTTAAGGCACGTGCCGTCCGTGACATTAACTAGATCTGCCTTCCTCTATGTGTAGAGATTCAGGGGGAATTTAACACACTTTGCCCATGCTCCTTACTGAATTGAATTAGCGGCTGATTAAAAGCATTACCCAACTCATCGAAAGCCATTTTATTGACCTCAGAAGAATGATGAATTGTATGTGTGATTCCAAGGTTTGAATGGTTATAATCATCCGTGTCAAAACCAAGTGGGCTTCTTCACTTGCCAAAACATTTACTGAGTATTTATTTGTCCAGAAGGCAACCAAAAAAACAAAACAGAACTGCAACAGAACAATTTACTATCCCTGAACTGACCAGGAAATTTAAAATATTAAAGGGACACTCTAAGTATTAAAATAACTTGAGCTTAAAGGGACACTTCAGTTCAACTCTGCAATTTAAAACATTGCAATTTTTGAGGGTTAAGTCCACCTTTAGTGGTTGACAGCTACTAGAAGCTCTTGCGTGGCACTTACTGAGTAAAACTCGGTTAAACAACACGGAAATCCCATAGTAAAACATTGATTCAATACTTTCATTTGGGGATGTTTTCATGTGTGCAGGGTGCTCAACACGCATGCGCATCAGGTCCTCAGTGCTCCTCTATGCAAAGCAATGGGTTGGACTTGGGTGGAGGAGGTCATGTCTCTTCTTTGAGACTAAATAAATCTGTTAATTTGTTTAAATTTTATTACACTCAAATAAGAATAGGGACAGGGAGACTATAGAATTAGGAATACAGATTTGTGTGTCCCTTTAATTAAGCAGTTTTGCTGTATAGATCATTCCTCTGCAGTTAAATCATTTAAGAGTTAAATCACTTTTTTTCTGTTTATCAATGTACTGCTAAATATATACATAATGTAAATATTTATATTTTTTTCCAGTACACTGATACAAGCATTTTCTCACCATCTGGTTCACATCGCAAGTGAGAAAACCTACCCAACAGAGGCTTTAAAAAAAAAATCTATATTCATATTTTTATTAAATGCATCAAATATAAACATACATTTTTACTGCTCCTAATCGTTTTTCCTCTATTGCTCCTCTGTCACTTGAGTTGTGAATAAAATCCACATTTAGTGGCTGTTCCCTAAATAACATTTGTCCTCCACCCCCATCCTCCCCAATCACGAAGCAAACATACATGTTCATTGTGCAAGTCATTTATTCAGTTATATGTCCATATGGTGTTTCAGAGGCACAAGTTTCAGACAATCCATCGATCTGCCTAAATTCTGACAAATTGCAATTTGCCCAAAAACTAACACACAGATCTACTGGTTTATAGAAGATACAGGGGATATTAAATGTTGATATGGAACGTGACAGTTGAAATGTGATGTGATTTTTTTTTAATTTTTTTTTATTTTTTTAACATTAATCACTGTTTCTTTTATATAAATTCAATTTTCAAGTCGATACGCTGAGCCTATAGTTATTTAGGAGGTGAGATGTTAATCCTTTTTAAAATTTCCCAATTCTCTGAGATTTGGAGACGTGTAAAATAACTGCTGTGCATTTCAGCCGTGCAATGTTGTTGGTGGGACTCATGCGATCGTGCACAGTTGGTTCCGTTTAGCTCAGATGGGCAAGCACTAATGAACTGATGGAGAATTAACAGGGGTCTTTGTGGACAAATCTGTGAAAAAAAGCATCTTGCAAAAAGTGAGGTCAGTATGGGATTGTTGACAAAATAAAGGGGAAAACATCTAGGGCTACTTGTGTCCATATGAAAGAAAAAAAATAGCATCAAAACATGCATTTATGTCTTTGAAATATGTGACGTGAAGGGTTTGTCTAACCTGGCTGGCGATGATTGGGGTGAGAGTGCCAGGGCTGGAGTACCGTGACAGCACTATTACCACTACACTGGTGTAAGGTTTCTCATATTAGAACTACAAATTGCTTTTCTTCAGAATAATGTGCTACGATTTAAGATTGCATAGAAAATGATTAAGGACCAATGAGGATGCATAGAAAGCCATGATTGAAAACGACACTATAGGCACCCAGACCACTTCATCTTTTTGAAGTAGTCTGGGTGCGGTGTCCTGTCTCCCTTAGTCCTTCAATGTAAAACATTGCAGTTTCAATGTTTCTTCCAGACAGTCACTAGAGGTTACCAGACTCTAGATCGTCTAATAGACTCTGGACGTCCTCACACTCTGAATGAGGACATCTCGCATCAGGGAAACATCCACCGGAAAGCATTAACTTTTATGGGGAGGAACTAACGCGCTCACAAAGCTCACCGTGCATGCGCATTAGGCCCTCCAGTTGGAGGAGGTAGAGCGTCGACGCAGCGATGAGGGAGATCAGCGCAGGAATTGGGTGAGTAAATTAAGGTTTTTCTTTAACCTGTTAAATGCCGAGGGGGAGGACGCGAGGAAGGGGAACCAGAGGGCATTATAATGTTAGGAATACAGGTGTGTATTCCTAACACTAGAATCCCTTTAAGGGTTTTTATCACATTGTATAACTCAAAATAATCTCTATTCCATTCACCTAATTTTTTTTAAAACAATTTTTATTGTAAGATTTTGTTTTTTTCCAGAACAGAGAGTCATGGCTATATTCATTGTTTCCATTCCTGAGTATTATTTAGGACTTTCCTGCACTTGTTGTAGAATCCCATATTTCTTCTTTCTCATACTTGCGCGATATATGTGTGTTTTACAAATTTCTCTAACATAGAGGGTTACACCTTTTGTTCAGTTACTAAATTATAAATCCACATGCATTGTCTCCCCGTTTACCATTAACCAATTTTGTCCCTATTAGTGACAGCAGTGAGAAGAATTGATAAATCATTAACATAGGAACTCTGAATATGTATATTAACTCCGAAAACAAAAAATGATGTGATAGATTGACATGGATAGCAGCCAGGCCCAGTGGAATGGCCCTGCTAGTTTAAGCACACAATCCCTCTGACAGAATGTGGCACACTCTTCCAGAGTCGCAGTTCACCACTTGCAGAGAGGCCTGAACTTGAGACCGTTTTCTAGAAAGTGTGATGAGATGCAGAGACTCTATTATGGAACTCACGCATGAAGTTCAGGGTAGAGCAGGATGCTGGGTTTCAGGAGTAGTGGGATCTGAATATCTGAGCACCGAATGAGATGTGTTCTGGGGTTTTATAGGCAGGGTCAGGCCCAGTTAAGGCACATTCTTGTCGTCTAGGTAACGCAGATTTGCCAACCGAAAGTGACCAAGGCTCGCACATGAATGGGGTAGTGATGCCGGTACGTTCTGTGCTCGTTTTCAAGCCTTGTCACCAGATTGACCCCAGCATCGGGGTCAAGTTCTGACGCTGAAATCTAGGTGGCTGTTGTTGACACCATGATATCAGGGTTCACTGCCATGCTGGCTGGCATGGAAAAAGCTCACAGTAATTAATCCAATGCATGGTAGTAACAATTTCTCTTTTATTGAAAAAAAAATGAAGGAGAATGACAAGTAGTAAAGTGATGTTTCCTGTGGCCCAGGTGGTTATATGTATTACATATACATCCACCCCAACACACATCGAGTGGAGAGAGGGTCCGGGACATTTAACAGACTCTACCAGGTGATCATTACCCTACACATACACATAGGGGGGAAACATGGGTGTTACACATCATAGTGCCTCTCTTTAATGGGACGGTCCAGGCACCATAACACTCTTGCCACAATGATCTCACATGGTGCCCAGAGATGTCCTTTAATAGAGAACCCAGCTCAGTCATTCATTATATGGAAGCAGCCATTTTGCAAGGCCCTTCACTGTCTAGGGGACACCTTGTAGTTATTGTACCTTGTAGGAAGCAGAGAGGAGTTTAATATTGGAAATGCAGGAGTTTAATATTGGAAATGCAGGCTCGTTATTTTGTCTGATAGCATCCTTGACAGACAGAACTAATGGAGAGCAGATTTTACCATACGTTCCTGCTCCAACTGAGCCCACTTGTCATCCCACTAGTAGGAGTATTATACCCTAGGAAAGGAAAAAATGAATTGTTGCCAAAAAACAAATTATGCAAACTATGGTTTTGTTACGTATCCAAGATTTCTGTGTTAATTCACTAACCACTGAAATTAAACCAAAATTAGTAAGCAAAAATTACTAAATATGAAAATAAAAAAAATTAAAAATTCTACTTATTTTTCCATATCAGGTATTTTGATATAAAATGTAAAATTAATTTGGAATTAACTGTGAAATCCCAGCAAGTCATACTTTGTGAATAGCCCTGTCACTGCTTAATGGACAGAGTCCTCCTGTCCCTCGAGAGGTAGTGTTTAGTTTTCTTTCTGTAGGTCTGAGAAAAATCTCACTAGGTCTGTTTAAGAGGTTTTAATTATTCTTTCACATGCTCAATTAGAATTCACCGTTCCTGCACATAGAGAGTGGAGAAGTAGGTTTTTGGTGCTAAACTAATGGGAGGCTAAATATCAGCGTCTCGAGTTTAATCCAATAAGTCTGTATCTTGAAACCAAAGCTCAGGTCACTATTAACAAGCTACATTTCACAGATTTCTTAAAATCAAAAAGGTTACTTAAAATAACCAACATCTTTATACTACTAAAAGTGCAATTACCTATACAGTATTAACGCTGTAAATGTGCAGTGTAAAAAGTCTGTATGTTGAACTCACAGAACTGCAAGCATGTGTATAGATCAAATTAAAAGTGGATGTTCATAATGATATGGTCTTTACTCTTTACGACATTGCCATGTATGTCAATGTATTATTTTTTTGGTATTGTACTAGGTGATTGACATATATAATTGCACCAGTCAGTCTCATTTTGCCAAGCTGTGACTATAACTGAGTTGAATACATTTTTACAATTACCCAAACTATTTACACGAAAAGATTAAAAAAAACTCTGGGCCTCATAACAACTTCATCTCAATGAAGTCATTATGGTGTCTGGAGGTCCTGAGCACCATCTTACCTGATGGCGTTAAACTGTTTTTTAAAGTTTTAACCCCAAGGTCCTCTTGTCAACACCCATCCGGTCGGCCCTTCTGTTGGCCCTAACCTCAATGTGGAAGCCCTTCTCTTGAGTGCCAGTGACAATCTGAGCATGTCAGCTGATGGTCTCAGCCCATCACTGTCCACCCGTTGAGAGAAATTCTTTATAAAGTTACTTACCTTTCAGAAGCATTTCTCTAACGAGGGGCCAGTGTTATGCTGAGACCACCAGCGACACAATCAGCCCATCACTAGCGCCAAAGGGAAGGGCTTCTGGCTGGAAAAGGAGGAATATGAGTGAACAGTTGCCATCAAGAGGTTTTTGGAGTTAAACCATTTTAAAACGGTTTACCCTATAAGGTAAGAAGGTGCCCAGGACATCCAGGCACCATAATGATTTTCAATAATGCATTTTGCAATTCACTACAATTTAGTGTGCCGTTAAAAAGCCCCTAATGGTTATGGACCTACAACTCTGATAATGACAAGTCAGACATATGATTTTTCAAGTCTGAGAGAGCTACATGAGAATTGTAGAACTTGACCACCACTCTCTGTATATATGCACAATGTAGATGTATTAATATATTTGAGATAAAGTTTTTTGGTTTTTTTGCTTTTTATAAATGACAGTAGTGTGATTCTGTATCTAGAGACGTAGATATCATGTTTTAAGCTGAGATGCAATGCTGTCTAGAGATAGTTCTCCATTTTAGGGAGAGTGTACAAGACAACCTACTCACCATACAAGAGAGCTCAGTTACAAATGGTAAATGTACACATCTTTCTTTCCTGACAATTATTTTTGTTTGTTTGAAATACATTGTGGATCAAACCTGTGCTCTTATTTCTTTTGAGAATTTATTAAACAGCTCTAATCTACAAACAATGTTGTATAAAGTTGCTGGAATAATTTGAAAGTCAAAGGACAATCCTCTAATTCTCCACCTCTTCTCTGGTTCCAAAAAAAGGTCCAGTCTCCATAATCCATATTTTCATAATAATCACTTTGGAACATCAGGGAATTCCGTGAATTTTGAGTCATTGGGACTGCACAAGACCTCGTTTGGAGATCACTGCTGTATAGCCAAGATGGTTTATGTGAGCTTCTGCAATATAGCTCAAGGATCAGTCATTGCCTTGATAAATATGAAGACACAGTTGATCCCATTTGCTGTATATTAGTTGATCCCAGTTGCTGAATGCTGTATAGTTGATCTTAAAACTCCAGTTTTTAGCCCAATCGACTTAGAAATATAGGACGAAATAGCAAAACTGAACACAAAGCTCAACATTTGATCAAGCCTTATTTTTTGGCCCGAAATTTTAATTTCCTGGCAATTTAAACTTCAGTAAATGTTTTTGATCATCTTTCTTGGGTTCCTAACTTCCTAACCCATTTTTGCACCACTAAATATAAATACACGTGGACTCAGAGCTTATTTGAGAATCAGCTGGTGTAGAGAATTTATGGTAACGCTGACTCTTCACCACAACTCACTATGAACCGCTTAGCATATTCTTTAAATATTCAAACAATTGCATAAGGAAGGCTTGTAGATAGGTTTATCAATAGTGTGGACAAAAGCTGTGTTCACACTAATTATTTGCATGTGAAAATGGGTAGGATTCTAGCGTATCAATTTGATTCCACAGTTGATGTGGACCTTTTGATCCGTATTGAATAAGATTTTCCATGTTTAAAGTCTACGATAACCCACCATCTTTACCGAGTGACCTATGGAAATTATACCATCTGATCCCACCAAACATAAAATTGTGGTCCATGCATTAGGAGTCACAAAGGAAAACTCTTGATTTTAAATTGTATAGCTAATTTTCAGAGATCAAAAATGAACTTCATGAATCCAGCACACAAGATGCTTTCCTAGTTTACATTATTATATACAGACAGCTATATCTTCATTATAAGGTTTCATGGTATTGGAATTACCAGTGAAACTGAATCCCCAATCAATATTGCTATTTTCTTGTGGAACTAGGAAACCTCTTGATCTTAAGCGAATAGTTAACAATATCGACTATATGGAAAATTTGTTGCATAGAACCATCCCTAATTTATTTATCCTGGGAAATAACAATATATGCAGATACCCCTCACAATCTGTACTAACCAGGAGGGACCCTGATCAGTGGTCTCCTCTATTCACATATCAAGTGGGGCATGGTTTGCCATTACAATATGGAGCAGAGCAGTCATTTGTGCCCTTGCACCTTCCCCCGTCTCCCTGTTTAATAGAGGGTTCTGCAATTTCCTGGTCCTTTTAATGTGTTAGCTGCAGTTTTTGCAGTTTATCTGGCAGTAATTGTGCCCTTAGCCCTCCTATCTGCACATACAATGAGTGTACTATTATTTAGATTGGAGCAAGGGTGAGTGACTGGGGCTGGAGGATGATGAGAGGATTATGAGGCCAGGGCAGGGGGAAATTGGTAAGGGGGTACTAGGCACCTAATATACCTGTGGCCCCAGAACCCATTGGCACTCCATGACCCTGCTTTACATTGCTATTACACCACTTCCTTCTGCGTGTCTAATTGACCATGATGCGTGTCTCTTCCCTAGCCACTTTCCATAGACTTTGAAGTGGGAGTTGAGTCGAGGACAATCCTCTTTAACTGCTGTACTCCTAAATCCCTAGTCCCCTGTCCTGTCTGTGTATCCCCTATCTCCCTTCACTGCCATGTGGTTTTTTTTATGTCCCTTTATCTCCTTAACCAACTTATGTTTCTCCAATATCTCCTCAGCTCCATAGCATCCATTTACCACTTTCTCCATCTATAAAATCACTTCTATTTAGCCAGGTCTTCCCTAACTCTCTTTGTGTCTCTCTCCCCATCTCCCATACACACTATTATGTATTTGGCCCAATCACCCATAACTCTAATCTTGAGTGTATCTTCCTTTCTCCTATAACATCCCTTATTTCTCTCCGCATCTCCCATAACTTCCCTTCTATCTCTTGGCCCTGAAGTCCTGTTACTCATAACTTGAGTACTATGGTCCAGGAGAATGTGCTGTATCCCTGCTGTGCCCTTTATCTCTAAAGACTGTATAGATCCCATCACATAGAGTCAGGTATATCCCAATCTCAGCTTTATGTTCTTGGCTACTACAGTCCTGCCACCTGAAGGGGTCTAGGACTAAAACCCGTAAAGCCACTCGCTATAGGTGGCCATGTGTCTTCCTTCCGGTTAACAGAACACTATAGTGTTAGGAGTACAAAGAGGTATTCCTAACACTATAGGAACCTTCTGCCCCCCACCCCGTTGATGTAAAGGGACAAAAAATAATTTTTTCACTTACCTGGTTCCAGCACCGATGTCCCTTGTTGCTGGACCGGGCTCCTCCACCAACGAACGGTGAGTACCACCCACACATTAGGCTTTCCTATGGGGTTTGCTATTAGGCACTCAATGCTTTCCTATGGGATTTTTCAACACGCTGGATGTACTCATAGAACACGAGTCAAACTCCACTAGAGGCAGTCTTACACTGCAACGTTTCTCTAAAATGGCATGTTTTACATTGCAGGGTTAAGGGAACGGGGACAGTGCACCCAGGCCACTGCCATGAGGTCTGGGTGCCTATAGTGTTCCTTTAAGCTGCTAGTTTATTTAATTTTAGATTTTAAATATCTGTTTATGTTTATTGAGTTTAAAAAAAAAAAACTAATTAGAAAAGCCTATCATGCACTTTCAAATCAAAGCTGAGATGAAAGGGAGAATTTCGAGTCGATTGTACCCATTGTGCGTTCGTTGGTTTCAGAGTTCTGGGAGATTGCAATACTCTAGCACAACTGGAAAATACACACATAAACTTCACTCTAACGTATTACGATACATACAGATATTGTGACAGTATAGTACTTCTCGAAGCTATAACTGAATAAGTTTCATGTCAGACAAATGCCTTTGCAGTTCAGGCTGAGATAAAATGGAAAATTTGTGGAGGAAGACTTTTGCAAACTGATATCTCAATGCTGCCAGCACACCCTTTTTTTTCCTTATCAATGCTCTCTACAGATGGGATGGCTTGGTGTGATGAGAGATGTCAAGTTTTAAATAGAATGGCTTAAAGAATGCATTTGACAAGTATAGGTTCTAATTGAACAGTTTGTGCCCATTATCTGGACTGGAACTGAGATAACTAATGATTGTCACTCAGTTCATTAACTGTTTTGTGTAATTATTCTCTTTATTATTGATGAAGAGGTTCACCATTCAAGCAGTCTGTGAGTTGAGTTTGTAGAGCTAACATTCATTATTCCATTACAGTATCAGATAACTGATTTCAGCCAATGTTACAGCTCTGTAGGTCAGTAAATAGGTGAATTCCAGTTCCAGTAGACTAAGGAGTCCATCAATTTTAAACAGTATTTGTGTGAGCATGATAGAAGCTGCAGTCTAGAGTTTCCACCGCAGTTAAATCTCCTCCTCACTCACTAATACAAACCATCTGTTTACTTGAGGGTGTACATGAGCAGGTGGACTTATCATTATCTCAGTAATTTTTCACAGATTCACATGTGCTAATGAAAGTACCACCTGTAGTTAAGCAGGAACACCTTCAGGCTTGAGGACTGGAGTCGAGATATGTCGAAGTAAAGCGCTCTCCCTTGTCCCCTTTTGAAACGACACTAAATTTTCATGTTTGGTTTTTTATTCACCCAGTGGCTTCGACTGGATAACAGGGGAATAGGAACATGACCACCTATTGACTAAACTCAAGAAAGTACAAACACTGCTTGATTATGTCTAGAAATCAGTCCAGAACGTGTCAGTAGCAACCTCCACTTACATGTTTCAGTGCAACTATAACTGATTTCTGATTTGCTTACAAAAATTGTCAAGAGCCTTATTTCAGTCCCCAAAAAATGCAACATTTCGACTCCTACAGGTCTTTGTCACTTCAAAACATTCTGGCCTCTATTATTTGTTTCTGACAAACACTTGCAAACCTTCAAGCAATTGATACGAAAACTACAGAGCTCCCACCAAAGCACTATTCTCCCCACTATGTGTCCATTTTGCTGCCATTTTCCCACTTTCTTGGACATTGGTTGACATTTTACCTCACAGTTGCCAAATGTATAGAAGTAGTCTAGTGATATAAATCCATTGACAAATAAATATATATAAATATAACACTTTATATTGAGGTTGACAAGTGGTTCTCAAAACAAAAACTGTACCTAAATTTTGGAAAAAGTGTCATAGTTGTGTTGAGAACAAGGGACAAAATGTCTGATCAAATTAATCCCCAATAACACATCAAAACATTATCAAATTATATTTTTGTCCCAGTTAACTCTGATATCTTTGAAAATGGTCAGACCCTGAACTATCATTTGGACATCACATTGATAAGCTATAGAAGAAATTCTTCTCTAAAATTGGCATTGTACACAGAGACAAGACCGGTCCTGTTTAAATCATGTTTTGAAGAAAGTTTATAGTACAACAAATTCTAGTGTGGGTAATGGTCATTCAGAGTTACTCAATAAAGTGAAAATTGAAAGCAAATTCAAAGTGAATTTCAAATTTAGACCAAAATCAGCCAAAATTGGAATGTTCTCTAAGTCATCTATGTTGGTGAGTATCTGGTGAGCTTCTTTGACCTTAAATTTAAAATTTATTTTGAATTTCCTTTGAATTCTTACTTTGGTCCTGACGGACTACAGGAATTAGTTAAATGCACCTGCACTTCAAGTTCATTTTTGTGAACTCAAAAATCCGTGTAACTATTTTTTTTTTTTTTTTGCTTCGTCCTACAATGTGATTGCACTTCACGTCACTGTAATAAGAAGTAATATGTATAATTGTTGAATCCAGAGATATCCTTCATTTACCCTACCTAATTGATAACCAGACCATTTTCCCCAACCTCTATAACCCACAGCGTCTTACCTTCCATTGTAGGCAATGCAACCTTATTATACGCAGCTCGGCAACTGTGGAATAACCTTCCAGAAAAATCAAATCTTTTTCAAGTCTGCAATCTCGGAATAGAACGGTCTATTTATAGTGTCAGCCAAACCAATCCTGTAACAACTGGTAATAGTTATCTTTGCCCTGTGTTAAGTTAAATGTTTAACCTTTTAACAAGATTGTACTGTTTGAGATGAATTAAGGAAACTTAGCTCTGAGCATTTGGTAGTTGCGCAAGTGTTGACAGCACTGTCGAGTTTATACAAATGACATCCTCACCAGTTAAAAGCAGGCCTGAAAATATTCTAATATACAAAGGAATGCCTTAGAAATAGTTTTTTGGTAAACTGACTGCCAAATCGAAAACAACCAGGCCAAAATAGCAAAGTTGAAAAAAAAAAATTAAGAAATTCTTGCGCTATAAAGTTTTTTTTTTTTTTTCCTTAACCATGCTATTTTGGTCTTGATTTTTACATTTGTTTATGACCTCATCACATCTCTTTATTTAGTAAAAACTTTCAACACCATAACAACTACCGTGTGCTGTAGTGGATATTATGATAGAAGTTCCCTGGCATGCCCCTTCTCCCCCACTTTAAGTAGTTAAACAATTTTAGAATGTTTTTACATCTTACATGGCATGTGTTGGGCTTCGTTTAGCTATCCTGAGCCTAGTCCCCCAGTGCAGGCCTAGCTCCTTGGCTGACAACATCAGATCACTTTCAGTCAATGAGCTAAGCCCGGCACTGCTGGGCTTAGCTCACACAAAGAACTTCTGTCTCTCTAGATGAAGTGGTGAAGGCACAGAGCATTGTCTAGAGGGTGCTGTTGTGGTTATGGTGCCTGTACTGTTCCTTTAAGGACCACTCTAAGCACGTTAACCAATGCAGCTCATTGCAGTGGTTATGGTGTGAGTGCTTTTTTCCCCTCGATTTTCTGTCTAACCAATTTAAGAGGTTTGATAAAAAAAAAATTAAAAACTATTTTTGGCTCTCACAGCCTGTCCCATCAACAGGCACTTGGGTAATGTGAAAGTTACAGCTCTGTTTTATCCATCCAATGCCATCCAACCTTATTGAATGGTCAACATTCAGAGTCATCTACCAAACAGGCCCTCCATGCTTGCTAACGTCTGTAGTGAGTGGTCATTAATTATATCCCTAGGGATACCGTTAAAATAAACCACTGCTTTAGGGAAGGCCTTAAAATATAGACCCATACCAGTGCCCAACAGCAACTCTATTAACTAACAAGTGACTATATTCATTAAGCGCTATACATATATATTTGAGGTGATTTGGGCGTTATTTATAACGTAAAACATTTATTCCTAGTACTGGTCTTGCTAATTTATACCCTTATTTACCGTAATAGTTTCTAATGTGGCGTTACGGTGTTGTGTTTTTTTAAAGGCATTGCATAGAATGATCTTAAAACATATTCGTAATGTTATGAAAACACAGAATTATTCACTTAATTGAGAATTGTCAGTATTTTACCAGTGAATTTCGAATCTAAGCTACATTAGATAAATTGGAAAAATCCGCCAACTCTATACTATATCCAAAGCTATATTGCCCCAAAATTATAATATCCTTGGTGATTTCCCATGAAATCACAATTTATTTAATATCCCTGCTAGTACTTTAGTGATCTAAATCTTGTGGATTTATGTGGATAGATTTGATAGATTCGATAGATAGATAGATGTGTATGTATTTTTTAAAATTTAATTCTAATCTAACCATTTTTTAAACTGCAGATTCTTCTGTAAAATATGATCCATACATATTAAAATGTCTATATACTATTTTATTGCCTGTGCAGTCACACACACACACATATATATTATTAATTTTAACACTTGTATATATAATATTATGCCACTTTCCCCAAGCCCCCTATAATCTGTCTCTGCCATTATTCCTCCTTTTCTGACTTTTCCCCTCATTTTTCTATTCTTTTTGTCCTGTCCCTGTCCTCTCTTCCTCCTGTGTGACTTTGTGTCCCTGTTCCCTCCATACCAGGAGTGTGTGTCCCTCTCCCCTTTATCCCTCTGTCTCACCCAATCTCCCTGTATCCCCCCGGGCCCCCCCCCCTCGCCCTCCCCTTTGTCTTTCCCCAGCTCCTCTCCCTCTCTCTCTCCTCTCTCAAGTGTTTTCAATTTTATTCTGAGTGGAATTAACTACCCCTGATGTCAAATTGCCGCCGAAATCGATAATAATATCTTTACAAAAGAGGATATTCTTCTCTCTCCGAACGGCTTCTGAAAAATGGAAAATTTAGTCGAAATTGATTCATTACTTGACACTTTATAGGCCGGGCTGGGTATTGATCGCATCTTGTCATGTCCCATCTCCCTTAATCGAAGCTGAAGTCCAATGTCGATGCTGGTATTTTTCATAATTCCAGGAGTGCAGACTGACACAAAAACAGACACATCCCCCTCTATGGACCCCCACCCTCTACAGCAGGCACAGCAGCCCCCCCAAAATACCTCTGTTCCCCCCCGTCCCCCCAGTTCTGAAATTCAGGATCCTCATAGCCCCCCAATATTAAAAAGACACCTTAAAAACGCCAAACATGTCTGTACCCCCTGTACTGACAAAGTCACTAAATCATCCTCAGTATTGAGCTGAACAGAACCCCCACTAATCACCCCCCCCTCATTTTCAAGATCTCTCCCCCAGCTCTGAAAGTCATGATCCCAATAGCCCCCAATATTAAACAGACCCCCCAAAAAATCAAACATTTCTGTAACCCCAGAACTGACTGAATCTCTACATCTTCCTCAATGCTGAGCAGAACAGACCCTCCACTAGTCAGCCCCATTTTCTAAATCGTTCCCCCCAGTTCTCAAAGTCAGTATTCTAATAGCCCCCCAACGTTAAACAGACCCCCTCCCCTAAACCTTCAAACATTTCTGTACCCCTAGTACTGACTGGATCTCTGCATCTTACTCAATATTGAGCAGAGTAGATCACTCCTCTTCCCATTTCTAAAAGTCTGGATCATAACACCCCCAAATTAAGTAGCTCCAATTAAGTAGAAGGATGCTAGTACCTCCCCAGTACCGAGCAGACCCCCTAAACAATCTCCAAAATATATCTATCCCCAAATGCTGACTGTCAGGATCTCAATAACCCACCCAGTATTTCTCAGAACACAGTTATAACAATGTATCTTTCAATAGATCAAAGAGGTCAGCTCGGAGGCCCCGAAAGACCCAAATTGCCAACCATCCCCTAAACTCTTCACAGGGGAATCAATGCGCTTAATTTGTATTTTTAGGGCACATCAGAGTTTTTGGTGCCTTAAATTTGCTTCATCTTTTTTTGGGGGATAAGGCAGTTTAGGTTCATAATTTAACCCTTTACATGTTTCTAATAGTAAGGCCCTGAAACAGTTAATAACATTTTTTTCCCAGACAGACCCTTAATGCAGCCTGTATTGATACATGGAGATCCCAAATTATACCAACCCAGCACTCACATCCCTAAACACTACCACAGCACTCACATCCCTAAACACTTCCACATTACCCACATCCCTAAACACTGCCTCAGCTCCCACATCCACAAACACTGCCACAGCACCCACACCCTAAACACTGCCTCAGCTCCCACATCCACAAACACTGCCACAGCACCCACATCCCTAAACACTGCCTTAGCTCCCACATCCTTAAACACTGCCACAGCACCCACATCACTAAACACTACCACAGCACTCACATCCCTAAACACTTCCACATTACCCACATCCCTAAACACTGCCTCAGCTCCCACATCCACAAACACTGCCACAGCACCCACACCCTAAACACTGCCTCAGCTCTCACATCCACAAACACTGCCACAGCACCCACACCCTAAACACTGCCTCAGCTCTCACATCCACAAACACTGCCACAGCACCCACATCCCTAAACACTGCCTCAGCTCCCACATCCTTAAACACTGCCACAGCACCCACATCACTAAACACTACCACAGCACTCACATCCCTAAACACTTCCACATTACCCACATCCCTAAACACTGCCTCAGCTCCCACATCCACAAACACTGCCACAGCACCCACACCCTAAACACTGCCTCAGCTCCCACATCCACAAACACTGCCACAGCACCCACATCCCTAAACACTGCCTCAGCTCCCACATCCTTAAACACTGCCACAGCACCCACATCACTAAACACTGCCAAAGCAGCCACACCCACAAACACTGCCACAGCACCCACTGCCACAGCACACACATCACTAAACATTGGCACATCACTCACATCTCCAATCACTGCCACAGCACCCACATCCACACACATTGACACAGGATACACATCTACAAACACTGCCGCAGCACGCACATCCACAAACACTGTCAGAGCACCCACATCCACAAACACTGCCGCAGCACCCACATCCACACACATTGACACAGGATACACATCTACAAACACTGCCGCAGCACGCACATCCACAAACACCGTCAGAGCACCCACATCCACAAACACTGCCGCAGCACCCACACCTACAAACCTTTCCACAGCACCCACATCCACAAACACTGCCACAGCACCCACATCTCCAATTACTGCCACAGCACCCTCACCCACAAACATTTGCAGGACCCACATCCCTAAACTCTACCACAGCACCAACATCCCTAAACCACAGCACCCACATCCACAAACACTGCCACAGTAACCACATCCCTAAACACTACCACAGCACCTACATCACTAAACACTGCCACAGCACCCACATCCACAGCCACAGCACCCACATCACTAAACACTGCCACAGCACCCACTGCCAAAGCCCCCACATCACTAAACACTGCCACAGCACCCACATCACTAAACACTGCCACAGCACCCACTGCCACAGCACACACATCACTAAACATTGGCACATCACTCACATCTCCAATCACTGCCACAGCACCCACATCCACACACATTGACACAGGATACACATCTACAAACACTGCCGCAGCACGCACATCCACAAACACTGTCAGAGCACCCACATCCACAAACACTGCCACAGCACCCACATCCACACACATTGACACAGGATACACATCTACAAACACTGCCGCAGCACGCACATCCACAAACACTGTCAGAGCACCCACATCCACAAACACTGCCACAGCACCCACATCCACACACATTGACACAGGATACACATCTACACACTGCCGCAGCACGCACATCCACAAACACTGTCAGAGCACCCACATCCACAAACACTGCCGCAGCACCCACATCCACACACATTGACACAGCACCCACATCCACAAACACTGCCACATCACCCACATCACTAAACATTGCCACAGCACCCACATCCACAAACACTGCCACAGTAACCACATCCCTAAACACTACCACAGCACCTACATCACTAAACACTGCCACAGCACCTCATCCACAGCACACAGCACTACATCACTAAACACTGCCACAGCACCCACTGCCAAAGCTCCCCACATCACTAAACACTGCCACAGCACCCACATCACTAAACACTGCCACAGCACCCACTGCCACAGCACACACATCACTAACATTACACATCACCACATCTCCAATCACTGTACAGCAACCCACATCCACACACACACTTGGACACAGGACACATCTACAAACACCGCAGCACGCACATCCACAAACACTGTCAGAGCACCCACATCCACAAACACTGCCACAGCACCCACATCCACACACATTGACACAGGATACACATCTACACACTGCCGCAGCACGCACATCCACAAACACTGTCAGAGCACCCACATCCACAAACACTGCCGCAGCACCCACATCCACACACATTGACACAGCACCCACATTCACAAACACTGCCACATCACCCACATCACTAAACACTGCCACAGCACCCACTGCCACAGCACACACATCACTAAACATTGGCACATCACTCACATCTCCAATCACTGCCACAGCACCCACATCCACACACATTGACACAGGATACACATCTACAAACACTGCCGCAGCACGCACATCCACAAACACTGTCAGAGCACCCACATCCACAAACACTGCCACAGCACCCACATCCACACACATTGACACAGGATACACATCTACAAACACTGCCGCAGCACGCACATCCACAAACACTGTCAGAGCACCCACATCCACAAACACTGCCGCAGCACCCACATCCACACACATTGACACAGCACCCACATTCACAAACACTGCCACATCACCCACATCACTAAACATTGCCACAGCAGCCACATCTCCAATCACTGTCACAGCAGCCACATCTCCAATCACTGCCTCAGCACCCACATGCACACACATTGACACAGGATACACATCCACAAACACTGCCACAGCACCCACATCCACAAACATTGACACAGGATACACATCCACAAACACTGCCACAGCACCCACATCCACACACATTGACACAGGATACACATCCACAAACACTGCCACAGCACCCACATCCACACACATTGACACAGGATACACATCCACAACAACTGCCACAGCACCCACATCCACACACATTGACACAGCACCCACATCCACACACATTGACACAGCACCCACATCCACACACATTGACACAGCACCCACATCCACACACATTGACACAGCACCCACATTTACAAACACAGCCACATCACCCACATCACTAAACATTGCCACAGCAGCCACATCTCCAATCACTGCCACAGCACCCACATCCACACACATTGACACAGCACCCACATCCACACACACTGCAACATCTCATTCACACTCACGAGTGTTATACAGAGAGGAAGGGAACCTTATAGAGAGAGAGAAAGGAAACTGGTAAGAAGTTTACACATAGTGAAAGTGAGAGCAAGGATGGCCACGGCAAGGGGGTGGAACAGTAAAATAGAGTGTAATACGGAGAGCATCATAGAGAGAGCATGTTATATAGAGAGAGTGTAATACAGAGAGTATCAGAGACACAAAGAAAGAGTGTGTTATAGAGAGAGTGTGTAATACAGAGAGTACCATAGAGCGAGTGTGTAATACAGAGAATAAAATAGAGAGAGAGAGTGTAATATATAGTCTGATACAGAGCGTATCATAAAGGGAGATTGTTGGTATAGAGTGACAGTGTTAAAGCAGAGAGTGTTATAGTGAGATAGTGTGTTATACAGAGAGTGTTATAGTGAGATAGTGTGTTATACAGAT
Organism: Pelobates cultripes; assembly: GCA_933207985.1. Classification (NCBI taxonomy): domain Eukaryota; kingdom Metazoa; phylum Chordata; class Amphibia; order Anura; family Pelobatidae; genus Pelobates; species Pelobates cultripes. Next base: position 23,456,901 of record OW240921.1, on the reverse strand, counting down.
TGTGTTATATGGAGATTGTGTGTTATACAGAGAATGTTATAGGGAGATAGTGTGTTATACGAAGAATGTTATTAGCAGATAGTGTGTTATACAGAGAGTGTTCCAGGGAGATATAGTGTTATACAGAGAGTGTTATATGAAGATTGTGTGTTATACAGAGAATGTTATAGTGAGATAGTGTGATATACAGAGAGTATTACAGGGAGATATAGTGTTATACAGATTGTGTTATATGAAGATTGTGTGTTATACAGAGAATGTTATAGGGAGATGATGTGTTATACAGAGAATGTTATAGGGAGATGATGTGTTATACAGAGAGTGTTATAGTGAGATAGTGTGATATACAGAGAGTATTACAGGGAGATATAGTGTTATACAGATTGTGTTAAATGAAGATTGTGTGTTATACAGAGAGTGTTATTGGGAGATGGTGTGTCATACAGAGAATGTTATAGGGAGATGATGTGTTATACAGAGAGTGTTATAGGGAGATATAGTGTCGTGCAGATTGTGTTATATGGAGATTGTGTGTTAGACAGAGAGTGTTATAGGGAGATAGTGTGTTATACAGAGAATGTTATAGTGAGATAGTGTGTTATACAGAGAGTATTACAGGGAGATATAGTGTTATACAGATTGTGTTATATGAAGATTGTGTGTTATACAGAGAGTGTTATTGGGAGATGGTGTGTTATGCAGAGAATGTTATAGGGAGATATAGTGTTATACAGAGTGTGTTATAGAGAGATGATGTGTTATACAGATAATGTTATAGGGAGATAGTGTGTTATACAGAGAATGTTATAGGGAGATAATGAGTTATACAGAGTGTGTTATAGGGAGATAATGTGTTATACAGAGTGTGTTATAGGGCGATAGTGTGTTATACAGAGAGTGTTATAGGGAGATGATGTGTTATACAGAGAGTGTTATAGTGAGATAGTGTGTTATACAGAGAGTATTACAGGGAGATATAGTGTTATACAGATTGTGTTATATGAAGATTGTGTGTTATACAGAGAGTGTTATTGGGAGATGGTGTGTTATGCAGAGAATGTTATAGGGAGATATAGTGTTATACAGAGTGTGTTATAGAGAGATGATGTGTTATACAGATAATGTTATAGGGAGATAGTGTGTTATACAGAGAATGTTATAGGGAGATAATGAGTTATACAGAGTGTGTTATAGGGAGATAATGTGTTATACAGAGTGTGTTATAGGGCGATAGTGTGTTATACAGAGAGTGTTATAGGGAGATGATGTGTTATACAGAGAGTGTTATAGGGCGATAGTGTGTTATACAGAGAGTGTTATAGGGAGATGATGTGTTATACAGAGTGTTAAAGGGAGATAGTGTGTTATACAGAGAGTGTTATACGGAGATGATGTGTTATACAGAGAGTGTTATATTTTACTCCATACTAGACTAGTAAACTTTTTATTTCCCCACACACACACACACTCCCCCACGTCCCACTCACACTCTGTGTTTTCCCTCTAGAGATCTCACTTCACACACTGGAAGGTACTTTGTAATGATGAATCTGTGTCCCAGAGCCTGTGCATCTTCCCTGTGTGTACTGAGCCCCCAGGTGCCCCCTCCCTCCCTCCATCCCATGCAGCCCCTGCTTTATAATAAATAAAGGCTGCAGGAAGGATACCTTGGGTGCTTTTTGGCTGCCTCAGTCCCCACCTCTAGAGTGAGAAGCGGTCGATAAGCAATTGTTATTGCGAGCAGGGAATGCAGAGAGAGGGTCCAGCTAGAACAATTCTCATTTATTTGGCAAGGTTTTTTTTTTTTTATTGGTGGGGGGCACCTGCCCTCCCCCTTTCCCCCTCCCCCCCCCCGTCTCTCCCCTCCACTGATCCTGCCAGAGAACAGACCCAGTGGGTGACATCCATCCATCCATCTCACTTTAGGGGTCTCTCTCAAAATACACACAGCAAACAAAATATAGGGAGACTGAGGGGTGGTGGGAGAGAGACAGGAAGGGTGGGGGTGTTTAAAAAAAGCCATTTGCTGCAAAACAAGTTTTTTTATTTTATTATTTTTTTTTTTTTATCTAGCACTCCCTAACAACCCTCTGTAAATGAAATCACTCATTTTCATCAAGTGGCAGACCAAATATTATCTACAGTGCATTGAGAGAGATCGAATCCTATTTAGAATCGCGATTCGACATCTGTTTTCAAATTTGATCATCTATGAACTTTATTTTCCGAGTTTGGGGAAAATTATATTCTATCGATCCCAGACATTGCCTGCCTGTACATATATTTTCTGCTGCTGGTGAAGAGAGAAGTGCTAAGGAAAGGGGTTTTATTCAGACTGCAGCTTACACATCCACACACACACACTTCCTCTCTATCCTCCTTTATTCAATCTTTCTATCCCTCCTTTATTCAATCTTTCTATCCCTCCTTTATTATATCTGTCTGTCCCTCTATCCCTCCTTTATTCAACCTTTCTATCCCTTCTTTATTTTATCTGTCTGTCCCTCTATCCCTCCTTTATTCAATCTTTCTATCCCTCCTTTATTTTATCTGTCTGTCCCTCTATCCCTCCTTTATTCAATCTTTCTATCCCTTCTTTATTTTATCTGTCTGTCCCTCTATCCCTCCTTTATTCAATCTTTCTATCCCTCCTTTATTTTATCTCTGTCCCTCTATCCTTCCTTTATTCAATCTCTCTATCCCTTCTTTATTCAATAGCCCTCCTTTATTCAATTTCTCAGTCTCTCTATCTTTCTTTATTCCTTCTCTCATCCACCTCTACTCTTTTTTTTCTTCCTTCTCTATCTCTCTTTTCTTCCTTATCTCTATTCCTCTCTTCTTTTTCCTGCTTCTCTCTATACCTCTGTCCTCCTTCCTTCTTCTATCTATTCCTCTCTCCTCCTTCTCTCCCTCTCTCTCCTCCTTTTCTCTATCCTTCTCTCCACCTTTCTTTCTTCCCTCGCTTCTTCTCTCCTACTTTACTTCTTCATTTCCACTCTCTCCCTTCTCTCTGTCTACTCATCCATCCCCTGTTATTAAAACACTATATTTATTTTCTCTTTCTCTCACTTTCTGTAGTTTTTTTTAGTTTTTTTTCTTTTCTTTCACTCTCTCACACCCACCCATAGGTTTCTGCCCTCTTATCTCTTGACCAAGACTTTTTTTTGTCTTGGAGGAAGAGTTTCTGAAGGTCCATCAAATACATTTGGAGGGTTCTTTAGTACGACCTCTCTCTTTTTTGCTTAACCTATCCTGGTTTCACCTATTTGCTCAGCTCTTCCTGAAGAAAAGCCAGCCACCAGCACCACTTACTGAATGCCAAGGAAAACGTGAGTTACTTTTTTGAAGGGGTCTGTGGACATGGCCATGGGTTGGGGAGTCTATCTGTCTGGTTACTGTTCACTTCTGTTTGTGTGTTGGACTTTACATGACGTGTGTTTGAATGGGAGGACATTATCACTTTGCAGGTATTTGCAAGGTTGTAGGACACAGTGTAAGAAGTCCATTCTACCCTTGTTGTGAAGATGACAACATATCTTATCTAGTGCAGCATGTGGTTTTCAGGGAGCTGAAGAGATAACACAAGGGCAGAATTCTTGGTGTAAAACCTAACTTCTGGATTGTAATCTAGAACTGGTTCTGGACAGTCTTACTTGTTTAGCTTCCTGGTTATGTATGACAGGGGGTCATGATGATAGCTGTAGTAAAATATTGTTTTGTTTGTGACTTTATTGTGTTTCTTAATGGGGGGGTGTAACAGAGTAATAATGAATGTTGTATAAAGGCAGAGCTGGTTCTTTCTGGGCAACTGTGGAAGACAAGTCCACTGTTATGGAGAACACTGTGGTTAACCTATGTAATCTCTGGATATTGGGAGGAGAGCTCCAAAATGCAAACATAGACCTGATTTATTTTATTTTATTTTTTTATTTTAAATGAAGATGTACCACAACTACTGCTGGATAACCACAGTGCTATGATCTCTGGTCTGGAAAGGCAACCCAACCACTGTTCCAGGTACACAACAGTGTGTTTGTACAGCAGAGGTTCCTGCACTTCCCTCCCACCTGGTGGAAAAGTTAGTTACTTTCAAACAGAGCTGTGTCTCTCCACTTGTCCATCATCCTGCTATGTTCGCCTCTGTAGTTACTTCTTCACAGAGCAGAGATCCTTATTTTCCCTTCCTTCTCTGTTAGAAAATCTCTATGCCCCTTCACATTTTTTTTTTTTGCTGTATCCCCCCATGTCTATACCCCGATACCTTTAATCCTTTCTGTCCCAGTATTTGTCATGCCTTACCCTGCATGTTATATCACTTTGTTTAGTATATATTACACATTCCATCAATTTCTTAAGTTCGGTCTCTATTTCTGTGTGTTTTATTTTGGTTTAGTTTTTTTTTTTAGTTTAGTTTTTTTTGCATTCTTGTGTCACCCCATTCCCCCTTCTATCCTCACCCTACATTTCCCCATCACATCAGTGTCACTGTCTCTTTTTATCCTCTCCCCTCAGTCTCACGTCTCTTCCCCTCTCTGCAGCTAACTGGGGCCAGTTTCCGTTTAGATTAAGCCAAGGAACCTAATTCCAGGGCAGGGATCGAATTTTCTGGCAACAAAGGGAAATAGCGTATTGATCAGCAGCTCCGGAGATTAAGAGACAAGTGTGTGTATCCATCAGAGCTAAACTGCCTCTCTCTGCCCTCTGTGGGGCTGCCTGCGGACGCCTGCTGCATGCCAAACTACCACTTCACTTTAACCCTCCACGCACTCTCCCAGGAGCTCACTGGGCCTTGTCTTGGGACCTCAGCCCTTTAAATGCTCCTACACATATGCTACGTCCTCTTTTGTCCGTAGCTTCCCTTCAGTGTAGTTAACCCTGACGATGAATAATAATGATAATAATAAAAAAAAAATGATCATCAGCTTTAACAACAGGGTTGGGGATGTTGCTGGGGTCCCCAAAATGTTGTGCCTCTGAAGGTAATTTGCAGACACTAACACCACCGCAGAAAGTATACGATGCAGTGTTCATGGATTACTCAATGAGCATCTCTGGTTTATGTTAGTTTTATCACCCCTCTATCCCGTTTGTTATTTACCTAAAAGTACTCTCATTTTTCATTGATTACCTGAAGATTTCTGCGTTTCATATGGGAAAGAATATGTCAATACGTCTTCTGGGGAAAGTTGCAGGGTAGCGCTGATGTTTTATCTCAATTTAAGATTGTCTCTGTTTTTTTAGAAACATATCTCTGTTGATGCTGTAATTGTTTTGGGTTTATTCGCTAAACACCGAATTGCAGTAATCTGAATATCGAATTGTAAAATTTAAGCAAAAAAGTGGGGATTAGGGAAAATACCTCAATTCGTCTATAATCCCAGCTAAACCTTTTAGCCTATGGTTTGAAATTCAGCTTTCAATTCATAATAATTTGTTGCCCAGTGAAAAACCCAGCTGTCTTAATAAGTGCCCTCACCCCAAAAAGAAAACATACATACATTACATATTACTTATATACTGCATATATTATATATATTATAGGATTACTTATATGTTTTGGTTATATGCAAAACAGCCCATGTTTCTATCACTCACACACTTTGCAGAAATGTTATGTGAATTGCTAATCCATAAACTGGTGTTTGGTGTCACCAGTAGGCGATGGTTTATGGTTGAGGGTTCAATGGCGACTTGTCAAGGGACTTTAACAGTTTAGACCAAAAACACTTGAACTTTAAAAATTCTCAAAACTTTGCTATTTTTCCTTCCTGGTTACTTTGGTCTATAATTAGCAATTCATTTGTCAATGTTTCATACCCCTGACCCTCTGAATAAACCCATAGTGTTGAGTTAAATAATATAATGGCAGTGTCCATGTTTTTCTTTTACTTGCTGCCAATGTGTTTATAATATTTTTGTTGAGGCTTCATAGATATGCTTTGATAATAATATTAACTCTTTTAATAAAGTTATTCAAATGCTGAAAATTTTCACTGCTTTCAAAAACTGTCCAAACTGTCCAAACTAGTCAAATCCTTTATTTAGAACCTTGTGCCCCAAAATCTTGACTGACCCCAAATTCTTCGTTTTTTTTAACCTCTGTCCTTGGTAATAGATATTAGGAACAAACTGAATTTTTGATACCAGGTGAAATTCATTTAGACTTTTCTTGCAGTGGTAGATATAACCCACCAGCAGGTAAAAATCCTCTAAATAGTGTACTATTGTGGCTTAAATTGTACATAAAATCTAAATATTGAACTTGGCCAGATGTTGAAGCCCAATATTAAAGGAAAGGGTCAATAAGAGTCAAGATTACTGTTCAACCACCTGCCATAAAAAAAATGTAAAAAAATATATGTGTGTGTTTGTTTGTGTGTGTGTCTGTTAGTGTGTGTGTGTGTTGTTTTTATTTTTTTAAGGATAATCTTTCAAAAATTCTCAGTGCATGATTGATAAACTCTTATCTGTAAAGTGAGGGGTTAAAAGCAATTTAGTGCGCGAGAGAACATATTTGTTTTGCAAAATTATTTTCTATACTGACCTGCTGCGACACCTTTGGAGAAGATATTATCTGGTATAAAACGAGATTTACATAATCATATCTTGATTGAGGATCACTTAATTCAATTTAAAAAACTAAAACTCAGGTCAATGATAAGTGACAAGAGTCTCATAAATTGAATGCAATTCAAAGCTTGCCTTAAAGTCCCCACATCCTTAACCAGTCAGCCTAATCATTGCAATTCATTAACCAATGGAATCCAACAAGCGTCTCCTTCAGGTGTTTATTTTAAAATAAATATTTAGGGATGAGAGTTGACATTTATCTCTTGTTTGCCAAAGCAATGCTTTAACTACTTAATTCCATTTTTTATTCACTAAGACACCCTTATAACGGGTTAGAATAGGTAAACGTATATCCTATCATTGTACAAGGCTGCGGAATATGTTGGCATCCTATAAATAATATATTTCGCTTGTAATGAATCTTTTAGATCAGTGAATCAAACTAATGCCTTTCAAGTGCAGTTGGACTACTGCTTCTATAGATCTGTCAGTCCCTAGCAGTTACACAATTCCAGCATCATATGTTAGGTAGACCCCCAGGTTGTAGATGTGAAAAAATACTTTAACTCTATATATGCAAAAGACAAAAATATACAGAATGGATATTCCCTTTAAGACATCAACAGCAATGGTAAACATTGAAAAACAACAATATTTAAAATCAGTATTTAGATATAACAAAAATCCAAACTTGCAGTGTTAAAAAAAAAATGCACTCAAGGGTAGTTTAAGAATTTTGCCAGGATTCCAATATAATTTATTGACTGTATCTCCACAGCCTGTCTCACTCTATATTTTTACCCTCGCCACCTCTCCCCCTCCCCCCCAAAAAAGCATAGCAATTTTTACCCTCAAAAGCTTGTGGGTTTCAACTGAAGTGTATGAAATTCTGAGAGAAGTTAAGCAGTTTATTTATATTGACCGTCAATTTTATATAAAGTTCTGACAAACGGCAAGAATGGGATTTTTCTGTTTGGCCAGCATCTGTTGGCAGTATTGGCCAATGACGTGCATGCAAAGAGTTTGGGTCTGATACATTAAAAATTGGCCTCTTTATTGAGTGGTAATTTAACATAAAGTTCTGTCAAATTCCACGGACATGATATTTATGTTTAGCTTGTGTTTGCAGGCCTCAGTTGGCATACTATTAATGAAGTAGAATATTTCTGTTCCAAAGAGCTCACAATCCAAGGTTGTCGTTTTCGAGGCTTATTGGCGTATCCGTCTTGCAGGTTGAGAGCATGGCACGATTCACTGATACAATGCCATACTAACAGATTTACCATTAGATGCTGCCTTCTTTATTTCTCTCTGTCACTCTCGTTCTGCAAAGTGAAACAGTTCGACTTCATTTAGGACTATAATTGGTGGACAAGACATAGTTTCGACTAATCAGCTTAGTGCAGAGAACATTTACTGTATCCCAGATTTGAACAGTCACTTTAAGACGGTTAGAGTGTAAGCTCTAGTACTGAATACGTGCGTTCTATAATGAGACGGAATCAGTGATATTGTCTATAATGAGCGTGACACCCTCAATCAATCTCAGTTCTAGGTAGCACTAAGGCTGTTTAATAAAAGTGTTAATTTGCAATACCAGGTAACAGTGTTTTACCCCCGAGAAATTTCTTTACAGAAAACAACAGTTTTGGCACCTGTGTCACGAAGAACCTTTAAACCTTTGGGGTACGTTCTTAAAAAAAATATTCTTATTTACAGCATGTGAGATAAATACAGTGTTTATTAATCACATGTTTTTTTTAAATATCTCAACATGATGAACAAGCCCTCTTAAGCAGCAATGAGAGATGTTTCATTTATCTCACATGTAATGAGTAAAAACATTTGATAAATAGCTATAAGTAGTCTTTCTCAGCATCATTTGTTTTATAAAAGTCAGACTTTCAACGAGCGACAATCTTAATATATTGCATTTCGATTTGTAAATACGATGTGCTGTAGAAGTTTTTTTTCTCCCCAATGGATTGCTAGTCTTTACCGCAGTGCAGGGGTTAAGAGTATTCATAAAAGATCCTCTGTTTTGTACACTGGCTCAAACTATATATAATTTTTTTTTCTAGTGATGATGAAAATGTAGAATAGAAAAAAAACGCATGAAATGAGCAAATGGCAGAAGGGAAAAATAAGAAATGTAAAAAATGTTGATTGTAGAACAAAAAATTACATCTAAAACAATATAATGGAATCACGCTATGCAATTGTAGAAATTTAAAAATGAGAAGAAAGAAAAAAAAAATAATAAAAGTGAAGTAAAGAAAAGGTGAAGCCTTCCCCCCCCCAAAAAAAAACCCCTGTAATATTAAGCGATTACATTTTTTAAATTTAATATACTGGGGTTTTTTTTGTTTTTTTTTATTGTAATAGTAGTGCGAAAAGAATAAAATAATAATAATTTCAATTGGAGAAATGGAAAAATATATGTAGGAAAAAAAACTTGTAAAATAATTCCAAATCATATTTCTATGATTTGTTTGAAAACTAGCCCACGCTATTTACAATGCTTTCCTGATTCCTTTCACTGCAAGAGTTATAAAAGGCAAATAAATATGTGAAATAAACATTGTAAGGAAAATGTGGTAAAATATATGTACGCAAGTTAAAATGATGTGAGAAATCTAAAATGAAATGATTTGCATTGGCTTAAAAAAACATCTTTTTGGACTGCATTGAAAGTAAAATAATTTTTAGGGTTACATGTAATGGTGTAGAGTGACAGTTTTGGCAGTGCAGTTTTACCAAATTCTTGTAGTCCTCATAATAGCAGTATTTTAGAAAAAATTTTTAATTAACTACGGTCTTTCGAAAGACAATTCTAAACAGAACCGATTGTAAAGAAAAATCATTGTATTAGGTTTTTTTTTTTTTAGTGCGTATCAGAATAATTGTCATTTTTAATATTTATCATGTATATATTTTCAGCTAACCTTTGGGAGTATAAAACGCCTCTGTAAATATTGGCTATGTTAATAAAATGAATAAAAGTAATCACCAGCTATTAGTATTCTGTGTAAATTTAAATTGAGATTTACAATATGATCAAGTCTTGAGCATTTCGAAGAGCAACAAATGTCTTAAAGATTAATAAAACAGCAATGTCTGCGTTACATTGTGCCAATGGTGTGTTATTGGTGGTGGGGTGGGGGGGATTCAGAAGAATTTTGCTCCATGACGTCCGTCCAATGTGCCGTGCAGCAAACCAACCTGTGGACATTTTATTAAGGCTGGTTATTCTTTACAGCGCAACAGTCTTGATGCAAAATGACATATCTAGTTTTAGTGTGTAGACAGTAAATATATGGTTAGTAGAGAGACCCCATGAGAGCACAGCATCCTCTTCACACTCAGGGCTGTCTACAAAGAGCAGGTGTGCGGTGTAGGACGCTGAAGTGTCAGCCTTCACTTGTGTTCCTGATCACTGCAGGACCTGTTTTGCGTCATGGAGGGTTTGTAACAAGGCTAGCGCAAATACGCCAGAGTTTGTTTGAACATGCACATCGGGGATTTCATTCAGTGCTTGGTTTTCTTTAACCAGCTCCGTGAATTTTAGACGATGGCCTAGATTTACTGAACAGTTAGACAATTTGACTTGTTTCCAAGTTATTATAACAGCAAGCTAGACTCTTCCAATAGGTGGTAGCCATCTTGACAAGTTGTCCAATAAGATATAACTTTGTAAATTGATGATATTTTCAAGATTGTATATGTGATAATTATATGTATGTAATGGTTTCACACGTACGTAAGAGATAACTCCACAGTTGTGGGGACTAAAGGACTATGTCTTTTGCTCTGCATGCGGACTAAGTAAGAGTAGATCCAGTGAACTGAAATAGGTTTTCATACTCATGTCTTGTTTATTATTTGTACCAAACCAAGAATAATGACTGGTTAACATAATGTCTGTGTAGATTTTGAAGTTTTTGTGATGTTACTCTGGTATATAATAGGTGAGAGCCTGATTAGGATTTTGGGAACTTGTAGACATGGGACAATATATAGCGATCTTTAGATTGGGGAGGGATGTCCTTGTTTCTGGTGAAGCATATCTCTCTACAGTAGAGGTTTGCATACAACCAAGTGGCAAAGTACCATCCCAACCCAAATCTAAGAAAGAAATGGAAACGCATTCAGTTCAGTAGACCTACGCGACAATGAGAGACAAAGATTTCTTGAGTGACATTTTCACTAACAATTGAACAACTCCGTTGGTCACTGTTCATAGTTAATCCAAAATTTAAGGCAATATCATATTGTCGACTAATTTAATGAGAATTGAGACCACTGCCTGTTGGAGACTTTGGAATATGTTGTAAATGAGCCAAGATTGGCAAACTATGCCTACTGTGAAAAGGTGGTTTAATTTGGATGCCATTTAAGATGTCACAATTTCCCTTTACTAAGATTAATCATGTGTGACTAATGCTCTATTTTTCAAAAGGAAGAAATGCTAATCAGCCTACTGAGCATGGCCTAGAATTGGTGTCTAAATAAGCAATATAAAGTATCTGTTATCATATTAATAAAATCTCTCTGAATCGCTGCATACGTGTATGTATACCAGTTCACCGCCAGTCACCACACTAAATTCATTGTAATAGTCCTGTATCATCTACTTTCTCTTACAAGATAATTCCCTTAAGTGGCATTATCATAAATTTAACGTGCATTTCAAAATTTTGAATATAGTTGAACTAGAAACATATTTTAAGTCTGCTATGTTTTTATTTCTGCCATGTTCGTGTAAAATTTGAAATTCACTTTGAATTCTCAACAATTGCCCTTTAGTGAATAACTCTTATCTTCTGAACGGGCTGAATTTGACTGTTCAGTGGAGATTGGATCTCCATTCCTTAAAATACCTACATACACTTCGACTACTGATATTGGCTTAAGCAGGTTAACAAATTAAGAAATATATATATAAAAAAAAAAGGCCAAACATCAATTTCAATAAATAGAATAAACGTTGTCCTTTATTTTATATATGTTCTTAAGAATTCAAAGAAAATATATAAGCATGTTTTGTATCATAAGCCCACATGTTATTATATAGCACATTGCGTTCTATCAGTAATGTTTTTTTCTTTACCTCCGCCCAAGGGTAACACTCCATCCATCCGTGTGTGTTTGTTTATTATTTAAAACAAATGTTGAATGAAATGAGCGTCTGTGTTCACTAGAGCTTGCGATCTACAGAGATTGAAGAGAGCACTTGAAAGAAAAGCTAATTGGAAAGATGATGGATGGTTGGATGTAGGGAAATTGATAAAGAGATACAAATGATTATAGCAAAAGGTCCATTAGTGTCAACATAATCCCGACACCCAAACACTCATTGGCTACGCTCCTTTTCACAGTAACCGATTTACTCGAGTCTGTCACATCCAGGGATATAAAGATATACACACATTAAAAATAAATATACATTAATATGATGAGACTGATACATAGCGGAGCTTGGTAGAAGATATAGAATGAGAGATACTGTGTACAGGCCGATTAAATCTATAGATTAAAAAAAGGATACAGAGTGAAATATACATCTGGTGAATTTATATCTACATTTCCTTCTATTGAAGATTTATTTTCTAAAGATAAAAGGAACACAATAGATTGAACTGATCTTTACTTCATATATAACACAAAAAACACTTAGCAGTACTAGGGCAATCATGATAGAGACCAGTTGAATGGTTCAGCCAATTGCTATAAATTTAGCTTGTTTACCTTGACAAATCTGGCCAGAGGTCTTCTTCACCTTCAAAGATCATACAGTGGACTTCACCGCCCTCTCCACTGGGAAATTTGATTTGTACAGCACTAATCTCAAATACCCAGGATATCAAGTATTTTAAATATATGATGAATAATTAATTTCTGTTTTATCCTCTGGTATTACACAACATATACACCACTTTAAGATATAGACGGCCAGCGATGCAGACATCGAAATCTATAGACTCGGATAGAGTAGTTTATTTTCTTGATACACTTTCCTTGTTCCTGCTGATGGCTAGCTGCCATTTGTAAAATATTTAACAGCCCAAATTAAACTCTAAGTTTTGATGGTCACCGAATTAATCACCACGCAAGGCTAAAGAGATTCAAACAGAATTCATGATCCGATCTTCTGCTTCTTTTTTTAAAGGCCAACTATTGATTCCCCAAATTCTCCTTTTTTCTTTTTTTTCTTTAATCTCTGAAAAATAGGGGAGATGCTTGGCATCTTGTAGGTCGGTGTATCATGGGACCCAATAAAATTTTAGATTTTATGTTGGATAATCTATTATTCCCAGAGCAGTGGTGATCTATGAATTCTGTTTGGGTAGCCAATTTAATTTGTTTTTGCAATTCATGCATTTTTCTTTTGATAGAACATCATGTCTGAAAAATATATAATGTTGTAGAACATACTGGCACTTTATGATAAGAGATGTCTTCCCTACAGTTACAAAATTCATTCCAAAATGGAGTAAAGAAATACTCTACTATGTACTTACAGTGCATAGCTAGCACTTCATAATTGAACGAAATAGCAGTTTCGGTATATAGATTATTGTACAGGGACTCCTATTTAAAAAAACACTCTGTGTATGCATACTGATTTTTTGTGATATTGTGAAGTTAATTTAGCAAGGTCCTAAATACCACTTTGTTACTGATAACATTTGTGACAGTCAGTCTCCTAGTTGCTATAATATCCCCATAATTAAACATAACCAGAATATGTTGGCTCCGTATAAATACCTATAATCCTTTGCAGAAACATTGGGGGTATAATAGAAAGCCGTGTATCTAGTGCCTCTTGTAGCAGATCTTTCTTAGAAAAACGGTTTAGAAGATAAGTATTAATTGTGTACAACACAGTGTGTGACACTGTAATACAAATAAAAACAGTCAAATGTCCTGGGTATTAGTAAAGCATTTGCTGGTATTTTTTGGCAATGCAGATTCCCAAAAATACCAGCAGAATGTAAAACTGTAACTGTAAAACTTTCACAATGGCACATACAGTAAACATAGTTTTGCTAAATCTTGGTATCTGTCGAACATTGCAGGCTGCTATTGCAGCTTACACATATGATCTGAACCTTTACTACGAAATCTGCTGTTATGTTGGAGCACTGTACTGGTGAGACATAAAGTCTCTCATATAGAGCCGTGTGTGTGCACGGGCTAGAATTAGAGATTATTGGTTGTGGAAGTTATGGGAGTTAGTTAACATATATGATTCACGCACGTACCAGACATGTGCTCCATCCACAAGTCATCCTTTTTAGAGACAACATCTTCACTGTCGAGTAGTAAATCGTGTAATACCCTGTTTTTTTAAGGGTCGAGGACAGCTTTAACCCCTTAAGGACACATGACATGTGTGACATGTCATGATTCCCTTTTATTCCAGAAGTTTGGTCCTTAAGAGGTTAAGCGCCCTTCAATGTGGTGGTAAATCCTTTTTCCTACTAGGATCTTTTATCATTTACTCATAATTATGTGAGCATTCCCAGAATATGAGTAAAATGCTTTTTGATAAACAATACTTGTAATTTAGTCTGGTACAATACATCTTCCACTGCTTGAACGTTTGTCCCTCAGCTATCGAAGATATAATCACATATTTTAAATGATTACATTTTCATCTTGTAATTATTTTTTTGCCATGTCAAAACACAGTGGTAGAATACTGTAGTGGACTTTAAAAATGACCTAAAGATGCTTTGTAGTGTGTGTGTGTGTTTTTTTACTATGAGAATTTGTTTTATTCATTACCATAATAATATTATTAGTTAAATCACTTTCTACGTTAGTATAATTGTATCACAATTGTGGAATCATTTTCTTCAAGTGTGATTTAAATTTTTTACTGAATTTCTGAACTGAACTAAACTTGAGATATTCTATTAGTATATAAACAAGAACAGCAAAGATTTTAATTTTACAAATTAGTCCACTCTAAGCCTTTAAATACAAATTGAGAAATTGATATTGAGGTCATATAATTGGCACTTGTTTAATGTTCATGTCAGAGGTTATTTGGGTTCAATTCAGGGCTCAAAATGTCCACTTGCTACTAGCCATTAGTCTCCAAGCTTCCAGTGGTAAGTAACTTTTGGGCCTGGATAAAACAGAGTGTGAAATGTTGAGCCCTGAGATATATAAGATTTGACTAATATAAGTGTTAGCATTCAATTAACTAGAGAATCCACTATCGCCATTTGCTTACATTAGAGTTAGAGGCAACTTGAAAACCAATAATCACTTCTGAAACAATAATAAGAACAAAGTATATATATATTCTTATTTAAGAAGTGATCTGCATCAACTGCAGTAAAATTCTTGTTATGTCCCAACCAAAAAGGATTTATGTACGGTGCACTTATTTTTGAGGCTACAAATGTAGAGCTTATCACAATACCTAAAGGGAGTATTATTATAGAAAAATCATAAGAATCATAAGGGCAAAAAAAATAGAAGATCATAAAATGGAAAAAAAAAATGATAAAAAATCTGTATCATGCACATGCGCACTCACATACCAACTTGGAATATTTTGTTAAGCTCAAACAGTGTTTTTCAAACCATTAGCATATAAAGAGTTAATACAAAACTGGCAGTGGGCCATTCATACTAAGAGAATGCAACACCTATTAATCTCAGCCAGACCAGGAAGATTATAAGTGTTATGGAAGAACATCAGTGAGAGGCTTCATAGTTTTGTGATCATGGGGTCAATAGCCCGCTCTGGTTCAATAATTTTAAAACAAGTCATGAATGGCATTGTGGGTAGCAAGTAGGAAAGAGGGGGAATGGAGGAATGCTGTGAAAAGAGGAGAGTAGAAAGGGGAGCAATGAATAGATGTAGATGAAGATTTAAAAAAAAAAAAAGCCAAACAGCTGTGGAGAGATGTTTTAGTGGAAACGCAAGGAGAAAAAAATATGAAGAATGTGTGAATACGGAGAGACACAAGAGCAAGCGGAGGGAGAGCTATGTGAAAGGGGCAGGTGAGGGAGGATAGGTGATTGGGCTCAGAGAGACGAGACGGGGTTAGGTGCCTCTAGCTTAAACTGCAGCAAGTGGAGAGAAAATCAATATGTGGATAGGAGCTGCTGAGAAGGAATGTATCTTGTCAAAATAATGTATTACCCTCATCCCGGCTGATCGATGCTCTGAATTAGCAGAGCTGCAGCCTTAATATTTACCTCCGCGCAACACTTCCAATCTAAATTTTAATTGATTTCGACACCACCAGGTTGGGAGAGAGACAGAGGATTGAGGATGGAAGGACCGGAATAAAGGAGGCCGGAGGCCAGAGGGTAGAGTGCGAGGGAGTGAGATGAAGTGCTACGGATGAGATAGGTTTTGAATGGGAGGTGACTTGAAATGAGCAAGATTGCCCTAAAACTGAATGAATGAATGGCACTAGCGTCCACTGGGTGACGCGCTCCTCACTGGGTGACGCTGCCACTCACTGCTCGGTGTTGGCACTCAGTGTGCGCGACGCTGCAATCCAAATCGTCTGATTTTTACTAAAGGATAAAAACAAACCAATAAGTGCATGCACATTTTCAGCCTATTATAAAGGCAGCAACTGATTGGCTCTGCCTTTCAGTGTACTATAGAACCGGCCAATGAGGGTGCAGCTGCCATCAATGTGCAATAATTCCTTTCGATAACTGACATTAGCTTTCAATATGCAACAATGGCTTCGCTTATGTCAAATTGCCATACATTGAACGCCACTGCCCTTTGTTAAATGACAGCAACATGCACGTACACTTGTCTGAATTTATTTATAGAAGTTTAATAGTGTACGCAGAACCACAAATAGGAAAAGAGAGACGATTCAATACAGTAGCATTAATGGATGTGTCAGTGCATTAATATTTTGAGGACGCGGTTGTTCCGTTCTTGGTAACAGAAAAAGAGAGAGAAAATATTTGTAATTGAAATGCTGAAGAGAGGAAATAAAGGAGATACTGTTGGGTTTATTTACTAAGTGTGGAACTAGGGAGAATAGCACGTGAGTTTCAGATGTTAGACCATAACAGCCAGATTGGATACATTTCCCAACTCAACTAATTTTCTAATTCACCTATTAAGGCCAAACATTAGCATTTCCATGTCAATACACCACAGTTTCTGGTTTAGATAAGAATTCCCTGCATCTTGAAATACAACTATGGTCATATGTCCTGTATTGTAGTATTCTGAGCAGTAAATTGAAGCCTGCAGGACCAAAAGTGAAGGTCGGCAGTAGACAACTACAATACTAGGTTTCCTTGCCTTCTGGCCGCATAAAAATAAACATTAGGCCACAAAAGTCTGAATTCTATTAAACGGTAATAGATGTTACAATCATTGACCCATTGGGTCCATGGAATTTTTTTTGTACTGTCAGTATAATAACAACCAAATGGTTTCAACAGGAAGAACTGCATCTCCTTCTGCTCTGATACTTGGAAGGGTTTTATTGCTACATTGTAGGATAGGATCCGTTTCCAGCTCTTGTTAGGTGGAGACTTGTTTGACCTCTTTCCTCATCAACAGCTCTACAACTAGAGATCCACAAGTTAATGTGGTTTTCAAATGCTTTAATATTATTATGTTGTATTATTCTTTAAGAAGATATGGCAGTATTAGCTTCTATGTGTATTTGATCTACAGACCATCACATATAATGGTTAAACAGATCAGGATATTCAAATGGTTAACCATAATCACTGAAGAAGACTATGAAGTCTAATAGTCGATGCATGTTCAACTGTTCATTCATACTGAGAATTTTAGACCTTTAGCAATCGTTCTATTACTGGTGTTGCTGCAGGAAGTGGGTAATGTGAGTTACAGGGGAGATAACAGGAAATAAAAACCTCACTGACCACCTTTTCATGATATTTGGTACAGTCAGCCAATCAGAATCCAGCTAGAATTAAAATCAAATTGTAGAACCTGATAAGAGTCGAGACACCAAAACGTATCATTCTCCGACAGTACGTTGCTCTGTGATGTGCCATTGTACATTAATGAAAAAAGATTGTAATATTTGAAGAAGAGTGCATGATTTATATAATGCAATACATTTTATTTTATATATAATTCCAAAGGGAGAATAACTTTCCCTTTCTAAAAATGTATACAAAAAAACACAAAAATAAATCAATCATTACACAGTTGTTTATTGGTAGAAAACCACAATTGCAATATTATTTTTCTTCAAATAAACACGCAGATTATTTTTTTTCCAAAGGCCCTTGATTAGCAGTTTTCTTTATGATGTATTCTTATGTTTAAATATTGCATAGAAACATAGATTTTGACGACAGGTAAAAGCCAATTGGTCCGTGTAGTCTGCCCTTATCTTATTTAAAGCACAGACTTTATTCTTGAATTCATTTTTTTCTCAAGGGCCGTAGTGTGTCTGTTCTAAACTTTGCTGTATTACTATATAACATCTTCACAGGAAGACTGTTCCACAATTCTTGAATGCGCTCTCACCTGACCAAGTACAATTTACCTCTGTTTACAATATTCGATATATATACAGCTTTTGTGTATACGTGATATACTAGTATCATTTCCTACCACTCTGTTTTGGAGTTGGTATTACATATAATGGACATACCTTGCTTTGTATGCTATTGTATGCTAGGTAAGAGTGTTTTAAAAGTAAAAAAGTTGTTAAATATCTCACTCATGACATGATTGTGTAAGAATTGTTATTCAGACAGCGTTTCTTGGTCTGAAATCTAAATTCTGACAATTCACTCTTTAGTGACTAACCCAACAAATGAGGGTACTAATAAACCCCACTTCACACAAGGAGGTTAAGAGTATCAGATAAATAATACAATGTTGCGTTAATATTTTTTTAGCAAGTCGTGTGAAGTCACAGCACTATTAAACTCAAACTCGGCCGGTCTATACAATTAATTCAGATTCCCTTAAACGGGCAGTAGTCAATATAAACATGTTTCTGGTCAGGCTTTTATGATCCATTCCATAAAGTGTAACAAGTGCTACCTCTTTATATTTAGGAGTTCAATAAACATTAGACTTCGGACTGCAATTCGTCGTCGTCTTTAGATCGATCGACAGGTCGTCCGAATTCACTAACTCTTAAACTCCTTATGAACATATAGACATCTCGCACAAGTCGAATCGCGCAAAGGACAAGCATGCTACTTTGATTTTTGATTCGGAGTTCTGTTCGTAGTGCCAAATAAGAGATCGATGTAAAGGGGACAGCCACTAAATGCTGATTTTATTTACAGATCAAGCGAGAAGTGACCAACCGAGGAAAAAGGAGGAACAGTTAAAAAAAAAAACCTATATTTATATATTATATTTTTAATAACTATATAATATAAAAGTACTGAATTATTTTTCCCTCTATCGGTTACTTTTTCTTGTTTGATCGGTGTACCAAATGGCAGGAATATATATAGCACATATATATTTTGCCATACACCCATTGGTCCATTTTCATGACATTTTAGTTCCTCTAAATCATTTTCACTAATATTTTTACAATGACAAAATTCAGACGAGCCAAACCACCACATGGACAAAAATCAGAATACCCGAACGAAATTTTATTTTTGGACAAAGTTATTCAGCAGGACTCAATTTTTCCACCTTTTGAAAGATGTTTTTGTTGTGTAGTTTGGCCTGGGTGTCTGTTAGGGTGTGATATGTGACCTCTCACTTTCAAGGATGACTGTGGTCGTCCAAATCTATCAGTAACAACTTAGATAAATGATGCAATTTAAAATATACAACCTATAGCTACATTCGACTTCATTCTGGGTTGTGCAGAAGAAGTGAAAAATCACACTTTTCACAAATTTGCCAGATTTATTTACAATGAAAGTCAAGGCACTCCAATTAATTTAACCAGTAACCAGCATCAAGCAATAACTGTATTTGCCACTTTATCAGTTTAGTAGATAGCCTTCCGTTGATTATCTCTCTGATAATGAATGATTGTGTTTCAAAATTGTCTCTAATACAGAACATCAAATCATGCAGGCTGTTACTCAAGATTTAAACTGACTTTTATATTGTATCAATGACCTGTGCACTAGTTCCAAACAGTAACTTCTCTTCAGTAGGTCATATATTTGAGACGAAATATGATCAGTGATGATATATACTTTGGTGACATGGGTGTAAAATATACATTTTGCAGTTTAGGGAAAAAACTATGAAACTATGAAAATATTTTGCAATACGTTTTAATTGGCATTGTGTGCATGGTTATGATAACCACCCCTAACCCCAAGTCCTTCCCTGACCTTAACCCTATCTTTTATAGCAGTAATCAAACTCGACTACCCCAACCATAAACCACCATAACCCTAACCTTACATAGCACAATACTTTTAACATTGGCTATTTTCATTCCTGCCACAATGCAATCTACAAGGTTATACCAGCAATGGATGGCACATGACTCCTAATAAATACATTTAAAAAAAATCTGATTGGTGTAACGGCTATCTAATAATTTTTTACCCATGCATTCTTAACCAAATTGGCCTAAATAATAAGATCCTATTTTAGGACAATGATAATGTGGCCATGATGTATGGTCCATCAGACACTTACAAAATGCCATTCTACAATACCCGCCCTGCTGATAGATACATGACGTATCAATTTCCCAAGTGTTGTGTTCCTACATACAGAACTGGTGTCATTAGGGTTAGTTTTTAAGGTAGTAAAGCCCACTACATCTCCAAGTCACTGACAGAACAAGAGCTGAGCAATTCCAGTTCTGTTCCAGTGGCGGTACTGAGGAAACTTGGACTGTTGATGAGCCTTGAGAACTGGGCTAGAAAAGTTAGATGTGGACCAAAAACGCTGTTTGGGTGGGATAACTTGGGATGCTAGCCCCAGACCCTGCAAATGGAGAATTCCTGCAGGTATGAGACCCACCCAAGATTGAGAAATTCATACCATGAAATCTCTGTCAATCAGTCACAGCGTAAACCAGCAAAAGTGTTCTCAAAACATTTTATAAGACAGAAATATACGTCGTAGAGTTGACCATCTAACCTTGAGTAACATGCTGGAGCAATATGTAACCCTGAGATTAGAATATATTCTGCCATTACTGTAAAAGCTCTAGAATTACAAAGTAAGACAACAAGATCTGCTTGTTTAATGGCCAGTAACCTTCTTGTGGTGCTCCCAGCCCCACGTCTAAAATCTGCCAATCTCTGTTTCTCTGATTCATTATGATGCCTTCAATTGTTTTTTGTGGCTTGCGATATCCTGGCCGTTTCACTTACACTAATGTGTCGGATGTAAAATAATACACATAACAGACTCCACAATACTGGTCCTTCTTGACTCGAAGAGGTTAAGAAGCTGGGCCTCGATGTGGACATACATATTGTATTAAAAGAAAGAAAGGCTGAGCAATACGGGTGCCAATTGAGGGTGGAAAAAGGGGAGGAAAGTGTGTGTCTGCCATTTAGATGCCTGAAATTATCCAGGTGTATGATTGGGATCGAGCTGCTGTTTATATCTCTAATGACAAATTCTTTTTGAAAGTGTCTCGGTGATGTGTTCCAAACCTTTATCTAAACACAGATCTATACAGCACGAAATTACCTCCAAGCAAAATACACTCACTAGTCACCACTCAGCCTGTCTTATTGTGTGACGAGGTCAAATGAACAATGGGATCATTTATACCCTTCGCCTAATCCGTATACAAACAAGTAGAGAAATGCCCCTCAATAAGTCTGTATGCAGACAAGAAGAGAATTACCCTCACCTAGTAATTGTACTAAAAGCAAGAGAAATACCCCTGCCTAATTCATGGCAAGAGGAAAAATATCGCCCACCTATTGCCTGTACAGACAGACAACAGGACAAATACCTATTGTCTGTACAGTCTGACAGCAGATCAAATACCCCCTCACCTACTGACGGTAAAGACAGACAGCAGGACAAATACCCCCTCACCTATTAACGGTACAGACAGACAGCAGGACACATACCCCCTCACCTATTGCCTGTACAGTCTGACAGCAGGACAAATACCCCCTCACCTATTAAAGATACAGACAGACAGCAGGACAAATACCCCCTCACCTATTAACGGTACAGACAGACAGCAGGACACATACCCCCTCACCTATTAACGGTACAGACAGACAGCTGGACATATACCCCCTCACCTATTGCCTGTACAGTCTGACCGCAGGACAAATACCCCCTCACCTATTAAAGATACAGACAGACAGCTGGACAAATACCCCCTCACCTATTAAAGATACAGACAGACAGCTGGACAAATACCCCCTCACCAATTGTCTATACAGACAGACAGACAGTAGGACAAATACCCCCTCACCTATTGCCTGTACAGACAGACAGACAGTAGGACAAATACCCCCTCACCTATTGCCTGTGCAGACAGAGAGACAGCAGGACACATACACCCTCACCTAAAACTTGGTTGTTTGAGAGGCAGAAAAATAAATACCTCTCACTCACTGGGCAAGAATCTGAGCAATTACCTATCGGGCATTGGACAGACAGCCGAGCACTCTTAATCATTGAGGAGGCAGCAGAACACTTACCCCTCACTCATTGGGCAGGCAACAAAATACATATCTCTCACTCATTGGGCAGGCAACAAAATACATATCTCTCACTCATTGGGCAGGCAACAAAATACATATCTCTCACTCATTGGGCAGGCAACAAAATACATATCTCTCACTCATTGAGCAGGCAACAAAATACATAGCTCTCACTCATTGGGCAGGCAACAAAATACATAGCTCTCACTCATTGAGCAGGCAACAAAATACATAGCTCTCACTCATTGGGGAGGCAACAAAATACATATCTCTCACTCATTGAGCAGGCAACAAAATACATATCTCTCACTCATTGAGCAGGCAACAAAATACATATCTTTCACTCATTGGGTAGCAAGCAGAAAACTTACCTCTTACTAATTTATCAGGCAGCACAAACTACTTACCTCTCACTCCTTTGGTAGGTAGCAGAACACTTGCCTCTCATTTATTGGCAGGTGCCAGAAGACATAGCTCTCACTAAATTGGCAGGAGGCAAGGTACGTCCCTCTCGCTCATTGGGTAGGTAGCAGAATACTTACCGCTCACTAATTTGGAAGGCAGCAGGACACTTACCTCTCATTCACAGAGAAAGCAACAAAAACGTCTCACTCACTGAACTGGCAGCAATGTACATACCTCACACTCACTTGGCAGGCAAAAGAGCACTTACCTTTGCCTCATCATGCAGACAGTAGAACTATTAGAGGGCCCATATCATTTTCCTTGCATTGTATGTGTGCCTATAATCATATGGTAATCGCATACTAATCTTACTTTGAGTCAGAGTACTCATTATTGAAAACTCTTTTTAAAAATTATTATTAAAAAACTTAAATATTGTATTTACTTTTCCATTGACATCCATAACATGTTAATGATAATACTGTGGGACCTATACTCCCCCGGACCTTTGTAGTTATCACAGGACCATAGATACAGTCATCCTATGTCTGACATTTATTGTCAAATTAATTAAACTTATGTCAGTTTTAACAGTATGAATTCCTGGCTTCATTCTTGTATTTGCTTTTTCCACGTCATTCTTTAATGATTCGGTGCCCCATAATGTAATATGTAGACCTCATTTTTATTTCCACCCATATTTGGTTTATATTTATGGGCCTCATTGTGTATTAGGTAAAGGAGCAAGAGATATTAGGCTCCCTACAGTAGATGAAGTGTACTTAGTGAGAGGTGGAGTGTACAGTGTGCAACATTGACGTACATCATGTGTTTTTGTAGTATACAGACAGCCTGATTTAGAGATTTTCACAGTACACTACAACATACACTTTTTGTTTCAAATGATTTTTTTTAACATTGAGTAGATTCTGTATAGTAATTTACTCTTGTGAAGTATATGCGATTTGGGTTAATTTAAATTTTTTTAGTAGTGCCTTTTACATGCATTGTCTGTTCTTTTACAGTGAGAAATCCATAGAAAGGCTTGCCCACAATGTATGCATTAAAATTGCCAGGAGTGTTCTATTTACACCTTATTGCTCAAGAACACATTGGCATAGTATGAATCACCGTGGCAGATACCAATCACTTGCACATTAGCGGCTTGCTGGTAAAACACAGAACACACACTTTTCTGTTTGTGGCCTTAAGTGGCCAGTAAAAAGTAGCAACAGGGTCAGAACAAGACTTGTTTGATTCTGTAGGTTGTATAAGGATTTAGCTGCCGTTATCCTCTTTACACAAGGCCAGAGGCTGTCGTTACATTTATGGTTAGCGACAACCAGTTCAAAACCAGTCGCTAAGTAGAGTGTAGTGAGTGACATAGAATCCCACAGCCATTTATTAGAGTCTGGCTTTCAGTAACAGCAGCTGGTAACGCCCTGACGCTACTTGTAAAATTTAGCATTTAGTGAACAACCATTGCGCTCTATAAGTAGTTAAAGTCATTTTAAAGAGTAGCGGCTGGCTTGTAACAGGCAGCGATATAGGCCGCCATTTAATATTGTTGGATAAACATTTCAAATTATTTGTTAATTTTGGATAAACTTTTAAAATGATTTAATATTCTGAATATCATTATTTTAATTTTAGAATATCTTTGTATTTTTACTAATATATTTTTACACAAGATCATTTTTTTTTATAATTGAATATTTTGAAAAAAAAAATACTTTTGAAAGTCAATCTAAAAATCACTTGAAAAGCGTATCCAAAAATATTAGATCGAGGCCATCGTGTGGCATTAGGTGCAGTGTATTCAGTAAGAGGTGCTTTGCGCAGTGCGTGTTCAGTGACACAATGTTTGACGTTAGACGGTAAAATTTGTTGTGTGTAGTATACGGTCAGTGACACAATGTTTGATGTTAGACGTAGAGTATTCAGTAATAAGTGCTGTGCGCAGTGCGTGTTCAGTGACACAATGTTTGACGTTAGACGGTAAGATTTGTTGTGTGTAGTATACGGTCAGTGGCACTATGTTTGATGTTACACACAGTGTATCCAGTAAGGTGATATTGCGCAGTGTGTGTTCAATGACACAATGTTTGATGTTAGACGCAGTGTATCCTGTAAGGTGATATTGCGCAGTGTGTGTTTAGTGACACAGTGTTTGATGTTAGACACAGTGTATCCAGTAAGGTGATATGTACAGTGTGTGTTCAGTGACACAATGTTTGATGTTAGACACAGTGTGATATGTACAGTGTGTGTTCAGTGACACAATGTTTGATGTTAGACACAGTGTATCCAGTAAGGTGATATTGCGCAGTGTGTGTTCAGTGACACAATGTTTGATGTTAGACACAGTGTATTCAGTAAGGTGATATTGTGCAGTGTGTGTTTAGTGACACAGTGTTTGATGTTAGACACAGTGTATCCAGTAAGCTGATATTGCGCAGTGTGTGTTTAGTGACACAGTGTTTGATGTTAGACACAGTGTATCCAGTAAGGTGATATTGTGCAGTGTGTGTTTAGTGACGCAGTGTATCCAGTAAGCTGATATTGCGCAGTGTGTGTTTAGTGACACAGTGTTTGATGTTAGATACAGTGTATCCAGTAAGGTGATATTGTGCAGTGTGTGTTTAGTGACGCAGTGTATTAAGTAAGCTGATATTGCGCAGTGTGTGTTTAGTGACACAGTGTTTGATGTTAGACACAGTGTATCCAGTAAGGTGATATTGTGCAGTGTGTGTTCAGTGACACAATGTTTGATGTTAGACGCAGTGTATTCAGTAAGGTGATATTGCGCAGTGTGTGTTTAGTGACACAATGTTTGATGTTAGACACAGTGTATCCAGTAAGGTACAGGTAAGTAAGGTAAGGTATATCTGTACAGTGTGTGTTTAGTGACACAGTGTTTGATGTTAGACGCAGTGTATCCAGTAAGGTGATATTGTGCAGTGTGTGTTTAGTGGCACAATGTTTGATGTTAGACACAGTGTATCCAGTAAGGTGATATTGTGCAGTGTGTGTTTAGTGACACAATGTTTGATGTTAGACACAGTGTATCCAGTAAGCTGATATTGCGCAGTGTGTGTTTAGTGACACAGTGTTTGATGTTAGACACAGTGTATTCAGTAAGGTGATATTGTGCAGTGTGTGTTTAGTGACACAGTGTTTGATGTTAGACACAGTGTATCCAGTAAGGTGATATTGTGCAGTGTGTGTTTAGTGACGCAGTGTATTCAGTAAGCTGATATTGCGCAGTGTGTGTTTAGTGGCACAATGTTTGATGTTAGACACAGTGTATTCAGTAAGGTGATATTGCACAGTGTGTGTTTAGTGACACAATGTTTGATGTTAGACACAGTGTATCCAGTAAGCTGATATTGCGCAGTGTGTGTTTAGTGACACAGTGTTTGATGTTAGACACAGTGTATCCAGTAAGGTGATATTGTGCAGTGTGTGTTTAGTGACACAGTGTTTGATGTTAGACACAGTGTATCCAGTAAGGTGATATTGTGCAGTGTGTGTTTAGTGACACAGTGTTTGATGTTAGACACAGTGTATCCAGTAAGGTGATATTGTGCAGTGTGTGTTCAGTGACACAATGTTTGATGTTAGACGCAGTGTATCCTGTAAGGTGATATTGTGCAGTGTGTGTTCAGTGACACAGTGTTTGATGTTAGACGCAGTGTATCCTGTAAGGTGATATTGCGCAGTGTGTGTTTAGTGACACAATGTTTGATGTTAGACGCAGTGTATCCAGTAAGGTGATATTGCGCAGTGTGTGTTTAGTGACACAATGTTTGATGTTAGACACAGTGTATCCAGTAAGGTGATATTGTGCAGTGTGTGTTCAGTGACACAATGTTTGATGTTAGACGCAGTGTATCCAGTAAGGTGATATTGTGCAGTGTGTGTTTAGTGACACAGTATTTGATGTTAGACACAGTGTATCCAGTAAGGTGATATGTACAATGTGTGTTCAGTGACACAGTGTGATATGTACAGTGTGTGTTCAGTGACACAATGTTTGATGTTAGACACAGTGTATCCTGTAAGGTGATATTGCGCAGTATGTGTTTAGTGGCACAATGTTTGATGTTAGACACAGTGTATCCAGTAAGGTGATATTGTGCAGTGTGTGTTTAGTGACACAGTGTTTGATGTTAGACGCAGTGTATCCAGTAAGGCGATATGTACAGTGTGTGTTCAGTGACACAATGTTTGATGTTAGACACAGTGTATTCAGTAAGGTGATATTGCGCAGTGTGTGTTTAGTGGCACAATGTTTGATGTTAGACACAGTGTATCCTGTGGGGTACAGTGTGTGTTTAGTGACACAGTGTTTGATGTTAGACACAGTGTATCCTGTGGGGTGATATGTACAGTGTGTGTTTAGTGACACAGTGTTTGATGTTAGACACAGTGTATTCAGTAAGGTGATATTGTGCAGTGTGTGTTCAGTGACACAGTGTTTGATGTTAGACGCAGTGTATCCAGTAAGGTGATATTGCGCAGTGTGTGTTTAGTGACACAGTGTTTGATGTTAGACACAGTGTATCCTGTGGGGTGATATGTACAGTGTGTGTTTAGTGGCACAATGTTTGATGTTAGACACAGTGTATCCAGTAAGGTGATATTGTGCAGTGTGTGTTTAGTGTCACAGTGTTTGATGTTAGACACAGTGTATTCAGTAAGGTGATATTGTGCAGTGTGTGTTTAGTGACACAGTGTTTGATGTTAGACACAGTGTATCCTGTGGGGTACAGTGTGTGTTTAATGACACAGTGTTTGATGTTAGACGCAGTGTATCCAGTAAGGCGATATGTACAGTGTGTGTTCAGTGACACAGTGTTTGATGTTAGACGCAGTGTATCCAGTAAGGTGATATTGTGCAGTGTGTGTTTAGTGGCACAATGTTTGATGTTAGACACAGTGTATCCAGTAAGGCGATATGTACAGTGTGTGTTCAGTGACACAGTGTATCCAGTAAGGTGATATTGCGCAGTGTGTGTTCAGTGACACAATGTTTGATGTTAGACGCAGTGTATCCAGTAAGGTGATATTGTGCAGTGTGTGTTTAGTGACACAGTGTTTGATGTTAGACACAGTGTATCCAGTAAGGTGATATATACAATGTGTGTTCAGTGACACAGTGTGATATGTACAGTGTGTGTTCAATGACACAATGTTTGATGTTAGACACAGTGTATCCAGTAAGGTGATATTGTGCAGTGTGTGTTTAGTGACACAGTGTTTGATGTTAGACACAGTGTATCCAGTAACGTGATATTGTGCAGTGTGTGTTTAGTGACGCAGTGTGTTCAGTAAGCTGATATTGCGCAGTGTGTGTTTAGTGGCACAATGTTTGATGTTAGACACAGTGTATCCAGTAAGGTGATATTGTGCAGTGTGTGTTTAGTGACACAGTGTTTGATGTTAGACACAGTGTATCCAGTAAGGTGATATTGTGCAGTGTGTGTTTAGTGACACAGTGTTTGATGTTAGACACAGTGTATTCAGTAAGGTGATATTGTGCAGTGTGTGTTTGACACAGTGTTTGATGTTAGGCATGGTGTATCCGGTAAGATTGTGTGTGTGCGGTGTGTGTTTGAGTGACACGGTGTTTTGATGTTAGTGTATCAGTAAGGTATATCTGTACAGTGTGTGTTTAGTGACACAGTGTTTGATGTTAGACGCAGTGTATCCAGTAAGGTGATATTGTGCAGTGTGTGTTTAGTGGCACAATGTTTGATGTTAGACACAGTGTATCCAGTAAGGTGATATTGTGCAGTGTGTGTTTAGTGACACAATGTTTGATGTTAGACACAGTGTATCCAGTAAGGTGATATTGTGCAGTGTGTGTTCAGTGACACAATGTTTGATGTTAGACGCAGTGTATCCAGTAAGGTGATATTGTGCAGTGTGTGTTTAGTGACACAGTATTTGATGTTAGACACAGTGTATCCAGTAAGGTGATATGTACAATGTGTGTTCAGTGACACAGTGTGATATGTACAGTGTGTGTTCAGTGACACAATGTTTGATGTTAGACACAGTGTATCCTGTAAGGTGATATTGCGCAGTATGTGTTTAGTGGCACAATGTTTGATGTTAGACACAGTGTATCCAGTAAGGTGATATTGTGCAGTGTGTGTTTAGTGACACAGTGTTTGATGTTAGACACAGTGTATCCAGTAAGGTGATATTGTGCAGTGTGTGTTTAGTGACACAGTGTTTGATGTTAGACACAGTGTATCCAGTAAGGTGATATTGTGCAGTGTGTGTTTAGTGACACAGTGTTTGATGTTAGACACAGTGTATCCAGTAAGGTGATATTGTGCAGTGTGTGTTCAGTGACACAATGTTTGATGTTAGACGCAGTGTATCCTGTAAGGTGATATTGTGCAGTGTGTGTTCAGTGACACAGTGTTTGATGTTAGACGCAGTGTATCCTGTAAGGTGATATTGCGCAGTGTGTGTTTAGTGACACAATGTTTGATGTTAGACGCAGTGTATCCAGTAAGGTGATATTGCGCAGTGTGTGTTTAGTGACACAGTGTTTGATGTTAGACACAGTGTATCCAGTAAGGTGATATGTACAATGTGTGTTCAGTGACACAGTGTGATATGTACAGTGTGTGTTCAGTGACACAATGTTTGATGTTAGACACAGTGTATCCTGTAAGGTGATATTGCGCAGTATGTGTTTAGTGGCACAATGTTTGATGTTAGACACAGTGTATCCAGTAAGGTGATACTGTTCAGTGTGTGTTTAGTGACACAGTGTTTGATGTTAGACACAGTGTATCCAGTAAGGTGATATTGTGCAGTGTGTGTTTAGTGACACAGTGTTTGATGTTAGACGCAGTGTATCCAGTAAGGCGATATGTACAGTGTGTGTTCAGTGACACAATGTTTGATGTTAGACACAGTGTATTCAGTAAGGTGATATTGCGCAGTGTGTGTTTAGTGGCACAATGTTTGATGTTAGACACAGTGTATCCTGTGGGGTACAGTGTGTGTTTAGTGACACAGTGTTTGATGTTAGACACAGTGTATCCTGTGGGGTGATATGTACAGTGTGTGTTTAGTGACACAGTGTTTGATGTTAGACACAGTGTATTCAGTAAGGTGATATTGTGCAGTGTGTGTTCAGTGACACAATGTTTGATGTTAGACACAGTGTATCCAGTAAGGTGATATTGTGCAGTGTGTGTTTAGTGTCACAGTGTTTGATGTTAGACACAGTGTATCCTGTGGGGTACAGTGTGTGTTTAGTGACACAGTGTTTGATGTTAGACGCAGTGTATCCAGTAAGGCGATATTGTGCAGTGTGTGTTTAGTGGCACAATGTTTGATGTTAGACACAGTGTATCCAGTAAGGCGATATGTACAGTGTGTGTTCAGTGACACAGTGTATCCAGTAAGGTGATATTGCGCAGTGTGTGTTCAGTGACACAATGTTTGATGTTAGACGCAGTGTATCCAGTAAGGTGATATTGCGCAGTGTGTGTTTAGTGACACAATGTTTGATGTTAGACACAGTGTATCCAGTAAGCTGATATTGCGCAGTGTGTGTTTAGTGACACAGTGTTTGATGTTAGACACAGTGTATCCAGTAAGCTGATATTGCGCAGTGTGTGTTCAGTGACACAATGTTTGATGTTAGACACAGTGTATCCAGTAAGGTGATATTGCGCAGTGTGTGTTTAGTGACACAGTGTTTGATGTTAGACACAGTGTATCCAGTAAGGTGATATGTACAATGTGTGTTCAGTGACACAGTGTGATATGTACAGTGTGTGTTCAATGACACAATGTTTGATGTTAGACACAGTGTATCCAGTAAGGTGATATTGTGCAGTGTGTGTTTAGTGGCACAATGTTTGATGTTAGACGCAGTGTATCCAGTAAGGTGATATTGTGCAGTGTGTGTTTAGTGACACAGTGTTTGATGTTAGACACAGTGTATCCAGTAAGGTGATATTGTGCAGTGTGTGTTTAGTGACACAGTGTTTGATGTTAGACAGTGTATCCAGTAAGGTGATATTGCGCAGTGTGTGTTTAGTGACACAATGTTTGATGTTAGACACAGTGTATCCAGTAAGGTGATATTGTGCAGTGTGTGTTTAGTGACACAGTGTTTGATGTTAGACACAGTGTATTCAGTAAGGTGATATTGTGCAGTGTGTGTTTAGTGACACAGTGTTTGATGTTAGACACAGTGTATCCAGTAAGGTGATATTGCGCAGTGTGTGTTTAGTGGCACTATGTTTGATGTTAGACACAGTGTATTTAGTAAGAGGTGCTATGTGCAGTGTGTGGCCAGTGTCAGGCACTGCATGGAGTTTTTAGATGTAGTGTGTCAGTGCTTTCAATAAGACATGCTGCACGCAGTGTGTGTTCGCGCAGAGGGCTGCCCTGACAGGATGGACAAATGATGCTGAGGCTGAGAAGGCGAGAGTTCAATTAGTGAACACACTGAGTGAGTCGTTCCTGTAAGTGACCTTACACATTTAATTAACATCCTATCATTATGAAAGATGGGAATCAAACTTCCGTCACTTTGATAAATTAACAAATTATCTGCAACTCCTAAACTCAGGAGCTTGTGTTCAATTCCTCACTTGCTCAGCACTTTCTATTTCTTTAGTCTCTCGCTGTGTAAATATATATATCATAGTCCCAGTGTGATAGGAGCACACAGCGCTATTACCCCAGAACTGGAAGGGTGGCTGACGCAGATTCCAGGTGGGAAATCTGAGACATTTGTCCAGAAGGTTGCAGTTCTAGAAACAGCTAAGATACTGCGCAGCACCCTCAGACTCCCAGGCCTCTGGTAGAGGACTCAAGAATGAAGAATTCACACACATACTGCATACTGTTTTCAATTGGCTGACCACCTTAGTGCATGGTGAGCGATGCCAGTTGTGTATTATTCTCCAGAATGTGGTTTGACTAACACAAGTTGCTGAGGAGACAGAAACAGCCAGATCCTGTCTTCTCAGTTCCTCTTCCAGCATACCTTTATCAGGAGAAAGGCTGAATTAATTATGGCAGTTACAAATAGTAGCAGCTCCACAGGAGAGCAGCTCCCACCATTCTCAGGCATATCAGAATGTGCATGTATTGGTGGTGCCTTAAGAATAAAAGTGCCCTGGCCCTGATCCTGGCTGTAATCGTTTAAACATCTCATAATGTCAAAGTGTATATTTGGAGAAAATAATTCCATGTTGGATTTGTGGATACATTCACTTTATTATGTTGACTCCAGTACCAGTCAAAGTTTTTATTTTTTTTATTGTATGCCATTAACACAAATCCACAATCAATTACCAGATTATACTAACATAGATGTGCAAATCTAAATGGCAACAAATAGTTCAGCACTCCTAGTATCCCCACCCATTGCCATTCAAATTTGGACAGATTTCTACATGGATATTACAAAAGTGAGCCATCCACATTTGTAAAGAAGAAGCAGATGGGTAGGACTTTGGGTATCACTCCAAAGTGGCAATGTAGTGGTTATGGTGCATGGAGTCTTTAGGCGCAGATAGTCCCATTAAATATGCATTTGCTTCTCTTTCATTCTGAG
Organism: Pelobates cultripes; assembly: GCA_933207985.1. Classification (NCBI taxonomy): domain Eukaryota; kingdom Metazoa; phylum Chordata; class Amphibia; order Anura; family Pelobatidae; genus Pelobates; species Pelobates cultripes. The sequence goes on along the minus strand of OW240921.1, from coordinate 23,424,698 downwards.
CTGTAGGACCCCCCGGGGCATCTAGACATTGACAATTCCCAGACAACAAATACAGGGTGGGCCAAAATTCAGAGTAGGGCTTGAGGAGACAATAACTTATTTTATTAATGAATTCATTTCAGTGATATTACATACAATGAATGCTTAAGATATGAAGATGACAGTTTAATTTGCCACCTCTTAAAGTCAGGCTCTTTCAATTACATTGTTCATAATGTTAATGTTAGTTAATATCTGCACAGATATTCTACTTAAGCTGGTTTATTCACGTACAGCCACTCGGTCAGATATCCCCCCAGGAAGAAATCGGGAGCTGAAGGGTCAGGCAAACATGGCGCCAAATCAATTTAGGAATTTCTTGTAAGCTCGTTGCGTCAAAATAAAAGACAACATTCCACTATTTTTACTCGTTCCTTCGTGAAACTACACATGAGGAATCTTCCAAGACCCAGTTATAATATGTACCTGCAACAACAAACAATTAACTACTAACAAAGAAGTTATTAACCTGTCAAATCCTACTATGAATTTTTGCCCACCCAGCATTTGCAGTTATAGGGCCCTGCTCCCCCCATCCCCAGGATATCTCAATTTCCGACCCTTTGTTACAAGCCCAAGTAAAAGCAGGTAACAATGTATATATAATATTGTGCTGTAAGAACTTACTCTTTACTTCTCAGTTACATTCAGTTGTCTTTAATGTAATAATTAAATGAATTTGTCAGGAAGATCGGGTGAATTTTTTCCATGTGAGCAAATTTCTACTTTGCTTGGATTTATATATATTTTGTTATACTCATTTTGTAACTTTTTCCTTCCCCCTCCCCCCCCTCTTTTTTTAATTGAAATGATCGGGTTAATATTATCATATCCCCTAAGAAAGTGGCATATTTTGAAAATGTTTACATAAACAAATACAACTTGCTTTTATAGGTGAGTAATTACTGGCATTTCTTAGTCTTTCTGTTTTCACACTTTACAAGTAGCATTTTCTCAACAAAGAAAATCCTGTTTATTACCTACGTAAACATATTATGGAGGCTGATACACGTCCGGGTTGCATCTTTCTTTGTAGATGTGGACTATAACCACTGCAACAGTGGGCTAGGAATCAGGGGAAGGCAGTCTTCTACACTACAGGTATTGTGGACTACATCTCCCATAATGCTCCTAGGGCAAAGCATCAGAGCAGATGAAGTCCACAACATCTGGAGTGCCGAAGGTTGCCTACACGCTAGGTATCAGTCAACCAACAATCCCCACCAGTATCCTGTTGCTCTAATTGAACCAACCACAGGGTGACACTATACAAACGAATATCCCATTAGTAAGGTCAGAAGGTGATGGACAGGGCAGGTAGCAAAGTCTCATAATTAAGAATGGTCCATCTGTTAGGCAAGCCCCATACAGACCATAGTCAAGGCTCAGGTTGGTACAAAGAAAACGCTATTAAAGGGTCAGTTTTCCTGGCACTGCAGGACCCTGCAGCTCCCTGACCTCAGCTTGTCTCTTTGCATTCCGTCTCTCTATTTCCCTTTGACCTTGGTTTGCTTTGACTATTCTTTTGCATAGCCCGACCATGCTAAGGACCGGTATTGCAATTCTGTCTGTTGTGTCCTGTCTGTGTGTTCCCTACCAATCGTAACAAGTTTATACTGAAGCCAGACTTCCAGGCCACTTGTGTGTGACTTCTCACACCTTGCAGAGTGGCTCTGTTGGGGTCCCAGCTTCAAAGAGGAATTTGGGTTGAAAGATTCAATCCAATTAGCCCTTTTTGAAAATGTATTTTTAGAGTGTTTTAGAATATTGTATATTTTTCTGTAGAGGACCCTGGGAGGAAAATCCCTGTATTACTGTATGGGAGACCCAATGTAGGGGTCTGTGCATAAAAGCCGTGTGTCACCAAATAAACCTTAGTTGACTCCCAGGACTATGTTTTGTCTGCTTACTGGGGGAATGGGTATTTACTTGTGCTGATGATTCCAGAATGGGTGAAGGAGGGTAATAGCGGAGGTAACCAGTCGGGTTACCCGTGGTTTGCTACAAAATGTAACAGGGGCTAGAGCTTTATAGATAAGGGTTAGTATTTTGAATTGATACCTATAGGATACAGGAAGCTAGTGTAAGGATAAACAGAGGGGCGAGGTATAGGAGGAGCGACGGGTGAGAAAGATCAGCCTGGTGGCAGCATTCATCACCGATTGTATATACCTGTCTGTCTATCTATCTACCTGTCTGTCTGTCTGTCAGTCTATTTTTCCATCAGGTTAATGGTTTTAAAATTATTGTCTGTCTTTCTATCAGGTTAATGATTTTAAAATGATAGTATATCTATTGTTCTATCATATATCTATCTTTCTGTTTGTTTCTCTGTCTGTCTATCTCTTTCACTTTCTCTCTTTTTCTCATTGTCCCTAATGTCTTTCAATGACAGCTAAACCAGTGCAACTAATAATAAAGGATAACAAATTAGACCATACTTTTCAGAAATTATATATGGCAATGGGATTATGTATCAAGTTAACATGAGCAATATTTTGGAGAAAATATACACTGCTAGCAGGTGGGCTTTTAGGTATCTGTTGGAATTCTCTGTTTTATGGGCCAGCCTGAGATATACTGAGGATTTTATACACTCTTTGACCTGTTTTGTTATCTGTAACTTTCCAAACAGCAAGAAACCAGTTAATTTCAACTACATACCTATAACACAGTGTTTCTTAAATGCTGAAACAAGTTAGTTACACAAACACAAAATTGCACCATTTTAGCAGCTCTTGGGATATTGATAAAAGACCCTGGATTGTGTAGGAGTTGATTCTTTTGGGGAGGGGGGTTGCTGTACCCCCCAACCCCCCTCCTGTTCAGAGTCCCCTTTGATTTGCAGGCTGACTCTCTGATTTGTTGCCTGGAGCTGTGTCCCCCTGGCCAGCTGAAAGCTTTGAAGTCTTGGAGCCCCTGTTACTGTCCTTGCTATAATCTGCTGCATATTACAGAAGTCTAATTAGAAATCGATGCCAGGAGCCTTGCGGGTGTTTGCAAAGTGTTTGTGGATGTTAATAAAATTCCCAGCTCGATAGAAACTCGTCCTAAAGCTTTGGGAGAAGTGAAAATACTGACTATTGGAAAAAAAAGAAAGGAGTGTGGGTGAGAGACAAGGAGCAGAGGAATTGGGGAGGAAGATGAAAAGATGTGAGATGGATAGAGGTTTATTGTATTGTTGGCTTTTCCTAGAAATTTATCATGAGATGGAAAGAAAGCTAAACTGCGCAGATCTTTATACATCAAACGCAAACTCTGCTCTACTTTACATTGTCAGAAGCAAGAGCAATAATCAAAGGGGGAAGGAGTGAGGGGTAGACTTGGGGGGGGGAAGAGGGGAAAGGGTGAGAAAAACTTGGAGAAGACGGGGAGAGAATAAAATAGAGAGGGAACGAGGGGGAGGGAGATGGTAAGAGAGAATGAGAGAGAGAGAGAGAGAGAAAGTAAGTAAAAAAGGGAGAAAATGAGAGAGAGAGAGAGAGAGATGGTAAGAGAGAATGAGAGAGAGAGAGAAAGTAAGTAAAAAAGGGAGAAAATGAGAGAGAGAGGTGGAAAGAGAGAGAGAAAGAGGATGGAAATTAGAGTGAGAGAGTCGGAGAAAGAGAATGAGAGAGAGAGAGAGAAAGTAAAAAAAAGGGAGAAAATGAGAGAGAGAGATGGAAAGAGAGAGTGAGAGAGAGAGAGAAAGTAAAAAGGGGGAATATGAGAGAGAGAGATGGAAAGAGAGAGAGAGAGAGAAAGAGGATGGAAATGAGAGTGAGAGAGAGAGATGGAAAGAGAATGAGAGAGAGAAAGTAAAAAAGGTGAGAAAATGAGAGAGAGAAATGGAAAGAGAGAATGAGAGAGAGAGAGAGAGAGAGAGAGAGAAAGTAAAAAAAGGGGAGAAAATGAGAGAGAGAGATGGAAAGAGAGAGAGAGAAAGAGGATGGAAATGAGAGTGAGAGAGAAAGATGGAAAGAGAGAGAGAGAAAGAGGATGGAAATGAGAGTGAGAGAGAGAAATGGAAAGAGTGTGAGAGAGTTGGAGAAAGAGAATGAGAGAGAGATGGTAAGAGAGAATGAGAGAGAGAGAGAGATGGTGAGAGAGAATGAGAGAAAGTAAACAAGGGAGAAAATGAGAGAGAGATGGAAAGAGAGAGAGGGTGGAACTGAGAGTGAGAGAGAGATGCAAAGAGTGTGAGAGAGAGATGGTAAAGAGAGAATGAGAGAGAGAGAGAAAGGGGGGGAATGAGAGTGAGAGAGAGAGATGGAAAGAGTGTGAGAGTGAGTGAGAGAGTCGGAGAAAAAGAATGAGAGAAAAAGAGAAGAGAAAGAGATAAAGAAAAGTAAAATGAGTGTGTTTGGAAAAGATGAATGTGAAAGGAGATCCCGGAAGGAGAGATGGTGATAAAAAGCAGAAACTAAAATAAAAACTCGGGATAGAAAAGAGAGAGCGAATCGGTGAAATTAAACCAGATTGAAAAATTCAGGAGTTTGGAGAATTTCTCAAATCAGATTCCAGCGATGAATAAACCCGAGAGAGAGAGAGAGAGAGAGAGGTGTATAGATAGGGAGAGAGTGAGAGAGAGGTGTATAGACAGGGAGAGAGATAGAGAGGTGTATAGATAGAGAGAGAGGTGTATAGACAGAGAGAGAGAGAGAGGTGTATAGACAGAGAGAGAGAGAGGTGTATAGACAGAGAGAGAGTGAGAGAGAGGTGTATAGACAGAGAGAGAGTGAGAGAGAGGTGTATAGACAGAGAGAGAGATAGGGAGAGAGGTGTATAGACAGAGAGACAGATAGAGAGAGAGGTGTATAGACAGAGAGAGAGAGAGAGAGAGAGGTGTATAGACAGAGAGAGAGTGAGAGAGAGGTGTATAGACAGAGAGAGAGTGAGAGAGAGGTGTATAGACAGAGAGAGAGATAGGGAGAGAGGTGTATAGACAGAGAGACAGATAGAGAGAGAGGTGTATAGACAGAGAGAGAGAGAGAGAGGTGTATAGACAGAGAGAGAGAGAGAGAGGTGTATAGACAGAGAGAGGGGGGGGGAGATAGATAGACAGATAGATAGACAGATAGATAGATAGATAGATAGACAGACTATAATATTAAAACCATTAACCCATGACTGTAATGTGCGCTAAGACAAGTTTAAACCCTTCAGTTCCAGCGAGGGAAGATAGATATATTGAGAGAGAAAGATGTAAATAGAGATATACAGAGAAAGAGAGAGAGAGAAACAGATAGAGAAAACGGGAGAGAGACGCAAAGTTTTTGGAAGATAAGAAAAACGAATAACCGCAGATAGTGTGAATGATTGTGTAATAAATTGTCCTGTTGAGTAATTTCCTTGTCCATAAAACACATTTCTATAACATTCTGTGTGATGATCAGTGATGGGGGGTCAGACTGAGACAATATACAGGAGACCCCCCCCCCACGCCTCCCCTAACAGAGTATTAAAGATACAGTTACATGTGTT
>OW240921.1:23281696-23414196 GCA_933207985.1 Pelobates cultripes | reverse complement strand
TATTCGCATTAAACGTACTTTACAAAATGTGAAGTTAAAATCAGTGGGATGTAACAGGTAGCCTTCCATCAGCCGCAGAACTGCAACCCCCACGATCCTCTATTAGCCGATAGCAAAGGATCGTGGGACTTGCAGTTCTGCAACGATTTCTATTACTACCTGTTTCACTGAACATAAACTGTGTACGGCTTTGGGGTGACAGTGTGTATTGCAATAACTTCGATCTAGCGTACAGAGTATACAGAGCTTCTCTGGAGCTGGCCAAGGTGCTGAACACACAGCTCATTACTGCAGAATAGACTCTATTAATCCCTATCCGAGGTCCTGAACTGAAATCACTTCACACTGTAACTCCAGATTCAGGACCCACAAGTTTGCCACGTGCTGTTTTCAGGGGGTCACAGCTGGTGGTCCTATGCATCAAATATCCCACAGTGAATCTGTTACTGCAGTGGCAATGACCCTCCCACTACCCACCTCCCTCTGACAGGACAGTGAGAATGGTGACATGTATTCTGAGAATGGACCTGCTGCCCAGTTCTGAACTTAAACCTCCCGCAATTAAGACAAGAGCCTCAAATGTATTGCTCTGTCTGATGTACCTATGGAGGAAGCCATTACACTGTCCAGGTTTGCCAATGAGGCAATCCATTGCTCTGTCTATGGTCCTGGGGCCCTCATTGCACTGCTGAATGCTCTTACAGTGAGCCCATTGCAGTGTTGGTGGTAATGATCAATCTGAGGTTTAGGTGTCTGACCAGTGAGTTCCAATTGGAGATGCTGATCAGGGAATACATTGCTCAGACAGAGGGCATGTTTAATATAAGGTAGGGGAGTCCACACCATTTTCTGTATAACTCGTGATGTATTCACTTGGCTAGAAGTTTCGGTCTTGGCTCTAAGCCGCATGGTTACACTATGGATCAGGGAGTAAACGTTCGAAATTCGGTGTCTCTGGTACAGACAGTGGGCACAGAGTACTGACCCGGCCGGATTGTATGATTGTGCTGGGCTGATGGCCAGGGGGGCAAGCTGGTCTGATGGAGGTACTGGCCAGTGAATGCATTGCTCTGTCAGACACATTGCTCTCACTGATGATCGAACTGAGCGAGTCTTTCTGAGCAGAGCAGATATTCCTTTTCCTAAGGTACCGACCAGCTGGCGGCTCGCCCTTTCACCAACCGAACCGTGGGTCCTGCTGCTGGAAACATTAATCGGGGGATGGATTTCGCTGTCCGAAGTGCTGATCGGAAAGCATATCATTGAGATTAATCAGGGCTTGTGTGTGGAAATGCATCGACTATGATTATCATATTTTTTTCAGAAGTATGTCATTGTCATGACAACGTAAAAACTTAGCAAAGTCTCAGCATGTCAGCAAGTCCCATCTGTAGCAATTTACAGTAAAATTACACCTGAGGAAATGATTTCTATCACCTCCATACCAAGTGAACTCTGTATCTCTTCTCCTTTACACTGTCTCTTTGGGAGTGCTCTCTCTCTCTCACATCCTCTCTCTCTCACACATCTCTCTCTCCCACATCCTCTCTCTCTCTCTTTCCCTCTCTCTCTCTCATCCTCTCTCTCTCCCACATCTCCTCTCTCTCAGCACTGTCTCACTTACATTTCACTCCTCTCTCAAACTCTTTCTTTCAATTCCTCTTTCTCTCTCACATCATCTCTTTCTCTCTCTCTGTCATGCTCTCTCTCTCCATCTCTCCCTCAAACTCCCTATCTCTCTGTCTCTCTCTCTACAAGTCTCTCTCAGTTTCTCTCTCCCTCTTTCCCTATTTCTCTCAATCTCTCTTTTCCTATCTATCTCTCCCAGTCTCTCTCTCTCTCCTTCTCTCTTCCTCTCTCTCCCTCTTTCTCAATATCTCTTTCTCTCTCTCTTTCAAACTCTTCTTCTCTCTCTCCCTGTCCCACTCTCTCTCTCCATCTCTACCCTCCTCTCTCTCTCTCCCAGTCTGTCTCTCTCTCCTTCCCAGTCTGTCTGTCTCACTTACATTCCACTCCTCTCTCAAACTCTCTATTTCAATTCCTCCTTTACTCTCTTACATCCTCTTTCTCCCCCCTCTCTCTCCCTTTCTCTCTCTCTCTCCCCTCTGGTTATTTATTCTCTCTGCCTTTTCCCATTTATCTCCTTGCTAGGTTTATTCTCCCCTGTCCCCTTCTCCTTGTTTCTCCTGTTGCAAATTGGAGCTGGGAGGGCAGAGAACAGAGATAAATAAACAGTCACTTAATGAAGATAAACCGACTGGTCAAACACATGGGGTCTGGCTGCAGTTACTGCTCATCCCAACCCAGACTCTGGGCTGCTGGGCTGGGGACACAGTGACAGCACAAGTTTGGAAGGAGGGGGGGCGGGGGGGTTAGTAACTTGCACTGCTGAGGCAGTAACTAGCACTGAACTAGAGAGAAACCCTGAGATTGTACAGGGAGGTGCTGCAGACTGATCATCAGACACTGTAACAAGACTGTAACAGGATCTGGGGTGATATCTGTGATGTTTCCTGTAGTTACCTCTAAGAAAGAGAAGAAAGGCCTTAGACAAACTCCCTCTCATCTCTCTACACCCCCCAACCTGCATGTCACACAGGAGGCGTGAAAAACAACAAAAACCCAGCCTAGGGCCCCACTTTTCCGCTGCACCCCATCTGCTGTCTGGTTGATCATTATCTGGATTTGGCTTGTCTTAGACTGCCGGGGGGCTGCTGGGGAGGGGAGAGCAGCTCAGAAGACTTGGTGGAAAAGATCAAGCACAGGAGGGGGGTGTGAGAAGAGGAGGGGGCCGATTTTTGCTAGTGGCTCAGAGAGAGCAGGATATTTCGTTTCCCGGCCATGTTATCAAGTTGTTTGTACAAGGAATAAGTGGGGGTGAGGAGGGGGGAGGGGGTGTCTTATCAAGAATCTGATACATTGAGTAAAGTAAGTGCAGGGCCTGGTTTAACCGATACAAGCAAACTGGAACTCCAGGTATTGTGATCTCCAAATCCTATCACCCTCAGCCATCCAATGATGGCCCGGAGGTATTGGGATTAGTCTGCTTTGTATATTAGGGATGCCCTGACATGCAGTGAGTTCTGCTATAGGCAGAGTTCTACCAGTGAAGCAATCTCCATGGTAACAATGGAATGTCCAAGCTGTCTGCGTCACTTTTAGAACTTTGTCCCAGAAATGTTTTATTTTTTTATTTTATTTTTATTAACCACTTATTGACCTGATAACCCTCTGACACCATATACAGCTTGCCATTTGGCTAGTGCTAGACTGCAATGTTCATTACCCTCAGCCAGTCCGGAGCTGATGTGTTCGAGGTGGTTTGGGTGTATACTGGTGGTAACTTTAAAGTTTGCTGGTGCTTAAAGGTTATGTAAAAGTTAATTATTATGTCTGTAGGTGTATGTGTGTATATGTGTGTACAGGTGTTCGGGGAGGGAGGGAGACCTTGCACTACGTGTCTGTGGATTGTGTGTGTGTGTGTGTTTGTGCGCGCTACGTGTTTCTGGATCTTATTGTGGGTTTTTTCCTGCTTTTATTCAAACTGATCCTTTGTTTTTTTCTTCCTCTCCCCCCATCTGTCATTTATTCCTGCTCTCTTCATATTCATTCACTTACACCTGTACATTCCATCACTAATTCTTTATATTGTATCTCTTGCACTATTCATTCCCTCCTTTATGGTGTACATTTCATTTCTTGCACCATACATCCTCCCCACACACATACACACACACACACTAAAAATGACATTTTGGATCTGTGTCGGTCGCTGTGTCCATTCCGTGATTTCTTGTGTTTTTCCCTTATCCATGTATTATCCATTTTCATTCCTGCACTTGATCTATACATTCCCTCCCTTGCACTGTTCATTCAATCACCTGCTCCATTAATAATTCCCTGGTATAATTGGTCATTTGAACACTTTTTGTTTGCATAACTTGCTGATTCCTCATTTTAATTCCATCACTTTCTGCATCTCCCAAATCCATTCCTTCTCCTGAAATTCCTCTATAATCCTGTGCAACCTTTATACTTCTTGGAACTTTTAACCATTTCGTGTTCTCCTTGTGTCACTATTCTCAAACTCTCACCTCTTGTAATCACTTCACACATGCCCTTCATCATTATCTCACCTTTACTCACTGACATTCCCCCATGCCCTGCCCCCCCCCCCCCCACACTCTTCCCTCACCCACCTACCTGCCTGCAGACTCAGCCATGGATTGTAGCTGTGTATCTGACATTCTCCTCACACCATCAATGCCAGCACTCTGGACTCCAGGTAAATGATTCATTTCTTCCTAATACACAGACTGTCCCACCTGTTCCAGGTATAATGACTTGGGGACAGAGACACTACACTGAGATGTAGGGAGAGCTGGGAATCGATTTGCAAAATTTAGAAAAAAAATTACCATATAAGGAAATAAAAATATCAGATCAGTTATATAGAATAACCCTTTAAATACTAATTCATAAAGTGTTAAAATGTCTAAAAAAAAAGCTAGAAAATAGAAGAAAGAATCTCAAAGTACAGGCAGAAGCAGCCATAATTATCTATCTATCTATCTATCTATCTATCTATCTATCTATCTATCTATCTATCTATCTATCTATCTATCTATCTATCTATCTATCTATCTATCTATCTATCTATCTACCTGTCTGTCTGTCTGTCTGTCTATCTACCTGTCTGTCTATCTGTCTATCTGTCTGTCTATCTATCTGTCTGTCTGTCTGTCTGTCTGTCTATCTGTCTGTCTGTCTATCTACATTTTACCTATATAACCATTAAATAGCCTAAAATACAGCAAAAGCCGCATGTTGTCTGTTTAGGACATTATAATCATATTATACATTTAACAATATTTAAAGTTTTGTCTGATTCCTCTAACTGCAAGAACACATCATATCAACTATTTTTCAAAAAGCCATTTACGAAAAACAAATTCGTGTTAACCCAGTGGTTCCCAAACCAGTCCTCAAGGCACCCTACCAGTCCAGGATTTAGGGATTATCCAGTTGTGTCTAAGATATTTTTTTTGAAAGAAAAATAAAAAACACCTTAGACACAACTGGGTAATCCCTAAATCCTGGACTGGTAGGGGTGCCTTGAGGACTGGTTTGGGAATTAACATTAAGTTAAATTTAGATATATGTGTCCCCTGTTTGGGTTCTACTGGGTTATTCACGGTGGTTAGGAATTTGGTGACTTTTTTATTCCAAAACAACCTTACGGAAACCGCGGCTTCATTTTTTAATTCAGGCTGCATTGGTCTACAATTCACTAAGCTTGAAGACTATTGAAATGCAAATGGCAAAATGTAGGCAAAAATAACTGCTCTGGAAGAATTCTCAAAGTAAATTACAGTCACAGTGTGGCCTGAATTTTGCCATCAGGATTTTTATTAATTAGAATTTGTAGTTATTAGTTGTTTTGTTAGTGAATAACTATGTTTGAATTACATTTAAAGGGACACTAATCTCAATGAAGTGGTTTGGGTGCAATGGCCCTGTCCTTATAACCAGTTTTTAGAAACGTCAATGTTTACATAGTGGGGTTAAATCCACCTCTAGGGGCTGTCTTCTCTATCTTTTCTATGGGGAAGTTCGGATGGGTGCATGGGGGGACCTATAATTTGGGATAGATTTGCATTCTCAGTGGTATTGTGTTCCTTTAACTTCTTCAAACTCAGAATTTTACATGAACACAGGTAATGACTTGCAGGGATAGGCAAGGGAAAGCATTCTATCTGAGAACAAATGAGAATAACAGTTGACCATTACTTATTTTTTTTCATACAAAATTTGTTGAATTTGTAATGGCTGATTTTTTTCAACCTCTTATACATTTTTGATTTATATCTGTAAATTACTAATTTCAACATAAAGGCAGCCATCTTGTATCATAACACAATTTCAAAATTTACTCTAGATTTTAATTTTCTTTGCTGAGAACATCAGTAAATATGATTGGTTAATAAAAGTGACCCAGCAGCCAATCAGAAGCTGGAATTCCCTGAGTTAAAGGATCATTATAATGTCAGGAGAACAAACTTATTTTCCTGACACTATATACTCCTTAGGCCCCCATCCACCCTCAGGGCCCTCCTCCCTTGGCGCTGAAGGGGTTTAAACCCCTTCAGTTACTTACTTTAATCCTCTCCTCCCCCGCCGACGTCAGCTCCCGAGTGGAGCGGAATGCGCATGCGCTGCAAGAGCCGCGCGCATTCAAACAGTCCATAGGAAAGCATTTCTTATGGACGTTCTGCATGCTAGATGCGAATTTCGCATCCAGTGTCGCAGAAGTGCCTCTAGCGGCTGTCAGGAAGACAGCCACTAGAGGCTGGATTAACCCTGCAATGTAAACATAGCAATTTCTTTGAAACATCTGAAGCTTTAAAACCTGGGGGACCTGGCATTTCTCCTCTCAAATGTTTTTTTAAAATTGTCAACTCAAAATACAGCCATGTGCCCTGGAGTCACACATCCTCAAGTATAGATCTGTTAATATATCTCCACATTTACACAGAATGTATAAATCTCATTCAATACACAGGGGCTTATACTAAACTGAAATGTTATGTGAATTCAAAGTGAACAGCAATTTTAAGGCAAAAACAATCAAATTGGAAACATTCTCCAATTCAGTTGTGTTCTAAGCTCAGCTATTTGGGCCTTTTATTTGTCTTTTTGTAAAGTTTCACCTAGCCATCTTTACTCCAGGTTTTGCATTTCCTGATTGGGCTTACAAGCCAGAGTCCAGCCCGGGCTCCAGACAGATTCAGCTCTGGCATTTCATTCTGGAGCTGCTCCAAAAAGAGGAATATCATGACGTCATCGCTTGGCAAGGGGACTACGGAGAGTTTGTCATCAAGGACCCAGATGAGGTGGCGCGCCTGTGGGGAATCCGCAAATGCAAACCACACATGAACTATGACAAGCTGAGCCGAGCACTCAGGTAGGTGTGAGGGGTGTAGAATCATTTTGATGAAAAAAAATATCCTAATACAGCGCAATTAATTGTCATAATAACACTTGAGTGAGTAGCTCCACCATATCACTTTCATTTACTCAAAATAAAATTTATTTTTCTGATTCTGTTTAAATGTTGTTTTTATTTTCTGTCTTTCTAAATTGTCACTTTTTAAAGTTATTTTTGAATAAGTGTACTAGCAGCTATTTAACAGCATGGGCCCTCTTCGTTAAGGCATACAAAGGCACAAACAAAACGTAACTGTCCGATGGTGGGCAAAGCCTTCTCTTTCACACAACCATTCATAAGATGTTAGATGACCTCACACTAGCTTCAGCCACCAATCAAGTTAGACAGTAGAAAAAGCCATTTATTTTTTAATAGTGTTGCCGAAAAGGAAAATAACAGTAGATTGAAGATATGGCACATTAATAAAATCATATAGTCAGTAGTAAGAGAAAAACATTATTATGTTAAAAAAAAATCACATGCTCTTGGGTGTTATAGACACCCAAGACAATTCACTTTTGCCAGAAGTATTTCAATAAACACAAGGGCTCAATGAATAAGAAAATTGCAAATCTGACTTTCCTATAAACAGGAGCCCCAAGCCCGTACTTTCAATCTCTGGATAATGAGACTCATAGTACAGCAGTCACTGGAGATGTAATTAAGGACAGTAATTAATGCAGCTTATTAACTACAGGTTAATGTGAGGGCATACTAATGCAGTTTTGATGTATAGATCATGCCCCTGCAGTCTCACTGCTCAATTCTTTGCCATTTCGGAGTTAAATCTCTTTTGTTTCTGTTTATGCAGCCCTAGCCACACCTCCCCAGATTCTGACTCATGCAGCCTCCATGAAAAAATAGTTACATTTTCAATCAGATTTACAGCAGAGTGTGTTTGCTTTAGATGTTCTTATCTCCTGCTCTGTTAATTGAACTTTAATAATACACAGCTGTTGTAGGCTCTAGCAAGCATTTATCAGATCAGCAGATACAAAATAACAAATTAAATACACTCCAATAAAAGAAGCTAAAAATTTAGATTCACTCTCCTGTATAAAGTAATTCAATTTATTCCACCTGATGAAGGGTATGCGCCTGAAACGTTGCCATTTTTTTATGGATGATGCAATGAAGCTGTAGAGTTTGCTCCCTCTTTTTTACATTTTCACGTTGTAGGTATGAGGTGAAATTTGCAGACTGAGAATCATATGAAAGTTTTGTTTAATGAGCCCTCAGACACTGTGATGTCCAGAATATGTCTATAGTAAAAGTTGGAGGAGTTCTTGGTGAAGAACAGTTGAGCCAGTAGTATTCATCTGTTCTTTGATCAAACAAGCTTTGAGCCAGCCCCAAGGGGAAATACACAAAGAAATTTACATAGGAGTGAAACCAGAGCTTCAGATTAGCAAACGATTATGGATTATCTTCTAGTCACTTGGATGCACTGAACACATAGTTACCAGCCAATTTAGCAATCTATGTGTGTATTGTATAGAAGCCAGTAGGCATGCAGAAGATAGCAGAACTTTGAATGGACTCCCAGGTGCAGATGACCTCTGGTTCCCCAGCTGCTGTAATCTATAACTCAGCCAAAAATAATTAAATCCTCTGGCATGTCAGTTTCTGTGAAATTCAACCCCCACCCTGCCAAGCCAACAAAGTTTCATGCCCAAGGCAGCCAGAGTTGGCCATTCTTTGGTATTTCAGATTCCACTGACTACAGTTCCCATCATGCATAGACGGCATAGTAAAGGAAAATAACATCCAGCTGCAATGGTTTATAAATGCCAATAGGCTACCCGAGACTATTGGGATTTGTGGTCTGCAGCACTAGAAATGACAGGGGCCAGTGGTAAGTATGGCTGCCTGAGAGTGGTGTGAATAATATAAAGAATGAGACAGAATAATCGAAATGGAGGCAGGGGTCACACAAGTCACAAATTAGAAATGTATGGGTATCCACAATCCTTCCATGTGCATGGAGCAGCTAGTTTAAGTCCATGCGGTCCCCAAGGTGCTGGTGGGTATATAGGTAGGGGGGGGCCTCATTCCTCTACCGAAAAATCACTTTTGACATTTAATTTCAAAAATCTCTTCTTGCCTAACACGTGGGTGATATGTTTGCCCTATAATACGGCACGGGATCTCAAGAGAGGAGAAGAGGGTGGTGTGTGGGTTTATATAATATATCTATCTTTACAAAAATAAAGCACGTTCATGGGTTTGTAGCTATCTATTATATCATTTTACATACGTTACCGTGTGTATTGTGGAGTTTATTTACTTAGGAGAATAAAAGATCTGTCTAATATAATATAGAAAACATATAACATACATTTTAGTCAGACTGAATTTGTCTGATAATTTATCTTGCTGTTTTATGCAGTACAAAGCGTGGTATTTCTCCATAAACTACTTTCTATAATACTGCACTATATAAACTCTCCATATTATCCCTTCTATTGATTGACCAATATTACCACCTAATTCACTGTGTAATCACTTTTAACCCTTTCTGTTGCTCCACCTTCAATGATATCTAAGCACTATATGGCCTTACCGAGTAACCCCTACTAATGCTTGGCTGATAACACCACCTAATGCACCGAATAACCCCCTATTATTGCTCTGTCTGCAATGTGATTTAATACCCCACATAATTGCCCATTTTACCCGTTGTTGCCTCTAATGCTATCTAATCTCTATGAAATGCCTGATTTAGCCCCTTCCATTGATCCACCTATATTGCCACATAATGCCCTATGAAATGCCCAATTTAACCCCTACTTTTGATCCACTTAAATACAATGCCCCATATAGCTCTTTGTTTAATACCCTTGTACTGCTTGGCTTATAATTATACCGCCACCTAATACCCAATGTAACTTCTCATTTAAGCTTCATTCTATCCCCCCCCCTCCCCTCTAATGCACCTTTTAAATCCCCTACTGTTGCTATACCTATAATTCCTCTTGTAAACGCTCATTTTTATGTATTCTGTTACACCTGTAATCTAGTCTCATATCTAACCCTTCTTTTGCTCCACCCATAACATAACACAACCTAATGCCCTTTATTTAATACCTTCAAATCCTGCCTAATGTCACCTAGAACAACCACAGCCTGCCTTTCCCCCCTTAGCAGGCAGACCCTCTTCATACATTATAACAATAGCTAAACACCTGACAGCTAATGACTGTTCCTTTATTTTTTTCTACATTGAGCTGAAAACATGCTCTTACAGCCACCATACTTGCAAAGCATCAGGGGAGATGTAGTCCACAACATCTGGAGTGCTGAAGGTTGCCTAAAATGCCTAACCCTGCTCTATTATACACAAACTCACAATGTACTATCTTTGGAAGAATGTCACAAAAGTCCAATCATATTCACGATGTCATTAATATGTGGTGTGTCTGAATATATTAAAGAGCAACACATCTTCCAGTAATGTGTATGAATGTAGCACTGAGCCATTCTATTGCTCGATGCAATTCCCCTAAATTTCTTTTTCTCCCT
Organism: Pelobates cultripes; assembly: GCA_933207985.1. NCBI lineage: Eukaryota > Metazoa > Chordata > Amphibia > Anura > Pelobatidae > Pelobates > Pelobates cultripes. The sequence continues at coordinate 23,403,686 of OW240921.1, read as the reverse complement.
TGAAGGTATTATTACAACAAGCGGATTCTACACAAAACTAAAGGAAAGCGTTTTACCTACAAATTTAACTTCAGTAAAGTCGTGTTGGTGAACTACCCTCTGTTGGATATGGCCAATTCTTCTCTCCTGCTTGGGCAAAGCGCGTTTCCTGGAGCCCACTCACATGATCCGTTCACTCCAGAGGTAAGTGGGCCAATGTCACAGGGTTATAAGACAAGGTCAGTCACAAACAGACCCTAAGCTGCTGTCAGAGACAGATTAATTGCTGATCATTCTGAGCCGCGACAATATGGCGGCCACTGCGAGAAGTACATGGTCTGCGCTTTATTCCCTAAAGATAAAGATAACAAAATGAAAAAATAGATCAACTGCAGAATTTCTACAATTTGCAATTGCAGGAAAAATGGATTGTCAGCTCTTTGATTGAGCCAATGTGCACTGAAGACATCACATAGCTTATCTCATTGAGGGTGCCCACTACTGGCAAGCTACGGGTCATCTCTTACCAACTTGGTAGAAGAAACCTTGGGTGATGCTTACTTGGTGTCCCACATTGAGTAGACAGTTTATTTTGTATTCCGCAACACAAGCATTGTATCTATCAGTGTTATATCGCAGTAATATATATATATGACTTTTCAGACTAACTCTTTAATTGATCTGAGAATTGAATCAAACTCTTTTAAAATATGTTGAATTAAAAGAACACTCCAAGTACCATAACCACTACAGGCCACTGTAGTAGTTATGGTTACTGGAGTGTCCTGGCTCCCTTACAGGGTAAGTAGTAGATCAGTTTAACAACTAACATGGGGCCCATCGCGTCCCTCCTCTGTACAACTGAAGCCTCTAAGCCAGGCAGTGAGAATTCACAGCTGGCGCACTCAACTTAGCTCAAATGGCGTCTGGCAGACCCTGGATGTGTTGTCAAACTAGAGAGGCTTGTAGTTGTTATGGTGCTCACAGTGTTCATTTAAGTATTTATAGTCCCCCCCCCCCACTACCCTGTGGCATTATGTCAACTTGATCACACATAACACAACTTCATGTATTGTGTAAAATGTAGGATTATTTACTAAACAGCGTGCAGCAAAATTCAGGCAAAAATAATTCATCTGCAAAATTGCACGATAGGAGAATTTTATTTTATCCTATATGTCTGGAAACTGGTAGCCAGTTTATTAGATCTCATTGTTTAGCTTCGTAAACTCTGTAATCGGTAATCTTCAAGCTAATAGCAGTAATTAATGGATGTTTGAGGATGCCTTGGATACGTCAAGTGGAATAGTTCATCTTGATGTGAATTCTTGACATTTATGAGCTTGTTTGTATGTGCAAAGCCTGGCCAGTGTGTTTATTTCAACAAAGAGAGCCACTTCATTAGATAAGCCTCTTCACGTCAATCCAATTCTCCAGGGTGAAGCCGTATTACTCCACATTCTATGTGTCATAGGACAGGATCAGAATTTGAAATATTCAGTTCGTAGATGGGCAAGAATAAAACGAGCTTGCACAAGGTCCAATCTTTGATATCTTTGGCCCATTCCATTTAATTTCAGATGCAGTCCCATACCCTTGCAGTAGTTTTGGTATATTAAAATTATTACCTGGGATTTTTTGTCTCTGCAATACTCTTTAATGTGCCTTCTTAATTATTGTATCATCTACTAATTTCACTTCTCCCTAAGTCCAACCTCTAAAGTTGCCACAACTTCTCTGTATCGTCCCCTGACAAATAACAATAATATAGTGATTACAGAGGAATCTTAATACAAGTCAAAGCATGACATATGCTCCCAGTGAAGTGAGCAAAGAATATCTCCTCCTTTTTATAGAAGACAGAAGGAAGTGTTAATTACATCAGTTCACCTCTAGAATGTAAACTCATTGAGCAGGGCCCTCCACTTCTCTGTTCCTGTGCGTCCAGTTGTCTGGTTACAATTACATGTCTGTTAGTCCACCCATTGTACAGCGCTACAGGATCTGATGGTGCTATAGAAATAATAAAATAATTATAATCCAAACTTACCCCTGCCCTTAAATGTGCAATTCGTTTCAAAAGCTTTTCACAATTTAAAATGCCAGTTTAATGATGTGTGAGAGTTAACAGATAAAGTAATATATGTATTTAAAGTAGACATGTATGCATGCATAAACTAATTTGAACCTGACTAGACGGATGACAGGAATATTTTGTTACAGGCTTTGCAGTCTCTCTTCTCTCAAACTGGTCGTGCCCCGCTCCTGGACCGCCCCCTCACTGTTCCAGATGCAGACAAACTTCGCCTTGAAGCTGCTTTTCCTTTTCTGAATTCTGGTAAGACCAAGTGAAAATCTTTTTTTTTTTTTTTTTATTCTTTTTGTTTTTAAGTACATTGTTTACACTGAAGACTAATCTGTTAATCTGCATTAGTTTTAAAATAAAAATGGAAAAAAACAAAACACAAACTCCTCAATGGGTTATTTGTTAAAGGGACACTATAGGCACCCAGATCACTTCACCTCATGAAGTGGCCTGGGTGCAGTGGCCCTGTCCCCTTGGCCTTTAAAATGCTAAGACAATTTCAAGTTCAATTCCGTTAAGCGACGTTAGACGTCCTCATGCAAAATCTGAGGACGTCCAAAGTCTTGAAAATCCCCATAGGAAAGCATAGATTCAATGCTCCCAATTGGGGAAGCTCTAAAGCGTGTGGCATTCGCCACGCATGCACATTATGTTCTAGCATTGTCGCGTTGTTGCGGTAGGATAGCATTGATCCAGTGATGAGGGACTTTGGTGCTGGTAACTGTATAAAGGGTTTTTAGCGCTTTAATCACCGGTTGGTAGTGAGGGAGCTAAATTAAATTAGACAGAGGGATGCTTGAGCAGTTTTGTATTCCTAATGATATAGTTTTGCTCTAAGCTTCAAACCTTTTTCAAAATTTGGGAATAAAATTTCAAAGATCACTCACTGTATTATTTCCCAATAATATTTGCAAACCCAACTCTGAATTGTCAACGTGCGCATCTGGGTTAATCTGAAATACTATAAAAAGAGGCCCAGGATTAGTTCAGGAATGATTAGCAGACATTCAGCTAACACAGAAATCTCCAAAGTGTGCAGTTTCACCATTAAATTGTTGTATGTTAAGTGTGCATTCCAAATTCGGCATGGATTTTGAACCTTTTCATGTTAATTTAGTTCTGACATCAAATTGAAGAAATAAAAGGGAATTTGGGTTACACATCCAGAACATGCATTTTTCTGCAATGGTGCTGCTGTTAAAACCAAAATATAAACAAAATAGAGATTCAGGAACAGCTCCCACACAAAAAGATACAGTTTTTCAATCTTAGAAGGATACTTAAAATCACGTTGGTAAACAATTCAGTTACACCATATGGCCACATTCCCACAGTAACCCAATATCGGTGGGTACTACACTAATTTTAACATGGTTGTATTGCAGTTAGCATGTTTATCAAACTGCTTAAAGTGGCACAGTCATCGCCTAGGGACTTTTCAGAATTTGCTATGACCCCAGTAGTGACTTCTTCAGGCCGGAAGCCTGACATCACTGCTTAACTCTAGTGCATGGGCAAGAGTACAGCTTTGAAGTCTATGGAGAATCTGGTAAGACTGCGGGATTATCCAAACACAGAGCAAATTCCCTGCAGCCGTCACTGGTGACAGCTGGGTGACTGACACTTCTAGACAGCGGTAACTCCGCCCCGTGTCTAGAAGTATCAAGCGTAGATAATATACAGAGACAGAGTAGTCACTACTTTCAGTGAAATTCCAACAGTCAATATGAGCATTTAATAAAGATTCTATTTTTATGAAATACTCTTTTTTTTTTTTAGATAGTGGGGAGAGAGGGAAGGGGGTCAAGGGGTTACAGTGCCGCTTTAAACTGCTTCCAAAATTGATCAAAAATTTGACGCAGATGTCCTTCGTGGATTTTGCAATCAGAAGTACATTTGGACTTTGGTGTCCTTAATAGATTCCTATTAAGCAAAACAGGTGCATAAAATCCGCCAGAAAAAACACCTGAAGCTAGTCTCCCAGGAGCGTCACTTACCTGGAAACGTAACACGATAGGTAGGCTCTTCAAGCACAGATTTCATACGTTTTGGTTTCATTTTTATCGTAGGACGGGGGGATTATGCAGACGGAAAGTGACAAAGTTTGTTTATGCTCCTTCAATGATGTTACCTCCTTTTGTCATGTAAACTCAACAGTTATGGTGGAAAAAACAAACAAATGCTGGAAGTGATGACTTACAATCAGAAGTCATCAAGATACATTAATAAACAGTGCAGAACTTGCCAACTGATTTCTAATTGTAATTAATTTCTTCGTTTCCAATTCGTGCTACTTTCTACGCCAACCAGTAGATCAACCATATGTTTTTAACCCCTTAAAGACCAAACCTCTGGAATAAAATGGAATCATGACATGTCACACATGTCATGTGTCCTTAAGGGGTTAAAGAGCACAAACAAATCCCGAGAGAAGATGGTTATTTCTGTAGTTTTTGGTATCTATAGTTTCTGTGACGGTTTATGTTGGTACTGATGAGGTTTTGTTGACTAGATTTCCCAACATGTCCAGAGAGACTGTGGCTTCCTAGGCATCAAGGGAATTGTAGTCCAGGTATATATATTATAACATTTGTGAAATGACCTCTCTCTTTTTGTTTTTCTTAGGCACCGGTTACACAAAACCACCATCCTTACTGCCCCCCTATAACCGCAACTCCCCATTTCCAGACTACTCCTGGGGATTTAACCCATACCTTTCCAGCAACTTCCCACTCGCCGGCTCTAAGCTGCCCACTTCTCTCTACCCCCCGCAGTTTTACCCCAGCTCCCTTTCCCAACTGCCACCTCCAGTTTCCTTACTCCCTGGAGACTCTATAGACAGATCTGTCTCTCTATTGCAAGGCATCCCGCAGAGGCTTTGCAGCAACTTGAACCCCCACTTAGTGTCCCCCAGAGGAAGCGGAGAATTAGTGGGGGCACCAGCAGCCAGGAGAGAGAGAGCAGAACCAGAAGGGAAACAGGAACCAGAGTCTGATTCAGATCTGGAAATTACGGACGTGAGCGACTGCAGCTCAGAGGCAGAGGGGTGCGGGTACAGCCCCCCATGCCCAGGACCAGCACTGGTCAGACCACAAGCAGAAGCTGAACTCCCCAAAGAGGAGGGCAAGACGGCGGAAAAAGCAGCTACCGTGTCCAGCTAGAGATGGGCACACGTGAAAACTATATATAAATGTATAAATATATGGATATAAATATATATATATAGCTCTATGGATATATATGGAATAAACAGTGTTTCATTAACCCCTTCATCCCACAAGCCACTCGTTATGCAAATTATGAAATGTATTTACCAATTTCTTGCACTTGCAGCCCAGCGGATCCTCTCTGCTGCTTTGGTAATGCTTCTGTGCACTCAGCCTATCACTGGCAAGGTAATTAACTATTCCCTTCAGCGGGTAATACCACCATGGGCCCCCACGGACACTAAGTGAGAACGATTTGACATTGAATAGTGGCATGGTGACAGAGGACTCCAGGTACCATACTGCTTCAATGAGATGAAGTGATTATGGTGCATACACTGTCACTTTAATATGAAGTTTCTTTATTAAAAAAAAAAAAAAAAATACACAACAGCCATATCCTGTACAGACAGAAACTCCCTCCACCAGGCCTGAGTAAACCATATTACTCTTCCTCATCTTGCTGAGTGTTATGGGAGTATGACTTCAAATTTAAAAAGAGGGAGATGGCACTTCACAGCCTTTGTGGCCTGGCTAGTAATGGATGGGTCTCTCACGTGCAGGCACTTCCTGCGCTAGATTGAGTACTCCATCTCCTGGTTTTGTGAACCTAGCATCATACTCAAGTCACCAACAGGGTACCACTGGTTAAACACGATTAATTGTCATGATGGAAATAAGAATTCGCCTTCAGCAGAGAGTAGCCAGTCTATACATTGCTGCCATGGTCATTAGCCATGAATGTGGCTTGTGAAAGGATGAAGGGGTGTCCCCAATCTTTCCTGTTGGAGTCCTGTGGACCAGCCTCCCTCTTGCAGGAAATGGGGAAACAAAAAGGTCATTTGGTGTTTATTTTTCTATTGGGATTCTGTTTTAGGCACACAACAAGGCTCACAATCCACCTGGCACACAACGCCACTTGCAGGAGCACATTTATAGAGTTGGACTAAGTACCTAAAATATAACAAAAAAAGGGTGCTGGTCAATACTCCTGATGTCGGACTACTCTAACCATCTAGGACAACAGGACACATTGTCCTTTTCTGCTCCACCGACTTCTAAACTACAATACCTATCATCCTTAGATATGTGATTAATGGGAACTCCCGTGAAAATGAAAGGCTACATGTTTAACAAGCCCTCTCATATAGCCAGGTAGCAGATAGTGTGGTTCTGCAAGCAGGCTGCTGTTGGATGTCATAATGGGAGTTGTTGTCAGACAGCTGTAGGTCTCCATTTTCGCTGACAAATTGAGTAGCCTATTGTATAATGAATCAGATATCACTGTGATAGTAAATCAGTGCTTTGTTTCACTTAAACCAGCTTGATCTAAACTTTAAAAAGAATCTACCATAAAAAAAAAAATGTGTTTTGTACCTTTATATATGCGTTTGTGCTGTGTGGTTGAGTGTCGAGCAAGTTCAAGCACTATGTTATAAAATTTTTTTTTTATTGAGATGTAATCCTTACCTGGATGCTTGTAAAAGCCATCAACTGCACCCATAAATGCTGTCTGAGGATACACCTTGCTCAGTTGCGTACATGGATCAATTGGCCTGTTATCTATGTAATAATGTATTCCCCCAATCTACCGCTTCGTGTTTCTCCTACTGTTTGTGACACTATGTAAAGTGAAATTCAATCAACATGTTCGTGGCTGGTGAGATAAGAATTGTACAGGTTTTGCCATCTGGAACATATGGAAATACCGTCAAACAATTACAAGGAAATGTACATCTACACGAAACAAAAGGCTGTGTTTAAAAACAAATTTGACTGCACACACTCTTTTCTTTAAAAGGAAAAAAGTTTAAAGTTGAAACTAGCGCTCCCCAGTGGCAATATTAACTAACTGTATGAATTCCACTGATTTGTGGAGCAAAAATAATCTTGCCTATTAACAAATAGGACATTTTGATTACTCTAATCAGATTAGTGAATAAACCCTTAAATATTAATATACACATTCATGCATACATAGATACTTATTTGCCTTTAAATACAGCTTAAATGTTGGGTGTACATTTCAGAGAAATGATTTTGCTAGATTTTTGGATATAATTATGCTGTTTCATATAGACATTTTTTTTCCCTCTAACTAAACATATTCAAATGTTAATTTCCTCTGTAAATAATGATTTTGTGTATTATCAGTCCTTCCCATGAAACGGATTAACTTTATAAATAAGTGTTGAAGAAGCACCGCTTTAAATTATGAAACAATTGGTCTGTTCTAAAACAGTGGATATGACACTTGATTAACATTGCAAAACGTGTGCCAAATTAGCAGTTCTTGAAAAACTCTTCAAGTTAATTATTGTCACATTTTGGCTATTTTACCAAGAATTAAGCAATTTAGTTTTCCAAATCACTGCAATTCACTGTGAGCAAACCAAAAGGCCTTTATATTACACTTTTTTTTTTTTTACATAGATTTCACAATAGTTACAATATTGTTTGGCTGTTAATCCTTCACAGTGATGTACATGATCTGATCTGACTTCCTCGAGGTTCCTGTATCTGAGACCAGTACTGCGATAGCCATAACAACATCTAGACTAAATGCAGTCACATACAACATTGTGGCACTACACAAAGAATAAAACTGAACAGATGAGAAAAGGTTATCCAATGCATAAGCCATTCATGAAAAATGTAAAATTCTATTTCTTAATCCACACTTCTCCTAAACAGTTTAGAAATATTTCCAAAATGAGACTTATGGAGCAGCAAACTCCATGTTTTATATCATAAAAGCATTAAAAAAACAAAACAAAATCACACTGCCTTCTGGATCATATTTTAAGCAATAATATAAATGGTTATATCACATTAAAAACTAGTATATGTTTTAAACCCTGGGTAGGGACCCTATGATATTTCAGATGGTCCTCGTTATTTGGAAGAGTTATAAAAATCCCCCATGATAAACTTGAGAAGAGTGGTTTTGTTCGGTAATATTCTTGTAGATTCTAAACAAGGAATGCCAAGGTAATGCCATCTATGTGAATAGGCAGTCAGTGGCTTAGCATAACTGCAGTTCTTGTCTGTTGTCTTTTAGATAAGCCAACTAATTTGTAAGATGATTTGTTGCTCCTGCTTGTCAGACTATTGTAATTTTTGAATTCGTAATTTTTTTTGTTTTAGAAAAGGATGGAGAAAGTACACATTTCATACACTTTTTGACACTTGAGAGATGAACTACTATTTCTATGGACCTTAATGTTAATTTCCTTTAAGGGGATGTGTAGTCCAAATTGCACATATATCTATTTTAAGTCCTCTGGAGCATTGACGGTGTACCACAAATTTCTGGTTTCTTTGTGTATTTGAACATCGCGCAATCCCACTAACCTTTGCCGTAATGTCAAGATGTCTGTTGTGATTTTGGGGGCCGGGGGGAAAAATCCAGGTGATATTTTTTTGTACCCAAGTTCAAAAGGACAGGGCACAAAATATTCCAGAGCAATAAAGAAATACATAAAAAATGACTTAATAGTTGTGAGTTCTTTGGGGGACAAGTTATTAATTGTATACCTTCTAGATACTGCAAAACATTTAATTCCACCAAACTGAAATGATTGTAACCACCGATGTTTCACCAGTGGTTCCATGTGATGGAGAGACTGACTCGTTCCGTAACAGTCTGTGGGACATCAATACGTTACTTGGTTCACCTGAACTGAAGCTACCAAAGTCCACACTATCTTTGCCACCATCTTATCATCTCCTGTCTTCAGGAGTTGGACAATATTGCCTAAAGTATCTTTCGATTTATATTCCTCTGTCCCAAATCACCCTCTCCTGGGTTATATACAGGATTTGTTTTCCCCACTTCTATTCTGTTTAGCTCTCTGTCCTGCCTGGGTTGTCCTCTTCCGGTCACACTCATCACTCATCCCTCTGTTTGTTCTTTTTTCTTTGTTGATCTGCATGCGATTATGCATCTATTCTTCCATTTCACCGATGTAAAGTCTGCTTGTATATTATAAACATATTTTCAATTACCATGCAATTTAACTACTCCCAAGATTGTATGTTACATGCAGGCTTTAGATTATTTGTTCTACCGCAAACAAACATTCTAGTTAAACTAGAATTCCTTTTATGTCCCATAAACATTTCTGAGTTGGCAATGGTTGTCCAGTGCAGACGACTTGAGCCACTTTGTGAAAGATGACTACACGGTTGCATATAATAAACATCTGTAGTATCAACACAACAAGCTCATCACAGCATGTAACGGGATTACCATCCCACAATGTCAATTCTGAAAACACTTTATTTCTTTGTTGCTTTTACAGTTTTTAGGTTGTAGACAATGGTCTTTGGCATACATTGACAAACAAAATATGGAATACAAATAGCCCCCCACCCCCCCCTTTCCTTTTCAAATCCCCCTGTTGACATAATACACTGACCTTTTTTCAAAACCACCCATCCAATAAAAAAGAAAGCTTCAATTTATATATATATATTTTTGTTTGTTTAAATAACATAAAGGATGAATTTTAAACAAATTAGGACTAAGAAAAATACATAGATCCAGGACACGAAATCCCCACATCTTTGAATACAATAGAGATGTTCTTTATTTTCTAACACTTAATAGCATTTCCAGCCCTGTATGTATGTGGGTGCACAATATGCACATACAATAAATCTCCCTATTTGCAGCTCTCTATACAGTGACAGTACAGATACTCTATACTTTTTTACCTCCACCATAAGTTGTCGGTTTGACTCTGAGTAGATGTGGTGGGCCTTTTGGAAGCAGTGAGATGGCAATGAATGGTTTCCTGGATCAGGTGGGACCCGTAAATGAATGATCCCTGCAGATCTCTTCATGATAAACATACTGTGACCTTATATCTTATGCCAGTAGCAAACACGTAACTTTTACGATCTTAATTCGAAATGAATTGGGTCCATCAAATTAGATCCCACAACACAACTGTAGGGAAACAGCTCAAATTCGCTGCTAGTATATAGACAGTTGATCAAAAACACTTGATCTTCTACTCACACACTGACATATCGCTCATCCTTAATCCTACCACTCACTCGTAACTAGTGCACAGATAGCTGGAATATTTACTCTTAATACTCAAAGCTCACTCAGACACAGACAGACAGGTACTTCAACGTCCACACAAAGACACGAAAAACTCATTCCTAATACAGAGGCAATCAGGACACATCCTGCGGAATATCCCTAGCTAACAATAATACAAAAGTATTTTGACGTGGGTCTAATGCACTATTAACCTTCTTCCCACAGACTCCAGTATGTGAAGATACCAACTTAAATCTAAGTTATCAGCTTAGCCTCATCTCATCACTCTTTTCTGAATCCCTTAATTTTACACATCCCAACCTGATCCAGGTGCCAGTCTCTTTGTAGGTACCGCACTCCCTCTTGAAACCCAGGAGGGATAGAAAAAAAAAAAAAAATCAGAGCCTTAAATAGGGTGAGGATATCAGGATTATTCATTAACCCAACTGATAAAGGGGCCTAGAAAGAATCACATATTTATTCATTCATACAAGCTTGTCATCATTTTACTGTACAGCTAGGATAAGAATCTCTATATCTGATAATTATATATATATATATATTTAAAAACAGATTACATAATATATAGAGAATTCAGCAGCCCCCCTCCCCCAACAGTCCCTGAAAAAAAACCCATATATTAAAAAAAAAAAGAAGCAATAAGGCACTTTTGTGGCATTTGATATCTAGAATGGAGTTTTCTCCTGTAATAAACAGTGAATGGTCACCCATCCTATAATAAAACAGCTGGCAGTTCATTGGGTAGGTAATACCACCATTCTCCGCTTCATCCCCTGTTACAGCACCCTGTGGGGATGCCTATTTGTTAGGTAGTAGGATACAGTCAGAAAGGTTTTGGTTGATGAGAGGGGCAACCTGCGGATGAATGCGTCAGGGATTGGCACATCAAGGAAATGGAGAAAACCTGTGGAACAAGCAAAATGAATATGCTGTAAGGTACCAATATCAAGGTGCCATGGGCACTCTCTGCTGAATTCTATGTGAGCACAAACACAAAAGCACAACACACACACACACAAAAATAAAACAGAAATGTTCCCAAGTAGATGAATACTTAAACCTTATGCTTTCACCATTTGTTTTCCTTCCAAGGCATCTGAAACTTAAACCTTTGTGGATCAATCACACAGTGACGTTCCACACTCAGCACAGCATCTGGCCAACACTATCCCAATCCACTCCCTAGTACAGCATTCCCAGTGCCATTTTACATCCAGACCAGTGCTGTGACACTCTCTGCCCGGGTCAGCACGCGCAGTGACACTCTGCACCTGGGCCAGCACACGCAGTGACACTCTCCACCTGGGCCAGCAAGCGCCAGCACACGCAGTGACACTCTCCGCCCAGGTCAGCACGCGCTGTGACACTCTCCGGCCGGGTCAGCACGGGCTGTGACACTCTCCGGCCGGGTCAGCACGGGCTGTGACACTCTCCGGCCGGGTCAGCACGGGCTGTGACACTCTCCGGCCGGGTCAGCACGGGCTGTGACACTCTCCGGCCGGGTCAGCACGGGCTGTGACACTCTGCACCTGGGTCAGCACGCGCTGTGACACTCTCCGCCCGGGTCAGCACACGCTGTGACACTCTCCGCCCGGGTCAGCACGCGCTGTGACACTCTCCGCCCGGGTCAGCACGCGCTGTGACACTCTCCGCCTGGGTCAGCACGCGCTGACACTCTGCACCTGGGTCAGCACGCGCTGTGATACTCTCCGCCCGGGTCAGCACGCGCTGTGACACTCTCCGCCCGGGTCAGCATGCGCAGTGACACTATCCACCCGGGTCAGCACGCGCAGTGCAGTGACACTCTCAGCCCAGGTCAGCACGCGCAGTGACACTCTCCGCCCGGGTCAGCACACGCTGTGACACTCTCCGCCCGGGTCAGCACGCGCTGTGACACTCTCCACTGGGGTCAGCACGCGCTGTGACACTCTCCACTGGGGTCAGCACGCGCTGTGACACTCTCCACTGGGGTCAGCACGCGCTGTGACACTCTCTACCGGGGTCAGCACGCGCTGTGACACTCTCTACCGGGGTCAGCACGCGCTGTGACACTCTCTACCGGGGTCAGCACGCGCTGTGACACTCTCTACCAGGGTCAGCACGCGCTGTGACACTCCACTCCTGGGCCAGCTCACAATGTGACACTCTCACCTAGCCCAGGTCCATGAGATTTTCTCACATACACAGCAAGCACCAGGTCAAACTGTTCACCTCCCTGTTCCACATGTACATTACCTGTCTCATGTGAAACTGCTCTGAGACACAGTAAATTTGGCAATTGTCCTCTGCAGATGGTTATAGTCCTCTTCTATCATCTAGAAAGTGGAAGAAAGACATATAATGGGAGATAGCAGAAGCAATAATGAAAAACAATTACATGATTTCATACAAACTGGAGGAACATGGTGGGGGGCGATCACAGGGCCATTCTTTACTCACTAACCTTGAGCTGTTGGACCCTTTGCTCTAGCACTTGGATGTGTCTTCTAACTTCCTCAGATTGTTCCTGAGAAAGTACAATGGGTGCACATAAAGAGTCCCCACCATCTAGTTGACTTTCTCTGCTCAGTTCAGCACCTATCCATGGGAAAAAACACAAAAATACATAACCATAAAATTCCATATTAAATTACATATACACTTACTGCCCTCTACAGGTCAAACTCAGAACTGCAAATGTAAATGGGACTTTTTACTTAAAAATTCATTAGACCCATCAAAATTCAAATTTCTGAATAGTTCTCTCTACCAAGGTTTCCAAAATTCCTTTTCTCCTTAAAACGAGGGACGCAACTGAGATCTTCAAGCCAAATCATGGTCTATAATATCTTTCTAATGGAGAATTAATGAGCACAAAAAACTTTGCTAATCTTGCATAAAGAAAAAGATATTAAGCCACTCAATAATAAACATAAGATAACATATTCTGTGTACATGTAACATGAGTTGTGTTTATTATTTATTTATTTATAAAATATTTTACCAGGAAAGATACACTGAGATTTCTCTCGTTTTCAAGTATGTCCTGGGTCTACAAATCATTGCATTGCTACATTAGGGTACAATAAAATACAAAAACAATATTAATACACAATAAATACAAAATTTAACATAGAACAGGTAGGAAATATATAATCAACCATGATAGGTGCATTCTGTTTTGAGGTATGTAGAGAGGGATCTCTTAAAGGACTTTAGGCTTGGGGAAGATTTTAAAGTGTGCGGGAGGTTGTTCCACAATTGCGATGCTCTGTAGGAGAAGGAGGATCGGGCCGCTTTCTTTTTGTATTGAGGTAGACCAAGTAAAGTGTTGGTACTGGATCGGAGCTTATAGGAAGTAGGAACAGCTTCGGAAAGCATTTTGTTCAGGTAGGGCGGGAGTTTCCCAGAGAAGCTCTTAAACACAAGTCTGGAAAGATGAAGAGTGCGTCTGGATTCCAGCGACAGCCAGTTTAGTTCCTTTAGCATGTCACAATGGTGGGTCCTGTAATTACATTGTAGCACAAATCGGCAGAACGAGTTATACAATGTGTTGAGTTTATTAATGTGGGATCGCGATGCAGACGCATATACTACATCCCCATAATCAATGATTGGCATCAGCATTTGCTGTACAATCTTTTCCTTTACTGTAGGGCTTAGGCAGGCTTTGTTTCTGTACAGGGCACCTAATTTTGGATAAAGTTTAGATGCAAGCTTTTCTATGTGCAGGCCAAAAGATAGATTGGGGTCTAATATCATACCCAAGTATTTGAAAGAGTGGACTGCGGTCAGTGTGTCATTTGAATTTGTTTTGATGGATAGGTGGGAATTGTGTAATTTGTGTAATTTAGGTACTGTTCCAAAGATCATTGTGACAGTTTTGTCAGTGTTCAGGAAGAGTTTGTTTTTTGCGATACACTTTTCTACCTCTGTAAACAGGTCTTGGAACACAGCCTCAAGCTGCGGTAGATTGGATTTGCTCGCATAGATTACTGTGTCATCTGCGTACATGTGTACATTTGAGGATTTGCAGACATTAGGCAGATCATTTATAAATAATGTAAATAGTAGGGGGTCGAGAATGGAACCTTGGGGAACACCACACGTGACTGGGAGAGGGAGGGAGTCACTGTCAGAAATGGACACATATTGCGAGCGATCCGATACATACGATCGAAACCAGGTTAGCGAACGATCACCAATACCTGAGTTTTTGAGTTTGTGCAGTAGAATATCGTGGTCTACTGTGTCAAAGGCCTTAGCAAAATCAAGGAAAATAGCTCCAGTTAGGTCTCCTTGTTCCATGCCAGTTTGGATATCATTGCAAACTTTGAGGAGGGCAGTTGTAGTGGAGTGATTCTGGCAAAAGCCAGATTGATCAGGGGTCAGATAGTTTAATTGTTGGTAGTACTCGCATAGTTGCGTATGGACACATTTTTCAAAGATTTTTGACAATACCGGGAGCAATGATATTGGGCGATAGTTAGAAACCAAAGTAGTGTCACCACTTTTATGGATAGGCACTACTCTCGCAGTCTTCCAAAGTTTGGGTATGTATCCAGACACCAAGGATTCGTTAATTAGAGTTGCGACAGGTTTAGCAATTGCCGGCGCACTGAGCTTCAACAGCATTGCTGGGATTTGATCAGGTTCGGATTGGTTTTTCATTTTTAGATTATCAAGATGTTTTTTAATGACACTAACAGGTACAGGTCTAAAAATGAACTTGTCTATATTGGGCCTTTGCAAATTTAGTGGGACCTGATCCACATTTGTAGTTTCAGGATGCGTGTCATTTATTAGCTTGGCAATCAGGGCAGTAGAGCATCCGACAAAATAATTGTTAAAGGCATTTGCTACATCTAAGGGAAGTTGCAGGGTTTGGTTACCCACTTTGACAGTGGAGGGTTGGGAGTGGATTGGGGGAGTTTGTAGTTTATTTATGACTTTCCAAAAGTTTCTAGGGTTTGAGATGTTATTGTTCAGATTTTCATAGAAATATTGGGCCTTGGCCAATTTTGTCTGTTTTGTGCATATATTTCGCCATTGTCTATATGCACAGTGATCATTCTTAGAGCCAGTACGCTTAAACTTTGACCACAAAGAATCACGAAACTGGTACATTTGGATGACGTCAGCTGTGATCCAGTTCATATGTGCTCCTTTTACCCTCACCTTACGCAGCGGGGCATGCAAATTCCAAATTTGTAGGAGTTCAGACTGAAAGAATTCAACAGCACAGTCTAGATCTGGGATAATGTTTAATCTGTGCCATGGGAGGTTCTTGATGTCATTAAGAAAGGCTTCGAGATTAAAATTTTTGAAGGACCTATTTATTTTAACCTTGGGAGAGGATTTAATAGCCTTTATTTTGCGCACGCAGTACACTAAATAGTGATCACTGAAAGTGTTTGGGAGAACACCGGCCTCCTGGATTCGATCAGGAGAAGTGGAGAGAATCCAATCTAGCAGGGTATGGTTATGGCTTTTAATGTTTATGAGAGTTGGGGAGGAGAGTAATTGCGTTTGCTGCAAAGTCTTAAACAGCGTGCAAAAACTATTATTTTTAGGATTCAGCCAATCAATATCTCAATAAGACCAACAATTCACTTTTAGGGTTTTGAGCTATGGTTTCACTAAGGAGATGGGCTATGTCAGAAAGGGAATGCACAGAGGAGCTAGGTGGGCGGTAGATTCCTGCAACAATGATTGATTTACTGCACGGGAACTCAATTGTGCCAGAAAGGAAATCAAAGGTGGCAGGAGGACTAAGGTTTTGTAAAGGGGTAAACTTTATGGAATTGTCAACATAAATAACAATGCCTCCTCCTCTCTTTGCTCTGTCATTTCTAAAACATGAATACTCCTGTATTGCAATGGCGGTGTCTGGTATTTTAGTCGTTATTCTCAGAGCACAATGATTTTTGGTTTGTAATGGGAACACCAGGCTTGCAGTGCATATTCATGGTGGGGTTGGAGGAATATGAAACAAATTGTACAAGTTAGTATGATTGTTTAGGTACATAGAATATCTCTATAAATAATTATGAGTTGTACCTATTTAACGCACTGTGGACAATCAGTCCGATAATTTTTAGGCTGAATTTGTAAAAACTCACCATTCTCTCCAGTGTCTCTTGAAGAGTCCTCATCATTACCATTGGTGGTCGATTCCGCCGGTGCAAGCTCCTCCCCTTTGGCAGAGTTTAACTCTATAAATGACAGTGAATCTGCATCCAAACTAAGGCGTATATTCTTCACTAGTAACCGTTTTAGCACCAAAACTGACGACAAGAACAAAAAAAAGTACCGTTAATCAGTCTTCTTTTACTGGAACACCAACGTTCAACTGTAAGAACTATACAGAATTCCTCACCTTCTTCTAAAGCCTCACTGGCTAAGTTCCCACCAGTATTCGTGGATTCCTGGCTCATTTTACACACAGCAATATTATGAGCTAGAAGATGCTCCATTAGATTTGGTGTGTCCCCAACAGTCTCTTCCTGCCCTGATTCCACAGGAGACTTTTTCTTGTCTGTCAGAGAGTGAATATAATTAAACAGGGCATCATGAAACAAAATTTAGAAGAACAAAACGGTCTTGTTTCACCTGCCTGAAGAACATCATGAAATATTATCTAGGTATATTAAATATTATATCAGGACAACAATAGAAGGAGTATGAGGTAGAAGAAATAGCAGATGTTTGTGAAGGTTGCTTGATGTGTTGTGAAGGTGTAGACTTTATTTCTGGTATATGGTATGTAGTTGTATGTAATTTTTGGAAACACGTTTGTGTGCATTTGGCCAATGTCATCATGGAGAGTTGGCTCTCTTACCATCTTTGTTCACCGAATCTTTAAGGGAATCTCCGTTCTCTCTTAGTACTGGCTCGTTAAAACTGCAAAACACAAAAATACGGTCAACTGGACGGTGGGGTGTTGTAGATAAGGGTTGTGCAAAAGGAAACTAAAGCGAAAAAAGAAATTCAAGGCAATACCACTGCGGCAGTTCAGGAAGTACGCCGCTACTACTATGACATACAGGACACTGCAATATGCCTGGAACAAAAGCCTACGAAGTAAGATAACCTTACTTCAAGAATCTGCATGCAGAGTATATTTCAGCAGTGCACATGTTGAATGAATCGCTACCACTATTCACTTACTATGATGGACTCTGTGGGATCATTCCACTAGAATTTCCAGATCGAAGTCCAGATCTGGATGGAGCACAAAAGTCTAAGGAGCCTGTAGTTTCTTTGATCAATGAAAACCAACTAAAAGGAAACAGAATGGATGTTTGAGCAATCACAGAAGCACTCCTAATACCCTCCCACTAGACATTTTTATTTTAAACCAAGACGTTCACTTCTACTATCCATTTGCGTCCTACGCTGCACCATTTACCAGAATTACACTCGCAAAATCCCATGCTGCTTATTATGCACACAAACCCCCTGGCCTTCACTCACAAATTTGGTATTGTTCCAGAGCTCCCACAAAATTATCTCAATCTCACACCCCTCCCTCCATGACCTTACACTCTGATATGTTTCCCTTTGAGTAAACATATCCCTCAGTAATTTCTCATTTACAACAACAAAATGATGGGAGGACACTCATTGCACTATCCCTGCTTGCACTCTTTGAACTTGTCATGTCTCAGTTCGATACGTTCTGTACCCCCTTAACCATTATCCCATAAAGACTCACATTTTCTTCTCGGATACAGTAGGTGCCACCAATTCATAGATTTGTCCCTTTCCGTCCCACTTAAATATCACAAAAAAGGCTTTGTTGTCTGCAAGAAAGACCAACGAGATAGGATGAGGACAAAGATACACAGTTCAGGTTAAAAACTCACGAGTTTATAAATTGTTCAGCGATGATGTGAGCTTTTAAAACTAAAGATCTTAATCCCTCGGTGACACAGCTTCAGAAGCCTGTCATTTTTGTGATGTGTGTGTTCAACCACCGTTCCTGTTTACATCAATTAAAAATAAATGAAGTTATGAATTTAGTACAAAATATCTCTAGGATTTCAGTTTATTTTTGATAGGTAAGTCACAAAATACAAGGAAAAAAAAAAGTTTGAATGTGGAGGGATTTTTTGAATTTGGTATGTTTATCCTGTAAGCTTGATATTCATCGCAGAAAACTAAATTGCCCCACACAAGTATTTGCTTACATCACCGGCCATTTATCTAAGGTTATTTTGACACTTTTCACGGCACAGCGCTCAATTTGAGCACTGCAAACAGAACATCAGTAAGTCTGGATCCACAAATTTTGGCGCCAGCTGAAAAGTGGGAGACCCATATATCAAATGATACCCAGTTACAAGCAATGAAACAGTCCCTGCCGGTAAAATACCACATGACGGAATAGCCCTAATGGGAAGGAATACCATGGCGGAATAATTCTGTAATACGTCGTTAAGGTTACAAAAAACTAAAAGAAAAAGGCCAACACTGCTGAGATGTTGATCTGCTATAGTATCACATTACCTTAAAGCCCATCTAGATGATCCCCGTCGATGATCCCCGGTTAAATATAATTAATTTTGCATGTTTTCTAAGTTGGTATATGAAAATTAGCTTCCAAAAGCTGCAGATTAAGTGTCTGCAGCTACTGCAAGCCCTCAATTTTTTTCCTGGCAAAGACTTCCAGCCGGTAGATTGACCAATCAAAGGTTTCTCCTTGAGAAGCCTTTGTGGTCAATTTGCAAGCCTGCCTTCAGCTTCTCTGCACACTCTGTCTGTGTGTGTTAAAAACATTTACATGAGCACATGAGCTCTGTAGCAACCAAGCTGGAGTTTGCATGTTCTTTACATGTTTGGTGTCATCTTTTAACATACAGCCATGAAGATTACTGACCTGTAGCCACTTCGCGAGCCATTGCCGAATCTAACTTAATAATGGGAATCAGCATTAACTTTCCATCTGGGGTAGGCATAATGGTCCGACTTTGGCATTTCAGCACCAGTCGCTCATCCTGTTTCTGCAGCAGCATCAACATGTCATCTAGGAGGAGGACATGGACATCTGCAAGACAGGATGTTATTGATCAGGATGGAAAAAGGGAGAGAGGGGCAAACAAGACAGGAAAGGTTAAGGAAAAGAACAGGTCATTGTAGGAAATAAAGGACATATGATGAGATACTTTTTAAAATAATAAAAACTAGCATAATATTGAAAGTATAGAAGACAGATATGAGTAATTCACATGAAATTGGACCCTCACCAATGGCCTTGTCTTTGCTTACTCGCCATAGCAAAGAACCCTCGTATATAAGATTCTTTTTACTGATATCAATATTCTGGAAAAAAACACAAATATGTTTTGTCAATGAGAGACTATTAATAAAGAAAAATGTTTAAAGCAATGCAGGAGGGTCATCGACTGGAATATTCAACAGTAGGGTTCATTACCTAGAACCAGCTAGAGTGGAGTAATGTTTACCAGGAACTAGTGAGACAGCAAGGTCTTTTTATCAGGAACTGGTGAGACAGCAATGTCTTTTTACCAGGAACTGGTGAGACAGCAAGGTCATTTTACCAGGAACTGGTGAGACAGCAAGGTCATTTTACCAGGAACTGGTGAGACAGCAAGGTCTTTTTACCAGGAACTGGTGAGACAGCAAGGTCTTTTTACCAGGAACTGGTGAGACAGCAAGGTCTTTTTACCAGGAACTGGTGAGACAGCAAGGTTTTTTTTACCAGGAACTGGTGAGACAGCAAGTTCTTTCACCAGGAACTAGTGAGATAGCAAGGTCTTTCACCAGGAACTAGTGAGACAGGAAGGTATTTTACCAGAAAATAGTGAGAAAGCAAGGTATTTTACCAGGAACTGGTGAGACAGCAAGGTCTTTCACCAGTAACTAGTGAGACAGCAAGGTCTTTCACCAGGAACTAGTGAGACAGCAAGGTCTTTTTACCAGGAACTGATGAGACAGCAAGGTCTTTTTACCAGGAACTGGTGAGACAGCAAGGTCTTTTTACCAGGAACTGGTGAGACAGCAAGGTCTTTTTACCAAGAACTAGTGAGACAGCAAGGTCTTTTTACCAGGAACTGGTGAGACAGCAAGGTCTTTTTACCAAGAACTAGTGAGACAGCAAGGTCTTTTTACCAGGAACTGGTGAGACAGCAAGGTCTTTTTACCAGGAACTGGTGAGACATCAAGGTATTTTTACCAGGAGCTGGTGAGACAGCAAGGTTTTTTTTACCAGGAACTGGTGAGACAGCAAGGTATTTTACCAGGAACTAGTGAGACAGCAAGTTCTTTCACCAGGAACTAGTGAGACAGCAAGGTCTTTCAATAGGAACTAGTGAGACAGGAAGGTATTTTACCAGAAAATAGTGAGAAAGCAAGGTATTTTACCAGGAACTGGTGAGACAGCAAGTTCTTTCACCAGGAACTAGTGAGACAGCAAGGTCTTTCACCAGGAACTAGTGAGACAGGAAGGTATTTTACCAGAAAATAGTGAGAAAGCAAGGTATTTTACCAGGAACTGGTGAGACAGCAAGGTCTTTCACCAGTAACTAGTGAGACAGCAAGGTCTTTCACCAGGAACTAGTGAGACAGCAAGGTCTTTTTACCAGGAACTGGTGAGACAGCAAGGTCTTTTTACCAGGAACTGGTGAGACAGCAAGGTCTTTTTACCAGGAACTGGTGAGACAGCAAGGTCTTTTTACCAGGAACTGGTGAGACAGCAAGGTCTTTTTACCAAGAACTAGTGAGACAGCAAGGTCTTTTTACCAGGAACTGGTGAGACAGCAAGGTCTTTTTACCAAGAACTAGTGAGACAGCAAGGTCTTTTTACCAGGAACTGGTGAGACAGCAAGGTCTTTTTACCAGGAACTGGTGAGACATCAAGGTATTTTTACCAGGAGCTGGTGAGACAGCAAGGTATTTTACCAGGAACTAGTGAGACAGCAAGTTCTTTCACCAGGAACTAGTGAGACAGCAAGGTCTTTCAATAGGAACTAGTGAGACAGGAAGGTCTTTTAACAGAAAATAGTGAGACAGCAAGGTCTTTCAACAGGAACTAGTGAGACAGCAAGGTCTTTCACCAGGAACTAGTGAGACAGGAAGGTCTTTTACCAGAAACTAGTGAGACAGCAAGGTATTTTACCAGGAACTGGTGACCCCAATGAGGGGGACAGTTTCCTGTCTCAGACCTGAACAGAATGGCTAAAGTGCTGGGTCCATGCTGCTACCATTTCTTGCCTTGAATACGGAAATCTTTTTCTCAGTGCTCCTTACGCATTCCCAGCTTGCCCCATTACAGTCTATAATGAATGCAGTCTGCCAGCACATCCATGCCTCGCCCCTCGGTCAGTCCTTACACTGTCTTTTGGGCTCAATTTAAAATTCTGCAGCTTGCTTACAAATCTCTACATAACGCTGCTGTAAACTACCTATCCTTACGGATACACAAGTAAGTCCGTGCTGGCCCCTAGGCTCTGTTGGTGACCTGTGTCTATCCTCTGTTCGTACTCGCACCTTTGACTGTCACCTTAAAAGTTTCTCTAGACTACACCGTTTCTATGGAACTCCCTTCCCTGCCCCATTAGACTCTGACCCAGTCTGATTTTCCTTAAAAAAAGATCATTAAAAACACACTTCTTTAGGAAGGAATGTCTATTAAGCTGTTATAGCTTCCCTCCTGCCTCTTGCTAATAGACCCCTCTTCCACTCCTGCAACAGCGTCTCAAAAAAACAAACAAACAAATATCTAGGACTTCATTGTCAACTATTCTAGTAACCTACTTTTTCCAATACATGAAATACATCCTACACTTATCTCTGGTGCCACATTACCCCACTCCCTCTAGAATGTAAGCTTGTTTGAACAGGGCCCTCTCCACACTCCTGTACATCCAACTCGTCCTGTTACAAGTACTTGTCTGTTAGTTAAGCTATTGTACAGCGCTACAGAATTCGTTGGTGCTTTATAAATAATAATACGAATAACTGGAACTACACTTATGACGGGATAAATTTGGAACGATCAATTCAAATTCGCTACTATAGAAGGTCATTACCTTAAACTCATTAAACACAAGATCATTCACCCTCAGGTTGGAAACATCCAGGCGTCTTTGGTAATCGTTGAGCTTCTGCAGGGGGTACAGAGCAGAGATCAGACACAAATCAGAGAAGAAGAGAATGGATGAAAGGTTAGACAGGGAAAATAAGCCACGAGAGGGTGCAACGGTGGATATTACAAAGTGACAGGAAGCTAGGAGCACTCAGATTGTCACAGGTTGGTCAAACAGCACTAGCGACACTGGTAAGTTACATTGTGAGTGCCATAGGGGCAGGCAATGCATTGCACACTACTTTGCCACTCAAAAGGTTAAGATAGAAGGCCCGGAGAGCGCAGTATGAGAGGTTCATGCACAGCTGGTTCTAACCATATGGTTTTCCATTTCTCGAACTTCCTGGTTGACATGATTGAGAATCTGACGGCAGCACTCGGCAGCCTTCTGCACTTTCTGCTTTTCTTCCTCTTCATCTGGGAAAGTTAAGAATCGAGGTTAGGCATTTAAGCTTTCTAATACAGCCATGTTCAGGAGCTCCCCCCTTCCCCCACCTGCTCACAGCCCTGTCATCCAACTTATCATACATTTAGCTGGCCCTAGCCCTATCCACCATCTAACCCCCCATTTCCTCGCGGTGCAGGTTGATTATTCAGATGTAAAGCTATGTAAAAAAAACAAAAACACAATTTTGGAGCTACATTACGGAAATGCCAACCTTCCCTGGGACCCAGATGTTTGTGTCCCCACTTGCCATCCAAATTCCAGTGCAACCCTCACTTCCCCGAACATCAGCAGTTTCCCCTTCTGGGATAAGGAGAATATGAATGGAAGCTACTTAGTTTCAAAAGACGACTCATTTATTTGAGAGAACGGAGAGCTGCTTGTGGCTTCACGGCACACTCTCAACTGAGTCGTATTGACCTGACTGAGTAATAATGAAATGTGACACTTATATACAAGCTCCATAACTCAACTACTTGTTTGACTCTAAGGCCAAGGATGGCTGAGATACTTCAGTCAGTTCCTGGATAAAACAGAAATATGTGCAGAAATGGAGTCCTTGCAAAAAAAAACAAAAAAAAAACACATTAAGGGGGTAGGTTTCAATGCATTGTCTACTAAATTGTGTGTGTGTTTGGGTGCGTGTGTGTCTGTGGGGGGTGTTTTTACAAATTTCACCCAGAAGGTCCCTTAAACTAGTCTTACAGACTCTTTAGAGAAAGTACATATAAGGAGTGTAAGGCTCTCATTTTAGAGAAAATTTGTGGCTCAGTCCCATACAAATATAAATAAAAATCTAAAACAACAAAGCTGATGGTTAACACACACACAAAGAAAAAACAAAGAGTGTGACATCCACTTCGAGGATTGTCGTTTTTCTCGAGCAGTTGACTGGCGAAGTGAAACTAAAAATTCCATCTGGTCTCCTCACACATACTGAGATCTCACTCCCTTTGCTATGCTACGAGCAGTATAGGGAATCGCCAATCTTCATCTACATTAACAAAGGATGGAGGTCCTTACCGGTGAGATTTGCAATATTCTGGAGCAGCAACGGATACTTGGTTAATCTTTGCATCTCAAATGGGATAATATCCTTTAACTGCAGCCTTCTGCATTGTGGGTGGCTCTCTGCTTCCTACCAGAGAAAGAAGGAGAAAGGTATAAAAAATATGGTAAGAAAAGCAAATAACGATGGAACCACGAGAGGCCAGGCAGCAGACAGATAACAGTAGAAAAGAATGATCAGTCGCAACAATGCAAAATGTGTTTTTTTTAAATATGATTTGGCTCAGATCTTTTTTTTTTTTTTTTTATTCTGCAACATTACAGTGTTAATAATAAAACATCGTTCTGCTAGGCCCTTATATATTGCAGCATGAAAGATTCCCAGGTACTCAAAGTGTGAAAGCCGCAGGCAGATTTATTGAAACAAAACAGACAGCAACGTTTCGACCCACCAAGAGGTCTTTTTCAAGCTTGAAAAAGACCTCTTGGTGGGTCGAAACGTTGCGGTCTGTTTTGTCTGCCTACGGCCTACGGCAAGAAAGATTCCCAGACACTGAAAGTGTGAAAGCCGTAGGCAGATTTATTGAAACAAAACAGACAGCAACGTTTCGACCCACCAAGAGGTCTTTTTCAAGCTTGAAAAAGACCTCTTGGTGGGTTGAAACGTTGCGGTCTGTTTTGTTTCAATAAATCTGTCTACAGCTTTCACACTTTCAGTGTCTGGGAATCTTTCTTGCTGCCTTAACGTGTTGGGATTGCTGGTCCTGTTCCAGAGCACCTGTGGCTGCTGGAAGTGAGTGAAGTTCCTGTGATCAATTTTCCTTATATATTGCATACCTTCATCACTGTAGACTACTGGGCCTGTCTGTATTGGTTGTAGCTTGAGAAAAATGTAACCTTTTTAACCTTTTGTCATACAGGTATCTATAACACAAATGCTTGGTAACTTTAGGAATTTCCACAACAGCCTCAGGGTCAATAGAATACACAGTGGATGGGGTGAGGTTTGACGTTGTGATGTGCAACAAAGAAAATGTAGCTCACAAATATCTTTTTTTGCCAATAACAGTAATCAATGACCTAGGTCAAGGGTAGGCAGCCTCCGGCACTCCAGATGTTTTGGACTACATCTTCCATGATGCACTGCCAGCACTGTAGCTGTAAAGGCATTATGGGAGATCTAGTTCACAACATCTAAAGTGCCAAAGATTGCCTACCTCTGACCCAGATGAAGTATCTGGCTACCAGCTAACAAGGTAGTCACAATGGGGTTTGCTTTAGAAATGTGACCTGCTTGCAATTAATGAAGTGTCTACGGCTAAGTTCAGGTTGGTGTTTTCAACCAGAATCACTATATTAAATAAAGGTGTAGAATAAACACCATATTACGATGTGTTGCTCTGTCCATACAGATATCTGCAAAAGGTACATTCACAATTAGCAGTAAACTATATTGCATCGCCTGGCCATCATGTAGTTCTGTGCTCACGTCAACCCTTTTCTCCAATACCTGAATAAATTGGGTGAAACGAGGATCTTTCTTCTGCTTCTGTTTCAGTTGTTCCAAAGCAAATGGTTGGCGACTGCAGAATCGAGAAGAAATCTTCTGGAACCAGCTTCCTTCTGTGCCATCAAACTAGAGCGGGGGGAGGACACAGACAGGGATATCAACATAACAAAGACAAAGTAACTTTTGCTGCACACTCAAGCTGCGTATTATTAAATGTGAATAAGTGTGCATTCATTGTGCAGAAACAATAGTCCACAAATTACAAACTATCTGACAAAGTTACACTTCCTTAGGATTTAAGTTCATGTAACTTTGTTCTAAACGTTGTTGTGAGATCTTGGTGTGACCTCCAGTCAAAGGACCCCTAACGCATTTTAGCATGCAGAAGTGCCTTATGTGTGAAGAGTGTGTCCTCTTTTCATTTATCAAAAAGTGCATATTTGAATTAACCTTGTTACATCCCCCACTCCACCTACAACTGTCCTGTTACTTCCTGGTTTGGATAGCTCAGTGGAACTAAACTCAAGAGGCAGCAACTGCCCAGAGTACCTGCCTTGCAAAGACTTCTCAATGAGCTGCACTGAGAAGCCTGTGATTGGACAGCCACAGAAAGTCTGGGCGGGGCTAGAAGAGGAGGGCTTGCAAAGGCTGCAGATGCAGAGAAGAGATGTTTTTATATATACCCCAATTTGAAAAAATGCATAACTAAACACATGCATGTTTTCATTGGGGTATATCAACTAAACAGTAATTGGAAGTAGAGAGTAAAGCGGCCCATCATCTCCTGCACTTGTCCTGTTATCCCAACACTCCTCCACAACCAACGAAAGCCACTGCTTCTCACCCGGTTTAACAGTGTGGTTCCAATCTCCTGGATTACATAGTTATTCTCCAGCCGTAGTCTCTTCAAGGTTTCCAGGAACACAACTAGAAAGGCAGGTAGAGGTACAAAACGTCAGACATCCAAAAGGAATCAAGGGGACCATGAGCGATGCAGAGGCACGCTTGAGCAGGACAGGGATTTTGAAAAGGTTTACCATGTGCCTCGATGAGATCATCAAGACTAGGAAAGATGTTTTGCAACTCCATTTGGGGAATCCAGACATCCTGCATTGGGAGGTAAAAGATGTCATGCAACACGTGAAGCATCCGCACATGTGCGTGTTCAGTGAAGATGAGCTCTGTGAAGAGAAAAAGACAATCAGAAAAAAGAAAAACAGTGGAAACACTACATGACCAGTAAAAACCGGATGGACCACAGAGAGAAACATAGAAACATAGAATGTGACGGCAGATAAGAACCATTTGGCCCATCTAGTCTGCCCAATTTTCTAAATACTTTCATTAGTCCCTGGCCTTATCTTATAGTTAGGATAGCCTTATGCCTATCCCACGCATGCTTATACTCCTTTACTGTGTTAACCTCTACCACTTCAGCTGGAAGGCTATTCCATGCATCCACTACCCTCTCAGTAAAGTAATACTTCCTGATATTATTTTTAAACCTTTGTCCCTCTAATTTAAGACTATGCCCTCTTGTTGTGGTAGTTTTTCTTCTTTTAAATATAGTCTCCTCTTTTACTGTGTCGATACCCTTTATGTATTTAGATGTTTCTATCATATCTTTCCTCCAAGCTTTACATCTTAAAAAGAGGACCACAAGAAAGTCAGAGAGGAGGCTACAGTGCTTAAAGGGATACTCCAGTGCACATGCACATGTGGAATACTTAATAGGTATTATTTTCTGCATGGTTTCTTTGGGAATATGAAAAAACAGCCTGCCAAAGCTGCAGACATGCTGTCTGCAGCCGCTGCAAGCCCTCCCCTCTTTCCCAGTCTTTTAGTTTGGGCCAGGAAATTGACCAATCAGAGGCTTCTCATTAAGATTCCTTTGTACTGGAGCCGTTAGCGCTGGTAGTCACAAATATCCGATGCTACTCAATGAGTTGCAGTATTGCTCACTGAGAAGTGTCGAAAGTAGGAGCTAAGAAAAGAGGAAGAAGACCTTCTTGGTTGTCTGATTGACAGGCTGAGAGGTGTTGCAGCAATGTTTTAAAACTGCTGCTTCCTATTGAAATTGATACTTTTATAAACTGTAAAAATAAAAAAAAAGACACTCCAGACACATAAAGCTCAGCAGAGCTAATTAAAGCACTTTACGTGCCTGGCAGTGGCATACACATGACTGGGCCCCCCAGGGGAAGAGGCTGGCCCTGTGGGTACATACCGGGTCGCAGGGGCGGTCGGGCCCCCTGGTATGTACGCCACTGGTGCCTGGAGTGTTTTTTTTTTTTTTTTTAAAACATCCCTGTCACTTGTGGGGTTTTATGGTTACAGCAATATTTATTTCTGAAATTTGTTTTGCTTTCAGATTAATTCTTAGAACAAAGTCGAAATAAAATAATGATCAGAGAGCTGTAGTTATAATATCAATTATCCCGCAGTTTCTAAGCCATCCCATTTCTCATCCGTTGTCATTGATTGATAGTCGGTGTCATTTGCATCTTCTAGCCCCGTAAAATAAATAAACACGTGAGGGAAGATCGGTTTTATCATATGATCCTCAATAGATACTGTGCAGTAATCTGATGTA
Source organism: Pelobates cultripes (assembly GCA_933207985.1). Classification (NCBI taxonomy): domain Eukaryota; kingdom Metazoa; phylum Chordata; class Amphibia; order Anura; family Pelobatidae; genus Pelobates; species Pelobates cultripes. The sequence continues at coordinate 23,375,694 of OW240921.1, read as the reverse complement.
TGGGCACGTATAGGCCTGTGAAATCTTTACAGTAAAGCAGGGCTGTTGAGAACTGCAAATAGAAGATTGCTTCCTCCATCTATTTCTAGGTAAGAAGTAATACTACATAAGCGATTCTCCTATATTGTAAAAGGGAGATACCTCTGTCTCACCGAGCAAATAATCCCACAGAGCACAGGCCCACTTTAAGAGAAAATAGGAAGTGGTAGAAGAGATGCAATTAGAAAATTTACAAATTGTAATAAATTCTACGACAGCAGAGGAAATAAAGGCAGATGGAAGGACGGACATTAAAGACACGTTACCCCGTACCATTGATGACCTCCTGCCGCTTTATTTCGTTTTTCTTCAGACTGAGGAGTGTTTCAGGGGGGACGAGCTCCCTCCAGTTTGGAGGGTCACTCTCTGCCTCTGGAACGCGCGGCTCATTCTCCTCAGACTGGGGAAGCAGAAAGGACAGTGGACCCTCTGTACTCCCCCCAGGCTCGGGGCTACAGTAAAAGAAATGAGGTCACTTTAAGACACATTTTCACAAAAAGAAAAAGATTAAGAAAGTAAAAATAAAAGAAAGAAAGACAGAAAGAAAAGAAAAGTCAATAGGGGTTATATATCGCGGAGTGAAATCTGTACCATAAATGTTACAGGGAGTTAGTCACCTGAAACAAAAATGTTCATTAAAACATACGGCACAAAAATATGCTTTTATAGAACAAAGAAGAGCTACAACATTTGATAGAAGGGCAATAATGCACAGATCCCCTCTCTGCGCAGTCTGGGGGCAATAATCTCGGACAGAGAGGGGATATATATACATATGGTATTTACACTCCCGAGTGGTAACTGCCATCATTTGCATGTGATTTCCAGTAATCCCAGGTAACACTCAGACATGTATTCTGCCCCCCCCCACCAGCTGACACATTTATAGTTGGGATCAGGTAAATTAAAATCGTTTTTTTGTTTTGTTTTATACCCTTTTATTTGCCGTCAGGGGAGGGGAGGGGGACACTATAGTTTCAGGAATACAGCTTTGCGTTCCTAACACTAAAGTGTTCCTTCAATACATTTTGTCTGTGATAAACTAGAGAGAAGGCGGCTATTTTAAGAAGGTTGTGCCCAATAAATGTAAAATATACATTTATGCTTCTTTTATAAAGAGTAAGTAGTTTCCCTCCACCCATCTCAATCTGAAAGTAAAATAGAGATCTGGTCAGAGACAGTTATTCCTGCAGGGAGAAGTGCAAATTAAAATAGGCCTCTCCCAAAATGGGCTATAATAATTGTTTAATATCACAGTGTTTGTTTTGCACATTAAAACATTGACAAGAACATTGAATGCAGTGTTTTCCATCCCACTCAACCTACGTGAGACTGCCGTGTTTCAGCCCTGATTTGCCCGTGTTGACCTGCAAGTCGTTGGCGCGGGCTGCTGCTTCCAGATCCACGTCACTGCGAGAACGTCCCTGCTTGGATTTGGCAGAGCCGCGCTGGGATCGCTTGCGCTCGTAAACTCGCAGGCTCTCCGAGCGGCCCAATTTACCAGACAGCCTGTCCAGGTCACCCCAGGCGAGGGGTAATGGTAGAAGATAAGGGCAATGACCACGATGAGAGGGAGATAAGATAACGGGGTGGTAAGTATCGGCATGCAGGGAGAAGCAGAAAAGGAACAAAATGAAGAACACATGACATGATCGAAAAGAAGAACAGATAATGAACAGAGATGAAAAGCATGCAAAAGTAAGAAATACCGGTATACCGACTGATCTTGAAATATTCCATTGTTACAAAAGGTGTCACTTAGAGGTGGATGAAAGCATGCGATAAGAATAAGAGATGCAACAAAAATCCCAAAAAGACACAGTAACAGTTTAGGTCATGTAAAAGTTGTACCCAGTCAAGGTCACAGGCAGCTCAAGGTATCAGAAATGTCTGGTCACCATAAGAAAACTCCATAATATATAATAAGTATTAGCTCAGGTTCTCAAAACCAATGTCTTCCTCAAAGATTATACCAAACCTTTCAAAGCCAGAATGATATTTACTCCTATATCATTAACAAATACCAGTACTGTTCAAACTTGCTACCAAAAGGAGGCAAAATGGCGGTAAAGACCACAATAAAACAAAACGCACTGAAAATTACAAACATGCTAACAGGAGCAAACAGAACTGAGGACTACAAAATGTTTTCCTGGATTATGAAAGCGTTAACAAAACAAACAAAAAAACAAAACCTACGTAGAGCAGCTGCAGTACTACAAGGCTGCCTGAAGATGGCGCCATAACACCCTGATCGAGATGGGTAAGAAACATAGAATGTGACGGCAGATAAGAACCATGCGGCCCATCTAGTCTGCCCAATTTTCTAAAAACTCTCATTAGTCCCTGGCCTTATCTTATAGTTAGGATAGCCTTATGCCTATCCCACGCATGCTTAAACTCCTTTACTGTGTTAACCTCTACCACTTCAGCTGGAAGGCTATTCCATGCATTCCCTACCCTCTCAATAAAGGAATACTCAGTAAAGTAAGTGTTGGTAATTCCATTTAAAGAAACATCTGATGTTTTCTTTATCTTCTACTCTCTAGTAAATACAATGTACACTACTAACGATAAATAGGACTATGACTTGTTTGACTTCATTTTGTCTTTGTGCTTGTATTGTGTATAAAAGGGTTCTGATTGGGCTAACTTTATGTGTGGAAAAACAGTGTCAGAAATACATACTTTTAAATGATAAATATCTATGAGCACCGATAAATTTAAAAAAATAAACAAAAAAAGAATATTCAATATAGACAGGTGCAAGATATTTGACCTCTTTCATTTTAGCAGCCGGGAAAGAGGTTAATTTTCTGCTGAAAATAATCCAAGGCGTAGGAACGGTAGTATTTTGGGAATCTCAGATTCCTGTGGTTTAAAATGTCCTTTCATATGCTCTTTGTGGGCAGAAAAAATAGGTACTATGGCAAGCAGGACATATGTTTCCCCAAGGAAAAGGCCCCAGAGGCTCCCACATCACGCACTAGATTTAATGTATGCAGATCAGATATTTCCAAACATGTCCACCAGTTATTATTTATTAGATAAAACTAGCACGTCTCAATCTTGCTGCACTCCAGCAAACAGTGCAACACGTTCAACTTGATTGACCTACACGGTCTGTAGATGTAAATGATACATTTCAAGCTGTACTGTATAACAGCTCAGTATCCCTATGAAAATGTTCAAAACCTATGTCAGTAGACCAAAATAAAAATCCACCATTCCAAAAAGAAACAAAAACGAGCAATATTTTATAGATTTTTCTTCTGCATGAAACGTCTCCTCTAGTACAGCCAATAAAAGTATTCAAACAGTCGGCGGGGGATAGTTTGGATATGCAGGGGGACAGAGCAAGGTAAGTTCAGGATTAATACTTATCCAGGCTCTTTAGAGAGCCACTACCAGAATACAGAAATCTCCCAGGATGCAGTCTGACAAGCATGCACTGACCTTTTCTTTCGTCTGGAAACAGAGCAAGGAAGGGTTAATAATTTGAATATTGCATCCTAATCCCCAAAGATTGCAAGTTTGCTGGACTGGGGCACCTGATCACTTCCTGGTTAGACTCTGCCGGTACCAACACAGGCAGAAACGCAACATGGAACACAGAACATGCCGCTGACACAGTCGGAGGCCGTGCAGGCTCACACTGCATTGCAAAGCATTTGTAAGCGGCAAGCACATTTACTTCTGTTGTAAACAAAAGCGAGTCTGTGGTTAAAACAAGGTTATTGAGAATGGAATAAAAAGCATTTACAGGAAAACGGTTACATGCGCAAGATGAGCACTATGGGGCAGCTTTATACACCGAACACTACAGACAAGTGGCGTAAGCCAACACACAGGTAAGTAAACAATGCAAACGGTTGTTAAAAAAAAAAAAAAAAAAACCAGAGGAAGTAGACAGATGTTAAAAGAAAGAACGCGTAAAAGGGAGGTTTAATCTGTAGATTGGAGAAGAATAGGAAGTGTAGGGGGGAGGGGATGGCATTGACTTCATGAGACCTGGACTGTAACGCTGAGCACACGTAGATCTGCAAACATTTCCTGCACAAGACGCAGCGCAGACAAACCTATACACTAAGCACAAATAGGGCAATGGGTCTCAGTGGGTAGAGGACACAAGTTTAAGGGAGGGTAAAGCTCCTTGTTGTACAGACATGTCAGTTGCCAGATTTTGCCAGGCTTCTGCACAGAAAAACCAATAAATACTGCTGCAGCAATGGGAAAAATAGAGGTTTTACAATTTATATTGGTCTATTCACTAAACCGGGAATTTCGGAAGACTGACAAGGGAAAGCTAATTTTAGGCCAAAATAACACAACTTTAAAATTCTTCCACCCTTTTTCCAGTTCTGCTACTTGATCCTAAAAGTTTAACTTCCCTTACAATTCTTCCAACAATTCCCATTTACTGAGCAAACCCAAAATTACAAGAACACTACAGCAATTCTCAGAGTTTGGTTGCAATTTATGCTGTGGGGCAGCCTGGCAAAACTCACGTAAAAATAAGGCTGGCAAGCTTGTCATGGAGAGGTTCTGTAGCAACAAGACGCAAGTGGAAGCGCTGGAAAAGCCTATATCAACCTGGCAACATGGAGAGGATTGGTTGCTGCAAGACTTGGTGAGATGGAAAGGGTTCTGCAAAAGGTTTGGCACAGGGTTGGTATCACGGCAGTGTTTAAGGGAATCCCCATAATCCTTGATTCTCTCTTGCCTTTCATTCTCGGCGTTGTCCTCTTGCATTGGTTCACCCGGGCACAGTTCCATGGTGGGAGATCCTTTTGAGGCGTCCGAGATATCCAACGAGGTTGACCCATCAAGTGTTGCTTTGGGGAAGAGAACAAAAGATTAGATTTTTAGAGATTCATTCCACTACTGTACTATTTTCTAAGGGTGTTTTAAGCAATCAGTATGCCCATTGCAGCTGGTTCTGTTTTAGGTAATACCAAATCTATGAAGAAGCTTATAACCGGGGAATGTGAAACGAATGTCCTTCCTCGGACGTACCTGTGTCACTGTCACTGGGCTCGCTAGGTGGAGCATGTACTGTTACAGAGACCACGGACTCTGTCATATCTGGGGGTGCTCCGACACTTAATTTAGGTTTAACCAAGTTGCTGCTATCACTCCTGTCAAAAGTCTTCTGCCCATGGCTGATTCTTCTTTCATGGACAACTGGCTTGTCAACTGCTGGAAAAGTGAAAAAACTATTAATAAATCAAAATACAAAAATAATGTACTAGATATCTTTTTCTTCTGACTATGGTAAGTGAACGCAACCAGTCGCATAGAGTGATGCAGTTAACAAATCCCTCCCTCTGTTAATGAAATGTCTTTAATTCACAACTCAGACATACTCCATCCTATCCTGATGAGCTCACAAACACAATTTAACATCCTTAACGGTCTTACTTTAGATAGAGTGAATATTAAAATGAATCAAAAGTTCCATTAATGGTTAGTCGATAAAAGAAGCAATCACTATGATCTCTGGATTTAGAGCAGAATTCAAAGTATAATACACTCAATGTATGAGGATAGTTTGAAGTGTTAGAAGCAGAAAGCCTCAGTCCCAAGATAAAGGCTGTTTATAGGGTGTAAATTAAATCTGAGAGTTCCCATTCCAAACAAAAACAGCAGAGGACATCCCCTGAAATGCCAACTGGGAACATGACCACACTCACGATATTCTTAAAATGTGCTAAACACTCACAGAACATTCTACAATGGTCTTTGAATGGGCTTCCTGATGGACAAGGTGTGCGTCAGTACCAGTACGAATGTTTGCTGGCCTGATGACCTCATGCTGTCCCAGATAGGAACTGAGAAGTCGTACAGTGTGTTCCTTAATGTCCAAAATCAACGTAGATGCAATAGATATCTCACATTTTGGCCTTTCCCACAGAATGCAAACTCATCTCAGTGCAGCAATACTGCCTGTACGTTATTAAATGTTGCCCCGACTGTTAACTCAGAAAGCTTCAATTTATCAACTAATTTCCCCTTGTTACAAATTGAGTAGTCTGTTGGGATTGAGGCTTTCATCTCTTGGCTGGTACATGCGAGCTCCCACAATAAAGTAGGTTTCTTCAGCAGCCAAGAGAATTACTGATTAGTTATAAAACTTCAAAAAGACCCCCATGCTGCCCCCACCCCCATAAGGTGTGGGGTCATTGATACATTCCATCATGCTGCTTGGCTGACTGAAGAAATATTTGTAACGTGAGAACAGGTTGGGTGAAGACTAGTAGGTCTGATGTGGAAGGTACCTTCAGGCTCAGACTTGGACGGTCTGTTGTCAACACCTGTGAAAAACATGGGGGAAGCGGAGAGGGGAAGAAAATTGGAATGAAGACAAGCCAGGGTAGAAAGAGGCCACCCGTACACCCTGCAGATCCCCGGACACCAGGGTAGCTTGAAAGATGGCATGCAGGGAGCCTCCATGTGACAGGAAGAAAAAGCAAGAGAACTATTGCAAAAGAGAGAGAAGGCAGGACAAGAGGGAAAAAAACAAAACTGAGGAATATGTGATAGAGGAGGTCCAGGCAAAAAAGGAACTCAGCAAGAAGGAGGAGTGTGAAAAAAAGGATCCCAGAAAGGAGCAGTTTGACAGTGGAGATCCAGGCAAGTGGTAGTGTTTGAGAAGAGGATCACTCATAAAACAATGTCTTGGAAAATACAACCATGCAAGACAAAGTGTTTTTGCAGAGGACAAAACAATAGGGTGAATGCGATTGAGCATCACCGAACAAAATGAAAATAAAAGGAGAAATTGAGTAATACCGTAAACAAAAAGAAAAGCAAGGAGCAAGGAAGCCTTGTAAATAACAGCCAATAAAAATGAATCACCCGAGTTAATCAAGAACTATATGGAGGAAATGTTGACTCTTCTTGTGTTAAATAAAGAAGAGACTGGTAAGTAGGATAGAGAGAATTAAGTGGGTGTCAGAGACCTGCAACTAATGACCTCAACATCAACTCAATACACTGCAAAGCTCCAACTACTCACTATGAGATTCTCCTGATTTCCAGCGCGTAGGATCCAAGATGCTGAAGGTTTTCTTGGTTTTTACAGTTTCATCTGGTTTTTTGGAAGAAACCTATGAGAATATGGACAAGAAGACCATCGTTAAAACTCAAAGACTTGGAAGACACAGGATTTAATATGGTGAAAGACAAGGCAACAAGAAGTGACGGCTTCAGGGATGGAAACTCATGACCTTCTGAAAATCTGGACCACAACTCTCAAAATTCAAAGCCATATTTTGCTAGGTTTGTGGAACATCGAATGTTAATGACTTCCTGTCCTTTAAGGTTTTGCTAAAGTAATGATCCTTACCTTTTTCCTAAAGAAGATACCCTTTGATTTCTTGCTATCCGCCACCTTGGTCTTCACCCCAAGATGCTTCATATAGGTGACGATGGCACAAAAAACTGCAGAACTGGAGACAAAAAGGGCAATTTTAAAAAGTTTGACAAATGTTTAGAGAACGTTAACCTAATCTCCATTTCATGCCAAGTGTCATTGGATATTTAAAGCTTCAGAAATCCTACCACATTTAGAGCAGAAGTTCTCAGATATGGAGTTAAAGTGCTGCTTAAGAATACAGAACATGGTAAACAACCAATTCCCTGGTAAAGGGTGGGAAGGTTACACACACGCAAGCACACAATCAAAACAGATTGTTACCTTTTGTCCTCGTCGGTACTGATGGTGGGGCTGTAAAGAAAAATAAACAATGTAAGACAAGAAAATGTAAAAGCCATTGCAGCAGATGACTTTGAAATTAATTAACCCTTTTTTGGGTTACAGATGCCGTTAAGCTTTGCCAGTCCCTTGCAGCTTTCAGTCTGGCAAAGGATCATGGGAGCAGTGATCCAACTAGACGTGCAAGAGAAATTATATCCTTCAATATAATGTACAAACACACAATTATTCACTAGATTTGATTTATTATAGCGTTATTGTGTTATGTGGCTTTGAGGTAATCATATATTGTGCAGCAACGGGAGTGGCATCATTGGAGTTGTAGTTCTGACTGGCCTCACCTGCGCTATTTTTCCACCTTGACAAAAGTATTTTTACTTTTGCATACTTTAACGTACACAAACTTGTACAACACCCTTCACACATACACTACATTCATAACAGATTCCTCCAGAACAACACAAGAATACAAACATATACACCTCTCAGTCACACAAACTATACCAGCCCCTCAAACACAGACACCTGTATGTCACACAGAATATACCTGCATCTCTGCTAGTGAACACCAGAAAAAAAAAATAAAAAAAATATATAATTACACACACACACACACACACACACACACACACACACACACACACAATGCACCTGCATCTCAACTCTTGAACGCCTGGAAACACACACACCTATCTCCTCATCTGCAGCACTAAAAAGCAGCCCCTTCACATCTTTTACCCTCAAAAGACAAACCCCACATCTACCTGCCCTCTATATACTATCCTGCGCACACCTGCACTCTTATAGCTCAGCATGACCTTTTTTACATTTACACCCTTTTACCTTCACACATTTTTTCATGGACACCACCTTGTGTACACCACTTTATCTACACTGTAATCCCAAAACACAGCCACGTCTGCACGTGCACCCAGACCTTTATTCCTTATATTGACTCTTTATATCTGCATCCTTCCTGCTCTCTATATTACACAATCAATATGTCTAACTATGAATATATACATACCTACATTCAGAATTGATACACTTTTAAACATGCATATTGTAAGCCTGCAACACATTATATAAATAGAGAGAAATGTTTCGATTTGGCCGTTAAGCACTCACCGGCAGAAGATCATGTTTGCAGTGAGTGAGTGAGGCGCGGTTTATCCTGCAGATCATGGTATATGAGACGCTACAAAATTCTCGAAGTCCCGGGACAATGAGTGAGGGCAAGAGCTGCAACGCAGACATTATATACCCCGCCACAAGCAGGATGATGCAACTCCGTGAAAGACAGGACAGAGGGCGGTTGGGAAGGGGGTCAGCACATATGTTTTGTATTAAGAACAGACGCTGACTCTTTATAGGGTCCAAGACCACTTCCTGAGCATTAACTCCTTGGTGATCACAGGCAACGTCACTCCAATATAAGTCAAAGTATTATTTAAACCTTGCAGCAGTTAAAGTTGGCAATAAATGGTTTTAGGGATACTCCCAATACTGATGTAGAATGAATTTCTGAATCTACGATTCCCACCACTGGCTCATATTAGACAGGCTGAGATAAAAATAGCTGCACATCTGGAAATGGATTCACTCTGGGACTTTTCAATAGGGGGCGGTGGGAAAAATGGGATTCCCTGCTAAACAATAAAACACGCTGTCTGTTCTCGTTACATGGCGTTGAGTGCTGCACAGAAAAAGCTTTAGAGCCAGACACCAGTGCGAGCTATTTACTAAGAGAGATTTTCCATAATAAGAGTAAGCCTGTTATTTTCTAAAAGACAGACGACCAACGAGCAATAGATGTGATAATATAAGATAGGGGGCAATAACAATGCTGCCCTAAATATTCAAGAGGACTTTCAATACCAGCAGACGTACTCCTGAAAATTAAGGAGGTGAAATTCTTTTAGATGGTGAATGATTTCAATTGGAACGTGAGTCAGGGATTTAAGTTCATAACCTTTATGCTGGCTGATGGGAGTATAATTAACAAATCTCCCCCCCACACACACACCCACCCAAACCCTTGTTTTTAGCAGAGCCTTTGAACAGGACACAGATAATAAAAGTAGACTGAGTCTGTAGGAATCTGTACACACAGCATTTCCATTTTGGCAGATCACTCCCTCCCCATATCTCTCACTCAAGTGAACTTGCTGCTCGACCCTGACACCACCCTTCCGTTCAGAATCTCTTTCAAGTTAGTTCCCCTTCCTGTCTGAGAAGCTCGTTTACCAGCCTAAGCTGGTAAAATACGGTAGATCACGGCACAGTTTCTGTGTACAGTACAACAGAGTTACGTTTTATTCCCGGCAGTTTAATGACAACTTACACTAAAAATAGACACTATGTGAACCAAAAGTTGAAAAATACAAGTGGACTATGCAAACCCTGCCCGACCACCCCAAAAGAAAAACACACACACATTTTACTTTATACTAAGTGAATCATTTTTGCAAAGATACGTTTAAAAAAAAAAGTTTATTACCACACAGAGCCCAACCCATGAGCCTGGCGCATCCAAGAGTAAAGGAAACATTTATCCACTTCCCGTAAATCCACGCATAGAGTCTTCCTGTTCTTGTTGGGTTAGACGTTTACACAAGGGCAATAAAGGCACGTTTATAATCACACATAAATGGTTCCTATTGAAAAATAGAAACTGGAGGATTGCTGCAATACTGGGACACTCAGAGTGAGTGAATAGTTTTATTTTTAAATATTATATTATCTTTTATGAGGTAAAAAAAAAATTTCAAATTAAATATTATAATAATAATAATAAATAAATGGCAATAAATGCAATTTTGATTTTCCCTTCAACGTGTGCATTGTAACATCTATCTCAAAAAAGTAAACGCGCATTCGCTGGAAATTTTAAATCAAACTTTGTATTGCATTATGAAATTCAGAAGCAGATAATCAGATATCATCAATACATCTATGTATAATCACAATGTTGCAATTTCTTTAGCTTTTTAAGTTAATAAAAAGTAGCAAAAAGTTTAATTTAAAATTTTCAGAAAGTGTGCAGCTTCTTTTTTGGTATAACTACGGCTCGTTCCTGCACCAGCTAAGCACGGATGAACTAAACTGTGTGCTCGGTTCTTGGGAATATATATAAAAATAAAAATAAGTCGGGTGGGCCCGACTGCCGAGCCAGGAACACGTGCCTAAGCTGAGCACTGTGTACAGAAGCCTGTTTTTATCCAATTTCTCTGCAAAATCATTGCTCACCTCTGCTTAAACACGGACTATACCCTCCTGAGTACCTTGAGAACTATTTATACGTAATATTAATGACGGCAGTAGGCAGATCTATGGTGGACCGAAGCTGCGGCCTGTGGGCGACTGGGGCAGGGAGAAAAGGCTGCTCTCCATGCTCCCTGGTCAGTGTCAGGTACCCAGCATGCCCCTGGTGGGTGTTGTCCAGGTGCCTACTGAGGTCATGGCTCACTTCCTTCATACAGAGAGGAGGGTTCCCGTGAGGTACTCCTATGGCTCTCACCTATGGTTCCCGTGGAGAACTCTTATGGCGCCAAACGACAATCCAGACTACTGCCTCATGGGCAACATGGGAAGAACACCTGGACAGGGCCTTTTTTAGATTTTGGTCAAAACTGCGGCATGAGATCCAGGTATGCACAGCTCCCACAACATACTTACCTCGGAGAGAGGTGAAGAGGAATGAAGTTTGGGAGTTGAGGGGGTCTCTCTCAGGCACAGCACTTGCTGTTCGCCTACCTAGGCCGAAGGCCCCCCATGGGTTTGATCCTAGAAGCATTGGCCACATCGCTGGAAGACAACCCGCAGCTGGATTTGGCGGCAGAACAACTGGGCATTCCATCACGCCTGATATGGGAAGGTCTCGGACTCAGAGGACCCGAGCTCATGGCACATGGATGTTGGCCTTTACACTGGCCTAGGGCTGGGGGGAGGGAACCTCTCCTCGCCTCCGCAAAGCCGCTGCCCTTGGTCACCTTCTTCTCTCAATACTCTCCATGCCCAGTGCGGGAATTGGATGAAAGTGGGACTCCTGGTCTGCACTTAACAGATGCCTCTCTACTACATATCGGCACTACCGGAAAGAGACGCTACCTGATACTCAATGTTCCGGGTCCCAGTGGCTTATTACGCTTGAGACACGATATGAATTCATATAACTTGACTCAGTGTTATGCCTGATTATCCTTTTCTAAAGTTGCACTGTTATATGCTCCAACATGTCAGCCTAGCTTATTATTACATGATGCCAACTACTCTACTGAGTCTCTAAGCTTGTTTTCCCTCTCTTGTTACTGCACTGTGATTTCCGGAGTTTATGTACTATTGCACTCTTCTTGCATATATGACATGTGTTTATTTGCTAAAACTCGCTTTTCTTTCTGTAATGTTCCTTCGATTACCTCAATAAAAGAATGATTGACAAAAAGATATGACCCCTCTCCCCTCACCTGTCAATATATTCTTAATGCCAAAAGCTATGTTACAACTAAGAGCAGGAGAATGCTTTATGGACAATATTTTATATATTTGCATTTTTTTTCCCCAGCATAATAGTTTTGTGTTTATAGAACAGTTTTGGTTTTAGGATTATTATATTTCTCATCAAAACACAGCTTTGTGCTTTCGTGAAAGTTCTGCATGGTTATAACATTAACTGTTCAATTCTGATCTCCCAGCTAACCGTCTTCTGAAGCTTTCAGAATACATCAGATTTAGTCAAACAGATGAATAGTGATGTCCTGAACGGTTCGCCCGCGAACGGTTCGCCGCGAACTCATCATTGAGTAAACTTTGACCCTGTACCTCACAGTCAGCAGACACATTCCAGCCAATCAGCAGCAGACCCTCCCACCTCCTGGACAGCTCACTAAGAATGCAGCTTCACAATGGATGCTGTCCAGGAGGTGGGAGGGTCTGGGAGGGAGGGCCTGCTGCTGATTGGCTGGAATGTGTCTGCTGACTGTGAGGTACAGGGTCAAAGTTTACTCAATGATGAGTCCGCGGCGAACCGTTCGGGACATCACTACAGATGAAATAATTTAATAAGGACTAGCAAATATGCTAATTAAGTTAAAATGGCTTCTAGTATTTATTTCTTTAAGAAATTGTTTAAAAAACACTTTTTTAAGCCCTTGCTACCCTTTTTCCAGTAAAAAAAACGAGCATTTTGGATACAATCAACGGAATTAGCCAAAAAGATTTGGAGATACTCACTGGACCTCATCCAGCCGTGCGAGTAGCTGTTCTGCCAGTTGCTTTTCTTTGGATTCTAGGATATGTCGATCGCTTGTTCGATAAGACTCCAGCTCATTGAGTTCTAGTTCCCCAGGGGTCATACCCAATACCCGCTTTGACCTGCCCAGACAAACAGCCAGATAAAAAAAAAGAAAAGAAAAAAAAAGAAGCACAAACAAGATTAGCGGACAGATGCCCATTACATCACTGGGTTGATATGTGATATAAGCGGATCACAAAAATTCTAAACTAAAATGAAAAAAAATTAAAACCTAATAGTCAGAGTTTGCGCCATATAAGATGTTGAAATGGTTTGAGATAATTTGTATCTCCTTAAACTTTAACAGCATTACATGCAGAGAAAGTAACCAATTCTTATAGAGCTTGGATGCTATTTATTTTACATTACTATAGAAGACTTTATATTAAAAAAAAAAAAGATGAAATATGACCAATAAATAAATAAATAAAATCTGCATTGTAACTTCTGTTATTCGCAGAAGTGGGAGCAATCAAGACTTCAAAGTAAACAAATTAAAAAATTTAGTCTACTTTGAGAATTGCCAATAGTTCACATTTTAGTAAATAGCCCTTGCTATGTTCTGTGATGGTCCAATATGCACCTGAAGTCCTCGAGCTGCCTGCTGATCTCCGGAATCTGGTAGCTCTGAACTTCACGGAGGAATTTCTTCTGTGTGTCTTCGGTGAAAAGCTCTGGCCTAGTGCGATCTGTGACGGGAGACATGGACAAGAGAGCCACTTCATTTAAACTTCTTTTTAACTGTGTCTAGTGCCTCACATATAAACTCTGCAGGATCCTGCACTACTGATGTCTTTTCAATAGTGCCGAGTATCGACGAAGCATTCTAGCTGTCCTTTAACTACTAAGGACGTAACAATAAGCAGATCATCACATGTTTACTTCCATAAGTAAGAGGATGAAAGCAGACATTTTGGTGTAGGAATCACTTCATTCACGTTACTGAAAAGGGGCTTTAATTGGGAGAATCAATGTTTGTTTAGTTTCGCAATATATGGTATACGATAGCCATCTAGTGAAAAGAGTAGCAGGATTTATACCAAATATAAGGCACCTTAGTATTATAGTATTATGGTGTATGTATTGAGCTATTGCACTTTGATAGTTTATATATATATATATATATATATATATATATATATATATATATATATATATATATATATATATATATATATATATATCCTCTAGAATGTAAGCTCACTGAGCAGGGCCCTCCACCCCCTCTATTCCTGTACGTCCAGCTGTCTGGTTACAATTACATGTCTGTTAGTCCACCCAGTGTACAGCGCTACGGAATCTGATGGCGCCATATAAATAATAAAATAATAATATATAAGTAAGTGCCATTGACACCTGAATTTTTTCAGTTTTATTCATAGAGGAGAATGATTTGGCTATTAGCCTGGTGAGCTGGGAATTACAAAACAAATCTTTCATCAAGCATCTGACTGGCCTTTAACATACTTTCAATCAGAACAATTTAAGGAAGTCTACCATGGCAGTGAAGAATAATAGAATGGCAGAGAGACTCCGTTTGCAACGTGGGGTCGGGCAGAGTGAAAGAAAGGAGGATTTAAAAAAAATAAAAAAATCTGGTTGATAATATGTTGGATCTCATTTACAGTGTTTTTTACTAAAGTCAAAATTCAGGGTGAATTCTAACTGGATTTTAAATTTGAGTATCTGAATGGAAAGCACAAATTCATTTTTCCCAGTTTGGCTACTTTGACCTTAAATTTGAAAGTCGCTTTGAATTCTCACTTTAGGAAATAACGCTGTTAGTGTTGCAAGATTTGAGATTTTTTTTTGAATGGCTGATACATTGTAATCATATCCATCTTAAGTCTGCCTTTTAGAAGTCAGTTTCTAACATGATCAGAGAATTAAGTTGTATGGAAATTACTGCTTATTATGGCTTTTTTAATGAAAGGGCGGCAAGGCATTCTGCAAATTCCGTAAACTAAACATATCCCCCCCTCCCCTTTCAGTGAGATAGGCATCATGGGTATTTAAATGAAGATGTGGCACATACGGGCTGCATTGCTGCTAGTGACCAGGAGAGGGCTCCAGACACTCAGAGAATGTGTAAGGTTGGAGACAGGCTACATGAAGATTCCGGCTACTTGCTTATCAGTTTCGTAACATTTCTTCCCGAAGTTATCTGAGTTTGTACAGTCAGATAGAGCACACAGACTGCAGCTTCAGAAAGAAAGAAGTCCCACGGCCTGTTTACATCCTATAAACCCTATAACTAAACACCAAAGCAGGGGGCAATCTCATCAATAAACCTGACCATTTGGATGCAATGATTTAAATGCATTTCTACCCGCTCATTGTCCCAGTTCAGTGACTTTCATTCATTTTACATTATAGCTCTGTAATAACAATAGGCATATTTTATAATCTCAATCTGTCGAACTATATGGGAATAAGGTGAAAGGTGTGCGATGGGAATGAGGTGGAGGGGATAGAGAGGGTGTGCAGAGGGAATGAGTTGAAAGAGTGTGGTGGGAATGAGGTGGAGGGGTAGAGAGTGTGTGGTGGGAATGAGGTGGAGGGGTAGAGAGGGTTTGGTGGGAATGAGGTGGAGGGGTAGAGAGGGTTTGGTGGGAATGAGGTGGAGGGGTAGAGAGGGTGTGGTGGGAATGAGGTGGAGGGGTAGAGAGGGTGTGCAGAGGGAATGAGTTGAAGAGGGTAGAAAGAGTGTGGTGGGAATGAGGTGGAGGGGTAGAGAGTGTGTGGTGGGAATGAGGTGGAGGGGTAGAGAGGGTTTGGTGGGAATGAGGTGGAGGGGTAGAGAGGGTTTGGTGGGAATGAGGTGGAGGGGTAGAGAGGGTGTTTTGGGAATGAGGTGGAGGGGTAGAGAGGGTGTGGTGGGAATGAGATGGAGGGGTAGAGAGGGTGTGGTGGGAATGAGGTGGAGGGGTAGAGAGGGTGTGTGTTAAGAATGAGGTGCAGGATGTAGAGAGGGTGTGTGTTAAGAATGAGGTAGAGAGTGTGTGTGGTGAGAACGATGTGTAGGGGTAGAGAGGACGTGTGGTGGGAATGAGGTGAGGGGTAGAGTGAGTGTGTGTGTGTGTGTGTGGTGGGAATGATGTGTAGTGAAAATGAGTGTGTGGTGGGAAAGATGTTTAGAGGTCGAAAAGGTGTGAGGTGGGAATGAGGTGGAGGGGTCGAGTGGATGTGTGGTGAAAATGAGGTAGAGCGGGTGTATGGTGGGAATGAGGTGTGGGGGAAGAGTGGGTGTGTGGTGGGAATAAGGTAAAGAGGGTGTGTGGTGGGAATGAGTTGGAAAGAGTAGAGAGAGCGTGGTGGGAATGAGGTTTAGAGGGTAGAGAGGGTGTATGGTGGGAATGAGGTAGAAAGGACAGAGAGGGTGTGTGGTGGGAATGATGTAGAAAGTATAGAGAGGGTGTGGTAGCATGAATGAGGTGAAAGTGGTAGGGAGGGTGATGGTGGGAATGAGGTAGAAAAGGTAGAGGGTGTGTGGTGGAAATTAGGAGATATGTTTCTGGTTGGAATGTGGTAGAGGGGGAAGAAACTGTGTTTGGTGAGATTGAGGGGGTAAGATGATGTTGGGTAAAAAATAAATTTACTCTTTAAAAAACCTTTTGACTGTAGTAAAAGCATATATTCAGGAATTAAATCACTGCATTTAAATGGGCGACACACACAATTCTAGACAATACCTGTATTGAGAACATGAAAGAATAAACTCACCCAGTTCGAAGGAAACGCTGGTTGGCACCGTGGTGCGTAGGACCTGGAAACAAGATTTTAAAGTTACAACTCTGATCACAGCTCTGTACAGGACGTAAGGTTACTATGAAACCTTGTATTTATTTCAAATTAAAATGTAATACTGAGCGAATACTAAAATAGAAGTTGCTACATCACTAGCCACAGTGTACCCAAGAGGCAAAGCAGAATGAGGAACAAGAGACATAAACAATACTTAATAAATAACCAAAAATCAAAGGACAGACTGTAGGGCAGTGATGGCTAAACAGCAGATTGCATAACCATGATGATCAGCTAGCTACAGGGCTATTTTTTGGAACACAGTAATCCAGTCTAGTGCTGCATGACAGTCCGCAGTCCAGAGCAGAGTGAATATTTCAATCTTACTTGTAAGTTAAGAGAATACCATAGTGTTAAGAATACAAACATATATTTCAAATGCTACAGTGTTCCCCTGTCATGTTTGGCCCCACCTCTCGGAGAGGGTTTGAAAGGTAAGTGTTTTTATTCAAAAGTCCATCCGATATGTGATAATAAAATCTGTGCGTTGAATACTCACAGCTCCTTTCATCATGAAGGTATAGCAGAATTCCGTAAACAATTTCTTCCCCTCTTTGACCGAAAGGTTCTTTATGATATCGGCATGCAGGTAGCAGAGCTAGGAAGTGATGTCAGGAAAGAGAATTAGTCCGACGCAAACAGCAACAACATATTCAGTAAAATATTGATTATAAAGTGTGAACAGCCTGTGCCCGGATCACATGCATCTCATGCTAAATCTCCACATGCAACTCATTCCTCCATTTAGGACATCTGCACTGTATACCCCACAGGTCTCATATTCACAGGCAACCTGCATATCATGCCACCCTGCCACGGACAGTGTCCCTGCACCTTATACCACTAAAGCAAGGTAGCTGTGCTTCCTATAGGTCCTCAGAGACATAGTGGATCTCCAACCCACCCTTTCCTATAGACAATGTCCCTCCATCCTATGTCACCTCACAGTCAAGGGAACCTCCATCTGAAATCCCTTCCCACAAAGAGTGCCTCACACCCTTACCATAGATAGGGCTCCTGCATTCTGCAAGCCTCCCAGAGAAACCGCAGCTACCCACAAGTCTTTTTACTGCAGACAGGACACCTGCACCCCATATCTATTACCACTGACAGGACAATGGCACCCCAAGTCTAACCACTGCAGATAGGACATCTTCACCCCATGTCTAATAACCGCATACAGGACCCAGCATCCCAAGTCTATTTACAGCACCCAGAACATCTGCTTCCCATGTCTTAACCGCTGACAGGCCACCTGAACCCCATGACAGAACCCCTATATGTGTATATTTTGCTGACAGGAAACCTACACCTCATGTCAAAATATATCATAATCTGCTAATTTGCGTACCACAAAGAGAAAAGCTGCAATCCATGTGTTACCCACAGGAAGTGCACATGCATTTAATTCCCCTTTCAGCACAGTGTTCCCCAGATACCCCCTATGCCTGCAGAGTATCTGCTTTACCTTAAATACTGATCTAGCACTCCAAATATGCATAACAGCTCACACTATAAACACAGCACACAACCTCTGCCACCTCTCAGTACAGCAAACTGTCCCAATAACATTACAGAATCTTATGTTCAAAAAGAAAATTTGCAGGGAAAGTTCTTTAACGTATTGCAATATTTTCCTATTCTAAATAGATTTATGTAGGGTAGCGCCGCTAGACAGCATGCAACACATTGATTTGGCAAAAAAAGGCTCAGCTTATTGCACGACCCACACAGTCTGTCATACAAACAATACTGACAATCACCTACGGCAGCATGGTCGTAAACAATGCTTTGTCAGCCAGAAGACTAGCAAAGCATTATGGGAGATGTAGTCCAAAACGCTTCCACTATGGTAAAGGTTGTCTACCCGTGACCTAATGAATGATCTAGGTATTGATTTTACATCTGACCAGTACATCCCCACACACACCTGTTTTCAAGGAGCTGGGCATCTGAAAGCAGCATGAAAAAGAGAGAAAACAAAATGTAACTGAGGAAGCCACGCCAGTACTGTTTAGAGACTCCTGCATTTAGGAGAGCCTCTGAGCCACCAGTGGATTGTCCAAGTGCAGCATTGAATAAAAGAACATCAAATTATATTTTCATGGTACGGCTGGCTAGTGCTGCTTTTTGATTTGGAATTTTAGCCAAACAGTAAGGGCCCAAAAGTGGCTCACCCTACCAGGTGCATGCTGGGATATAAACCTCTTACAGTAATTTTAGCCAAACAGCAAGAGCCCAAGAGTGGCTCACCCTACCAGGTGCATGCTGGGATATAAACCTCTTACAGTAATTTTAGCCAAACAGCAAGAGCCCAAGAGTGGCTCACCCTACCAGGTGCATGCTGGGATATAAACCTCTTACAGTAATTTTAGCCAAACAGCAAGAGCCCAAGAGTGGCTCACCCTACCAGGTGCATGCTGGGATATAAACCTCTTACAGTAATTTTAGCCAAACAGCAAGAGCCCAAGAGTGGCTCACCCTACCAGGTGCATGCTGGGATGCCAAACAGCAAGGGTCTAGAGTGGCTCATCCTTCCAGGTGCATGCTGGGATCTAAACCTCTTAAAGTAATTTATGCCAAACAGCAAGGGCCTAAAGTGGCTCATACTACCAGGTGCATGCTGGGATATAATTATCTTACAGTAGTGAGTGTTAATGGAAGATAAGCTGGGAGACCATTTCCAAGGTCTTAAACTGGGCTCTGCACTACAGGGCGCCACATGAGACATTTCATGCAAAACAACATTTCATACGGCACCAAGGATTGACTGAAGCAATAACAATTACTCCGGCCATGCACGGTGCAGTAACGGCTATTCTGTGCAAACCACGGACTCCCACCCGGCAAAATGCAACAAGGAGTATTCCAAACAGGCAGGCTGCAGGGGAAAGCAGGATGGGTATTTTGGCAATGTACCCCCTGGCTTCTCTTACCAATGGGCACGGGTCCAACTGCAGCACCACATGATGGAGAAAAACCATGATGTACGCCGGATGATCTTTTACAAGTTCGATGTTCTGGAAAGGGCTGTTGTGGTCTTCCACATTCTATATGGGGAGAAAGAAACCGTTACCAGGGGTGAAGAGAGACCGAGTGTAAGGAAACTGCATGGAGAGGTATCATCATGGTTACTCTCAAAAATCATACAGATTCAGTGAGACTCAAATTAACATACTTTGCGTATTTTAGATCAGCAAAAATCATTACATTGGTTACATTAAAAAGTGATATATTTATTTTGGTAAAAGGGCAGGGTATGGAGAAGTATACAATACATATCCAAAATGGCTGCTGAAGTGGTTATGTTGCCTAACGTAGCCTGGCTCTTTCTACTGTTTTAATGCCAAATCACAGGGGTACAGTTTGATATAAACTGGGGTCTCCCTGGCACCCAGACACCTCAAGTGGATTAAACCATCTAGCATATCAGAACACAAGGTAAATCTTGTTCATCCATTACAATTACTATTTAGCATGAACCCGTAAAACAACCCCCCTCCCCCACAATTACCCCAACCACCAGAACAACTGACCGCTTCAATTTCATTCTCAAAGTCTTCATCTTCTGCTCCGATGATCGAGGTGGCGCCCATAGAATGGAAACCCTGTGCGGTGAAAACAAAAAAATATATTTGGCATAAAAAAAACAATGTGTTTATTCTCTTCCGAGAAAATACAAATTTGAGGGAGAGTCCGACTTACAAGTTTATTCTCTGAAATGTTAACAGAGTTCATAGTAAATTTAAGATTTTAGGTGAAAAACAGCAAACTGAAACGTTATCTTTATGTCGGCTATGTTTTCACTTCCCATAAGCCTAAATCTTAAATTCACTTTAAATTCCCAGAAATTCACATATTAGTGAATAATCCTGCTTAAAGGAACACTATAGTCACCTAAATTACTTTAGCTAAATAAAGCAGTTTTAGTGTATAGATCATTCCCCTGCAATTCCACTGCTCAATTCACTGTCATTTAGGAGTTAAATCACTTTGTTTCTGTTTATGCAGCTCTAGCCACACCTCTCCTGGCTATGATTGACAGAGCCTGCATGAAAAAAAAAAAAAAACTGGTTTCACTTTCAAACATATGTAATTTACCTTAAAGGACCACTATAGTGCCAGGAAAACATACTCTTTTTCCTGGCACTATAGTGCCCTGAGGGTGCCCCCACCCTCAGGGTCCCCCTCCCGCCCGGCTCTGGGGAGAGGAAAGGGTTAAAACTTACCTTTTTTTCCAGCGCCGGGCGGGGACTCTCCGCCTCCGATCCTCCTCCTCTCCTCCCTTTCGGCTAAATGTGCATGCGCGGCAAGAGCCGCACTGCTTTCCTATGGACGCTTGCGTGTTCTCACTGTGATTTTCACAGTGAGAATCACGCAAGCGCCTCTAGCGGCTGCCAATGAGACAGCCACTAGAGGCTTTAGAGGCTGGATTAACCCTATTATAAACATAGCAGTTTCTGTGAAACTGCTATGTTTATAAAAAAAAAAGGGTTAATCCTAGAGGGACCTGGCACCCAGACCACTTCATTAGCTGAATTGGTCTGGGTGCCTAGAGTGGTCCTTTAAATAATTGTATCTCAATCTCTAAATTGAACTTTAATCACATACAGGAGGCTCTTGCAGGGTCTAGCAAGCTGTTAACATAGCAGGGCATAAGAAAATCTTAATTAAACAGAACTTGCAATAAAGAAAGCCTAAATAGTGCTCTCTTTTCAGGAAGTGTTTATGGAAGGCTGTGCAAGTCACATGCAGGGAGGTGTGACTAGGGTTCATAAACAAAGGGATTTAACTCCTAAATGGCAGAAGATTGAGCAGTGGGCCTGCAGGGGCATGTTCTATACACCAAAACTGCTTCATTAAGCTAAAGTTGTTCAGGTGACTATAGTGTCCCTTTAAATTATGCTGAAAACAAGGTGTGGGCAGGCTTTAGAAAAACAACAAATTAACGCCAGGACAGGATGTTGCAGTCTTTTGGTTGGCTGTGAATTATAGGACTTTCAGTTCCAATCATCAGGAATATGCTATATGTTACAAATATTAACACACATGACGAACAGTGTTCAAATGAAGTTCGTAATGGCAGCAAAATAAAAAAAATTCACTTGCTCCAAATGTCAATTTCCTCAAAATACCTTTAAAAATGGACTTCCCAGCCAGATCGAGAAAGGCCTGGGGCCTACTAGGCTGGAACAGGCCTGGCTCTCTGAAGCAGACAGCTGTGTATTATGGACACAATACGGATTTGTTCTCCAGTGTGGAATCGTAATCATTTCTCTCACTGAATTTGTTTTCAATGAATCTACAATTATTGTGGCGCTGTGTTCTACTTGATTCTTTTGGCAGTGTATTATGGACGCCCTTCTTAAGAAAAATGTCAAGCTCGTGATGAAGAAACTAATTGGTTTTTCAGGCTGTTTCATAGCACAAAATCAGAGTAAGGGTGAAATGATTTGGTAACAAACAAAATGTTTATCTTGGCAAATAGTATATGCAAATTAAATGACAGGAGATTACTTTAGGCCTTTTACGTTTCATCCACCTCACCTAAAAGTCTCCTGAATATATATTATTATTATTATTTAAATACTCAGCACTCACCGCTTTGCCAATATTTAGCAGTTTTCTTGCCTTGGTGCAACCTGAGCGTGCAAATATATAATGAAGAAAATTGCAGGTGCACTCATAGGTCTTGTATGAAGGTGATTTTTTAATTTTCTTAACATACAAATTAAATCTGTCCCCATCAACGTTCCGACCCCTGTAGGATCTTTTTTCAAGATGAAAAGATCTTGAAAAAGACCCTACAGGGGTTGAAACGTTGATTGGGACAGATTTCATTTGTATGTTACGAAAATAAAAGAATCACCTTCATACAAGACCTATGAGTGCACCTGCAATTTTCTTATATATATATATATATATATATATATATATATATACACACATACATATATATATACACAAATACATACATACATACATACATATACACACAGTTGGGACTGATATTCTTTTTCAATAAATGCAAATAAATTAATAAAACGCTGCTGTATCTGCATATTTGCAGGGGGACGGAGTGTCATATACGCTGTTAACCTGTGAAACTCTGCCCTGTAGTTATATGGGCTATGTGACTCATCGGCAGTCACAAGAAACTTAATTCATGAAAAGACCTGAATGAAACAACTTTTATTTGTTTTTGGGTTTTTTCAAGCTAACAGATGCAGACAGCTCTACAGGAGAGCCTATACATTCATTTAGAACGTATACAACAAGTACAGGCCATGCATGCATACACGGCATTTTGTATGGGTAGGGGGAAGTATGGTATTTCCTAAAACGTAAGAGTGAGAGGTTGCCATTTATTTGCTGCAAATCTTGAAAAATTTGATAGTGATGTTGAATTTGAACAAAAGTTGCTTTTGGCATATGCCCATGTCCTAAAATAAATCTAAATAAATAAATCCTCCCAGTCTCTATGCTGTATCAGGCATTTTGTAAGAGGACAGTTTGAGATAATTTTAATAGATTTTTGACAGACTGCTGTAAAACTCATTAAGTCAGGGGAATTCTGGGCCGTCATTTAAATTGTTTGCCATTTCCTGCTTTCCAAATTTCAACAACAAAAAAAAGTACACCAGATGCATTCACAAAAATAAATACATACATTATTAATCTAGGAAATGTAATGTATGTACTAAAATAAAATTGTAATTCAAGTACTATTTGTTCTAACTCAACATTTTGCATCACATTTTGGTAGGTTATTAAGGCAATTTCCTTCCTTGGGAGTTGTTTGTTGTTGTTTTTTTACAGAGTTTTTCTATTAAACAATATATAAATAAAATAAATGGTAGTTCATATCCAGCAGCCTATTAATAACAATAATAAAATGAGTACATAATAAAATTTGGAACAAAATGGATTACACTAGGGAACGTTCCAATGCATGCGTACAAACGGGGCAAAACTGGACCCATGATTTTTTAGATCATATTCACGCTATATGTACGTCTGCTGAGCTTAGCGGATAGGACCAAACACTGATAAGCACATACACTAAAACACAACTATAAGCTGTGATTAAAATTGAAGTTTATTTTTGTACTGAATTGAAAGAAATTCAGCCTGATTCAGGGCACGTTTTAATGGAATAAAAAGGGTGCGATATAACGGATCTGCAATCGCAGATCACTTTAATCTGATACTACTGTCTTCTCACATGATAAAAAGGACAGCAAATTCTCTCTCATAGCCAAGGACGGTGCTTACCATTACCTAATTTAATGTTACTTATTTCATCGCCATGGAAAGATTAATGGCTGAATTGGCTTTGCTGCGATTCAGACCAGTGTCCCTAGGGTTTTAAAAGGTGCCTCAGTTAGAGCATGCAGCTACAGAGCTACTTCATTAACAAGGTTATTGAAAGTGGACAATCTAATTTAATGCAATAGCTGCAAGCCTGATACATTTGTATTCCTTCTCTTAGCCAGGACATTGGAAATGCTAAGTGCTAACTGCATATGAGACTTTTTCTACCAAGCATGGAAATTGTGAAAGAGCCTCACTATATGGACTTCCTGGTTTCAATATTAAAGTGTAACATTTCTGACATTTGATGTGAATGTTTTTACACAGCTTAAGATACACATATCTTTCATCAAATATATAGTATAGGAAGGCACACATTATATCAACTAGTGAACACACTTTTAAATGTACCTTCAAAGTGTACCTTCAATTAATCTATACTTTTTTAACGACATTACCTGGTCTCCTGATGCTAAAATCCCCATTCTCCCTTTTTGAATATCAGGAGGAGGATTCAATACTACCTCACTTCCTCCCTCCGACCATACAAGTACTTGTACTGTATGTACGGACAGCATGTGTATGGTGCAGACATCCTTATTAAAGGATTACATCAACCACCATGACCACTTCAGTGATTTGAGGTGGTCATGGTGGTACGAGACTGGATGTGCAGTGCTTTTGCATGAAATACTCCAGTGCATATCCAGAAATATTTGCACTTACGCACACGTGACTTTGGCAGCCTGAAACGCTGTTCCGGACTGCAATATGTCAATTCTGGCAACAGAAGCTGGTTATCCCCTCCTTCCTTCCCTCCCACTGTGTGGCCCTTCCCGCTTCCCCCATTAAGGAAGGGTTTTTTGTTGTTGTTTTCTTTTATTTAAAATTTCATCAAACACCCCTCTCCTTGCCGGCTCAGTGTGCATGCATACACTCTGAGCCGGTGAAACAGTCCAATTACAGACTTCTCTAAGAAAGGCCGGTGATTGGACTGCGCAAGTGCAGAGATGTCGTCGGACAGGGATTGGAGATCAGCAATGGTAGCTTCGCCTGGTGCTGGATGGCAGGTAGGTTTTAAAGCTCATTACAGGTTTTAAGAGGGGGGAGATGGCATATTAGTTATGCCCCATAGGGAACTGTGAATGACCAAAAAATATATGGTTTTTAATTTAAGTTAATTTGCCTAAGACTCATCACAAATTCCTACTAGCTGCATAGTAGCTTCATTTTAGTATTTTCATATTTTCCGAATTACAAATACACTTTATATTAATCCAAACTGTGTAGGCTTTACAGTATCTGTTCAGATTTGGAGGGGAACAAATCAGATTGACGAAACGCTAAAAACAAAAATCAGAAAACATTGACATTTCTTGATTCCTGAAGATATTTTATATTTGCAGCAAATGAATAATAAATATATTTTTTTTCTTTCATTTTTAATTTGGAGGAATTTTGAATATATTATTTACATAATGAAATAAAAAAAGGGGGGGGTGGATGTCTAAGTTCAGCTGACGTGTCCCTTTAAATTAATGAGGTGGCTGAAGTTGCAAATAAAACAACTATTAAATCTTCATTTTCTCATCAAGTTCTCAGTACTTGACATAAATCGTCTCCCTTGGAGGATCCGCCACTAGATTACTCTTTCTTTAAAGGTTACAAATACCCCCAGACTATTTTTGCATTTCTTTTATTTTTTTGCAATTTCTGGATTCATTTTGTTTATTGTACTTCTGTGTATGCAACAGGGAAATACAGATCTTTAAAAAATGTGCAAGTACACACCTTATTTGTAATTATACCATTTGGTCAGAAAGATACTGCTTTGAGTGCTTATTTTTCCTATTAAGCTATTCTGCTGGGATTGACCAAAATAATATTTTTTAGCTAATATTTCTTGTAGACAGCAAATCTTAAAATGTAACCCTTGCATGTCACCTCTTGACTTCTGTAACCAATATGCTACCTTTCCAGCAGAGAGAGAAAAAAAATAATATAGTTTTCCCAAATTAAAGTTTTCCTTACAATTTTGCAGATGAAATAAAAGTGTACTTCGCTTGAGTAGCTTCATACAAAGTGAATCACTGGGCACTGCCCTCAGAATTGTCAAAATTAAAAACATAGGCAAAAAAACACAAAACAACGCATAACGTGGAAGAGCTTCATCCAATTCCGTATTCTTGCGTTTATATAGAACATCGTTTAGAATTTGGAATTTTTGAACTATAAAATGCATTTCTTAAAAGGCAAGGAACGTTTTACAAAAAATTTTAAGCAAAGCGTGTATTACTAGACTGTCTGAAAGAGCAAACACAGCGCTCTGTAGGAGAGGCCTATAATGAAGGACCTGTAAGTTTTCGTTTTTAAAATTAGT
Organism: Pelobates cultripes; assembly: GCA_933207985.1. Lineage (NCBI taxonomy): Eukaryota > Metazoa > Chordata > Amphibia > Anura > Pelobatidae > Pelobates > Pelobates cultripes. The sequence continues at coordinate 23,349,147 of OW240921.1, read as the reverse complement.
CCTGGCCATGTCCCCTTGCACTGCCATGAATCCTGTAACTCTATCATTACATTTTTAAAAATATTTATCAGAGGACAGTGTTTTTGGAGTGTACTACACAGTCCAATATTTTTTGCTGTATTCAGGAAAAACATTGTCAGCCTGGTTCTTTATCTAATTTTTGAAGATGCAAGACATGTAAAAGACACTGTAGGCTTCCTTTGCTTCACCAGGTTCATATTTCTTTAACACAAAACTTTAAAGGAAGAGAACTCTATTACTAAACAAATAGCCATAGCTCTACAAGACTCTCAAAAGGCACCTCCACCCTATCCTAACCCAAAGCAAAGACCACCTATTCTACAGGACCTGCATCACCATTACATTTCTCATTGCACGTTTTAAACATTACGAGGCCCAAAGTATCTTTGTTCTTCTTTTTCCTTAATACCACATGAAGTTGAGTTCTATGTTAATAACGCCTCTGCAACTTTATCTAATTACCTTTAGAACTTCCGGTTTCATTCCAATCTTTCAGATAAACACAGCAAACTTTCATATATACTTGAAATCTGGAGAAGTTCAGTCTGCCAAGCTGCAGAGTGCTCACGCGTACATTATTTCAAGCTAGTGGGTGACGGGAACAATAGCCCAAAGTCAGCTAACTCACAAGCAGTAATTGATACTTTTATTGAGATGATTCTATTGAGATTATAATCCTATTGTTGATTATTTCGATAAGCAGATGGCTTGCAGTGCTGTATTGGTGGCCATAAAAATTTTTTTTTTTTTAAAATACTAGTCCCGGGGCCTTTATAAGGATTTGTGTTACAAAGATTTTTCATAAGATAATAATATCCCAATCTTCTGCACTTATCTCATTATGAACTTGCCCAAAATATCCAAAGCATTTAAAAAGTCAAACAAACAAGAAAACACTCAATTTGAGTGTTCTTGTTGACCAGGGTAATCCATTCAAGTAGGCCGGTTGATCTCCAGTCTTTGATGAACTAAACATCTGATAGTTGTCTCCTGTTGTAGATCATTCCTGATAAATCCATCAGTACTTTCTCCCTCATCTCCAACTGAAGTTTGTATCGCCGATCCGAGGCAAGTAAATATGATGCAGATCACTGGAAATCCCAAAACGACTTTGTTCTTTTGCGATTATCAAGGATTCTGTGCCAGCAGCAGATAAGGGAACAATTTTATTCGTTGACGTGATGGACAATTCATGATGAACAAAACTACCAGGTTAAGATAATGACTTATTTCAAAAGCTTGTTCAAGGTTTCCATGTTTGCAGGCTATGGTAGTAAAGATATAGAAGCTGTACTGAGAAGCAATATAATACATCCCTGTATAGAAGTCATGGTTTCAAGGCAACCACAAAAGTTGAAGAACCTCAAATATCATGCTACACTGTAGGATCCGAGACGGTTAATCTGTTCTTTCATCAACAGGTCAACATTGTAATAACATCTGCAATTCCTTGGGTGAGTTTGCCTCCTCAGAATGGCCTATTTGTCCCTAAGGTTTTACGTCTTACTTAGGACAGCAATGACGATAAGTTGGATATATAAAGTTGAACATTTCAGAGGTTTCGTTTAGATTTAGACTAAGTATATTCTCTGGAACGGTCATAAATATCTGCTACTCCTTTTTTTGTGTTTCTGGATTGGTGCCCAAGCCACAAAGTTAGGCCTAACTATACACCAGGAACATATAAATGTAGTGTTTGTCTAAATGTGGTCGCACAGCCCCCTTTGGTAGAATAAGCATAGATTACCTCACTGATTAGTCACAAAGGACTTCTTTGTAGCTTTTCCTGGTGAACCAACAAGTCATTTACCAGGATCTTGGAACTCATCAGGAATACTGAAACATAGCTTTTTGCAAGATCCAGGCTAAACTGTCATCTCTAGACTGCAACTCTTCTTTTATAGCTCCATGGAATATTTTCATAAATAACACTCCGATATTACATAATTACATATAAAAACACAAATCAAGCAAACTGTGTATTGCCGTTTGTAACAGTCTCCAATTTACTGCATGAACATTTAATAACTTTTTTTTTAATAAAAGCTAGAAGAGAGAACTATCCACTCTCTTTGGGAAATCTGATAAATAAAGATTAAGCCTGAATTCTGAATGGAATGTTCTATAAATAATTGAAGTGCTTGTGCCACTGAGTGCATCGAGTGGAAGGGATTCCTAATTGATGGGTCAATTCATGTAATGGTCTGTCTATTACTCTTTGTGTGGACATAACTCACCCCAGAATGTCCATCTTCTGGGTCCATGTTGTCTGTCTGGCAGAGGTTAACCTTGCAGAGACCTGAAGAGAGAATTAGAATATGTTAAATTATATCATGAAATAGATCAAGAATAGAATTTTAAAAAGGTATATATTGACTAGGTGCAGTGGTAGGCAACCTTCGGCACTCCAGATGTTGTAGACTACGGATTTCTTGATGCTTTGTCAGCATTATAGGAGTTGTTGTCCCCAGCATATGGAGTGCCAGATCGATTGCCTACCCCTGCAGAGGATTCAATAAGCTGTAGATCGTCAGGAACCCAACGTAAATTTTACATTTTAAGTACAAATAGCTTAACTGGAGACAAAGATGACTTTTCCAATTCAGACATTTTGGCGTAAAATTTAAACTCCCTGAATATCAGACAATTCACACTTTAATGAATTACCCTGACAGTACATAGGGAAGCGCCACCTCATGGCACATGCAAAATGTACAGAGTGTTAAAATTTCACAGTTATTTATTGAAACCTGAATCTTTTAGGAATTTTAAGGGACTTTCAAATTTTAGGGCAAAATGGGAAAACTGAAAAAAAAACCTGACTTGGAGAATGTGACATTCAAGATATTTAGTCCTAAAACTTTAATTTAACTATGGATTCACACTTTGGTGAGTAATTCTGCTAGGAGCGTTCAAAGTGTGGCTTTGTGTCTGCACTGCAATTTTGTTGCACAGATTAAATTGGCCAGTATTTTGTTACATAGCTGTATGTTTCATTGTGATGGGCCCTTTGAAGCGCAAGCCTTCATCTCATTTTGCTCAGATGTGTCTAAACTGGTCCTCAATTAATTGCGCATTGTGTCTGACACAGCGCAGTACCAAGGAGCGTGCACCAACGCAAAACTGTAGAGGACTAACGTTCACGGGTGGAGTAACCAGGGCTTCAAAAGGGCTCTAAGTCAGAGAAGATTATATCTGACCAAAGCAGGGGTCATTAGACACTAGAGGCCCAAACTATGCCCCTGGTAGTCATAGTATCACATGCTGGAGATTAGGCAGCAGAGGGGGAGATGTGATAAATGCGATAGAAGGGATGACTGAGTAAAATATCCAACAAGTTAATGACATGGGAGAATAGAGCACAGGGAGGAAAGGAATGTCAGGTATGCAAGCAGGCCCCCACCCCTACTGCCACCTTCTTTCCACCTCCTCTGGACAAGGGGAGGCAGCAAAGCCTCAGGGTGCGAACTCTTGGGACAATAACCACCCCCTCCCATTCTCCCTCAGACACTCAGCTAAATACCAGCTGCTGTGTCCGAGTAGGAGGGTAGAATTGGAATGTGCCGTCTGATCTTGGCTCCGTTACATGCTGCCCGTTTCATGCCCTCACATGCCAAGGCTGTGGTAACTGTTTTGACGCTGGGTTAACATTCATGAACTGAACATACAGCCCTGGCTGTAAATTAGTTATTGAAAACAACTGTCCCAAAACCTGATCTGATCATTTGGTGTATAAGTCCCAACAGGCCACATCCAGCTGAAGATAATGGGAGTTGCAGTGTAAAACACAGCGTTTTCTGACAGATTTCCAATCTATGCTTTAAACTGAGCAGGCTAAACCATAAAAGCATATAAAATGCCATAACTACCATGTTTACATTAAAAGTGCTGCCCTGCAGTATGTTTAATGTATAGGATGCAGGACTCCTCAATGATAACTTAGATTCAAATAGAAGGTTCTCAATGCGACATTCATAACTTCAGCAATGACCGTATTTTATTTTTGTTTAAATTAATTTTCATTCTAGAATTTTAAAACCTTTAAGCCTAAAATATCACAGGTCTAAACTTCCAATTAACCCCTAGCCACGATCATAACTACATGCCAAAATATTATCATGGTAAATATTTAGGAACAGGAAAAATCATGGGACAAAAATCTCTTTTGTGCGCTGTGCCTAAACAGCAGGGAAATGCAATATTTAATTATTTAAAATAGTAGCGAACATTAAACAGTTGGCTTGGAAGATGTAGACTGATTTGCTACGCATTTCTACAAATGAAATGACATCAACGGTCCTAGCTATTGAGGCAGCTGTCAGCAAGAAAAAGCATTGCATTAACAAATAATGCAAAGTCCAAATTTCAATTTAAAACAGATCAAGTCTAATAATTCGTATGAAGACTAAGGAGGTATTAATGCCTTGCCGCTACCTCTGTATTTTGTGTTGAAATTGGCATTTTTAGAAATTTCCTGTTTCGCCCCCAGAAGAAAATATTTGATGCTATAAAAATGTGCCAGTCGGACTACGAGTTGGAGTATCCCTTTAATTATAGGGAGAATCAAAAAACAAACAGAAACGGCTTGAATATTCTTCAAATTATGCCTCCACATTTACTCTGCAAAAATTATAAGTAGTACCCGCTTGTTTGAGTACCACTTTAAAGAAAAACAAACATTCAGACTTTTTTTAAAAATCTCTTTATACATTTTTTTTTTTTTTAGTTTAAATCCATTACCCCATATTTTGTCTTCTAGCTTCAAAGATCTGCTGTTTTTGTAAACGAAAAGCAGAAAAGGTTTTATTTTTTTCACGCTTGACGTGACTTGTGGAGAAAGTATCCACAGGTGCACCTCTCACACAGAAACAAGCACATTCTGTATTGAAGTGCCTTAAGTAGTAAAGCAGAACCTCTTAACGATTTGATATTTTGGACATAAATCTGAAGATGGATCTGAAATAAAGTGTTTTGCTCCATATATATATATATATATATATATATATATATATATTTATTTTATCAGTAATGACACTTGATGGGAGTTTTTTTTTTTTATAGCATCCGATTTAAAAAAATATATATATTTTTTTTTCACAATTATAGAGTTTATATTATGTGCATACCACGGATATTTTAGACTGTCTATTTCTTCAGCAGTGTAAGAAAAAAAATATGGGGGGAAGAGGGGGAGTGCACAGGAAAAGAAACAACATTCTAACTAAAAAGTGTGTTCTGGTAAGTATGCACAGGCACATCCACACATTGTTTGCACATACAAACATTTGCACATTTTGTGTACTTGAACACATGAATTTCCTGCTGAGAGAGAACAAGTATGGGAGTTATGCAGTGTACTAGGTGCAGATAAAAGCTGCAATAAGCAGGTATTTGCCCAGCCCCCGCCAGTCTCTCAATTGTAAACCCCTCTGACTGTGCCTTCCATGCCTCCCCTTCCCATTGGCAGACAGCCAGAGTTACTCACACACACTGTCCGCACAAACACAGCCAGCCGTGGCAACAATACATACACAAGTGTGATATTAAGGCTTTAGGAGGCGTGGGGGGAAGGGATACAAGCAGGGATTTAAAGTACCACTACTAGGCCCAAGAGCCAACACTGTACAATGCAATAGAAACAAAATAACAAAAACATCCCAACAAATTTTATTTTGGAAATGCAGGAAACATGAGAAAGTATATAATCAGAGTTAACCTCTGTCTCGGTTGTTTACTGAAGTGTTGTTTCTGTGAATTAAAAAATTTAGCCCGAAATAGCTAGATTAGAAAACACATCCAAGGCCAATGTTTTGAGTTACACTGGTACACTGTTTTTTCCACCCTTATTAGCTTCGAATTCACTCTGTATTAAAAAAATTAATTATAAAAAAAAGTAATTTTTTTTAAAAATCACTCTATAGTGAATAAGTCTTGATGGCAAGACGGAGGAACTAAGTTACTAAGTATATTTCTCTAACTAAGCTCGTTCATTGATTGCAAGCTTTTTTGAGCAAAGCCTTCTTCCACTGCTGTCTGTGTTAATATTTTTTATCAATTACTTGTTTTTCAAAAATCCCCATTTAAAAACTGTAAAACGCAGCAGAACATGTTGGTGCTATAGAAACGCCAATAATAATCGTTACTTCCCTCCCAGCCACTACCATATAAGCATCTTTTCGGGTTTTGCAAAGAAAGTAGTGGTGCTGCTTGGAAGGGACACTACAGGCACCCAGACCAATTCATCTCATTCAAGTTATCTGCGTGCGGAGTCTCTATACCATTAAACCTTGCAACTTAATACATTACAGTTCTAGAGAATCTGCAATGTTTACATTTACCGCTAACAGCAAGGCGCTTTTAAGTTTAACGCCGTGGAACAACTATGGACTTCCTCATGCTCTGCATGAAGACATCCAGCCTCTTGCAAGTTTCCATAGGAAAGCATTAAGGCAATGATTTCTTATGGGGAAGGCCTAATACACGCGCTGTGTTTGACGCGCATGTGCATCAGGTTCCTCTTCGTTGGAAGAGGGTGAGAGAGTGGCGCAGAGGTGCAGGAATCAGGTCAATGTTTTAAATGTTTGGGTTTTTTTTTTAACCCTTTCATTGCCATGGGATGAAGGGGGAGTACAGAGGGACACTAGTTTTAAGAATACAGCTTTGTATTTCTAAAATTGGTGCTCAAAAAGGATGGTTTTTGTTCAAGATGGCAGGGCGCGTGTGCAGTGGGAATATATGGCAACAGTGTTCCATAATTTGTCTGTCTACTGTATGGGTACACACGGTTGTCCTGAAATGTGAATGGTGTCAAATCCCAGCGCGCTAATGAGAGAATGTCCGCACAATCACGGAACAATGAATAATGGCATCACTAACATCTAGAGGTGCTGTGCAGATAAGTATGTTCTGTACTTCCCTCCGCTTCACTCCTCATCCGTGTAAATGTTTCAATACTGTTTCCTGGGGCGAGGGATTGACACACTGTCACTATGAGAGAAGGGACAGTTTCTCTTTAAGAAAATCATTTGCATGAGTCTTCCCAGAATCCTGTGCTGTTGTGAAATCTGTGATAAAACAGGTCCTACAAGCATATCTAACACGGATAGCTGTGGGCAACAATACTGCGTATCTTCTGTACTGTGCATAGCGTAGGGATGGGATAGATTTCACTGCATTCAAAAATTTGCAATTTTTTTCTCCTCTTTTGAAAATGAATATCCCTTTGCTAGGAACTTGTGGAAACACAAAAAGATATACTGGTGCATGAAACAGATAACAATGCAGAAATATTTATTTTCTGGCATCTGTGTTACATGGAGAAGCTATCTTTACCACAAACACATCCTCAAAGCTACATTTGTGGTATCTGTTCAAAAGCAGAACATCTCGACCTCTGCACTACTCGTCAGTAATGTGACCCAGCCCCTTCCAGTAAATGGCATTGGTAAACTGGCTAAGAAGAAACATATTGGGGTTTATTTATTGAACTGAGAAATAGGACACAAAAAAAAAAAATTAAAGGAGAATTTTCTTATTTAGTGCAGACTAACTGAATGGTCTCCATTTCATACAGGTTTTCCAGCACATATATTTTGGTCAAAAACGTTCAATTCCCAAATTATTTCTACGCAGTAAGTTGTGGTGAATTTATATTCAATGTCAAATTTAATCAGAACTAGTAAATATAGAGTAAATATAAGGATGTCTTTATTTTTTGTAAACACATTTAAAACAAAAGGAATATGGTCATTTCTGGGAATTTTTTATATTAATTTTACGTATCCTCTATGTTGCAAGAAACACCCTGGGTACCATAAAAATGTAACTGAAATGATTGTATCTGACAGACAGCATACAGAGGAAGTGAGAAAGCATTTAGGGCCACCCAATGTGTCCTATTATCTTCAGGGACGCGGTCCACGATGTAATAGAGCGACCGGGCCCCTTAAAAAAAATAAATAAAAAATACGGCTGTAACGCAATTGCTGCTGGGACTTCCTCCCAGCTTACTCCGCGCGGGAAGGAGAGACAGCCTGAAGGTCGAGAGGCGAGGCAGCCGTTGCCCATCATCCCCAGCCACCCTCCTGCAATGCAAAGGTAAGGAAGAGGAGTGTGGCTGAAAAGTTAATTGTGTGTGTGTGTATATGTTTATGTATGCATGTATGTATGTATGCATGTATGTATGTCAACCAGTATGTGTGTGTGTATGTATGTATGTATGTATGTATGTCAGTATGTGTATGGATGTATGTCTGTATGTATGTGTATGCCAGTATGTATGTATGTGTCAGTATGTATGTATATATGCCAGTATGTGTCTGTCAGTATGTATGTCTGGATGTATATGTGTGTGTGTGTGTGTCTGTATGTGTGTGCCAGTGTGCGTGTGTGTGAGAGAGAGATTTGGAGGCAGTTGAGCAGTTCTTGATTTCTCCATAAATCTTAAAAAGTTTACAATGCCAGGCGTGGCCGGCTGAGACATCAAACAGATGCAATGCTGTTGGGCTCTGATACAGCCCTGATAAAAAAAAAAAAAAAAAACACTAAAACCGAGTAAACTCACCTTTTTGAAGGCTACTTAGCACCCCTCCACCAGCCGACGCTATGGGGCAAAAAAATAAACGGAACCAGCTCCCGGAGACACACTAACTGCCCGATATCAGGCTCTCATTCAAAAGGCTGACACTCACCAAGATGGCGCCTGAGGCCCAGTGCAGGCCGGAGGCCTCGGAGGACTTAAATAAGGATGAGGAGCTCCCTGACTCACCTCGCCCAGGCGGAGTTTACCAATGCTCCGAATCAGATGATGACTCCTCACCGTCCACAAAGGGTGACATCAAGAGGCACCTAACTGATTTGCAGCAGGTGTGGAAGGCAGATCTCCAGCAGGCTTAAGTAGAGATAGGGAAGGTTCAGAGGACGGTACAGCCATTACAGGAGAGGGAGACCCTGAATGATGCCCAGCTAGGGGAGACTAAGGGACAGCTGGCAGAGCTTTCTAGCCAGATCCAGCAGCTGAAACAAACGGTGGTCTCCTTGGAAGCTAGACACCACTGCCGGAATATACGCATAAGGGACATACCCAAAGAGGTTGGAGGGGTGGAATTGCTCCCATTTGTACAGAGGCTGATTGCCTCAATGGGCCCCACAGGGAGTTCAGACACTCCATGTCATCTCGACATTCCGTGTCCGCAAGTCGGCTATAGAATCATTAGGGGTCTCCAGAGACATCATTACAGTCACCAGAGACATTATGGCAAGGTCTGCCATTCTAAACCATTCCAGAGACATAGGCACAGTGCACTTCGAGGGGTACACTGAAACACTATACAGTGATCTCCCATTCTCAGTTCTCCTGGAGAAGCCAAGAGACTCCATGACCTGTCCATTAGATAACGCTTGGGAGCGGATGGATACCTGATAGTTCCCCGTGGGAAGGAGACGCTTACCCTTACATCCAGCGAAGATACAGAACCATTCTTCAGGGCTTTAGACCTGCCAACCCTGACCAGGGCGGAAAAACAGCAGTCCAAAAGAAGGCATCACCTGAGGCCACTGAGCCCAGAGAGGGCAACTTGAGATCTAACATAAGACTGTCTGAGGGAACAATCCATAGGCTGTCCTTCAGGCCTTAAAGGGACCTCGGCATCAGAGCCATTCAATCTCTCTAGTCACCCGTTGCCATAGGTAAGCATCTGATGAGTTATGAAACACCGTTCTGAGCGAGTTGAGCGTGTTACTTGCTGAACTACACCCATACCCAGTATTTTGATGTCTATTCTGTGATATTCAGATAATGGAAAAGCTAAATGTATTAATGCTAATAAAATACAAATATGAAAAAAAATGTTTTTCAATGCGTTCCTCCCAAAATACACTGTACCGTACAGTGACAAGATCAGGGATTTCCCCTCTTATTAGCCCTGGCAAGTAGACATTTAGCCCTTGTTTAGTGTAACATGGACGCTCCTGGCTTGCATTGCTGAGTAGCTTTTAAAGCCTGCTATGTAGGACTTGATGTAGCCCTGCAATATTGTACTTTTACAATGTGTATGCATGTGAAGTTTGTATTCACATACATAGACACAAACTCTCTCTGCCCTGATACGCCAGGGTCTGCCACTGTCCACATTGCGTCAACGGCAGTGATGAATGGGTCCCAGCTCTCTGATTCAGTATGAGGGAAGACGCACACTATTCCTTGCTTTTTTTATCCGCTAAACATAGACTACTTTTAGCACATTCTCCAACAGAGCATCCCAGTGGTCCTTCTTTCATAAGTGCAGTACTAGCAGCCTGAGCAGACAAGTAGAGAGACAGGAGTCTGACAAACATGCAATCAGAGGTTCGTGGATTGAGGGATTGTAAGTCTTGTTATTTACAGAGATGTCCTACGTAAATGAAAAACTAGATATGAAAACAGGATCAGCCTGTTATAGAACAGAAATACCACGTAATAAATAATGCATTAAATACAAACTACAAACAAAAAGAAAACTTCCCAAACAAACCTCCGAGATGAGTCTCCAAATAAGCCAATGTGGTCAAAACAACTACTGGTCAAAACGAGCCCCATTTTACTCAATGCGGACAAAAAGAGTGACACTAAATTAGAAGACGTACTCATAATAACCAGGGTCGATCAACACCATTTATTTTATAAGACAGATAGATAAACCCCATGATTCACTATAGTTTATATACATTATATTTTATTCTGGTTTATCTGCTCCTTATACTTTGTTGTTTTATCTAGGCGCAACCTGTTTTCCTGCATATTTTGATGCTATTTCATTTTGTTAGGTCTATAGGGGCCCCTATACACAGTGTGTGCTTCCTTTGGTCTAAGTACGTTTCATATTTCCAATGATCTACTCTACATGATTTTAAAAACGTACATCTTTACTAATTTAAGCAAAGATCAGCTAATGGGTTAGTAGAAGGTACTTCATTCCGTCTGATTTCATCTTTTTAATTTAGACACGTTCTAGGCGTTGCTTCCTTCCAGAGAGATTTATGGAATCTGTTGACTAAATTAAGGTAACCGGTAATATTATGACTCAATAAAACCCAAATTAAAACCAATAAAACGTTCTAAGGAGACTTCATGCCCTTCGCATTTACGGAAATTGTCTAGTGACTATTTGTCTTTCATGAATGATTATTTTTTTAAGTAACTAAAAAGCTGCAGATCAGTCATTCAGTCTTACTAACCTAGGAATTGTGGAAAATTGGAAATTTTAGGCAAATTCTACGAATTTGGAAAAGGTTTACAACTCGGTCAAAATTTCCTCTTGAATTTTCTTCAATGTCAGCTAAACACAGATAGTAAATTAATTGTTAAACCAGTACATTTAAAACTACGTTTGAGTTCGAACATGAGAATACTCGGTTATAGTAATACAAATTTTTAGTGACAAGAAAGAAGGGGTTGCTCACTGAAGTGAGAATTCAAAGTGTATTTTAAATTGAGGGCGAAAGTCGTTGAATGGGAAGAATTACGTAGTTAAATACGTTTTCCAGTTCAGTTATATCAGCCTTAAATTTAAAATTCCATTTGAATTCACTTTGAACTTACCTAAGAGAATAATTCACAGTGTTCAATTGTCAGGAATTTCAGGTAAATTTCAACTCAAAGGCCAAAATGTATGCATTGAAAAAATATCCTGGTTACTTACGTTAGTTCATTTTATTTTGTGTATTTCCAACAATGAGGGGTCTAAACGCCGAATGGCAAGCATTATACAATCAATCAAGTAAAACCAAAAACTACTTACCCAAAGACAGCATACAGTACCCGACAGAGAATGCAGTCAAATTTAGCCATTTTTTTTAACCAATTTTTCTCTTCTATGCGGCTGCAATTTATTAGCTTTACTGACCATACGGACCAATAAAATACGACAAACCCAAAGTCGCACAATTTTAAATCACTTTAATGCTACCCTAAATCTCACTTCTCACTCGAAGGATATACCCCACTCTTAAATAATTCCCACACCTGGCTTTTACATTAAGGGTAGTTTTTTTAAAAACGGTTTGCTCCCTGTAGCTGGGAAATTCAGTTAGAATTGCAATTTCATGGAGATATTTTCAAATAGATCTCTCTGTAGCAATGAGATTATCACATTATCACAAACAGCAGGTATCCATTTGGGACAATTCCGTTAGTCTTCTGTTACAAATGCAGAAAGAGTCCAGGCACAGAGATTGCATCTTACTGCAGACGTTTTATTGGAATAAGAAGAACATGACAACCTTTCGGCTGATACGGACAGCCTTTTTCAATTTATACTTTCAAGTCATGCTTCTTGTTTGTTTGTTTGTAATTTAATTTCATTTATGTTTTTTTTTCTATTTTTTTGGATCCTTGGACAAAGTGGGTATACAAAGACATGCACTCAGCCAGATTCAGTAGGAAAAAAATGTCTATACAGTATATGAAATGTATAAACAAAGAGCTCATGTATACACACAGGGATTTAACTCGAACCCGAAATAGAAACTGCTGAAACACAAAGAGCATGTGAACGAGGCAAATCAACGAGACAGATTGACATTCTATACAACGTGGAACATGAATTTAAAACTGCAGACAAACAAACAAGGGAATTGCAAATGTCCAGATTGTCGATTTTGGTACCCAACATCCTCCGAATCATACGTGTGTGCTGCCATCCTAGGACTTCACAGACTAAATATTTGGTAGAATATTTGCTTGTGGTAGTAACAATTTAAGCCAGTAAAATGGCTGAGTGGTTAGTGCACCCACAGCAGTATCTCAAAAGCACAGGTCTGTTTCCCAACAAGGTCATCTCAGCCTTTCTGGTTGATAGAATTATAAATAAAACTAATAATAATAATAAAACATTGAGCTGGGAACTTGCACCGCGACAAACGTACTTTTAACTATTTTCAAATGATTCTAGATTACATTTTATTTTTATTCATATTACGACGTAACACCAATGAATGCCCAACATATCAACAATACAAATGGACATGCGGTGAAATTAACAGAAACCAATGAGCTATACTTATGTGACAGGCACAGATAAAATACCCAGAGGATTTTCACAAATTATGCTTAAAGTAAATTGACAGACTGACACACTAACCACTGTATGTACGTGGAACACACAGGCTGCCTTACAGACACTATGTGACACACAAACGCAAGAGCACAGTGAGTCACCAAGCAATGTCCACACTATGTGTGTGTTATTTCAGTGTCCCGTGCCCCTCCTGGTCTGACCCCCATCATGAATACACAGTCTGTGAGAGCACAAAACCCTCTCAGAGACTAAAGAGGAAAGGGAAAAAGGTAATTTAAGATGGCCAGGTTGCCAATCCACCCAGAGGCTGCTGGAACACCCAGGCCCTATATTACAGCCAGCTCACAAAACTACCATTCTATGACCCACGGAGGCTGCATGCCTCGTAACAGACTGACACTGTTACAGGGGCAACAACCACATTATTCGGTGGACGCCAATGGATGTACGAGACTGACAAAAACACAGCTATACTTCACAATTAGCTGAAAAAAGAAAACCTCATAGTTACTTTATAGCTAATACACTTAGGGAGAGAATGAACTATTACAATATTTTATTTTTATTTTATTTTTTTAAAGGCCATTATATTGAAAAACATTAATGTATCAAACTTTGACCACAAGTTAAATTATTGTAGAAGCTTTTAGATTCATGTTGAGTGCGAATTTCACAGAATTATAATGAACTGAATGTATTTTTTTTTTTTAAATGTCTGGTGCTTAAATCTGTGTCTCCTTTGGTTAGAAAGGCCATTCAGATTTTATCGGACTACACTGCTGTAAAGTAAACGGAAAGGTACTTAGTACAGTGCATCTCTCACATTAGCGAATACAAAGTCATAAAAAAGCTGAAGTCAATACGGACAGTAGTCACCCAGATATTTCCCAATTCCCGTCCCCACTATACCCGATAACATACAATACTTCATTCGAGCCTGGGCTTGAAGGCAAACTACTGCATGCCCCGCAGGAAAAAGCACACATACAACTGAAGGATGTGACCCACGAAGAGAGACTGAAAACACTCTCAGAACTCCTTCCAACCCAACGACACACGGGAATCCAACACATACAGTACAATCCACTGTCACACTTCACTCAAGCCAAGAAATTAATACCCCAATGAGCGAGACAACTCACGAAATTTGAGACACTATGTACCACACAACCACTCAAAATCAAGTTACTTGGTGGTGGCACCCTCAGGGCACTACATACTCGTTTTCCTGGCACTATAGTGGTCCTTTAATGTTACATAACTATGATTGTATGTTTTGGTTTTTTTTTAATTATTTATAAAAAAAAAAAAAGCTGAAGTCAAAAACACAGCAGAATTGGCACAATCTGTTCCGACTCAACTATTTTGGCCTGAAATTTTAAATTCACTTGGCGAAGTGACAATTCTAATATTTGATAAGAAGCCTTCTAGAAATGTTTAAAATATTTGTATTTAGAAAATTGGGTTTCCAACTCTCCACAATTTACTGTTTAGTGAATTCCTCCAATATCCATACTTTAGGCTTAGACAAACCCCCTACTTGTCTCAAAGACATTAATAAAAAAGTAAAATAAAATAAAAGCTTTAACCCCTTAAGGACACGACATGTGTGACATGTCATGATTCCCTTTTATTACAGAAGTTTGGTCGTTAAGGGGTTAAAGTAAGAATAGGCACTTTTATGTATGTGATTAGCTCATTTGATTAATGCACCAACATTAGAGCCTATTCAGACTTTAGTGTTATTGGCTCGTTCTTAGCAGAGTCAACTCAGACATTCATTCTATTAGATAAATAAAATTACATCTATTTCTAAGCGGACCAATATTTTTTTCCAGGTATTATACAATTATATACAATATAATCATGTATAAATCATTATGTTTGACGACAAATTGATCTGTCCAGCGTAGAACACTTTTCAAGTTGCTTCAAACCTGATCGATCTGGTTAAAACAAATCGAACGAAGTTCTATGCTGCAAAAATTGATTTATGTATTATATATATATATTGCTTGGAGTGTTCCTTTAAGGGTATCCTCTTAAACCAGGAGCTGGCTACAATATTTCAGCCAGTCCATGGTGTCCCTCTCCTTTCACTGTAAAAACAAATACTTGGACACTCCGCATTGATCTCTAACAGAAGTGAAATATAATGCCAGTACTAAAATATTTGTGACACCATCATCCCTCGTTCACCCAGGGAGCAAAATTTTTTTTTATTAATAAATGCCACTGGCACGAGCATTGTTCCAGTGACTAATGGCATTTAATAGCAATAATAACAGCACTATATTATGTGTTTTGGGTGCCATCTGCTTTTTTTTATCCTTTTGATATTTTTCACCTACCAGGCATCTGGCATTAGGCAAAAAATAATAATAATATATATATATATATATATATATATATATAGTTATATCAAAGTGATTGGCATGGTTGCATTTCAATTGCTTGAGGCATCTGTTTAACCATTTTGCGTGTGTTCTATATACAATAATGTTTTACATTGTAGTTCAAGTGCCCAGAGCATCTCGTTAATGTATCATTTTCTCTTTGGTTTACAAGTAGAATACTGTATTGCAGAGGTTTCCCATTACCTACTGGAGAGCAAAAATCAATACGTACAAGCAAGGAAAAAGGCTTTCTACATAAATAAATAAAGGCTTTTCTCTTTACATTCTATCGTCTGCTAAAACGAAGGAAGAATGTCTGGTTGGGGTGATTTAGCAGAAATAAGAGATTTAGAGACAAATAATGTCAATAATAATACAGCAAGTATCCCTATTGGGGTCTATTCACTAAACACAAATTGGAGAGAAAAGATAAGCCAAGCTCGGTTTTTAGGCAAAAACTGAATTTAACCAATTACCATAGATATATACACACACACACACACACACACACACACACACACAATTTCTGAAAGCACCAGTTCACAGCAGAGTAATTTACACAGAACAAGTGATGGGTTTAATATTTTTTGTCAATGCATCTGTCAAACAAATCTGTTCATGACTTTTCACCAAATTCTTTATGATCACGAACTAAATTTCAAATGACAAAACCGGTTGTGCATATATACTGGAGAATTTTTCCAGATCAGCTATTTTAGACTAGATTTTGCCATTCAGAATTCAATTGCCAACATTCAGATCTGTGATATATACCATGGTGTTTTATTTTCAGATTGCGTTTCTCAAAACTGCAAGCGCATGCATAGATTGTTTACATTCCCAATTTTAAGATTTTAGTTTAATGTATAGTAATTTTATTTAGCAAACCACTAGCAGGCTTTGCTGTGGATCTCAATGCCGAAATACAAGCACAGCCACTGCAGTGGATTGGTGAATTTAACAGCAAGTCCTCATAACAGTGTTTGTGGTATCACGTGAGGTATCACGTGAAGCAAGGTATGCAGTATGGTGAACATGGATGTCCACTCGGTTTGCAAATTATATCTGATGTAAAAGGCTAAAGGGCCAGTTCAGACAATATGTCGGTTACAATGAGATCGATGTGGTGTCCAGGGGAGAATAGGCAACTTTTTGCATGAGGGGCAGATCCAAACAAAGGGACTTTTTTTTGGCACATGAAAGTCACAGGTGTCCACATGGGCTGCTGGTGTTGCAAGGTGTGCCATCGTATATCCCCTCAACAGTATGAAGAAGCATTCAAAGATCTGTGCGTGTTTGAGAGACGCAGACTCTGTTTTCACGGACTGTTCCAACCACTGACATAATAAATGTCTCATTTCACCCTGTGGTCAATGAGAAAACACCTCGGGAACGTCATAAAAACTCACTGTATTCTGGCAAGTTGGTCTGCCTTAGATAATAGTCTACTGGGAAATAACCCAACAGGTCCACCCAGGTCTGGAGAGCACTGAACGTACAGGACACCAGCCATTCACAAACCCACACAGTGCCAGCCTCGAACGATTCCTACCTGCTGTCTGACTTCTGCAGAACTGTGCAAACAGGCTTTTCAACATCTCCCACTATTTTCATTTTCAGAAGAATAGTTTGAGTATGCATCATACAGCCCCCTGTTTGCCAGCTCCTCCCATGAGTGTTATTTTTATCTCTATGTGCCCATCATTCATTCCCTTTTCCAGGCCATACTTCAGTCTTTGCTCCGAATATACTGCAGCACACGTCATGACGGGTTCTACAACAGAATTACACTACCGCTCCCAGAATCCTTTGCTGTGCCCACAGACCACTGCTTACAGGATAAGCACAGCACTGCTATAGATAATTAACATCAGTCACTTTCTGCAGGAGCTCATTGCAAATCCTGGGCAGGAATTTCAAATGTGTCTATTTTATTACTTTTAATTTAGTCCTTTTGCATACGTTTTAATTTACACTCTGCATAATGCATTAAAAAAAAAAAAGACTGAGCAAATAACAAAAAAAAAAAAAAAAAAATTGTTTTCAAAGAGTTTAGAATTAGAGCAGAGAAGTATTACCATACTATATGTTTTATACAATGTTCTTGTTCACGTTCTTGCTTTGTCATGAGACATGTATCTTTGTTCATACTGATCAAAATGGTTTGCCGCGTGGTATCTGTTTATGACTAAGCTTCCTTGTAGCAGTAAGCAATCTGGCAATGAAAAAACTTTATATCCTTAATTGTAAATCGAAAAGCTACAGTTTCAAGAAAAGGTGACATATTAAAGTATCACTAGTGTTAAAACCGCCATCTAGCCCCCATACCTCCATAAATATAGCTAAATCTTACTGTATACCAGCCAGGAGCTGTAGATCTGCATGCTGTTTGCCTCAAAAAAAAACAAGCAGTCTGCTGACATCATCAGAAGTGATAGCCTGAGCCAATCACAATGCTTCCCCATAGGATTGGCTGAGACTGACAAAGAGGCAGATCAGGGGCAGAGCCAGCATGATTCAAACACAGCCCTGGCCAATCAGCATCTCCTCATAGAGATGAATTGAATCAATGAATCTCTATGAGGAAAGTTCAGTGTCTGCATGCAGAGGGAGGAGACACTGAATGTTTGGATGCATTTTAGGCAGCCATGACCCAGGAAGGATCTCTAACAGCCATCTGAGGAGTGGCCAGTGAAGTTATCACTAGGCTGTAATGTAAACACTGCATTTTCTCTGAAAAGACAGTGTTTACAGCAAAAAGCCTGAAGGTAATGATTCTACTCACCAGAACAAATTCAATAAGCTGTAGTTGTTCTGGTGACTATAGTGTCCCTTTAAGGCATTTCTTCATGTTGTGGTGATCGACTTGGTCGCAATCCGCCAGAGCTTTGTTTTTTATAGTTAAATAAGAACAAAAACAGAAAACCAATAAGTTTAGAAAGTAATTTATGTAACATAAAACATAGGAGCGGGGCTGTGTTTGTAGCAGTGTTATTCAATTTCTTTGGCAGTGTATTGTCATTGGATGTGAAATGCACGTCAGATGTGATCAGCATCCGTTTGCATTGAGTGGGCAACGAACCATGTATAACAATGAAAGTAGTAACCGTGTAATCAGCGTTACATGTCATAATGCCGTTTTATACTGAATGTCATGAGAATTTAACTACTTTACTACATTTTATAAATTTGCTCTAGATATGTATTTCTAATAGTAGTATGCTCTTTATATCCATGTTGTTTTGATTGTTCTGCAACCCATGAATCTATATATGTTGGTCTTTCCCTTTATCCCTCCTCTCCCTCCCTTCAGACTTTTTCAAAGTCAATAACTATTTATAATTACAGGTCCACTGAACATCCCTGCCCCCCAAGAACAGTAGCAAGATTTCTTTAAAAAAAAAAAAAAAAAATGGGGGACTATAACAACTTCATCGGAATGAAATAGTTATGGTGTTAAGAGGTCCCTGGTGCTGGCTTACCTTTAGCCCCGTGTAGCTCTGCCCCTCCCCTTCTGCTTTTGCCCAAGACTTGAATCAGGAAGTCTTAGCTTGGAGCTTCAGCTAACACGCTAACACAAATCAGTGGCTCCACATCCACAAAAACGGCTTGAAAAGCTCACGTATTGTTCTCCAGCCATTTTGTAAATACAGAGCTACTGATTGGCTTAGGGCATCAGTTGAGGCTCTTAGCCAATCAGCGACGGTCCTGTCCAAAGATTCCTGATTCAAGCTTCGAACAAAGTGGAAGGAGAGAGGCAGAACTAAACAATGCTAAATTCAGATTTTTATGGTTAAACCACTTGTTAACGATGAAGTTGTTATGGTGCCACGAGGTTCCCTTTAACCTGGTACTCCCTACTAGCACTTACCTGCAAAGACAGCATGATTAAATGCCTAGCAGTTCTATAAGTCAAGCAGGCTGTCTGGCAGCCGGACTATGCTTTGGGAGTTTTTTTCGTTGTAATCCTTTCAACAATTCCTCGATAACATTCGCACTGTGACCATTTCTGCAATTACCCAAACATCACAAATCTTTCATATTTTATTGCATTACTCAAAAGCACTTAACAAGTGTAATTTAACTTAGAAAATGGTTTCGCTGCTTATGTTTCCTTTTTAAATGAATTTAAAAAAATCACTTCACTTCTTAGATTCTCAAATAGGCTTTATCTGTTTAACATCATGTTTCTTTTAGATAGTAATCCAGAATGGAGGAGACAATTGTCCTGCGGATTCTAAACCTAGCCTGCAGTCATAATGCTTGCAGTCAACCGAACGTAACCCTCTGCAGTGCCACGTAAGCAACCGCTATTGTCAGATATCAGAAGGTACAGCCACAGGTCATCTGTTGCTGTGAAGTTGTCTACTGTACTGAATGAACTAAATAATTAATTGATCTGCTTTAATTAAGTTGTTGAATTTTATTTTTTTTTCCAAAAGTTAAAAGGATACTATAGCATTGCATAAATCTGTATTCCTAACACTATAGCTCCCTCATGCATCTCCTTCTCTCTTGCCCCCACGGCCAACAAAGGGTGAAACACCCTTTATTTACTTACCAGATCCCAGCGCCACTGTCCCTCAGCACTGGGTCAGCACTCCGCCTCCTACCATGACTTTCGATGGGGGGACCTAATGTGCATGCGCGGCAAACACATAAAGCCCTTCCCATAGGAAAGTTGTGAATCAATGCTTTCCTATGGGGATTTCACTGATGCTGAATGTCCTTGTGCAGAGCATGAGGATGTCCAGCGTCAGTTAGGAGACCTTAAGATGCCTAGCAAGCAGGAAGCACCTCTCGTGGCTGAGCTGAAGTGGTCTGGATGCCTTAAGTGTCCATTTAACATACCAGCAAAAACAAGTGCATTTTTTTTTTTTCAAGAACGTGTTAATTCCCCATTAGTCCTTTATGATAATATTATGGAAAGATATATCATTACCTCCAAAAGATGCCTTGCAATTCGGTTAAATCACCAATGAACATTCAGGTGAAAAAAGTATACAAAAAGCTAAAAATGCTGATGCTAAAAAATAAATGATATATTAGAGCAAAACTTTCCTGCAATTTCATGAATGCACAAAAAAAATAATAAAAAAAATAAGATTTTAGAGGTTGAACTTGAAGGAAATTTGACAGAAGGCATTCAAGATGACCCCCTGGTATTTGGGTACCCGTTGCTACGTTAACTCAAGGTTACTATGGAGGATGAAGGAGCCATGGTAACCCAATTCAAACAAGAATGTTCGTAGCAAGCAAAATCCCAAAGTGGAAAAAGTCTATGATGGATTGCCATAGAATATAAATTTTATTTAGTGTCTGAACTTTAGAGGGGGCACGACCTTATGCCACCTGTTAGCACTGAAGGCAAACCCCAACAGGTTATACAACATACAAAAATAGAAAAAAAAAATGATCACTGCAAGTTATCTGTCCAACAAAGGGAAATTGATACTGCAATAAAGTTTTACGGACAGGTTTACGGGCTGTACTCGTAAATATATTTTAAAAAGCCAGGTTCAAAATAAGCTTTGAGAGAATATTGTCTCCCTTGGTAAAATGTAAATTGCCTAAAACTAGCTGTGTGAATCATCCCCAAATTAAAGTTAATAAACATGTACATTTCTTTCTTTCATTTTCCTGCCCCCTGAACTCCATCAATTACAGCTCTCTCATAAAAAGTAAATCATGTAATGTTAAACCATTAGTTTATTTCCTGTTAGCTTTTCCATTACAAGAATTCGCTTAGCCCTGTTTATACAAATCGATAAATGCATATCGTGGAAAGACATGAACTTATTACAAGGACACTGCTGGCTAGAGTCTGTAACATGTTAATCACTTATTTAGTCGATTCTATTGAAAACACATCAACAATTAAAAAAATCACATAAAGACAAATAAGATACTGACATTTTACTTTTGTGTCTGCTTTCCTGCAGTGAACTCCTATCAGACCAGGAAATGCTGAAATAAGCTCAGCCAATCCTGGCCCACCTATATTTTGTAAATGGGAACATTATGCACACTTATTTTGTTTCAAAGTGTTTGCAGTTAAAGTTTCAGTTTTCTATTGAATCCGGTCTGTCATTAGCTTAATACATTGTGGCAAAACAAAAACAAACAAAAGAAAAACACAAACACCAAAAACAAATCTATTCAAGCAAGACAAAAAACCTACTGCAACAAATGTCCCCTTCCGCTTCTACTTCTAATGGGAAAATGGCACTAAAAGCAGGTGAAATAATAATCGCTAGGGATCGACCGATATTGATTTTTTAGAGCCGATACCGATACCGATATTCTGTGAACTTTCAGGCCGATAGCCGATATAATTTGCCGATATTCTGTACATTTACCATTTTGGAAAATAAAAACTATTTCTAAAGGTAAATGCACAAAATATACATGCCACGTGTAGTGGATGCAGTGTGACAGGGGAGCTGTGTGTGTGTGTAGTGGATGCAGTGTGTGTCTTTGTGTAGTGTGCAGTGTGTGTCTTTGTGTAGTGTGTGTGTAGTGGATGCAGTGTGTGTCTTTGTGTAGTGTGTGTGTAGTGGATGCAGTGTGTGTCTTTGTGTAGTGTGTGTGTAGTGGATGCAGTGTGTGTTTGTGTAGTGTGTGGGTTGTGGATGCAGTGTGTGTTTGTGTAGTGTGTGGGTTGTGGATGCAGTGTGTGTTTGTGTAGTGTGTGTGGAGGATGCAATGTGTGTTTGTGTAGTGGATGCAGTGTGTATTTGTTTAGTGTGTGTAGTGGATGCAGTGTGTATTAGTGTAGTGTGTATATAATGAAAGCAGAGTGTTTGTGTAGTGTGTGGGTAGTGTGCGTAAAGTGAATGCTGTATATACTAAATGCAAAGTGTGTGTGTATATAATGAATGCAGAGTGTGTGTGTGTGTGTATTTGTGTAGTGTGTGTATAGTGAATGTAGTGTGTGTTTGTGTAGTGTGCATTATATAAACACACTACGCAAATACACTGCATTATATACACACACTATGCAAACACACTGCATTATATACACACACTACACACACAAACACTGCATTATATAAACACTACACAAACACACACACTGCATTATATACACACACTGCACAAACACACACTGCATTATATACACACACTACACAAATACACTGCATTATATACACACACTACACAAATACACTGCATTATATACACACACTACACAAATACACTGCATTATATACACACACTACACAAATACACTGCATTATATACACACACTACACAAATACACTGCATTATATACACACACTACACAAATACACTGCATTATATACACACACTACACAAATACACTGCATTATATACACACACTACACAAACACACACTGCATTATATACACAGTGTGTTTGTATAGTGTGTGTATATAATGCAGTTTGTGTGTGTTTGTATAGTGTGTGTATATAATGCAGTGTATTTGTGTGCATTGTATACAAACACACACTATACAAACACACACTGCATTATATACACAGTGTGTTTGTGTAGTGTATGTGTATATAATGGAGTGTGTGTGTGAGGGGGGGCATTTTTTATTAAAACATTTTTTTAATATTTAATTATTTTTGTTGTCCCCCCTCCCTGCTTGTTACCTGGCCAGGGAGGGGGGATATGACAGTCCCTGGTGGTCCAGTGGTATTGGCTGAGCTCTGGGGGGGGAGCAGGCATCAAGCGCTTACTCACCTCCCAGCAGCTCCTCCAGCTCCCCAGTGTAACTCTCGCGGCCAGCGTGTCGCGCGGAGCGTTGCCATGGTGATCCATGGCAACGCTCTGACGGCCGCGGGTCTCGCGAGAGTTGCACTGGGGAGCTGGAGGAGCTGCTGGGAGGTGAGTAAGCGCTTGCTCTCCGCCCCCCCCCAGGACCGCTGGGCTTGTAATGAGCCTGGCGGTCCTAGGAGGTATTATCGGCAATATCGGTATCTGAATTGGCCGATACCGATATTGCCGAAAATACCGAATATCGGCCGATTATATCGGTAAAACCGATAATCGGTCGATCCCTAATAATCGCTATAAAAACTTTAATTAAGAGATGTATTCACAAAACACAATTAAAGGAACATTCCATTACCCAAATACAGAATAAATAAAATTCACTGTTTAGCAGATATAGCCCAAATGAAAACATGCATGCATTTAATTATGTAATTTTTCATCTAAAAAGGCTTGCAAAACCTGCAGATCTCTTGTCTGTTGCCTTTACAAGCCCTCCCCTTCTAGCCCCGCCCAGACTTTATGTGGCTGGCCAATCACAGACTTCCTAATGCAGCTCAATGAGAAGTCTTTGCAAGGCAGGTTCTCTGGGCAATTGCTGCCTCTTGAATTTAGTTCCATCGAACTGTACAAACCAGGAAGTTTTGCAAAACAAAAAGAGGACAGACACTTCATGCATAAAGTTATTTAAGAAGCTAAAGTACTACAGGGGTCCATAATGTCCCTTTAAACCAAATTAAAACTTTGATTTGGATAAAATGAATAACAAAATATTACAGTAGTTTAATAAGGATTTAAATCTCCATATTTAGTTTTAAAAGTAAAGATGCAAGTCACTTCCCAGGATTGTTAGTATGATGTTACTTATCACTATGTTTAACAAATATGAATTTGTGAAGTGTGAAACATAAAATGAAAAGAACAAACCCACATCTCTTTATCCTGCAATCCTGTGACACTTCCCCTTTAAGAAGTATTATAGAATCGCAAATCCAGTTCAGAGTGTCATGCGAACATTTTATTTTAAAAGGACAATCTATACACCATAACTTCCACAGTTTATTGTAGTGGTTGTGGTGCAAACAGTATTTGGGTGCCTTCCTTTAAGCTGTAGTCAAACTGTTTTCAAGTGGCTTGACAAAAACAGGCCTCTTTTTGTATACAAAGTCTGCTACCTCTGCTCCTGCCAACATAACCTTGATAAGTGCTTCCAGACAATCATTCACAAAATTTGTACAGAAAATGAGGAAGAGAAAATTGTGCATTATCTAGGCAGCATCAGAAGTGTGGATTTTGGGAGCTATAAAAGCCAAAGGTCTTGTCTATAAAATAGTTTAACAAAAAACAGAGGGGTTGCGCACCCAACGCCTTTTGCACCATAACCACTCTTTACCTTTTGAATTAGTCTGTTTATATCATACTGTCTTTTTAAACCACTTTTACAGCACTGTAGAATATGTTGGTGCGTTATAAATGCCAGTGTGAAAATAAGTTGTAGTTATGGTACTTTGTGTCCTTTTAAACTTTTTTTGAAAAAGAGCATTAGCAGCATCATTATCATATTCCGAAGGAAAAAAAAGAAAAAAGAAATTAAAAAAAAGAGAAAAAAGTTGGAAAATCAGCTGAAATACAGGTTGTTTCAGGGTTTTTTTTTTTGTTTTCAGCTCACTGTGTAGTGAATAACCCCTTGTGAGTTTGAACAGGAATATTTCGGTATGTGCGGAGGAGTTTTAGATATCTTGTAAAAATGTACAAGAATTGTTTAAATTAACTATTTGATGAGTTTGTTCATTTCCTGAATTTCTCGTTTGTTGAACTGCATTTCATACGTCTGTGCAACATTCGGGGATATGGGCTTTTCAGACCAGCCTTCTCGTTGCGAGCTTAGAAATGTGAATATCATACAAATGCACACACATTCACTCCAAAGTTAAGAAACAAAACAAAACAATATTCTTTGTACGATGCATAACTGTATGTGATTAAATAGGGAAAACTATTTTGCTGAGAAAATATAATGCAAAAAAAATAAATAAATAAAATGGTAAAAAAAAATTGGATTTTTAAAAAATATTTCTGTATTATTCCATTATTATGGGCTGGCGTGCATCCCCCCCACCCACTTCTCTCTTTTAAAACTCAGTTTGACCACCTTCTAGTACAGAAAGTATTTTACAAAAGTAAATAAATAAAAAGTTTAAAAACAACGAGATTTCCAATTTGAAGCATGCTGGGAAAAAAATATGCACTTAGCACAAGGAAATGTGAAAAAAAAATTAAAAAAATGTTTTTTTGTTTGTTTTTTAGGTGGAATGCTACATATTGACCAATATTGTCATTCGGTGGTGCCCAAGATGTTATGGGACTACAATTCCCATGATGCATTGACACTTTTTTCAAAGAGCGCCTTTTTAAGTCTCTAAGCAGCACTCAGTGGGTTAATGAGAGATGTGCCGTAAATTAATGCACAGAGTAGAAATGCTGCATGACAGCATGCTTTAACTCCAAACAGCACAGCCAAATGTTTCCAGGCGCACACAGGCAATAAGAAAACCAAGGGGTTAAGAAGAGAAAAGTCAAGCGGATGTGAGAGATTGTCAGTCTACAGCTAATGAACAGGGGCCTGTTCATGTCAGACACAGGTGTGCAGCACACACACATGACAACAGTAGTGTAGACTTGCAGGACTGTAGAGGCAGGCATGTGTTGCACACAGAAAAGGCTAACATTCTCCCACCGCACCGCATTACATGCTGCTTCCTCTGCTCTCAATGTTGGGAAAATAATTACCCTCTGTACGGAAAATATGACCACCTGTGAATGGGAGGCAGTGTTTAAATATCATGTTGTGACTACACTGCAAAATGAACAGAGAATTTACTGATTCAGAAAAGGCCAGGGTCCCAAGAACCCATGAGCCCCCCAATATATTAAATTACACAGGGATTACGTCCCTACGCCAACAGATTGTCATCTCAACACATTCATTGGTTCCTGAGAGACAAGTCCTCAATGGGCACCAACAGTGCCCCACAGATGTTGAGTGGAGTACTGATGTTCAACTGAAAGGCTTACACAGCCCGGGTATACTCAGGACACGAATGGCACACAACTGACAGTGTACAGCACAGCGAAAATACAGCAGCAGAGTATATAGCCAGCATCAAGGATCTTAACCAAACATTAATGGCACACAATTGACACCACTGTCTGACTGTGGGGTCAGACATCTTGACACACCAAAATGACGGCAGCCAGTTTTGTCTGTATGCCTGGAGGGCGATTTGCCTCACTATATATTATATAGTTTGAATAAGCACCTACGACCACTGGATGATTCTGTCCGATACACAAGCTTTGTCATAGTTAAAACCCTGGGCATCCTAAGCCATTACCGAAACGAACACATCAAACTGGCTTCCAATTAGACAAAACGTTGCAACGTTTGCAAATTGCAGGTATATTCTGAAAACTGGCAACACACAAAAAAAATGTGACGTTTAGGCCAAAACAGGCGAGCTAGTAAACTGTGCTATTTATGTCTAAAATTTGCAGCTCTCTGATTAATCTGCAATTAACAAATAACTGTTTAGGTAGTTTTACCATTGGGTACAGCTAAAAACAACAAATGATGTGGTTGAAATTGTTTGACAAACATTTCAATAAAACATGATCTTCCCCAGAGCAGTCAGAATGTATACAGTTTGTATTATTGTATTGTAACAGTGTATTCGAGATGTCATATAGAAGAAATGAGGACGGCTTATGCAAAAAGAACACTAAAGCACGCTCTAAGCCAAATGAAAAAAAAACAATAAAACACCTACACAAACTGGCTGATCGAATATAAAGGAAAAGAGATAAGAGACGCTTACATATTATACAATGTCTTCCGCCATTTATTAAAGGACCACTACAGGCACCCAGACCACTTGAGCTTAACGAAGTGGTCTGGGTGCCAGGTCCAGCTAGGGTTAACCCTTTCTGCTGTAAACATAGCAGTTTAAATGGGTTAATCCAGCCTCTAGCGGCTGTCTCTAAGATGATTTGGGAGGAAAGGTAGCTTCTTAAACATGATACTACCAGAACCCTCAAACTATTAAAGGAACTACAGAGTACCCCAGCTTGCTTGCTTATCTATGTAGAGTGCATCCGCTCTTTTATTTTATAAAAGTTCTGAATTGAACAGAAATTGACACTTTTGTAAATAAGCCCCGTTATAGCTCTCCGGTTTTCGGTTAGACAGTCAGATGGTGTTTATGCTGACTAAATCCCAACTATATGTATCCCTTCCCAGGCCCTCCCAATCCCTACAACATTTAGTATCCCCACAAGCAGTGGTGCCAGTCCTGTTGGGTCTTCTTTCATGGGGACGTGCTCTTTGGGTTTCCATGATGGCAACAGTAGGAAACCGTAGCCTTCGTCCTTCCTAGGGTTTGCCCGTGAAATCACGAACATGCCCAGAACAACGAGAGTCCACACAGACAGCTGAGGACACAAAGCTGCCAGAAGGGACATAGCGCTGGAAGGACATAAGAATTGTATCTTATTCTATAGCTCCACCCTTAAGCAACCTACAAATTATACACAAGGAAAGTGGCAGAGCCGCTTTAAAATCAAAAGGCACCTTTCGTTAATGAATTTTAATAGAAGTCTCTGGTTATTTCCTGGCATCAATGAGAAAGCCTGTGCCAAGAATGACAGAGAGGGCTTGCAATAGCTGCACATACTATATCTACATCTATTGCAAATCATGATTTAATACAGAAGTAAAAAAACACGCAAAAACAAATTAAATTAGTGTTTTCTTTCCATGTATAGATCTACGATACTGTTGAAAAATATTCATGGTGTGTTAGTATACAGGTCATACAGGAGTCCTTATAAAAAGACAATCTAATAGAGGGTTAAACATCAGGTAGCTCTGCGTTTGCTGTGGGACTACTTCTCCCATGATGCTTTCCCACACCACGGTTTAACATAAGGTCTCTCTGGCCAACAGAAAATGTAACCGAAACCTCATTCCACATAGAAGGCACAGATATCTCATAACGCCATCTTGTCTGCATCGCGTCACTGGCCTTGATATCCCCAAATAATTAACATCCTGCATACATGCCAGCACTAAAGCATAACAGAAATCTCTGGTTGTGGATAATGGGACTTGAAATCCTGTTCAGAATGAGAGCTTTACATTTACAAACGCTGGTCTTATCGCACACAGCCACACTAATGTACATGGTTAACGGAACAAATTTACTGTATAAATGTACTCATAGCATTAACATTGTATATGTTTTAAAACGCAAATAATTTACTTCTCTGGGCTCAGACAGACCAGACTGTCTCTAAAACGGAGCTTAACAACTGCTATTATGCTGTAACTCTTTCAAAACCACCGCCTAGGCCAGGCATCTAAACCTCTGGTTAAAAATGGGTTAAGCAAGCAGACTTTTGAAGAAACTAACCAAAAAAGAAAAAAAGAGTCACAGATTTCACAATGTCTCGCTGTCAAGCTGCTAGTTATAATGCCCAGGAAACGACAAACCTTTTCAGTGAGAATAGGAAGTAGCCCCACAGCTCTTTTTATAGTGCAAGTCACAATATGCTATTTTTCAAGCAGAAAAACACTTGAGTTTCAGGAGAGCTTTAGATGCTTCAAACTGCTGGTGTAAGCATCCAAGGTGAAGACTATAAACATAAAAGACATACATAAAACAGGGCCAAGTCATATCTGTATTTCGCAAATACCGCCAGAGCAGAACCGAAAAACAAGGCCTACTTACAGCAAGTTCAAGGCTCAATTAGCAAAATCAGGCTATTGGCATCTCTTTCTGAAGACGTGGGATATAGTGTTAACAGTTAATGTCAAACTGACTAAATACAGATTTTTATTGAAAAGCTAATTTATGCCTACCTACAAACTTACGCTGGAGGTGAATGGATGACGAAGTACAGAGGTTTACAATACACTAGGCATGATCTGTGAATATAACACTAGTCACGTTTATTCGCTAAACTCAGAACTATAGCGATAAGAAATCCAAATAGCCAGATTCAGGCAAACAGTTCATTTTAAGAAATTCTTCAACTCATCGCCTGATTTGAAGTAGTCATGGTGCCTAGAGTCTGAATGTGCCTAGAGTCTGAATGTGCAGAGTTGCTCTACACTGCACATTTAGAGTTTAACTCCTTTGCTGCCAGAGGTGCAACTACAACTGGGGCTGCGTCATTAAGGCATAATTAGCCAGCCAGAGTTCAAGGCTGGCTAAAGTCAATTACATGCATATTTCTATGCACGGTCGCATTGTTTCGCTGAGAGCTGTCAGCTCACGCCCCAACACATGGCAAACCCAGGTAAGGGGGGGGGCCAAAACCGACCAGGGTCTTAGAATCATAACCACTACAGCACTTGTAGTGGTTATGGTGTTTGGAGAACCCTTTAAATTTTGCAAACTGGATTTCAATTCACTACCATTCAGAGTTTAGTGACTACATTTAGCAGTGCAGACTTTATAAAATACTATGAGTCAATAAGACAAGGTACCAAAATATTGATGATGGCAAATATTTTATTGTTTATTTTACAGACTGTAAAAAAATCACTTCTGCTTCTAAATATAGTCCGCAAACTTGGCACTCTATGTTTGTGAACTACATGCCCTATAAATGTAGGCTAGATGAGAATCATGGGAAATGTAGTATGACACATCTGGGTTGACAAAGCCATCACCGACACATGCTGTCTAGCAGCTGAAATACAAACAGAGCCTTTACGAAGCCCGTCATCCTGTTTGCACGCTGTGTATATTCACCACAAAGGGTGTGAGAGATAGTGAAACTGGAATTAAAACAGTTTTATGTTAATATCCTCATGCAATACACTCATGTAAAGTGCTGAAACATTCCCATAAAATTAGTAATAGGATTGCTAGCTCTTGGTGTCAGCATTGAAGATTAACTTGATGTTTTAATCATCAAGTGTTATTTATTTATGACATAACTAACCAGGCTGATTTTCACAACTAACTGTAATACACCAATTCAGAGATAGCTACATAAAAGGGTTAATGTTATTGTCTAGTTATTTAGGACAATGGAAACCAGCTGGGAACACTCTGGGTTCCAAGGGACATTGAAGGAACCGGAAGAAACCGGGGAAGGCACAGGGTTCACAGACTTGCAAGGACTGAGAAGAGGAGAGGAGAGAGGGGAGGAGGTGAGAGGAGACATATGTAAGGGTAGGAATGGAAGGCATGAGAAAAGTTAAAGTGCCGGGGCATTAACAGAGGATGTGAGTGATACAGGCGGTACAAGTGGACCAATGGAGCTGAGTGACAGATCACAGGGGAGTGCAGCATTAGCAACAAGTTAAAAGGACACTGACAAGGGAAAAGCTGCAGATTCAAAATGATAAGTACAGCTAGCAAGAGACACAAGCAGGGCCAGTCTTGACAACAGGTAAAAGAACAAACCTCAAGCACCATAACCACTACGGTTACAGGGCCAGGAGTACTCTCATTAAAATCTATCAAACCAATTTAGTATTGTTTTGACAACTTATCTGGGTCCCCTGCATCATGTTTTCTCCTCCAGGAGAAGCCAGCTATCTGTACTGTTCAGTATGGCCAATTCAGGCCTTGTTTGGCCAATGCGCTCAGTCCTGCGTAATGAAGCTTAGGCAAGTATAGTTAACTGGATTCTCCTACATGAGGATCATGGATGTAGGGTGTGTGTCTCATGGCACCTGAGGGATCCCAGGTAGGTTGTTAAATCGTACTAAAATTTAGTTTTTTTTATATGACAGTGGGACAGCACTAGGGAACTCATGGCACCATAACCACTACAGAAGGCAGTTATAGTGTTAAAGAGTGTTTCTATAATCCTAATCAGGAAGTGAGGTACGTGGAACATGATGCCACCATTGTGGACCAACTTTGACAGCATTAAGAGTAATCTCTGATGGTTAGGATCAGAGCCCTGGTGCCAATGCCCAAACAAAAGGGCTGTGCCAAGAAGATAATAGTAAAGGGACAGAGTTAGAGGGCAGGACCAAGAGAGTGGAAAAAAATGAAAGAGTTAAAAACAGTGTCAAGTCGAGAGGAATGAAGGGATAGTGTTAGACATCATGCCAAATGGGCCAGAATGAAGGGATAGTATTAGAGAAACGAATGGAAAGAGTTGGAGACGCTGCCAAGTGGGCAGGAATGAAGAGAGAGAATTAGAGGTGCTGCCAGGTGGAGAGGAATGTAGGGGTAGATTTGGAATCTGTGCAAAGAAAGCAGTAAAGAGAGAGTGTCAGGCGGAGTGCCAACGGAATCTAAAGATCAGTAAGAGTGTTAGGGGCAGCTCAAAGAAGATACTGTATAACTGGCTATGTCACAAGATCTACAAAGAATGGACAGCTTTAGAGGCAATACCAATGAGGGTAAAAAGGGTCAGGGCCAGTCGGAGCTGGACTTATACCTGAAGTATAGGCACAGAATTGTCAGGAGCCAATGGATACCCCCAAAAATCTTGTTCTCAGCTGCTTGCTCATTGATTTGAAGGGCACTCACAAAATCAGGAAAAAAGGCTCTTACTCATCGATGTGCAAATAACTAAATAGAAAGTGAAAAAGGAAAATAACTATATCTTAAAAAGGAAAACAAATGCACAGTTGCACTTAGGGCAGACACCCGTTGTAGATAGGCCGCTGCCTAGTCAGCATATTTAGCCCTAGTGCCAGCATAGCAGTGTTGCCAATCATTCCGGGTGCAGAATCCTTTACAGCAGGAGTTCCCAATTAATTTTTCGGTGTGTGTGTCAAGGTTTGTGTGTGTTTGTATGTGCCAGTGTGTGTATCTGTGTGTCAGTGTATTTATCTGACACACAGATACACACAACTTGACATACAGACACACACACTGGCACGCACACTCTAACAGATACACTGACACACACAGACACTGACACACATATATACGCACACCTTGACACACAGATACACAAACTGACACAGATACACATATGTTTAACTTACCTTTTTTCTTCCTTCAGTGCTGCTGGCTAAGGATGGTGTGCCAGATCGGCAGCTACTCATTTCCCGCTGCGCTCCCGCAATTCCTCCAGCCGTTGCGTTCTGTATGGGGGGGGAAGTGCTGTCACTTCCTCCCAGCATCCCATACAACAGGGGTCCGGTCGTGGTCTTAGACGCCCACAGCGCCTGACCGGACCCCTGTTTAGTGATACCCATTGGGTCACCATAAAAATGCTTGGGGCACCCGACGGGCAAACCGCCGCGGAACCCCAATTTTGTTCTCGTTGAACCCTAATTGGGAAACACTGCTTTACAGCAAAGTTCATTTTTCAGGTTTACTGACATGAATTACAAAATTTGTGGCATAAAGTTTTTTTGTTTTTTTAAATGCATCAGGCCCTGACCCTGTCTGTCCAAAACATTGCTTTTCATTTTGAATATATGATAAACTGATATTGTCTTCTTTCCAAACGCATTTGCCAAAAGCACATATTCTGTATTTCCTGAGAAGCTGCGTTGTAATGTTTTCATTCAGTCAAGATATATCCTAGATATATTTGAGGTTTCTGATCAAACCACAACTACTAGGTATCGCTATGACAAATATCAATAAACCAAGTATTGAGGGATAATAATACTATAGCGTTGTGCTGGAGATCAGGCCTCAAAATCCCTCACATTGGATGATGTCACACTGTGCATCATCCAATGTGCATTTAAAAAAAAACCTCAACACGTCTCGAATGACACAAAGTAATCTGTAAGTCCGAGTCTTAATGCCGCCCTGGTACAAACATTACATGGGTTATTAGTTGGAAAGAATTACACCGTCTCTGCCTTACCAGCTGTTCTCCCAGCATATCAGTGATGGGAGAATGGCTGAATTAAGGAGAGCAGCTGCTTAACACAAGCGTAATAGGAATTGCGCTGCCCTAAGATTATATACCCTCTCAAAAAAAAAAAAAAAAGCAGGGTTGAATTGGAACTTGGGTTTGATGGCCCGTGCCACAGCTGGCAGAAGACAAAAGTTTGATGCCCAGTGTCGGGAGGGTAAAACTTTGTTTAATTTAAGGAAGAGGCAGTAGTAAGAGATTATAAAATTGAGTGCAGTGCCGGACAGCATGTCAGTGACAGAAGGGCATTATCAGTATAAGGTAAATATAGTCAATGTGAGAACATAAAAAGCGAAAGTGAGCAAACCCTTATCTCATCCACTCCATAGAAGACCAAGTGGTTTACTTATTGATTACACATTAATAAGTTACAGACTGGGAGGAGGTCTATACCTGGGGGAAAAAGACAACAATCTCTTTATATAGCCTAAAAGTAAACAGGGAGGACTATACACAAAGCCTTGTACAAAACAGACACCACACCTCCTGTGAGGCAATACTTCCTACTGAGCCTCCTGATTTATTGCCAGTCCCATCAATCTCAGCCAGCACAATTAATAACAACAACAACAACAAAGTGTTTAACCAGGAAAGGTACAAATTACTCTGGTTTGTCCTGGGGATGTTGCTTTTGTCCGAAATCCAGAGTTAGTGCTCAAAGGGGAGATTCCCCATAATAACAACATCTGAAAAGTGGTGCAGAGTTCTAGAACGTTGAGCAATCACTATGGTGACCAACACAGCCAGCAGAAACAGTCCATTAGTGACTGCTATACTTTAATAACTTTGCACTCACTGTTCAGATTACAACACTTATTGTGCACCTACATTAGTTTAGCTAATGAAATGGAAAAAACTTACAGATCACACAGGGGATCCATGTATTAAGGCTGTATGGTCAAACAATAACCCAAAATTGAGCAAGAGAAATCTGCTAAGAGATTACATCTCCTAGTTGTTGTAGAACTACAATAACCTCGATGATGCAGCTTCAATTCTGACAATGCATCATGGGAGTTGTAGTTCTACAAGAGCCAGGGATCTTCCTTGTGGTCACTCCAGCCTACATAGAAAAGTAATCCATTGCACTGAAAGCAGAGCCACTTACCTCCTGCCTGTGCACAGGGCACCCCGGAAGCTCACACAGGTCCTCTGCACATGGGGTGGGGGGGCTCAGTCTGGGGGGATCATGTAGATCTCTAACTGGGTGAGAAAGTCCCAACACTAGTCTCCAGTTGTCACCAAACTCCAGCCCTGTACAGAGGGAGGGGGGTGGGAGACAGGAAGGGCTGTGTGAGTGTGTTTGGAGGGTGGGACTGCAGCAGGGGGAGGGGAACTGTGAGAAAGAGACCAGGGGAGGGAGTAAGAGACTCAGAACTCAGTGGAGGGGGAAGGGAGAGAGAGAGAGAGAGAGGGGGGGGTCTGGTGAGGGAGGGGTAGAGACAGTGTGAGAGAACCAGCTAGACAGGGCTGGCACAGAGGGAGGGATTTAGCTGTGGTTCGATTTCCTCTTTAGCTCTCTCTGTTTTCTCCCCCTTGTGCCAGTATGGCGATGAAGGGGTTAATTCTGGGTGAGCTACATGTTGGGTGTTAATAAGGTACTTGTTCCCTGTCCCCAATAGAGAAAGGGCTGCTGGCCGAAACGTGTCACATGGCCGCAGCATGCACAATACCCTCCCAGGACAAACTAGCTGAGCTGGAAACATAGCTGACTTAGCAAATGGCCCCTGTTTGGCTTTTTTGGGGCTAAAACCTGCTATATCCCAAGGGTTAGCCACTACATTCTGATTTCTCGAGAATTCAAAGGAGTTTATTTGTTAAATATTGAGAATTTACAGTTCTCCAGGATTCCATAAACACTGGACTTTGGTGAGCTAAATGTGGTCATGTGGTAGGTCTGGCAAACAGTTTATGTTTATATATATATATATATATATATATATATATATATATATTTATAATAATCCAATGGTATGTTTACCAAATTTTAATGTGTTACTGTGCTCTGTTTAGACTATAAACTAATTTTAATTGGATTATATGCCTGATTTACACCTTGTACAGCACTCTGGAATACGGTGTTGCCTTTATAAATAATCATTTGCAGTAGCTACAATAATGGCATGTGTTGACTCTGCCACCAAGTAACCTAGGCCATATCTACCTCAGTAATATCATTTGGTGATTGCACATATTTGCTGTAACACCATCACTTGGCACCATAACTGACTAACTGGACACCTGAGTATCCCAAAGTGGGACCGTTGTAGAGTTATATTTTAAAATGGAGCAGATATAGTGACCAGGGCTTTTTAAAAAAAATATTTATTTTTTATTAGATAATTTTGAAAGTATGTAGCGCTGTACAATAGAAAGCAGGACAAATGTAATTTTTTTTTTCTTACAAAAAGAAAGAGCGGTAAAAATGCATTCGACACAGATTTGCGGTGAGTTGAAAACCGAACTGCAAAATGTAATTTAAATTGTCTGGTTTGGTAAACTCGTCATTTAGTCTCAGCCTGACTATGTTAGCATGAAATTGGCAATTGTCTTTCAGTCTGATGTTTAGTAAAAAAAATGCTGTAAATAATTATAACGCCACTATACATGCGTATTCAAAAGTGCAATTTTACTATGGTGCTAACATTCAGAGGACTGAGATGCGAATGCGCCTCCTAATGACAAAATTCAGGGAAAATCCCCATTTTCAACCAGAAATTTATTATTCCGACAATAGGTAAAGATAATTTGGTGTCAGGTGCGGTGATTATTGTCCAGTTAGCCACCTGCTAAAAAGAAGTCTGGCATCTGTCAAGGAAATAATGCTCACATTTTTATTGAGTTATTTAATTTTACAAAGACATATAGAACTACTGTTAATCTGGAGGTACTCCGCAAAATGGCCTCTCCTGTTCCCTCCCAACATGAATGGCAATTTGAGGGATAATTTTCCAAGAAAATGGGCCTGCTGTAATATGGGAACCCCATACATCTTCTCTAATGTGTGGATAATATAACCATAATCTATAAACACAATTACATCCCTCGTGCAGTGCATTAAAGGGTTACTCCAAGCACCATAACAACTTCAGTGGTTATGGTGCTTGGAGTCTATATGTGTAGAGCTTTACTTTGAAACACCGCACATACAGACTCCATCTCCGGCAGCATCATTACAAAAGTTCCCGGTGGCTATTGTAAATTCTGTGTCTATTGGAAGTTTGAAGTCCGCTATATATAAACTTATACACCCCTCAGTTACCCAAAATACACCAGCACGGCCACTCCAAACACCTCTATGTCACACAAAATATACCTGCACCTCTGCTAGTGAACGCCCCCCCCAAAAAAAATACACACACCACCACCCCCCTCCCCTCGCTCCCTTGCTACACATGTCATGCTTTCCCTGACATCCGTTCCCGTACAGCGCTATGGAATTTGATGGCACTATATAAATAATAAAATAACCAGTGTTGGAACAGAGTTTTAGCTATATTTCAGATATTTTGAAATTCACTTTACCTTAATGGGGTTGTTTACTAAATTGAGAATTGAAAGTCAATTTTAAATTCAAGGGCATTTTGCTTGTTTAATACACTATCTTTGGAGTGTCCAAACATGGCCCCACGACTGTTGTTTGGCCGGTAGAGAATTGTATAGAAATGTTGTCCAACCGAAGCAGCAGTTGGGGAGGCCACATTTGGACATCCTGGACCAATCGAGTCGTGGGTCACGTACCCAGCATGCTGTGTTCTGTCAATGTATATAGTTCTTTTAGATGTTTATTTTATCTATAAGCTTCCACTGCCAACAGTGATCCTGTGTCTAAAGTGTTGAGCACACGGTTTTTGTCTCCAGTAGGTGTTAATGTAAATAATATTCCAACGCAAAATGTCGTAATCACACAAATGCAAATACTGGGTGAGGTTTGAGATTGTAGACGCTGTTAATTCTGGAGAACCGTAGTCTTTGACCTGATCTCGCCTTCGCTAACAGGCGGACACTGCTAGACAAATCCGGATTGTAGACATGTAGAATCTTAGACAGATGTTCTTTAGCATGGTTGAAATCCATCTCTCAAGCTGGAATTCTGTAGCAGCTTTTCAGAGAGCCAGCCAAAGCATGAAAAGCATTAAAGAAAACTGTCATGTCTGGAATTTACATCTTTGAAAACATAGAAAATCACCTGTAACTTGTTTTAACCTTTTTTTTCCCACTTAGATGCTCTGTTTTCTTAGAAATTTGTAATAAAGAGACACTGTTATCCTCTCCCCCCTCCCACTGACAATTAGAATTTCATATAAAGGTAGAATCTTCATGACATACTTATTAAGACTCTTAGAATGTCACTGAAATTCCACCCAGAGATATACAGAGACAAAGTTGGGACTGCTTTGTCTCTGTATTTCTCCTCCGCCTGACTTTCTTTGACATAAGGAGGAGCCTAAGTGTCAATCCCTGCAGCCGTTATCAGTGACAGCTGCAGGGAATTGGCTGTGTCTATGGAGGATGGTTCCCCTTGCGCATGAGCGAGAGTACGGCAGTGATGTCTGTGCTGCGAATGACCAGGCTGCCCTAAGATGGCGGCACCTACGAAGGACAGGTTCAGGTAAGAAAAACATACCTTCAGCTTCTCCGATCGGCCACCAGACTCCCAGCGGCGATGTCACTGTCGAGGAACTTTGCAAATTCGGCAAATTACCCAAACGGTGACAGTGCCGCTTTAAAGTTTTAATAAATTACACCATAATCCAGTTCAGACAAGGCAAAGCTAGGACAAACATTGCAAATGAAGACGAGAAATAGAAACATTGTACAATTTCTCCTCTCTCCTGTATGCTGTCTCTATGGTGACTGCCAGGTGGAAACATAGTTTTAACTGTGATTGGCAGGGAGGACACTATAGGCACCCAGAACACTTCATCTCATTGAAGTGGTCTGGGTGCAGTGTCCCAGGTTTAGATAAGCTGCAATGTTTATATTGCAGGGTTAAGACTGCCTCTACTGTCTCCCGGACAGCCACGAGAGGTGCTTCCTGCATTTCCAGAGAGTTTAACTCCGTAAAGCGACACTGGATATCCTGACGCTGTGCATGAGAATGTCCATCATCTTCAAAAATTTATTGAATTCTTGTCTGTGGGGAAGGGCTTACGCGAGCCACACTCGACATACATGTGCATTAGCTTTTCCCCATTGCTGACGTCAGAGGAGACAGCCAGTACTGTGGGACCTCTGCGCTGGAAATAGGTAAGTGTCTCAATGTTTTGTTTTAACCCTTTCAACACCCAGGGGGGAGGGAGGGCAGACAATAGGTTTATGGTTGAGAGACACTATAATGTTAGGAATACACTTTTGTGTTACTAACGCTATAGTGTTCTTTTTAGGATGGAGGCCTCAATGGAGAGTTCATATTTCTGGAGCAGAGAATTAGACTGGACCCAATTACAAAATTAGTATTTGTGTTTCTGTTCTCTTGGGCCTAAAAGACCCCATCTGCAACTAGACTCTGCAAACATGTTTTAAAATGCTTTCATCCTGCATTAAAAACTGGAAGAACTAAGAATGTATACAATCCATCCTTACAAGCAAGAAGAGAAATACAGAGTGTATTGAATTACCTTTAGCACTTTGGGTGTTTGGATGCTATTTCCCATAAGGCTTAGCCAGTCCAGGAAGGATATCTATAACGCCATAGTCCGTCATCTTTAAAAAATGGCTTTATTATTAAGCAAAACTGTCATTTCTGGGGTACAGAATATCCACGGATAATTCATAAGCGCCACTTGCACCTCACCAAATGCACCGTCAGGTGTGGGATGACCCCTCAGAAAGTTATCAGACAGAAGTTCGAGCTCCAGAGCTTCAAACATTAATATTATGAACAATGGAATCAATAGAGCCTGACTTTGTGAGAAGGTAAATTAATCTTATTTAAAAGATGTCATCTTCTGTACCTAGTCAAACAAATATTCATACGTTCAGCATTCATTGTATGTAATATCATTCAAAATTGGTTCATTATTAAAAAAGTTATGGACTCCTCAACCCCTACTCAGAATTTTGGCCCACCTTGTACAAACAGTAGACATAAGCATCTGGAGTTGGAAGTAAAGACCACCCAAAAAAGGATCGTGAAAATGAGTATAAAAATCAGAAATTGGTAAAACAAGATGTCCATATCTGTCTGCCTACAGCAGAAATTGCTGGGCACATGTTGTTATAACCAAAACACAACCTGAAGTCAGAGAGGACAAGCCAGTACATCAAAGGTTCTGGGGGCTCTGTGCACCTTCTAAAGGCTGTCCCACAAAATGCATGATACATATCATACATGTATGGAATATTTTAATTGCAGGATACATGTGGTATGGATGCAGGGGTGAAGAGAGGAGAGGCAGTTGTCAATATCTGAGAGGGGAGATGTTGGTGCCTGAAAAGAACTTGTACGTCCTGTTGTGAATCAAAAAATCAAAAGCCATTCTACAGCTGTGGCAGCTCTGTAGGCTTTCAAAAAAGAGTGGGAGTGCTGCTGGTGTACAATACTCAAATGTAGATGTCACGTGACAGCGTCAACATATATGGAGCAGAGAGGACTGGTTCAGACCTGTTCCCACATTCTGCTTTTCAGTAGCAAAGCTGAGACTCTTTTGTGACAGTGTAGCACACACACACAGACACTAGTAACTGGTCATGTTTGCGTTTTGCCTTTCATGGATGGGGCAAAGTTTTAGCAAACTCATCACCTCAATCTCTCCAAATAGCTTTAATCATGTATACGTCCTTACATTGCCATTCCACCATGACCTGTATTTTGTATATTGTTGTATGATAGGCCCACACACAGCCATCCAACATACCACAGACTTCCAAGGCAGGATCCGTCAATTTACCAGGGGTATGAAACCATGGTTGGGGGCAGTGATCTATATCAAACAATTGAGAAAAATCACTAAAATATTTCATTATGGAGTGTTACATTGATTCTTTTAAATAAAGCCTGATTTTTAAACTCTATAAGAAATATTTTACTTTTTTTTTTTTAATTATACAAATGAAAAAAATGAACCAAAACCAAGCATTTAAACATTGTATAAATACTAATAAATTAATATATTTTTTATTTTTGTTTAGAAAAAAAAGCAAATATAATGACTTGAAATACACAGAATATCATCAGATAAATAGTAAAACAAACTACATGATTGTATAAGAATGGAAAAGACACAAAGAAGGTTTATGTTGTTGAAAAAAAGGTTAATATTGGCCTAGCATATGTGCACTGTTGGGAAGAGTTGGCTGGATAGCGTAAGGAAATACAACTTTTATTCACTTTTTACAACTGTGAAATGTGCGTCGAGGGCGTCAGTGATTTTTGTGACTATTTCTATTTTGAAGAAGAGATATGTCATACACAGTCACATATCTCAGCAGATAAGGTCATGTGCAGAGAATCTATC
This sequence comes from Pelobates cultripes, assembly GCA_933207985.1. Lineage (NCBI taxonomy): Eukaryota > Metazoa > Chordata > Amphibia > Anura > Pelobatidae > Pelobates > Pelobates cultripes. The sequence goes on along the minus strand of OW240921.1, from coordinate 23,308,559 downwards.
TAAACGTAAAATTCATTTTTCATCCAAATGTACCCACACATACTAATCTTTTTCAAGGTTGTTCGGGAATTTCAAATTTAGGCAAAAAAAATTCTTAGTCTGCTATGCTTCCAATTTAGCTACCCTGTTTGAAAAAAAATAACATTTCTGACCCTATCATTTGTCAATTCTTGGTGTTCAATCTGGAGAGCACTTGATGTCCTGATAACAGCAGTTGGACACCGGCCATTTGGCCAAAGGAACCTATCAAAATATATATATAAATATATTGTTATTTTATTGACAAGTGATAGGAAAATAAGGCAGTAATGGCTGTCCAAATGCATATCCTCTTGCACAGGCTGAGACTCCAAAAGGACATTTAAATTCAACCAGTTCTGCTAGCACAAAGGAAAAATTCTATGGAATGCAGATATTTATTCCACAACCTCACACTAATTTACTTTTTTAATATCCAGTCATTCCAGGTCTCCTACCTATTCACCAATTTCCACAAAACGTAAAAGGGACACACTGAGGCCTCAATTTAATTTTTCTGGATAAGCTTTTCGTATGATCACAATCTGTTGGAAAAACTTTTTAACTGATTGATCTACAGAAATCCCCATAGACTTTAATGGTGACTTCTCTAGGTAAATAATTTGAAAAGATTTTCTAACAGATTCTGATCATTTGAAAAAGCATTTCCAAAATAATTAAATCAAGGCCACAATACCATAAACACTAAAACTGTGAAAAACGTAACTGAAGTATTACTTCCATCTGCTATCTAGTTTCAACAATTTGCAACAGTTCTTTGTTTAATTAGTAGGCGAGGGTGTACAAAGACGAATCATTAATATATTTATATCGGTGTATTCTCTAATATTGAGTTATGGTAAACTGACAACCAAACTGTCAATCTGTTGTTTTGGTTTCCCCCCTCCCCCCTCAATAGCATTGTTAGAAAAACTCAATGCGCCAGTTTACTTAAATAGCCCCAGCCTACTTATTTGCCGTATAAAGTCTGCTTGTTAATTAGACTGAGGCACAGTCACAAGCGCTGCTGATAAACGGGTTTATTTTGGGATTCTCTAGGGATCCCTCCAGTTTTGAAAACAGAAAAAGGAAATGAAGGCTGCGAGAGAACACACTGAGAAGGAAAGACACACATTAGTGACAGAATGACAAAAGGACAGCCCTAGGAACTAAGGAAGAGGGACAGCGAGGGGGGTGATGGATAGAGGAGAGGGGGTCAGACATAGGAAGAAGGGGAGAAAAGTTTTGAATAGACATTACCTAGTGGACTGTGGTGAATTGCAATCTATTCAAATAATTTGGCCTACTTTTTAAAACGCCATTTTTAATGCATCTCAACTGTATAATGAATAGACTATAGTGAGTTTATTTATAAAGAAATGTATTGATGTGATGGTAGAGAGGTGTAGGTTATTTAAAGTGACTCTGTTCAGCCAAATAGGACAGTGATGTTTTATTGTGTTCCTAACTGTATCTATATAAATTGATAGCCATGTAGCTAATACATGTGTAACAAAAACAGAACACGAGAACGGGCAAAAGAGTTGCACTTCGGTTAGTCGCCGACCAGGTCTCGAAATGTTTTTTCTCACCTGTACCATTACAAAGAGAAGCTGTACCATTTGCATATCAGACTGATCCCACCTATAAGGGCAGTCCAGATCCCAAGTGACGGCAGGTTCTCTCTGCAGCAACCCCAGACCATTATTTTGGCCTTCTTTTGGCCTCGTTAATGAGATGTAAATAGGACCTCTAGGCCCGGCGAACACCGGATCCACGTCTGGGTTACCCTTTTAGCTTAGGGAGAGCTTAAACAAATGCATAGCAAAAAACAGAGACTATGAGATCTCTAAGAACAGGCAAAAGCTTAGAGAAACACAGTAGCTTGACCTTAGGTTAGTCAGGTCTCAAAATGATTTTCCTCACTTGTTCCATTCCAAAGAGAACCTGCATTATTTGCATATCAGGCTGATAACCAAAAATAAAAAACACTAAATAGTCCTTTGATCCAGTCCATTGCAGCAGCCATCTTAGAAGCAGATGAATTAATATTCTCTCTGTGCACAATCTAGAGCAGGGGTAGGCAACCTTTTAGCAGCACTGGGCCGATATGGGATTGTGATGTCCCGAAGTGTGCCGGTCCTATTTTTTTAAATTGAGGTGTGTATGCTGCCGTATTCTGCTTGTTATTTTTACTGCAGTTGCTTTGTATCGTTGTATTTGTGCGTATATGAGCTATTATATTGTATATGTTCATTAGTAGTTTATGGTATTGTGTATGATACATATGAATGTGGGCTGTATATGGGGGCTGCTGTGGAATTGTGTGTGTGTGTGTGTGTGTGTGAGGATGGATATGTCACATTGTGTGTTTCGTAGTGTGTGGGGGCTGTTTAGGGTATTGCATGTGAGAGCCTGCATGTGGGGTTGTGTGCATGTATGTGGATTGTTAGTGGTGTTGCGTTTGTGTGGATTGTTTGTGGGCTGTTCGTATTATTTGTGTGATGGGAGGGTTATTCTGCATTTCTGTGTATATCTAGCAGTGTGGGTGGCTTCCCTGGGTTCCAGTGGGGACCAGGCTAGCCAGATACAGGTCAAGGACAGGAGCTGCAACAGCAACTGCAGGCTGCTCTACTACAGTGTGGATTCCTAATTAGGGATATCGATATTAGTTTTTAACCATTACCTAACCAGGGATATCAATATTAGTTTTTAACCATTACTATTAAAGGTTACATTTTAATATAATTTGGGCACTCATCTCTCGTTTCTATACTACTACTTCTCTAGCCCTTGCGTTAACCACTATTTTGAGTGTTCCCCTAGCTTCCACCTTCCTGCTTTGTTCTTACAGTGTGGATTCCGATTTACAAGTGCTGGGAGGAAGGGATCTGAGATCACTCACTCTATGTGCTGCAATGCATACATTGAGGATTGTCCTTCACCACCTCTTCGTATTAGCAGATATCTGAGGTTTTACTGGGACTCCTGATAGGCCAGAGCCTGTTTGGCTCTAGCAGCCTTGAGTGCCGTGCAAAGACACCTTGAGTGCCGTGCATGGCACTAGTGCCGTAGGTTGCCTACCCCTGATCTAGAGACTGAATTTGTTTACCCATATGAAGAATATCTTGTCACTTACATGTGTTATGTTTACCAGAATCTATTTAACACATTTTTCATATTCATAATAGATTTGTAAAAATATTCCTGTTACAGTTTAGTGAAATGTAGCTCTTCTCCTACATTTGCTCCATGTTATAAAGAAAACACATGTAGCTACTAAGCTCATACATTGAAAAAGTCTAATTAAGAGTAGAGAAAATGTAAGAGTAGGATAAGACAGAAATATACACGGGGTAAATCTCACTAAGTGAGAATTCAAGGTGAATTCAAAATTTAAAGGCACACTATAGTCACCAGAACAACTTCAGCTTAACAAAGCAGTTTTTGAGTATAGATCATGCTGCTGAAGTTTTACTGCTCAAATTCACTGCCATTTAGAAGTTGAATCATTTTTGTTTCATTTATACAGCCTTAGGCACACCTCCCCTGGCAGTGACTGACACAGCCTGCAGAAAATCAAAATGGTTTTCATTTTCATAAAGTTTCAAAAGTTTTTATTTTTTGCTCTGTAAATAGAACTTTAATCACACACAGGAGGTACAGCAAGGTCTAGCAAGAACTTAACATAGCAGGAGATGAGAAATTCTAAATTAAACAGAATTTACAATACAGGAAGTGTAAACATTAGATGACTCTTTACAGGAAGTGTTTAGGAAGGCTGTGTAATCACATGCAGAGAGGTGTGACTAGGGATGCATCAAGGAAGAGATTTAACTCCTAAATGGCAGAGAATTGAATGGTGACACTGCAGTGGCATGATCTATACACCAAAACTGCTTCATTAAGATAAATAGCCGAACCGGAATAATTCTCTAATTCAGCTATGCTTTCAGGTCAGCTACTCTGGCACACTTTGAATTGTCACTTTAGTAAATAAACCTGACAGTGTTATAATAGTCAATCCTTAGGAATTCAAAGTGAATCTAAAATCGTGGTCAAAATAGCTGAATAGGAAATATTTTTCTCATCAGCTAAATTGTCAGTTCAATTATTCTGGCCTAGGATTTGAAATCCCGTGTGAATTTCCCACAGTTCACAGATTAGTAAAATAACCATCAGAATTGTTTCACTAAACCAGGAATTTTGGAGAACTAACAAAGGAACTGATTTATTTACTATATAGACTAGTCAAGCCAGAAAATATCTATTTTGAAGAAAGTTTCAAGTAATTTTTTCCTTTAAATTCTCCACATTTCTCACTGAAAAGCCGTGAGGTGACACATGGCGATCTTGCAATTATTTTTTTTTGCTTACGATGCTACTTTGGACTAGGTTCTGCAAATCAGTTGACAACACATTACAAATCTGTGTTTAGTGAATATTCTGCTGGGAACAGAAATTCTTGGAGAGAAATGTAGTTTATAAGGAAAAGATGCAGCAAATCATTCCTTATTTCATTTCTAAAGGCTGTGTCACCTTGGGGAGTTGCACTCGGTTGAAGAACAATTTCACAAAGCTATTTTTAGCCTACACCAAAATGGAAAATTTGTGCATTACACAGATGGATCTGCTTGAAAAAAAATATTCAGCAAGATAAAACAAAACAGCTAAAAGCTCCCCATGTCATCTGTTTTCATGTGTTTCATCTTGTCTCAAATTTCGAAAGCATTTTCCCTGTGTACAGTGCAGAATACGTTTGCTTTTTTGGAAATGAAATGTTAAAGGGCTACTCCAACCTCGATGACTGCTTCAGCTTTTAGACTCACCCAGAAGCGCTTGGTGAAGACCCGGATAACCCCCACCGGCTTGGGGAGGGTGAGGGGGGGTGATTATGGGGCTCTTATAGTCAGCAAGTAAATTTGTGTAGCTCCAGACGGAGAGATCGGCCACTTCTCCCGTCGAGGCTACACCAGGCCGCAATAAGCTGGAGGCCTTAGCCACCGAACAACCAGAGTGGCGAAGTCTGTAGCCAGTACCAGATTGCCCAGGAAGTACCAAGCGTATGTGCCAGTGTCTGGGAATCTAATTGCAGGGTAGTTACACCCCTTAAATTACTTGTAACACAGATTATTTCGGGAGCTCGAGCTGGCTGCGACTGTCCAGCTTGGTGTCCAAGCCCGGCCCCTTAACCCTGGCATTTTAACAAAATTCACTCAATCAAAAAGTTTTTAATCTTTTTAGGACTTATCCCTTTTTACACTTGTCTCCATCCATTCAATAAAAAGAGTACATTTTTTATAGTACAAAGATCCATTTCCTAATTTTTTCATCCATGGGAATGTGAAATACCACTTCTATAACTCTCAGTAGTCCTGGATTGAGTGGGGCAGTCCTGAATTAGGCCTCACGTCCCACCGGTTGCTTTCTCTGGTGTCCATTTTTAGGGGATCAAATGAATATCCCCAATAATGGAATGTGCGTCAGCACATCATTAGACACTTTCACACTTTGGACAAGCCATTTATTCTACACAAGAGCACATTAATAGAGCTCCTCACATGGGCTTCCTTGCGTGAGGTGGCAAGTGCGAGTGACAGTCACCCCTGCATGCGCATTCTCTTAATGGGGCTGTGCTAATAGGCACTTGTCTGCCTGCCCTATCATTCATCTTCAATTTATATCTCCCTATATTTTAGGTATGTAGCTTATGTACCAATGAATGCGTTCTCTGTAGACCTATGTATTGGGGTGTCACCATATAAATATACACATGCATACTGACTGACTAACTCCCAATATATAATATTTGTGAATGTTGTTGTGTTTGAAGCTTTTTATTTCTGTTTCTTTTGTAGAAACAGGTATGGATTTGTGTCTATCCCTGAGTGAGCGTAGGTGATTAATTAGTGGTTGAGTCATATTGATTGAGTCATCTAGGAGTATCCCGAAATCCTGGCCCGTCAGTGCCCTTTTAGGAATGGGTTGGAAACTCTGCTGGAAGACCATGTGTAAAGTGTTTATGATTCAATGAATTGAAGCAACAATGCAGTCAGTTGATAAAGTCGATTTGCATGGAAATGTAGTGAGTGTGGTACGTGGGCTGGACACTGCCCCTTTAACTGTCATCAGGGAAACTCAAAGCACCATCTTGTCATCGCAAAGCAGCTCCTATGCACAACTCTCCTGTCTTGCAGTGTGCAGGTTGTGGCAAACCATTGATACCCACAGACAGTCCTTTTTCATGCTACTAAATGCCTTCCAGTGTTTTCTTCTAGTAGACATACCTGCCTTCTTGTCATGGACCTGCCTGCTGTCACTGTCTTCTTGTCATGGACCTGCCTGCTGTCACTGTCTTCTTGTCATGGACCTGTCTGTTACTGTCTTCTTGTCATGGACCTGTCTGTTACTGTCTTCTTGTCATGAACCTGTCTGTCACTGTCATCTTGTCATGGACCTGCCTGTTACTGTCGTCTTCTAGTGGACCTGCCTGTTAATGTCTTCTTGTCATGGACCTGCATGTTAATGTCATCTTGTCATGGACCTGCCTGTTACTGTCTCCTTATAGTGGACCTGCCTGTCAGTATTTCTTACATGAGCAAACTGAATTTAATGCTTTTTCTTTACTCTTCCTTTCTTATGCATTTTTTTTTCTATGGGAAGCTAGTCATATGCTAAAAGCATCAGCTGAAGCTCTCAGCCTATCACCCATGTTCAGTCCAAGGCCCTGGCTCTGACACCAAGCACTATGCTAGATGACAAGGTGCAGAATGTATGGGCACCAGTCGACACAATAGTTTAACTCCAAGGTCTGGGCTCTGGCCCAGCTCGCTCCCCCCCCTCCCCCGTTCTTCTGCTTTCTGAAATTCTTCAAATGCTTCCCGATCCGTTATGAAGAATATACCTTAGGGTAATCCAGCGCCATGACCTCCTGGCACCATAACAACTTCATTTGAATTAAGTTGTTATGGTGCCCACACTGTTTCTTTAATATATAATTAAAGACGTGATTAATTCACAACTCTGCACATGTTCTGGGTACAATAATATGTGACACATTGTTTCCCTGGCTATAATACCAAATAATGGCCCTTTCTGTTTGGTGCACTATCACTTCTATCTGGAAAATGTGTTTTTACTCTTGTGACCCAGGCATGAAAAAGAACCTAATGGGTGGAAACATTGGATTGGCTACTGAGATGGAATAAAATGTTACTGGATGTGCTAAAGGAATTGCAGTTTCATCATTATCTATACTTTTGTAGTTCTTTTTAGCTTAAGAACACACTCTTGGAATAACATCATGTTTCTGGCTTTGGTCCTTGACCTAGATTTTGATTCTGCTGACTCTGACCTTGGCTAGTCCTCGTTACCCTAATTTCTGGCCCTGACTAACTTTTAGTATCCTGACACTGGCTAATTATATGTTCATGATTGCCTCTTGTTTGTTTATAACAGAGATTACCCAATATGAGCACCTTCAAGAGAGCATATTGGTCTCAATACAGGGAGTGCAGAATTATTAGGCAAATTAGTATTTTGACCACATCATCCTCTTTATGCATGTTGTCTTACTCCAAGCTGTATAGGCTCGAAAGCCTACTACCAATTAAGCATATTAGGTGATGTGCATCTCTGTAATGAGAAGGGGTGTGGTCTAATGACATCAACACCCTATATCAGGTGTGCATAATTATTAGGCAACTTCCTTTCCTTTGGCAAAATGGGTCAAAAGAAGGACTTGACAGGCTCAGAAAAGTCAAAAATAGTGAGATATCTTGCAGAGGGATGCAGCACTCTTAAAATTGCAAAGCTTCTGAAGCGTGATCATCGAACAATCAAGCGTTTCATTCAAAATAGTCAACAGGGTCGCAAGAAGCGTGTGGAAAAACCAAGGCGCAAAATAACTGCCCATGAACTGAGAAAAGTCAAGCGTGCAGCTGCCACGATGCCACTTGCCACCAGTTTGGCCATATTTCAGAGCTGCAACATCACTGGAGTGCCCAAAAGCACAAGGTGTGCAATACTCAGAGACATGGCCAAGGTAAGAAAGGCTGAAAGACGACCACCACTGAACAAGACACACAAGCTGAAACGTCAAGACTGGGCCAAGAAATATCTCAAGACTGATTTTTCTAAGGTTTTATGGACTGATGGAATGAGAGTGAGTCTTGATGGGCCAGATGGATGGGCCCGTGGCTGGATTGGTAAAGGGCAGAGAGCTCCAGTCCGACTCAGACGCCAGCAAGGTGGAGGTGGAGTACTGGTTTGGGCTGGTATCATCAAAGATGAGCTTGTGGGGCCTTTTCGGGTTGAGGATGGAGTCAAGCTCAACTCCCAGTCCTACTGCCAGTTCCTGGAAGACACCTTCTTCAAGCAGTGGTACAGGAAGAAGTCTGCATCCTTCAAGAAAACATGATTTTCATGCAGGACAATGCTCCATCACACGCGTCCAAGTACTCCACAGCGTGGCTGGCAAGAAAGGGTATAAAAGAAGAAAATCTAATGACATGGCCTCCTTGTTCACCTGATCTGAACCCCATTGAAAACCTGTGGTCCATCATCAAATGTGAGATTTACAAGGAGGGAAAACAGTACACCTCTCTGAACAGTGTCTGGGAGGCTGTGGTTGCTGCTGCACGCAATGTTGATGGTGAACAGATCAAAACACTGACATAATCCATGGATGGCAGGCCTTTGAGTGTCCTTGCAAAAAAAAGGTGGCTATATTGGTCACTGATTTGTTTTTGTTTTGTTTTTGAATGTCAGAAATGTATATTTGTGAATGTTGAGATGTTATATTGGTTTCACTGGTAATAATAAATAATTGAAATGGGTATATATTTGTTTTTGTTAAGTTGCCTAATAATTATGCACAGTAATAGTCACCTGCACACACAGATATCCCCCTAACATAGCTAAAACTAAAAACAAACTAAAAACTACTTCCAAAAATATTCAGCTTTGATATTAATGAGTTTTTTGGGTTCATTGAGAACATGGTTGTTGTTCAATAATAAAATTAATCCTCAAAAATACAACTTGCCTAATAATTCTGCACTCCCTGTATACCACCAATCTAGTGTAGATACATTTATTTAGAATATAAACCAAAAGTTACTTACACACTATCCCAAATCCCTACACTTATTTTTTTTTTAAAAACTAGAGGTTATTTAGTAACTCCTATGGCTATTAGATGTAAACCCACCTGCCAAATCAAAGCAAACCTTTTAGGTGGGTTCTACACTAACAATTCACCTTGATTGCTTTAGCTTCAGACAAAGAAATCTCTAATGAGACAGAGAGGGGTATTTTTTTAAACCCCTACATACTTATTAACAATTAATAGGGAACACATAGGCTGGGCAGCAGCATTGTAACATAGCTGTGTGATAAAAAAGTAAATACAAATACACAAAAAAAAGTCCTGCGCTCAAACTCTCACTACACCTGGGTGGCAGCAACGATCATAGCACTGTGCTAGAGCGTCGCTGGACGTCCTCACGCTGTGTGAGGACCTCCAACGTGTCACGTATTCATCCGCTTATAGAAATGTGGTTAATGACATTTACTGTCCACACAGGAAAAGTTGTGCCGAGCAGCAACCTAATCCACAGAAGGTTTAATGCTGAGCAGTAATTGTGCAAATGAAACCTGGTGTCATATATTCATCCGCTTATAGAAAAGTGGTTAATGACATTTACTGTCCACACAGGAAAAGTTGTGCCGAGCAGCAACCTAATCCACAGAAGGGTTAATGCTGAGCAGCAATTATGCAAATGAAACCTGGTAACTGACTTTGGGGTCAAAGGCCGGTTACAGCCTATCAGAACTAAAGAAGGGGTATTTAGGCCCAGTTCTCAGCCTGCTCAGTGCCCTTTTGTGGTTTCCCTTGTGGTTGTCCGAGAGCGCGTTCCTGTTTATAGTTTTCTACCTGTTTTTTTTACTTTGGCTTTGTTTATTGACTTCTCTACATTCTGGTATCCTGACTCCTGGCTTTCCTCGTCACTGTGTCCCTTTCTGTGTTCCCTGACCTCGGCTAGTATTTTTGACTATTCTTTGTACTTTAAATCCAGCCATTCTAAGGACCGGTAATACGTTACTTATTTGTCATCCGTGCTGTGCAGTTCTACGTGCTGGATCAAACAGTAATCCTGACACAGCGTCGCTCAATTCCCCACATGCGCATTAGGTTTCCTCAGCCGGCGGGCGGACGGGATCTGTCTCGCCCACCAGCTGACGTGATTACTGGGAGGAGCGACGCCGACCCGAAACCACCACGAGGAACATCGTCGGGGTCTCAGGTAAGTTTTCACCCCTTCAGCTACCTGGGATGGGAGGTGGGAGGGAGAGGGTACGGATTGTTTTCCTGGCACTAGAGTTTTCCTTTAAAAAAATGGAGGTTATTTTGTAACAACAATGGCCGTTAGATGTAAGCTCCCCTGCCATGTCAAGGTAAACCTCTTGTTGGGTCCTACATTAACAGTTCACCTTGCTTCTTTCAGCAGAAAGGGAAAGGGTTAATACATGTTCAGGGGTTTAGAAAAACACCCCCCTCTGTCTCATTTTGCTGCCCAGGAGTAGTGGGCGTTTGAGCGCAGGACTTAATGTTGTGTCTTTACATTTATTTAGAACACAACTTGTCTACTGCCGCCATTTCTATACACTCTGCAGGGGTTAACACATTAATTCAAAGGACCACCTCAACTGCAAGCTTAGAGAACCTAATCTCTGCTACAGACTCATCTGTCCAGAGCCCCAGCTTTCTACTGCGTAATTATCTATCGAGAACACCATCATTCTACTGCAGAAATATCTGTTCAGAGCACCATTATATTACCGCGGAAATATCTAATCATAACATCAGCTTTCTACTGCAGGATTATCTATTGAGAACACCATCATTCTACTGCAGAAATATCTGTTCAGAGCACCATTATATTACTGCTGAAATATCTAATCATAACATCAGCTTTTTCTTGCAGGATTACCTATTGAGAACACCAGCATTCTACTGCAGATTTATCTACTCAGAATGTCATGATTCTACTGCCACAGTATCTAACCATAACACCAGCATTCTACTGTAGAAATATTTATTCAGAACACCATCAGTCTACTGCCAAAATATCTAATCATAACACCAGCATTCTACTGCAGAAAAATCTATTCAGAACACCATCAGTCTGCTGCCAAAATATCTATTAATAACACCATCATTCTACTGCAGAAATATATGTTCAGAACACCATCCGTCTACTGCCAAAATATCTAATCATAACACCAGCATTCTACTGCAGAATTATCTATTGAGAACACAAGCTTTCTACTGCAGAATCATCTGGTCAGAATGCCATGATTCTACTGCAGAAATATCCAATCATAACACAAGCATTCTACTACAGAAATATCTATTCAGAATACCATCATTCTACTGCAGAAATATCTATTGAGAACACCAGCATTCTACTCCAACAATATCTAATCACATAACACCAGCATTCTAGTGCAGAACATATATCAAGAGCACTGTTGTTTTACTGCCGGAATAACTATTTATGGAATTCTAAACAGCTCCACCTTTCTACTGCAGGCACAGCTGATCAGACAGCCATTTTATCCCTGGTGCTTCCAGCCAGAACACCAACACGGTTATTCACTAAACACTGCATTCTAACAAATTTAATTACAAAAATGAAGCTAATATAGCAGGTTTACAAAACAATCTCCAGCTTGGCTATTTCAGTCTACAGTCCCAGCTTGGCTATTTCAGTCTCATTTTTGACATTCATATCACATTCGCAAAAATTTGGTGTTAGTGAATAACCCTTTAGTAAATCAGCACTACCACAAACATACACAGAACATCTCCTGTCTATTGCAGGTAATCTTGGCAGATAATCGCCATTCTACCATAGGCATCTAGAAAGCACTCTATAAATGTCTAAATGCAACCAACCTTTACTTCGTAACATTATTAATTCTCTCTAGAAAATACTATTCACTATAATAAGGCCTTGTTCAACTGAGGACGAAAGGGACTTATTTAGCTGTAGGCAAGTCTTCATTCCGTCTTGGCTCTAGATCAATAACTACATTACCCTTGATGCTGAAAGGTATCCAGAAAAGTTGCTACATTGTTATTGGAAAGGATTACTCAAATGCCTCACAATGTGGAATCTTGTCCATCATTTCCCTCAGCTTCCTGAAGAAAAGCCAAAAAACCCTAAAACGTGTACAGAAAACAAATGTGTTCATCATAATTTCTCCTTTGAAATACACTGAATAATACATAATCTTTTGCCCGTTTTCGGACCACACTTCTAAAATAGATGGACCTCTTTTACTATCAGGTTGAAGTTAGAACAAAACTCAATTTAGGGGTGATGGAGCCTCATCCATAAGTAGATAGCGGCTGCCTAAAGCCCAGGGATTACCAGGGCCCAAGAACTTTGAATTTGCTTGGCCCTATTAAGCATACCTTTGTGAAGAACGATGGGGGGCCCAAACTGGTAACCTACCTACAACCACCCCGTGGGACCTTAATCCTTCCCATGAAGTCTACGCAATGACCTAGAGGTTCCTTCCCTAAGCAATGCATTGATATTTAAATAAACATAAACTTAAATTGCTAAATTTGTGGATTTTTTTCCCCAAAAAGGCTATTTAAGTATAAACTTTGTATCCTGTTTGAATACTTACACAGCTGTCTGTTTATAGAGTGACTTTCCATGTAATTGTCAATATAACTGTTGCTATGTAGGAGGAAGCACTAAGTAGGAACAGTGTGATAAGTTGTGGTATAACACAAGGGGAAACTGATAAGGGTGGTTATGCTGTGTATAGGGACAAGTATAAACACAGTAACGTTATAAAAATTGGAGAGGGCGTCTAGAGAATCACAAAAAAAAAAAGAAAAAAAAAAAGGATGATGATGGGACATGTGAGTTTAAAAGGATTTACTGCAGTTCCCATAAATGCAGCAATAGATTACTACCTACCTATCTTGGTATATTAATCCTGTCTGGTTTATTTGGGGTTAGTTGGCATTTAACTGTCAGGGGTTTTGCAACAAATAATCTAGCAATACGTTTCATCTTTGGAAACTGCCGGTTCATCCTGGGTCTATGGGTTTGCCCAGAGAGGTATACAGCTCCATTCCCAAAATATGAAACTCTGACACTTTCTCCACACAGGGATATCTCTTTATTCCTTGGGGATGATGAATAGAAAACCTCCCAAGTGTCTCTATTTAAGAGGGACAGTCCCTATTTTGGGCCCACATTCTAGGAGCTCCATATTTTTGTTATGTCTGAGTAGTGATGTCCCGAACGGTTCGCCGAAAGGTTCGCGAACGGTTCGCCGCGGACTCATCATTGAGTAAACTTTGACCCTGTACCTCACAGTCAGCAGACACATTCCAGCCAATCAGCAGCAGACCCTCCCATCTCCTGGACAGCTCACTTAGAATGCAGCTTCACAATGAATGTAAAATGGATCCTGTCCAGGAGGTGGGAGGGTCTGGGAGGGAGGGTCTGCTGCTGATTGGCTAGAGTGTGTCTGCTGACTGTGAGGTACAGGGTCAAAGTTTACTCAATGATGAGTCCACGGCGAACCGTTCGCGAACCGTTCGGCGAACCGTTCGGGACATCACTATGTCTGAGTGTTTAACAGAGCTCCACAACAATAATAGAGCCAATTATCTGTCTTTAAACTACGATAAGTGTGTTTAGAAATTAGTCTGGGGATATAAGATACATTATTCTCGTCCCTCTTTGTCCACTAGAAATGTTGGGAGGAATCTTCTCGGGACCCATGACCCCCATCTAAGCCCTGGGCCCTTAGCTCAGTTTATAATTAATTAGGTTAATTAGTGAACTGGTAAATGTCATCACTATAATTAAAGAGGAAATGTGGCAATGTATGCATTTTTTTTCCATTGGGGATATATCTAATAGCTTGAAAAAGCTGCAGCCTTTGCAAGCCCCCGCTCTCTAACCCCGCCCAGACTTTCTGTGGCTGTCCAATCAGAGATCCCAATGCAGCTCAGTGAGAAGTCTTTGCAAGGCAGGTGCTCTGGATGCGCTCACTGTATCCATGCAGAGCGTGATGATGTTGACCGTAGGTGCACTGTGCAATACTGGACTAGGAAGCACCTCTAGTGGCCGTCTGAGTGACTGCCACTGGAGGTGCCCGTAGCCAGTAATTTAAAGCGTTTACATTGAAATGCTTGCAGGGACTGACTATACTCACCAGACCAACTACATTAAGCTATAGTGATTCTGGTGACTATAAATGGTGAATAAATAGTGAAAAATAATAAATGCAGAGTTCCCGTGTGTTTTCTTCCATTCTAATACAACAACGATCACCATCTAGCCATTGACAAATGTATGGGAGAACCGGCAGAAACAAATTAAACCTGAACTATCCTAGCTTATCATTTCCTCCTAAGCTAAATTTCATTACTGTGATGGTATGCTTCTAAGCCATCAGTATGCATTCCTGAAATCTGCTGGGCACAGGGCCATGCACTTGTGCCACCCAAAAGCTGTACGGTTTTGTGAGAAAGGGTTAAATATCTCCCAGAGGAGGTAATGCAGTCTCGGAGTTAGATATATGACAGGTTTATATTTCTGAAACCTTGTATTGTCTGGAATCTCTGCAGGTCAGATCTTGTTTTATTTCTTACATAAAAGTAGAGGATTTAGGCGTTTCTTTATGAAGCCCCCGCTTGGCTCAGTCGATGGGTCATGCTCACATTTTGACAAATCTACAGAGGAAGACAATGACATAAATATAGACTGTGGCGTTTTACACCTGATAAGAAGACACCTACACTAAAACATAATATGCAAACTACAAAACCAGTTTCATTTTATATATAAAAAATAAATCACTGTTTAGTTCGTACCCCCCCTCCTAAAGAAAACATACATTTAATTATATATATTTTTTCAATGAACTTATATTTATAAACCGCTTGAAAAAGCTGTAGATCACTTGTCTGCAGCCTTTGCCAGCCCTCCCCTTCTAACCCCTCCCAGACTTTCTGTGGCTGTCCAATCGCATACTTCCCAATGCAGCTCAGTGAGAAGTCTTTGCAAGGCAGGGTGTCTGGTTAATTGCTGTCTATTGAGTTTAGTTCCACTGAACCAAACAACCAGGAAGTAACAGGACCGGGGTGTGTAACAAGGTTAACTTATATACGTTTAATTTTCTATTTAAAACTGCTTTTTTTAATAAACAAAAACGAGGACATACTCTTTACACGTGAAGCACTTCAACAAGCTAAAGTTCTTTAGGTATTTGGATTGTCCCTTTAAGGTTTTTAATCAGTTTACATTTTTTGCCTTAAGTACTAATGTTAAAGAAGAACCATTACACCATCGAATAAAAATATTAAAAATCCCATCTAACATGTGTTGACTCTTTCTTCATGTGAAGCATTATTTTCTTTAAAACATATACAGGCAGTCTTCACTTACTGACCGTGTTCCCTTCTTACAACTCAGTCGTAAAACAAATTGTAGGTAAGTGAGGCTGCGCTAGCAAGGATGCGCAAGAGAGCAGGTCTACATTTGGGGGAATTCTTCAAACATAGACCAATTCACTAGCGCAGGGAATACTGCGAATCTAGAAAACTTCCCCGAACATAGATTAGCTCACTGGTGCAGGGAATCTCTGAAATCTATGTTTGGGGAAAATCCATTGAATCCCCATGCTAGAGAGTAGGTCGTTAGTGCAAGCGGTCGTAAAACAGGTTGATCATAAAGTGAGGGACACCTGTATTACAACCTCCCTATCGAGTTCAGTCCATGCACATCCAGGACACACTTTGAATTTAAAGGGAAACTGTAGTGACAGGAAAACAATGTTGTTCTGACACAATTACTTCCTATGGTGCCCCCCCTACCTCCATGGTGCAGAAGGGGTTGAAAGCCCCTTCTGTCACTTACCTGAGTCCAGCGTCGATGTCCCTCGGTGCTGACTCGGACTATGCCCCCGCTCCTCCCCTGGCCGCGCTTGCATTAGAACAGCCCCATGGGAAAGCATCATTCAATGCTTTCTTACGTGGTTTCGGGTGACGCTGGATCAAAAAGTCGCCTAACGACCCGTAACTCCCTCTACTGGCTGTCTGGTAGACAGCCACAAAGTGGAGTTTACCCATAAAGATAATATTTGCAGTTAATTGAAAACTTGGGAATATGCACTCAGACCACTTCAATGAGCTGAAGTGGTCTGGGTACCTATAGTATCCCTATAAACAGAAACATTGTATTTTTTTCGCCTCTACTGTCTCTGCTTTCTCTGTAATGACTGACCGGTACAAAGGGCTTGCACTCAGTTCCAGGTTAGAGGTACTTATACATGGTGTGAATTTCTACATTTAACTATATTTTTCATACCTCATGCACACATGTATATTAAATTTAGGAGATTATTACCATAATAATGTTAAATGTTGCATGCCCTTAAAATCCAGACATTCCAAGCAAAACATGTACCCTTTTCCTCCCCTATCCTATCTAGATTAATATTACCTAGATTGCTTAAAATCAAGCTTTCTGATTGCTCGTTAATTTGTCAATCTTGTACAATACCAGCGTTATCTAGATTCTCTTGCCTATCATCCTGAGGACATTGGGGATATATTGGGATTTTTGATCACCCTTTGAAGCTGAGTCGTTAGCAGCCGTGAAACCTTTCAATAACACAATGGGATTGAGAATCATTACACAAAGAAGGGCTTCACACAACGTTCATTGATTGTTTAACTTCCTCTTCAACAATGTACAAACAAAATTGGTTTCATTTCAGTTTGTGTTTATGAAACAGAGGTTAGTAAAAAGAGTCAATAAGGATTTGATTAGAAAAAATATTAGCAAAACTTGCTCCCTGTAAATAATGGTTTTATAATGGATAAACAGACCTTAATCTCTGAGATGTGCAAAGTACAGAATCAAAACCTACTAGCCTGCTTCTTGTTATTTATAGAGCACCAACATATTATGCAGCATTGTACAAATCAATTTACAGTCTAGCGTTCATCTCTGATCCATGGAATGAGACACAGTCAGTGAAAATAAGTGGGGATCACAATTTTACTTGGATTTATCCTGATTCATAATTCCATTTAAAATATTTTAAGTGGATGGTTTTAGCTCTTCCAGCGTTTAAGGGGCCACAATATTGGAGTACTACCCAAGCTGGCATAATAGGCATGCCTAAACTAGTGTTCTGGAAACCTGTTCTCAAGATTCACCTCTTGGCTATAACGTCTTAATAGTTCCTGCTTTATCACAGGTGAGTTAAAATGTCTCTGGATGATTCTCTAAGTTTTGTTTTGTTGGTTAAAAATGTACAACTGCTTTGCAATTCTGATCACTTACATGTCAGTTTGGAATGGCCACCAACAAATTAGAGTATTTCACTTCAATTGAAACGAGAGATTGTCTATTTTGGTTGCAGACATTAATGGGGCTTTGTCATCAAAAATTCACTTAATCTAATCTGCTCACTTTTTTAATCTGAGCTCTTGGTTTGTAAAGACTACTTTTCCACAGATATAGAGGTTAAGGTGGCAAAACTTGACAATGGGAGGAGCTTAAAACAAAGATCTCTTTTAGTTGCCAATTAAATTTACCCACAATCCATCAGTAAAATCAATAAATCAATCCCACAGAGGGGCAATCAACAAACGTCAACAACACAGTAGAACAAAATGGCTGCACCCAGATATTGAGATCTAGCACAAGGAATAAAAGAAAATAAATATAAATAAATACAAGTGGAAGAGAAAGTATAATCCTTAAGATACAAGAGGCAAAAGGAAATGAAAGCTAAGAGAAATATATTTAAAAAAAAAAACATAATAGGGCTGCTTTAAGGAGTGAACCTAGTGAGGAATCTTCTCTATTGATGACTTATGAAGATCACAGTGGGAGGGGGGGCAATATTGCCTGAATTATTAATATTCTAGCAAATGTCTTGCATGTAAAACTGGACCTACTTATTGCTATGAAAGAGCATGTACATGGTGCTAATGCTTTCATTTACATACCAAATAATGTATAATGTCTATATTACACACCAAATAATGTATAATGTCAATATTACACACCAAATAATGTATAATGTCTATATTACACACCAAATAATGTCAATATTACACGCCAAATAATGTATAATGTCAATATTACACACCAAATAATGTATAATGTCTATATTACACACCAAATAATGTCAATATTACACGCCAAATAATGTATAATGTCGATATTACACGCCAAATAATGTATAATGTCAATATTACACGCCAAATAATGTATAATGTCTATATTACACACCAAATAATGTATAATGACAATATTACACGCCAAATAATGTATAATGTCTATATTACACACCAAATAATGTATAATGTCAATATTACACGCCAAATAATGTATAATGTCGATGTTACACACCAAATAATGTATAATGTCAATATTACACGCCAAATAATGTACAATGTCAATATTACACGCCAAATAATGTACAATGTCTATATTACACGCCAAATAATGTATAATGTCAATATTACACACCAAATAGTGTACAATGTCAATATTACACGCCAAATAATGTATAATGTCTATATTACACGCCAAATAATGTACAATGTCAATATTACACGCCAAATAATGTACAATGTCAATATTACACACCAAATAATGTATAATGTCAATATTACACGCCAAATAATGTACGATGTCAATATTACACGCCAAATAATGTATAATGTCGACATTACACGCCAAATAATGTATAATGTCAATATTACACACCAAATAATGTATAATGTCTATATTACACACCAAATAATGTCAATATTACACGCCAAATAATGTATAATGTCGATATTACACGCCAAATAATGTATAATGTCTATATTACACACCAAATAATGTATAATGACAATATTACACCCCAAATAATGTATAATGTCCAAATAATGTATAATGTCAATATTACACGACAAATAATGTATAATGTCTATATTACACACCAAATAATGTATAATGTCAATATTACACACCAAATAATGTATAATGTCTATATTACACACCAAATAATGTCAATATTACACGCCAAATAATGTATAATGTCGATATTACACGCCAAATAATGTATAATGTCAATATTACACACCAAATAATGTATAATGTCAATATTACACGCCAAATAATGTATAATGTCTATATTACACACCAAATAATGTATAATGTCAATATTACACACCAAATAATGTATAATGTCAATATTACACGCCAAATAATGTATAATGTCAATATTACACGCCACATAATGTATAATGTCATATTACAAAATAATGTACAATGTCAATATTACACACCAAATAATGTATAATGTCAATATTACACGCCAAATAATGTATAATGTCTATATTACACACCAAATAATGTATAATGTCAATATTACACGCCAAATAATGTACAATGTCAATATTACACACCAAATAATGTATAATGTCGACGTTACACGCCAAATAATGTATAATGTCAATATTACACGCCAAATAATGTATAATGTCTATATTACACACCAAATAATGTCAATATTACACGCCAAATAATGTATAATGTCGATATTACACGCCAAATAATGTATAATGTCTATATTACACACCAAATAATGTATAATGTCGACGTTACACGCCAAATAATGTATAATGTCAATATTACACACCAAATAATGTATAATGTCTATATTACACACCAAATAATGTCAATATTACACGCCAAATAATGTATAATGTCGATATTACATGCCAAATAATGTATAATGTCTATATTACACACCAAATAATGTATAATGACAATATTACACACCAAATAATGTATAATGTCTATATTACACACCAAATAATGTATAATGTCAATATTACACGACAAATAATGTATAATGTCAATATTACACACCAAATAATGTATAATGTCTATATTACACACCAAATAATGTCAATATTACACGCCAAATAATGTATAATGTCGATATTACACGCCAAATAATGTATAATGTCAATATTACACGCCAAATAATGTATAATGTCTATATTACACACCAAATAATGTATAATGACAATATTACACGCCAAATAATGTATAATGTCTATATTACACACCAAATAATGTATAATGTCAATATTACACGCCAAATAATGTATAATGTCGATGTTACACACCAAATAATGTATAATGTCAATATTACACGCCAAATAATGTATAATGTCTATATTACACGCCAAATAATGTATAATGTCAATATTACACACCAAATAATGTATAATGTCAATATTACACGCCAAATAATGTATAATGTCTATATTACACGCCAAATAATGTACAATGTCAATATTACACACCAAATAATGTATAATGTCAATATTACACGACAAATAATGTGTAATGTCTATATTACACACCAAATAATGTATAATGTCAATATTACACACCAAATAATGTATAATGTCTATATTACACACCAAATAATGTATAATGTCGATATTACACGCCAAATAATGTGTAATGTCAATATTACACACCAAATAATGTATAATGACAATATTACACGCCAAATAATGTATAATGTCTATATTACACACCAAATAATGTATAATGTCAATATTACACACCAAATAATGTATAATATCAATATTACACGCCAAATAATGTATAATGTCGATGTTACACACCAAATAATGTATAATGTCAATATTACACACCAAATAATGTACAATGTCAATATTACACGCCAAATAATGTATAATGTCGACGTTACACACCAAATAATGTATAATGACGATGTAGCAAGGAATCCAATCCTCGTTTTATAGGGAAGAATTCTTTTTTTTCCATTTTAATGCAAAATTAAAGCATCATTGGCTTTCATGGATATGCTCTGGATCAATGGTAAGGCAGGGGAATTGAGCTAAATTGAACCTGGTAGATTATGGTTTTTTTTTTATCAGCTACAATTATTATGTTACTATTGTAATCTGTGATATCAGCATTATGTCATGGAATGTAAATATCCTTGTGTTTCATTGTGTTTGTTACTAAATACTCTCATGGAAATGTATTAGGTAGGTTATCTACCTACATGACTTAATAAAACCTGTGTGATAGGTTATATAATTCATGTATAGCTAGCCTGGTACTCATTGTATGAATCACAGTAGAGAAAATGAGGTTACAATGAGCCACATACCATCCACGTGCCCCTATTTAGCATGGACAGTCCCTATTTTAGGCCCATATTCCTGATCTGAAAATTGACACTTTGACTGATCCCTTTCCCTCACTGTGTCAAGTCTATGGTATACTCATAAAATAAGAGAAATTAGCTGTCAGCTGAGTGACATAAG
This sequence comes from Pelobates cultripes, assembly GCA_933207985.1. Taxonomy (NCBI): domain Eukaryota; kingdom Metazoa; phylum Chordata; class Amphibia; order Anura; family Pelobatidae; genus Pelobates; species Pelobates cultripes. Next base: position 23,287,108 of record OW240921.1, on the reverse strand, counting down.
CTTATCACAAAGCTATGACCTCTGTCTGTGCTTGCAGTGGCATAATACAAGTACACATTAGCTGTGCAAACACACAGCCTCCTCTACAGCAAACAGCATTTAAAGGAACACTATAGAGTCAGGAACACAAACATGTATTCCTGCTACTATAGTGCTAAAAACACCATTTAGGTCCTTGGCATCCCAGTGAAAAACAGTTTAAACTCACCTTTTTCACCACACCGTGCAAGATCACCAAACTTGATTATCTGAGCCAATCCAATGTCTTTCCTTAGAAAAGTATCGAAAGGCTATTGTGCATGCGCAGAAAAACGCCACACTGCTTCAGTCATCATCTCCTCGTAGAGATGCTTTGAATCAATGCATCTCTATGGGGAATGTTCAGCTCCTCCATGCAGAGTGTGAAGAAGCTGAACGCCAACTATGCACATTGTGCAGCACTGACAAAGGAATCACCTCTAGTGGCCATCTGAGTGACTGCCTTTAAAGGGTGTTTACATTGAAAAGCCTTCAGGGACATACGATACACACCAGAACAACTACATTAAAATGTTGTTTTTCTGGTGACTATAGTGTCCCTTTAGTTGTAGTTTGATATGGAGGAGACTCCATATTTTCATGTTGTGGGAGATCAGAGCGGTATAACACTTATTTTATGGTAGAACTCCCCAACCATACCCCTCTCTAAACAGGAATATTGGAAATCAATGTCATCCTATGAATGTATATACAGTATGTATATCTTATAACCTACCGTTAATTTATTTATCCCTATTTTAGGGGCTTGACAAGAAACCCTTGCTTTAGCGTCATGTGAATGTTTAAATGGGCAAGCTGGGGATTTGATTACGGTTGTTTGTGTTGCCATAAATTCTTTATTGATTTCCCACAATTCTAAACGTGGTTAATAAAGAATGAATAAATAATTCTGCCCAAACTTACAGCAACTGCACCCCTGGCAACATAAAAATAATTTGAATACACTTCCCCTTTCTCAGCCTAATAGTTGTTTAAATATATGCTTGTAAAATTTAAAGTGACAGAGTGGGCATATAAGGTACAATGCATGTGTACATGACAGATAAACCAGCGACAAAAAAATACCGTTATAAAAATCCCAATTTTTTTTTTTGGTTCTGCAAACGCCAGTTAAAATGAGGTAAAATTCCTTTTGTTGTTCCCTTCAAATAGGATTACAAATATACAATAGGTGACTGCTGATGTGCAATAGTTTCTGGGCAATTTTTCCAATGGAAAGTATACGCTATTATGTACACATGCATGCACTAATACTCCAGAGGTGTCTCCTATATTAAAGTGGCACTGTCACCGTCTGGGGACTTTGCCAAATTTACAAAGAACTCTGATGTTGACATTGATGCTGGGGGTCTGGTGGCTGTGGGAAGGGAGGCAGGGAAAGGTGAATTCTACTTACTTGGACCTGTCCTTCGCCGCCATCTTCCTCCATGAAGTCCTATTTGTGCCAGGAGCCAACTTCACTGTTGTACTGAATTGAGGTTTATGGAGGATCCAGCAAGACCTCAGGATCCTTCATAGAGAGATCCAACTCCCTGCAGCCATCATTGGTGACGGCTGTTGGGATTGACTCTGTAGCTCCGCCCAGCGTCTAAGAAAGTCAGGCGTAAGAAAAATACATAAGACAAAGTAGGAATAGTTAGAAATAGAGGAATTTTTTTAAAAAGTAAGACAGAGCAGGAAAGGGGAAAAGGAGAGGAAGCGGTTGGTGAGTATGTGTGACAGTGCCGCTTTAAAAAAAATAAAAAATTAAACGATCAGCTGTTGTGCAAGTTAACAGAAGATCCTGCTGGTTTTCATTCACTTGTGCAAGTGCTTCTCTTTTCAGCTTCTTATGAATGAGAAGCTGGTGTGTTTTATGGATTGCTTAGAATTCGTATAGCAATATCGGCCCTTACTAAGGCTCCAATGCACCAAGGGCACGATGCACTGATAAAGGGGCTCTCTGACCCAAAATGTATGGTTTTGATAATCCTTCAGTAAATTGCAGCACTTGAGGGCACTTTGAATACAGATGGGATTCTGACCTTTTTTCTAAGTTTTGCGTACACATACCACTGTTTCGGAACAGCAGTTTGAGAGATATATACAGTTGCATGGAGGAAACTCTTTTTTTGACCCTTTTAGGTGCCATACTAAGCTGCTCTTATCTCTATATATTATTGCTGTCCACTAAAGACAAAAGAGCAGACATTGAAATCAAAGAAAGGAACGTGATTGGCTGTGAATTCCAGCCAGTTCCTGGTCTCTCCAGAATCACTACAAATGCTACTGGTCCTGGTGATTTGCAGCAAACTTTGGGCATTTAAATGTTATTTTTACTTAAGTTTTTATATATTTATTTAGGTTTCTTTTCTGTTCCTTTTTAATATATTATACCTAGAATGCATTGTGAAAAAAGTCTGGAGGGAGGTGGCCAGCGTATACTTTGTGTTCCTTAAACAAAGTGCTTTTAACTGACATGCAGCCAGACTGCAATTATATATCTTCCTGATCAGTAACAAATAGCTTTTCAGAAGAGCTGATTTGTAACCCAGCCTCCTAAAACAATTAAAGACAAACTTCCTGTACTTTAGCTTCACACCTCCATCAGTTTCCTAGTAGGGGAGGAGATAGCCGCCCCTCAATGAAAGCTATCCTATTAGTCAAAAATGCAAGCACAGTGACCTCTAGTGGTTGACTTTAGGTATGACTTCAGAACTGCTAAAGTGCTATGCAAATAAAAAGTAATTTCTTGAAATTAGATAGATTATCAGAATAACACTGAGAGGGTTATTTATTTATTTATTTATTAAATATTTTACCAGGAAGGACACATTGAGATTTCTCTTGGTTTCAAGTATGTTCTGAGCCCACACACATTGCATCGTTACTATAGGGCACAATATTATATTCAAAAATATATTTAAATGCACATATATAAATTTAACACAAAAAAGGTAAGAAATATGAATTAAGTGCTGGTTCTGGATCAGAGGTTATTTTAGCAAATTAAATTTGATGTCAAAATTGATTGAGGTTAAAATAAATGTTTTTAACATAGTCTTAGCTTAATTTTTATCTTTAATTTACTAACATTTGGTGATTAAACCCCAGAGACTAGAATCTGATATTCATTGAACTGGCATGTTGGATCGCTCTAGAGCCCCTTATTACAGTCATATTAGGAGAATAAGCAGAAGAGTTTTTGATACAATAAATATTTATATCTTCTACTGTCCAGGGAATTGCTAAATTCTAGAACAAAAAAGTCAAATACTCCTTCCAGTTTGGAATTCTGACTGTTTGTAATTCTCTGGTCAATCAGAGTTCACAAACAATATAAACTGTGAAACAGGCGCTCTCTTGTTATGATACCACGTGGGATTCCTTTTAAGCAGCTCCACGTGTATGTCTCTCACCTCTGGGATATGTGTAAAAACACCAAACAACAAAAAAGCACTATTTAAAAACCCTCAGATTAGGTAAAAGCAACAACATACCAATCTTTTTTATTCCCTTCAATTAACTTTTTTTCTTTTTTTTTTTTAAGAATACTTTGTGAAACTAACTCTCAATCTTTAGTGATCTTTTCTCATATATGGCTAATTCCCCTTTAAAATACTGATCCAGCAGATCCTATGATCTGTTTTTACCGGAAACAAGAAAATCCTAATAGCAAAGCTTACGAGAAGTCCCAACACAAAATAAAAAAAAAAATAAAACAGACAAGCCTCCCCTAACTAACACAACACCTATGTGAGATGCGACATAATAAATAGCATACCGTACATTCTTCAAATAGCTCAAAATTATTATATAGCACCTTTGTGAAATGTAACATATATAATACATACATACAATCGGGAAGTGGTTCAAAATTGAATAACGAGTGTGCTCAAAAGGAAAACACAGATGGGAAGCATAGGGCAATGAATGTGTAAATACAGTATATTAAATCATATGTAGCATGTCTAAAACCTACTCACATTTTTAAGAGCTAATCAAAGCTCAAAGACATCAGCACAGATGGTATAATCCCTGTCCCTAGATATATTGGCAGATGGTATTTGACAAGTGATGATAAATATTTTTAAGATATAGGGTGGAACAATATATTTGTAAAAAGAGAAAACTCCAATTTTATGATACATTTAATAAATTAAATAACTGTATACATAATCCTACTTACAAGCTTCAGAACAAAATATTTTCTCTGGGTGTAAAAAGTGCGGTGGAATCGTCCCTGCTTTGGACACAATATGAAGCAGTAGGTTAGCCGGGTTCTGTATAAGTATATTTGAAGAAAACCCACCTTTTTTTGTAAATATACAGACAAAATCAAATAAGGTAAAATCCAAGACTTGACGCGTTTCACTGTGAAGCTTTTTCAAAAGTGTGAAAAGCTTTGTATACTGATCGTTTAAATAGTGGTAATTATAACCATAATTAGCAACTGCTGGCCCTCCTCATCAACAGTCTCAGTATCTGTAAAGTTTTTAAATAATATACCCATTACAATATTCTTCAGCACAGAATGCATCTGTCATGGTTGAATATATTTATTACCTGTTAGTGATGTCGCGAACCCGAAATTTTCGGTTCGCGAACGGCGAACGCGAACTTCCGCAAATGTTCGCGAACCGGCGAACCGCCCGAAACGCCATTGACTTCAATGGGAGGCGAATTTTAAAACACACAGGGACTCTTTCTGGCCACAATAGGGATGGAAAAGTTGTTTCAAGGGGACTAACACCTGGACTGTGGCATGTCGGAGGGGGATCCATGGCAAAACTCCCATGGAAAATTACACAGTTGATGCAGAGTCTGGTTTTAATCCATAAAGGGCAGAAATCACCTAACATTCCTAAATCACAATGAATATGGATTGACACCTGACATATGACATATTGACACCTTGACATATGGATTGACACCTGTCCTCAGAGCCCCTGATGCACACCGACACAGAGCAGAATAGAGACTGGTCCCCCTACATAGGGTCACTTGGCAGATATGGATTGACACCTGTCCTAAGGATCCCTGATACACACTGACACAGAGCAGAATAGGGACCGTTCCCCCTACATCGGGTCACTTGGCAGATATGGATTGACACCTTGTTACAAATTGCTATTTGTAACGGGCCCTTTAAATGGCAAATTGCCCTGCTTCCCTGGGTTGTGGAGAAGCCTATTTGCCAGCCTCCTCCTGCATGACTATGGCCCCTGGGAGATTGTGAAAATGTATGCACTTTTATTTGGTGTGTATGGCCCTTTAAGACTGTCGGGCATATTGGGGCTTATGGACTCTTTATGTGACTGGTGCTGGCCCTTTAAACACCTTTTTTGGGACATCAGGAAGATTGGGGACACTGCCCCTTTAAGACGGTGTCCC
>OW240921.1:23260657-23281596 GCA_933207985.1 Pelobates cultripes | reverse complement strand
CGTCAAGGTTCTGAGCGGAGGCTGTAGAAGATTGGGTGTCCTGTGTTAGCCAGTCAACTATGTCCTCAGAACTTTTCAAGTTCAGGGTACGTGGCCTCTGAAAACTGGGCATTATTCTAGGGCCAAAGGGAATCACAACACCACGACCACGATGGCCCCTGCGGGGTGGCCTGCCTCTGCCTGTCATTTTTGTTGGGATTAGTGGTACTATGCGTGCAAGCTATTGTGAGACCAGATATGAGTGGCAATGTGCACTGGCACAGTTGTGCAGAGCACAGGCTGTGGAAGCCTGGCTTGATAACTAACTGCCCTATTCAATCTATAACAGTGAAAAAGGATTTTTGTTTTTTTAAATCCAAGCTATTGTGACACCAGATCTAATTAGTGGCACTGGTCAGCGTATCCACTGTTAGCGTAACACACCAGCTTTAAGGACACTGACTGCTATTCAATCTATAACAGTGAAAAAAGTGTTTTGTTTTTTTAAATCCAAGCTTTGTGTCACCAGATCTAATTGGTGGCACTGGTCACCGTATCCACTGTTAGCGTAACACACCCGCTTTAAGGACACTGACTGCTATTCAATCTATAACAGTGAAAAAAGATTTTTGTTTTTAAATCCAAGCTTTTGTGACACCAGATATAAGTGGTGGCACTGGTCACCGTATCCACTGTTAGCGTAACACACCCGCTTTAAGGACACTGACTGCTATTCAATCTATAACAGTGAAAAAAGTTTTTTGTTTTTAAATCCAAGCTATTGTGACACCAGATCTGAGTGGTGGCACTGGTCACCGTATCCACTGTTAGCGTAACACACCCGCTTTAAGGACACTGACTGCTATTCAATCTATAACGGTAAAAAAAGTGTTTTGTTTTTAAATCCAAGCTATTATGACACCAGTGAGTGGTGGCACTGCTCACCGTATCCACTGTTAGCGTAACACACCCGCTTTAAGGACACTGACTGCTATTCAATCTATAACAGTGAAAAAAGATTATTTTTTTTTTAAATCCAAACTATTGTGACACCAGATCTAATTAGTGGCACTGGTCAGCGTATCCACTGTTAGCGTAACACACCGCTTTAAGGACACTGACTGCTATTCAATCTATAACAGTAAAAAAAGTTTTTTGTTTTTAAATCCAAGCTATTGTGACACCAGATGTAATTGGTGGCACTGACTGGGGAAATGGGCACAGTATGCACTGTGAGCCTGACACAGAAGCTGGCAGCAGTGGCAGGCAACTGACTGCTATTCAATCTATAACAGTGAAAAAAGTTTTTTGTTTTTAAATCCAAGCTATTGTGACACCAGATGTAATTGGTGGCACTGACTGGGGAAATGGGCACTGTGAGCCTGACACAGAAGCTGGCGGCAGTGGCAGACAACTAAGTGCATTTACATTACATAGAAAAAAAAAATCCAAAAAAAGCATACCCTTATCCCTAACCTAGCTATGCTTTTCCCTATCTTATGAACAGCAGCTACACTTTCCCTCCTCTTACTAAGCATGCAGCTTGAGAATGAATCTAAAATGGATGCTGTCCGGTAGGTGGGAGGGTCTGCTAGGGAGGCTGTGCTGCTAATTGGCTGGAATGTGTCTGCTGACTGTGAGGTACAGGGTCAAAGTTTACTCAATGATGACGAATAGGGGGCGGGTCGAACCGCGCATATGTTCGCCCACCGTGGCGAACGCGAACATGCTATGTTCGCCAGGAACCGTTCGCCGGCGAACCGTTCGGTACATCACTATTACCTGTTATGTATTAAATGTATATATGTGTGTGTATATATATAGTTTGTTTATTGTATTTTTGTAATATTGTATCCTATTGTAACAATGCAATGTTTTTTGGACAAAGACCCAGGACGTACTTGAAAACGAGAGAACTCTCAATGTATCCATCATGGTAAAATATTTTATAAATAAATAAATAAATAATGTCAGTCTTACCCACATTTATTTTTACCATATCCACCTGGTAAAAAAATGTGTGTAAGACTCATATGGAATAGGTACATCCTCATGGACTCAATGTAGAGTATTTGTAATTTTTTAAAATAAAAATATATAATTTGTAAACGCTTACAAAAATATGCAATTTGAAAATGTATTTTTATCATTTTAATTTTATTTTCTAATATATACATATGACAGAAAGCAAAAACATAGCATTATGCAGTAAAATATTAAAATAAAACAATTGTCTTCACAAATAATATTTTTTTTAAAAACTGTAATCTCGAACATATAATTAAATCTCAGAAATTACTTTTCTTCTTGCCTTTAACTAGTGCAGTTTGCAAACACTTTGCAAATAGTTTTCTTGTTATTTTCTTCCGTATTTCCTCTTTTTTTTTTATTGTAAATTATATTCTATGAAAAAATATGTTTATATAAGTATGTTATCAGATTTGCCATTCATCACCAGAGGATTGGTAAGAGCTCAGTGCCTATAATTATTACATATTTAATTACACTCAGCACCTGTGTTCCATCTAAGCATCTCTTTGCGTGCAGCTAAAACCAAGTCAACCACATCCTGTGATTTTCATTTAGAATTCTGATAATGTGTTAACCATGGGTTGTGTTGGTTATGGGGGTCCACTTTTTTTTTTAAATTCTTTATTTTTCTTTGTGCAGGGAATACCAAAACGTTGGTCAATGCCACAACGGCAAAATAGAAAGATATGGACCACATTAGATGAACATTCATGGCATAAGAGTATCGACACATTTTTATATTTTGATTCCGGTTGGGTTTGGCTTTGCTTTCCGGGTAAGTCCCTTGGGCAATGCCCTGTTAGGCTTTGGTGCAGCATGCCTTTGTTCACGGTAGGTGCCGTTGGGAGCAAGGCTGAGATCGGAGCAGGCGGCTCGTTGGGAAAAGGGTAAGTCCACCCTCCTGCCCCAGGCGAGTAGCGAGGCCGACATCTTGAGTCCACAGACCCAGCTTGCACGAGGGGCTGGGTCTCTCTCCTTTTGGGAGTGGTGTGGGGTCCTGGTGGTCGGCCGCTGGGTGTGGTGGAGAGCCCTCCTCCAGCGTGGGCAATGTCTCGGGGTTGCGCCCCAGTTGGCCCTTGGCCCAGGTAGGCCAGTAGTGGGAGGAACAAGCTTTTGTAAGGTCGCTGGGACCGAGGGGGTCTCCGGTCTGCCCTCCGAGGTCGCGCCGGTTTGATTGTGCGGCTATGCTGCTGGACTTCCCTGGTGCTGTGGTGATGCGGGTGGGCATATTTTGCTTAGTAGTAGCTGCCAAAATGCTTGAAAGTGGCTGTCTAGTCAGGTGAGGATGTTGTTTGAGTGCAGGAGCCCTGTGGATCGCAGGGTTGAGTTGCACGCTTCCGCCATTTTGGAGGCCTCCACCCCCGTATTGCTTGAGGAGGCCGCAGGCTTATTAAGGGGATGCAGGATGTGGGTTTCTCCGGCTGGCGGGGACTGGGGTGGGGAAGTGGTGTTCCCAGCTTACTGTTGGATGTGTGCGTCTGGTGGGAAAGCAGCTGCCTTTCTCCACGCCTCCCTTGGTAGGCCTCAGTCTGCTTATGCGGAGCACGGTTGTCCCGGACATCGGGTTTCGTGTCTCTGGGTTCAGGTCTGCCTCTCCAGTCCAGTGAGCCCACTTGCAGGAGGGTGAGCGCATTTTTTCTCGATTCATCAGACTTTTTGTGCTGGTTGTTCAGGAGCTGTTGCAGAGCACGTCTGCTCTGCTTGCTTGTCAGGCTCCGGCCCCTATGGGAGTCCACTTTTAACATTTACCTTGCTAGATCTTTTAGACATTACATGTTTAGAAGAAACGCTATTTTCCATTGCAATTGGCTGCGAGAATCTTTGTATTTTAGTTTGAAGGTAGCTCCAAATATTATTCAATTTTAGTATTGAAGTGTGAAGGTAGCTCCAAATATTGCTAATATGTGTATAAGCAGCTCTTACATGACCTGTTCCTTAACAGGACTGTATTCATTTTATATTGAGACTTAAAGAATGGAGATTTTACCTACACTAGCAAGAGGCGTTCTTTGCAGTAAGAACAGTAAAGATGTCGATTTTTTGTTTTTAGATGTCTTAAAAATAGTTTGAATGCATTTTTTAGACAAATCACTATATTCATGACTATAATAGTTAATATGAGCAAAATTAAGATGAGAAAACGTTGTAAATTGGATTGCTACTTTGGAGTCATGAAATAGTTTTCGAAATTAGAGATACCTTCAAATTTGCCGTCTTTTGGATTAAGGGACACTGTAGGCACTCAGGCCACTTCAGTTCAGTGGTCTGGGTGCAGTGTCCCTTTTGCATTTAGTGCTGTAATGTAAAACATTCCCGTTCCAAAGAAACAGCAATTTTTACATTTCCTCACTAAGTCTGCCCCCAGTGGCTGTCTATAGAACTATAGAATCCTTCATTTTGATTTGTGCCTGTTGTTACCATTCTTTGAATTGTATTTTTTCTTTCTGGGAGTAAACTCGGAGGTAAGTTACCTTTAAGAATGTATGCTTTTTTATAAATCATGACTGGACGGTCAGGGAGGATTTGACCTAAAATATCATCCTTTAAAGAATGTGCAAATGTTTTTTGAACACCTTTTTAATCTTTTCAGCATAGGCATTGCATTGGGTCACAAAGGCATATTCAAATTTATTCTTTCTGACGGGATCTTTGTTTTCATTCTTATTCTCTGCGAGAAGTTCTGATCTGTCTGAGTTCTTTATGCTCAGTTCATCTCTTTCCATTTTTTTACGATCATAACCTTTATTCAAATATCTGGTTCTTATTATTTTTGACTGTTCTTCACACATCTTTAGATCAGAACTATTTCTCCTAATTCTTGTCATTTGTATTTTAGGGACATTTTCCAACCATAAAGGGTGATGCAGGCTCTTACTGTCAATCGCTGTGTTACAATCAGTAGGTTTGAAGAACGTTTTCGTGTGTAATTGACCCTCCTTCACATATAAGGTTAAGTCAAAGAAGTCCAATCTGCGATTCGTGTATGGAAGAAGTAAAATGGAGGTTATAGTCATTTTGATTTATGTAGTCAATAAAAGAAGACAAACTGTCAGGTGAACCTTCCCATACTATTAAAACGTCATCTATGTAGCATCGCCATAGGACGAGAGTCCCCCTGAGACAAGGGCTCAGCTCGATGTACAGTGACTCCCAATGGGCAAAGCTCGGGGCAAATCTTGTCCCCATGGAGAGGCCACACAGCTGCAGATAAAAAATCAAATCAAACCAGAAAAAAGTCTTAGTAAGGACAAAATCAATACATTTAACCAAAAAATATATTGAATTATTACATAAATCACTCTGTGCTTCCAAAATTTTCCTAATGGCTATCAGACCCTTTGAATAGAGTATATTGGAATACAAGGATGTAACATCCATTGTAGCCAGAAGGTAAGAAGATTTCCACCCCATTGTTTGTATGACCTGTAAAATGTTTTTCGTGTCCTTAATATGTGCGGGGGCTAATAGAACAAGGGACTGGAGAAAGAAATCAATGTACGCTGAAAGGTTACAGGACAAAAAGTTAATCCCACTGATAACCTTGCATCCTGAGGGATTCAGCAGATTTTTATGAATCTTTGGAAATAAATAAAATAAAGCCATTTTGCAAAAAGGGATTCAAATAAAATTAAATTCTGTTGTTGAAAGAATGTTCTGATCTAACCCTGTCTGAAGTAAACTCCTCAATTCTCCCAAAAAAGATTTTGTGGCATCCTCTTTAAGGACTTTGTAGGTCTTAGAGTCATCCAAGATATTGTGGGCCTCCCTCTGTACTCATAATCACTGTGCTCCCTCCCTTGTCAGCCTCCTTTATTACAAGGTTATGATTCTCCATTAATCTCTTTATTGCCTCCTGTTCTCCTCTAGTGATATTGGATTTTGAAAAAGAAATGGGTATTTTTTCCAAATCGGCCTGTACTAAATCAAATTCATGGTAAGGATAGAAACTGGATTTATTTTTTAGACTAGAGTGTCTAATCTGATTAGTAGTTGAAATTTGGGATATGTCCTCTCTATCCAGTTTATTAGAAGATTCGTCGATTTGCTTTCCAAAAAAACCTTTTTTATTGTGAGTTTCCACAAAAATGATCTAGAAACAGCTCAAAAGGCTTAATGCCTGCTGTTGGTGCACATTTTAATCCTTTAGACAGGAGGGTTAGTTCTTGTTTAGTGAGTGTCTCACCAGAGATATTAAATATACCTTCCGGGTATTCTAAATCCCTCTCTGTGAGACTATTGATGGCGGGGAGGCTTCACTCACCTCTATTTTCGGATGGGGTCTCTTTTTTGTGGGATATTTTAGACCATGAAATCTGTTTTGGGTTAAAAACAATGGGTGTATCTAGTCTTTCTTCTGGTCTTGCACCTCGTCTAAAAAAACGTCCTGTTTTTCCTTAGATTTTTGAGTAATTGAAGCATAAGATTGTTTTAAAGGCGATCTATTATTTAATTTTGTCTGGGCATTTCTGACGGGAGATGATCTGTGAAATGATCTCGCATGAGTATGTTTGGTGGGGGCCTGGGGTCTTTTATAACTGGTGGTGGTCCTTTGTAACTATTATTTCTATCTCGAAAACTCCTCTTGGGAGTATTTCCTAGGTGATTATTTAGTAAATATCTGGTGATTTCTATATTTCTCTGGTATTTTGCACGAGACCAGTCTTTCTGTCTTCCCATCGTATAATCATTTCGGTCTCTTTTAAATTTGGACGATTTTGTAACCGCCTTTTTATCACCCACTATTTTGAATCTTTCTTTAAGTTGTTTGTATTTAGTGTCCACCAATGCAATAACTTCACTCAGGGCAATGTCAGATTCTAACTTATTAATTTCTTCCTCTATAGTATTTAGAGATCTTTTTTGAAATTCTATTAGGCTCATCATATACTTTCTAGAGCACTCATCGCTGTGCTGTGCCCAATCATCCATTAACTGCTTATCCTCTAACATCCTCTAGCAACAACCGCTCCTGACAAATGGTAGGAGTAGGGCAGGGCAAATGAAAATCCTCCCTAACACTTAACCTCCTTCCTCAATACAATCAGAGACTACACTGAACCACAATAACACACACACACACACACTACTTTACATAAAAGTAATTCAGCCACCACACAACACTTAACCACCACATTCAGCTATTCTCCTCCATACTGCTTTTAGACTCCTCCTCAGACAAGACTCAGCTAACACATACTCTCACACACAACTCTAAGTCACCCCACGCACGTGCAACCTTCAACTACAAACACAATACTCACAGAAACAGAGCCCAGGGCACTAGGAGGATGTCCCGATCTGATTTTCTGCCGAAGGCACTAATCTGCTTTAGACTACTTCTATAAATATATAATTCTGTATTTAAAACATAAGAATGTAACACCTCTTCTATATGTAGTTATTTTTTTAAAAAGAAAATATAAACAGACATTTTTTTTTTTACAAAGACATACGAACACAAAAACAATAGATTCTGGATTTATAATTTAGTTTTTGTAGATATTTTATTCAGATGTGGATTCATATCTCGTGAACTGTGGAGAATGGACAAGTGATGTGCAAATATTTTGGTCAAATTAACCAAATTCATAGAGTTGGTCAAATTTTACAATTGAGCAATTTTGGTCTAAAACTTGCATTTCCCTTGTCAGTTCTCTACAATTCCTTGTTAGTTTATAGACCCCCATAGAGTTCAGGTGATTCTGAGTTTAATAACTAAACAGCATTATTGCGGTTGAGACAAAAGATAGGACAGGTGTCTTAACCAATCCCTGCCCTTCCATAGCTCATGCTATGTCTATGAGAAGTATGTAAACATAAAGTTCTTGGATACAGACGGCTGTTCATGTTTTTGTTTTTAAGAGGAAATTAAAAACCAAGGGGTGGTGAAAGTCTCCACTGTATTTGTTTTAATTTTTATGGTGCATAGCAGGATTTGGCCATGCCAAATCACTGCACTCCTTTCTATCCCTTTAAATCATCATTAGCAGTTGATCACCGGTTCTGGGCATAGAATACTGGGTAGTGGGAGTCTTCTACTTGTATTAAAAGTGGTTTGACAATATCTTTGGGACTGTACTGAATATGGTGCTCAGAATGTCACTCTAAGAAAAGTAATCAAACAATGAAAAAACTCATATTCTCATTGATAAAATTAAAGTTACAGATAGGAAGGGGATAGGGATGGTTAAAACTTAAAAGAAGAAATTATGTGATATCATGAATTCAGAATTTAAATTATTTGATTGGTATTATGGTATGATACGAAAGCGCTAAAACAGGGAAAGATTCGAAATACATTTTGTTACAGGATGATTATATATGTAGGTTTGGAACAAATTTGACAGGTTTTTAGTACACAAGTATTTGTGTAGGGGAAGGTAAGTCTGAATCCTGTTGAACAAGATCCACATTGTTGACTTATTCCAATGCTGATCCCCATCACTACTGAACTGGCGGCTATTTGTGTGATCCCACCAATCAAAATAGTATTTTTTAAATAACCAAAAAAATAAGAATTTGAGAAAGTACAAAAATAAAATAGCTATAGGCACAAAATAGAATTGAACAGGGTACACAGGAACGGCCCATAAAAAAAGCCGTTTGGATGTTGCTAGTGTCTGTCATTTCAGAATCCAAACTTTCTGTAATAGACGTGTTGACGTTGATTAATGGAATTACTTGGTTGGGAGGTGGAATTGTACTGGGGAGCTCGGAGGCATTCCCTTGGCGTAGTGATGTTAGATTTTGTGGAAGGTGGTGTTTTATAATTATTTAATAGTAAGTTGCTTTACTCACTTTGGGGACATTAGACCATGATAAAGGGTTGACACCCAAAACTCTCATAGTTTGTATATGCTGAGTAAATTGTGGTTGATAATGGGTATCTTATTAAACACGATTATGTACCTATAGCTATTTTAATTTTTTTTCCTATTTCTGTATTTCCGGCATTAATCGAAACAAACAATGTCCTTGGATATTTTGGTAGCATTTATAACTAACATTTATTCTGTTTGAGTTAATGCAGTTTACTGGTCTGTATCCATTAGGCATGCAATATACATTTTGTTCAGTAGCGTCTAGAGCTAGTGTGAGTTTTGTGCCTATTCTATTAAGATTATCTGGATTTCCCATAACAACACATCTATCCTAAATGCTGCTCCATTACAGGGAATACCAAGCCCAAATTAATTACAGTTAATGGAATAACATTACAGACTTTATAACAAAACAGAGGAATTGCCAAGAATTCTTAAACTCAGCCATAGTTTCAACTTTTTTTGCCTTAATTTTGCAAATTTGCATGAGAAACATTTCCTGTTTTGTGAGTAAATTTCTTAACGACTAACTTAAATTCTTCACCTCATACATTGAATAAAAAGAAACCTAGGTCTACTATTCAGGACGATACCCTTCCCTGATGTTGTTCTTTGTGGCCTTGTGAATGCAGTGATTGACATATCTTCTAACTCTGTGTCTAATCTTCAGATTCTGAATATTTGTACTCTGTGGCCAGAGACTGTAACTGGTTATTGTAGAATGTTCATAAACCTCTCCAGGTCAACAGATACAAAAAACAACTATTAAGGAGTGCAGAATTAGTACGTGTTGCATTGCTGTACAATATTTTTCTATATTATATTTTAAGGTCAAATTATCAAACACAATTTTTTGTTTCTTAAATCTCTTCTGAACTGCATTGTGTTCTGTGATGCAGTGATGTGGAACTCCTGCTTGAAACCCCTCCCTACCAGCCACACAAATAGAGACAAAAATAACATAGCAGCAGGTGGGCTCTGTGTCGAGAAAGTTGAAGGGTGCAGGAGGTTTTGCCAGATTTCAGCTCTTGGGTGATAGCACAGGCCAAATACACAATGCAGCACATCCCAGCAAACTACGTATGGTGGTCTCCTATTGCAATCCTTCTACTCCTTCTCCCAGGTGAGTGTGCACTCAGGAAAACCCTCGACAATTGTCGATGGTCCAAGTATCCTGGTTTTGCTAGCACAGTCTGTTTTGTTTGAAGTCAGTATGTGCTACAGCCTTCTAATTAAGACAGTTTTGTAGGACATTTTTTTTTGCACCCTAGAGTCTGTTCATCAGAGGACTAATATTTCCTAGGATTTAAAGGACTGTCCTCATGTTCCAGAGTCCTTTTTGTGAGGATATCTCTGGATGCAGTTTATGAAGGATGGTCATTATGCTCTACAAGCTCCTCATCAAATAATGTATTTTTGTAAATTTAGCGAACAGTCTTTATGTCATTTTATCAGGACAATGATGATCCCAGTGGGTAGAGGTTGATCAATCTGGTCAGGTCAGCTATGGTCCAGTTTAGTAGAGGATGTTCCTTGTGTCAAATGATATCACATGGTCTTCTCATTAGGACATTTGTGGTGTTGGCTTCCAGAGGACACTCCTTGCGTGCTAGAGTCTACGTCTCAGGACAGCTGTGCTGCTATTTTATTACAGCTCTCAATTATTATATCTTGTATATCTTTTACTGATTTTATTTGTTATGTTATTTATTTTACATAATGGAAATGTACAAAAGCCATGATGTTTTGATAAAATATCTTAAAAGAACTGTTTCCTGAAGTGGGAGTGTAAGAGGAGGTGAGATCAAATTATTATTATTATTATTATCGGGCAGTTCTTTCCACACTATGATAAACATAAAGAGGAAGTTGAACCATCTGTGACATTTTCTGTGAATGTACTAAGTCCCCGGGGAGATTGTGCGGCGAAGACATCAGAAATAAGTTCAATTATCAGGAATGGTAATCTGATCCCTCCCACTGTTTAACAGATATTTTATTTTCCTGGTAGCACACTTACATTGGGCAGGTCCATTTTAGGAGGTTTATTAGGAGGTACTTACTGCCCTGGGTTACAGGTGACAGTTTATTTACTACTTACCTTGTATTTCACTATAGTCATGTTTTGTGGGCAGAAATGGGTAGGAGAAAATAAAGTTTAGTTTCTAAAATTAAATGTGAAACTCAATTTTTTTGGGAATTATCTGCGTACTTCTTAACACTTGTTTTCATTTTTTTGTATTCTTTATTTTTGATGTGCTTGAACATTACATAAAACTTGCCGAGCCAAAACAGCTGTTGCAAGTTCAACGTAAGACATGAAACAACAATTGCATGGCTGCATTAAAATTGCACAATTTTATGTAAAAGAGATTAACATCATGTTAAGCGGGTATATCTAGAGAGATCTGTAGTATGATCCCACAATATTCAGTAAGCTAAAAGTTTTTTTTACATGAAGGGTGACTAGATAAAGCATTGGTGGTCATGCTAGGCAGAGAGTGTAAAGTAAACTTGTAAAATAAGAGTGCTTTCCAGACATATAGGATATAAGTCAGATATAAACATGCTGAGTACAGCACTTTTTAACCATAAGTCTTCTCAAGAGGGAAGCACTGGATCTCAGGAAATTATTCCGCCAGGGCCAGACTGGGATGAAAAATCAACCCGGGCAGTTAATGGCAGAGGAACCCACAGTGAGGGGCGGGGCCAAAAAGGGGGCGTGCTAATTGTGTATGCGTATATAGAGTAGTGCGTGTATGAAGTGTGTGTGTGAATGCATGGGGATGTGGTGTCTATAAGGGATATAGAGTGTGCAGGGGGTGTAGTGTGTGTATTTAAAGGGGTATCGAGTGTGTGTAGTGTGTATGTGAGTGCAGGGGGTGTATTTAAGGTGTATAGAAAATGTGTTGTGTGTAAGTGCAGGAGGTTTAGTGTGTTAATTTGGGGTAAGATGGCGGGATGTAGTGGGTTAATAGGGGATACGATGGGGGGTGTAGTGGGTTTATAGGGGTAAGATAGCAGGGGGTGTAGTGGGTTTATCGGGGTAAGAGGGCAGGGGGTGTAGTGGGTTAATAGGGGGTATGATGTCAGGAGGTGTAGTGGTTTAATAGGGGGTATGAAGCAGGGGGTGTAGTGGGTTAATAGGGGGTATGAAGCAGGGGGTGTAGTGGGTTAATAGGGGGTATGAAGAGGGCAGCATGCTGATGACAATCCCTGGTGGTCCAGCCGGCAGGGCTGGATTAACATAGGGGCTGATGGAGCTGCAGCTCCAGGCCCAGGCCCATGGAATAGGCCCATTTAAAAAAAAAAAAAAAAATTACTTTTTTTTTTACATACACTACTCTTAGGTTTGCCACCTGACTGGTATTTTACCAGTATTTGAGGCTGCCTGGTCGTGCAGTAATACCGGCAATACAAATGCAGGTATTTTTCTCAGTATAAACAGAGATTACTCTGTAATACCAGTACGAAACCAGTAGGGGTCACTGTGTGTGGAGAGAGGCAGGGATAGGAAGTTACAGCATATCCCTCCCTTTCTCTACTCACTGATCCGCAGGGAAGCAGCTACACAGCACAGAAAGTCCAGACAGCAGCTCCCAGCCTACAGAGACAGCCTACAGCTCAGGTAAGTGAAGTATGGGGGAAAGGCAGCAGGGAGACATGGGGACACTGAGACACTAGGGGACACTGAAAAACTAGGGGACACTGTGAGATATGGGGATGCTGAGACACATGGGAGACACACTGAGAGACAGAGACACATGGGACACAGTGTCCCCATGCCTCCAAGCCAGTGTCCCTATTGTCTCAGTGTCTCCTAGTCTCCCAGTGTCTATATCCCCATGCCTCTCAGTGTCCCTAGTGTCTCAGTGAGCCCATGTCTCCCAGTGTCCCCAAATGTCTGTGTCCCCATGTTTCCCAGTGTCCACATGTCTCCCAGCCAGTCCCCCTAGTGTCTCAGTGTCCCCATGTCTCCCAGTGTCCCTAGTCTCAGTGTCCCCATGTCTCCCAGCCAGTGTCTCTAGTGTCTGTGTCCCCATGTTTCCAAGTGTCTGTGTCCCATGTCTCTCAGTGTCCCTAGTGTCCCCAAATGTCCCAATGTCTCCCAGTGTCTCCATGCCAGTGTGTCCATGCCTCCCAGCCAGTGTCCCAGTATCTCCATGTCTCTTAGTGTCCCTGGTGTCTTAGTGTCCCCATGTCTTCCAGTGTCTGTGTCTCTGTGTCCCTAGTGTCTGTGTCCCCATTTCTCCCAGTGTCCCCATTGACTTCCTGCTTCACTGGACACTACTGTTAGGGTGTATGGATTTACTTGAAAGATTAAAGCATAAATTAGAGAGAGATTAGCACAGAGTATGTGTTTTCTTAAAGCTGCATCCTTTGAGTTTCCCTCCAACACCATCTCAATTAGATACTTGACGCTTGAGAGGTATGACTGTTTTAGTGTCTATGGTCGATTAGATTCTTGTCATGACTGCTAGTGTGGTCCAGCACGCAGAACTATGTAACATCTACATAGACAGAACAGAAAATGACAAAACGTAAACCGGTCCTTACAATGGCCGGACTAATACATTAAAAACAGAGAATGGTCAAGGGAGCCAGAAATATACAATACCATTTAACAAGCCAAGTCAGGGAAGCCAGGAGAAGGTAAGCTCAGTTCGTTGGCGCGCTCACACTGGTCCGGTATGACCGCACCTCGCGGCGAGCCAGTGGCCGTGACAATTCTGTAATTAGGCCCCATCATAATTGTCAGCACCAGGCCCGCTGGGCTCTTAATGTGGCCCTGCCAGCCGGCAGGTTATTTGGTCTGTACCTCTGCAGGGTACAGACCATGCTTCTCCCTCTCTGGAGAGAGGAAAGATTTGTGAATCCAGCCTACCTGTCTCCCTCTCGCGAGCGCCAATATTACTGATCGTTGCCGTGGGTTTCCATGGCAACACTTTGATAATATCGGAGCTCGCGAGACAGTGGCCCATGGCCATTGCGGCCCACCGAGCATTTGCCTGGATTGCCCGATGGCCAGTCTGGGCCTGGTCACCGCCACCAACAGAATAAAAATGATGAAACAAACTAACAGGCTTAATGTCAGGATTATAATTGATCCAGCACACAGAATAGTATCTCACCTAGGACTAAAGATAATGTCTAAGCAGACCTTAGAATGGCCGGACTTAACGTACCTGAGAATAGTCAAAATACTGGGCGAGGTCAGGGACACAGAAAGGGACACAATGATGAGGAAAGCCAGAAGTCAAGGATACCAGAAATTAGGGAAGTCAAAACAAAGCCAAAGTCGAATACCAAAAAATCAGGAACACACTCTCGGATGACCAGTTAGTGGAAACCATGACAGGGCACTGACAGAAAGGTAATTTGGGTTTAAACACCCCTCGTTAGGCTGTAATTGGCTTTCTCTGACCCCAAAATGTCTGTGCACGTCTATTACGTGTCGTCTCACGCAAGTTGGTGCCATCTTTGATGTTGGCGGAGGTAATTAAAACCGGAACCCCAGCCGCCGGCATCTCTAGGAATGCCGTACTTGCTGGGGACCGGAATAGAAGGAGGTCGGGCAGCGGTTTGCCACTACCAAGGTAAGTATGATATTTTTCTGTCAGCATGGCCGCTATGTTTCAGTGCGGCCACGCCGGCAGAAACATGGGGAGCCATGACACTTAATACTGCAGAGATATAAGCAAGATGGTGACTACTTATGTCATGTAGACATTTAACATGAGGCAAAACGGTTGCATACGTAGATAAGTCCCCTATCAGCCGACACCCACTATTGGGAAGCACAGGGGCTCTGCATCGCTGTCCTCTGAGGAGAGAGTGTAACTGGAGCAAGGCATGCCAATTCCTCCACCCCAGGCCTGTATGTACGTAGCATCTTCAGGCCTCGGACTTGGGTACTCCACACAGCCAAGTCCATCTCTGTCAGGGAAGAGCAGGCAACTGGGGTGTTCAAATTTCTCTGCCTGTGTGAACTATGCTTCCGGATGCAACCCTTTGCGACCTGTGGCCCAGGAGTGCAGATGTTTGTAAGATGTTACTAAGCCCTGATGAGGCCTCCCCTCTCCATGCTTCTCGCCCCTCTGCTCATTCTCTGAAGGCAGGCAGGGAGATGCAATTAATCTTGCTTCCTGTGTCACCCAGAAGCGTGCACATATTAGTTTCAGCTTCACCAATGAGCTTTCAATTGGTCCATGCTGTGTAAGGCTCAGGTTTTGCCTGCGAGGAAGGATTACATCCACTATCTTGGCTAATTTCAGACCGCCGATGAGCCAAGCAGGAGCGGCAAAAGAAGCAGCAGGGAAGGTAAGTAGCTTAGTAAAGTGGGAACCGGAATAACCTCCGCTGGTCCAAAGGGGGAGGCAGCAAAGATGGTTCTGTTATGAGGCCCTGTTGCCGCCTCACCCACCCTAAGGCCTCTCTAGGCCTCATCTGGATCTTCGATCAAACTGGCAGTTAATGCTTTGTGGACCCGGCCCAGGGCACACAGTGTTTTGCAGAATGTGGGTAAGTCCTGAAGGGTGATTAATGAGAGTGCCTGAGGTCAATAAATTAGCGGAGGAGCACTCACAAGATGCGTCCATCTGCTTGCTATGATGGTAAGGCACCACCCCCTCTTAACATTATAAATGGACAAAGAGGGACACTTTAATGTTAGGGGTGTGACTGTAGGTGTGGCCAGGAGTGGGGCTGTTCTGAAAAAAATATATGACTTAAAAAAAAAAAAAAATGTATGCAACTAAGATGCAATTTAGAACAAGAACAATGTATCGTATTTACACAGACTGATTTCTAAAAACATTTATTGTAGTTTATAGACACATTACACCAAATGCTGTGGAGCTCTGTGATACACTCAGACACATTAACAATATGGAGCTCCTAATAAAGAGGGACCTTAGGATAGAAAAGAGGGACAGATGGGTTTGGGACCAAAATAGGCACTGTCTCTCCTAAATAGGGACAATTGGGTGTCCCTATTCCCATCCTGAGTTACCTTTCCCATGTTCCTCCTCTGGTGAAATGTTATGTTGTTACATCAACAGTAGACAGTAGCAAAGTTGCTAGCATTATTAAAGACACCGCACACATTCCTTAAATTGGCACTAGTAATTTCATTTAAACTGTAACTAAAGTACAGAGGTCTAATTTCTTAATGTGGGGGTAGACATCAGTTTTCAAACCCTCACCTGGAATGAACTGACACAGGTCAGCAGATAGCATATTACAGTAATAGCAACGTAGCATTCTGTTAGGCAGTAGGCAGATATCTTATTTCAATTCCCTGATAGATATGTGATCAATAAGCCCCAGAAAAAAAAAAATGTTTAGCTACAAGTATGTTAATTTATTTTTCCCATTAAAGGAAACTAGAGAACAACAAAAAATACTGTTGAAGAAATTGTCAGACCCAGGCATAGTAGTTTTAGTTTGCATCAAGCAATGTCTTATGACAGTGAGTCTTGGATAGTCATCCCAGACCCTTTCTGGCATCCTTGCCAGTGTATATCAAATTTATGGAAAACATTTAATTATTCTCGCTGAATTTGTACAACCCTGCCAATCACAACCCAGTAATTCAAATAATGTAATAAACAACCAAAGTTAATTTCAACTAAGCAAACATGACCAAATATTCACTTTGAATTTATATTCAGGGTTATTTATTAAACTCTGAATTGTAGCAAATTGAAATCTAGATTGCAAATAAAATCAGCACTTTTTGTAAAATGAATAAAAGACACACTCTTCACACAGCCTGGAGTGCTTTTCGGGATCTGTCCCTTTAAACTCTGTAAGTGCAGTTTTTCACAGTGAAACACCAGGCACTTCCAGGCACCACAAGAACCTCAAATTGCTGAAATGTCAGGGAGTTTAGATTAACCCCTTCTCTAATTCAACTATTAGCTCTAATTGGCTATTTTAACCTTATTTTTACAATTTTGACATTAACATTATTAGTAGCTCTCAACTCACTAAGTATTGCTACAATTTGGAATTTATAACCCTATGTAATTCTTATCAATTTAAACTTTAAATATTTACTGCATATAACCAACTATGTCAATATTTGTATGTTGTAATATAACATGTGACCACTAGATGTCAGCAAATGATTACAATATCTAATACGACCACTTTCTAACTTTGTCACACACTGCTGCCACCTACTGTCCTTTTTGTGTTACGTGGTTTCAGCTTATTTTTCATAAACTATAAATCTATTATGGCTATTTACTATAGTGAGAATTCAAGGTGAATTCAAAGTGTATTTCAAATTGCCAAACTTAAAGCATAGCTTGCTTAGAGGTTTTTACCTGTTCAGGTATTTTGACCTTAAATTTGAAATGTGTTTTGAATTATTTTATGTTTATGTTGCTTATAATAATGCTGTCCAGTGGGGTCCCCCCATCCATTGTTTGGATTGAAAACCTGCAAAACAAAGTAAAAACTCTCCTGGAATCTAGCAATGGGCCAAGTTCTTTTGTGTATTTTTTTGCACACAATGTAACTTCATGTAGTCCAGAAAGGAGTTCCATGCTCCCTAAGTCACATGTGCCGGGAGTGCAAAAGTTCAGATTGCTCTTTATAGACTAAGTGTTTTAAGCTGAAATACTTCACATACAGATAGCTTGCTCATAGCTTGCCCCAAGACACCTTCTAAAAGCAGATGTAGTCATGGAATTAAAGTAACTCTTTACCCCTTTACTAGGTACGTCCGACAAAAAACGGTCGTTAAGGATCGCGGACATACTAGGTACGTCCGCGGCAAATATGACCCCTACACTTACCTAGACTGGCAACCCGCGGCGATCCCGGTCCAGGGGGACTTCCCTAGACCTGCAGGGCCGTGTGATCACCATGATCACATGGCTGCAATAGGAGTCTATTCCCTCCCGTGCGGCGCTCTTTTAGCTGGGAGGAAGTGACGGCTTCCTCCCAGCTCTGACATCATCATTGGGGCTCGGTAGCACTCTTAAAGGGACACTATAGTCACCCAGACCACTTTAGCTCAATGAAGTGGTCTGGGTGCCAGGTCCCTCAGGTTTTAAACCCTTCAGTTTCAGAGAAACTGCTATGTTTACATTTGGTGTTAATCCAGCCTCTCGTGGCTGTCTTCCGGACAGCCACTAGAGGCGCATCTGCGACGCTGGAGGCACATTTCGCCTCCATCGCAAAGAGCGTCCATAGGAAAGCATTGAGAAATGCTTTCCTATGGACACTTTGAATGCGGGTGCTGCACTTGCCGCGCATGCGCATTCGGCTCAGCTGACATCGGCGGGGCAGGAGAGGACACCAGCGCCATGGGAGCCCTGCGCTGGATTAAGGTAAATTGCTGAAGGGATTATAACCCCTTCAGCGCCATGGGAGGGGGACCCTGAGGGTGGGGGCACCCTCAGGGCACTATAGTGTCAGGAAAACCGCTGACCAGCACCGCAGCACTGACCAGGCCCCAGGAAATCCATTGCCATCGGGTGGCCCCAAGAGCATGGTCCTGGAGGTTGTTCTACGTGGCCTGGGTCACACCACAATGCCGGCAGGTAACTCGGTCGCAAGGGTCGAAGGGGTGGCCGGGCCCTCTAAAGGGACGGGCCCAGTCGCAGCTGGGACCACTGTGACCGCAGTAGTTCCGCCACTGATTCAGAGGATTTATCATTAAAAATCTCTCCACTTTGCATTCAGGGCTCAGAATTTCCCCAGTTATCACCTGCAAGTCATCAGTGAGAAGAGAGTCAGTTTTGGCCAGAATCCCATTATCCTCTCACTGCTTCTAAATATATACAGTGTTGTTTGAAATCAACAGCTTATTACAACGGTGTGACAGCCGTATCCTTCAGTCTGCCACCAGACCTCACCTTACACAAGTACAGGGAGAAGGACATTTGTAACAAACAGCTCGCATGCTTCATAGAAAGGCAAACCAACTTAGGTAGAGAGATCAAAAGTGAGGTTCTCTCTCATCCTATTTGTGCTGGACACCTACAATATAAGCATTGCTCACAGTGAAATTAATAATGGATTGGTCCCATACCTTCAATGTAATTAACTTTTAAAGGGACACTATAGTCACCAAAACAACTTTAGCTTAATGAAGCCATTTTGGTGTATATATCACACACCTGCAGTCTCACTACTCAATTATCTGCAGTTTAGGAGTTAAATCACTTTGTTTATGTACCATAGTCACACCTCCCTGCATGTGACTTGCACAGCCTTCCTAAACACTTCCTGTAAAGAGTCATCTAATGTTTATACTTCCTTTATTGCAAATTATGTTTTATCCACTGCACTGTTAATAGCTTGCTAGACCCTGCAAGAGCCTCCTGTGTGTGATTAAAGTTCAATCTAGGGAGCAGGAGATTAAAACTTTCAAAGTAAGTTACATCTGATTGAAAGTGAAACCATTTTTTTTTTTATCCAGGCTGTGTGAGTCACAGCTGGGGAGATGTGGCTATGGCTGCATGGACAGAAACAAAAGTGATTTAACTTCTAAATAGCAGTAAATTGAGTAGTGAAACTTCAGATGCATGATCCATACACCAAAACTGCTTAATTAAGCTAAAGTTGTTTTGGTGACTATAGTGTTCCTTTAAATTATGTACTACATGATTATAATTCACTCCATACATTGAGGTAACCAAATTACCTGCAAATGCACAAAACATTGCAAAAGTCATTTGTGAGTAAGACGGATGATCATGCTGCTTCTATTGCATGCCTAGTGGTCGTTTTGCAGCGGTAAGTAACTTTTAGTATATGTATGTAGAATATAACTAGCGCTCTGCAGATGTGTATTTATGTATATAACATGCAGTTGTTAAAGTGCAGGGTACTTAATAAGTACAAGATAACTTGTTCCCCTCCAGGTCCATAAATCATGTGAAGAAAAGTAATAAACTCAAAGCACAAATTGTAGTGTTGCATGGAAAATATTTATTAATTCAATAAACAAGATAAAACACCCACAAATATAAAGTGCACATACATAGGAAATAAATCATACAAATAGCCTGTACCCAGGCACTAAAGGGCTCACTGTTAATCCACAATATGTAAATACCTAGGGTATACTAAACCTGAGCTGGAGACTACAGTTTGTTAGTATACCCTAGGTATTTCCATGTTGTGGATTACCAGCGAGCAGGGCCAGATTAACAAAGGGGTTGATGGAGCTGCAGCCCCAGGTCCATTGATTTAAAAATTTTTTTTTATATATATATATACACAGGGGCGGACTGAGAACCCTCAGGGCCCCCGGGCAAAATAAATCAAGGGCCCCCTTACAGGCCCCACCCATACTCTGCAGCAAGCGCCACCCTTGTCCCGCCTCCATGCACCGCCTCCAGCCACACCCTACACAATCTTTAGACACAAGGAACAAAAGGGCAATAAGCCCTTCGAGGCCCCAGTAGAGACTACAATTGAGGACTAATGGGCCATGGAGGGGGGTCTTTCTAGCGGAGGCTATCTCAGTGTCCTTTAGAGAGTGTGTTAGATAGAATCCCCTCCAAGCCCCATTAGAGACTACAATGGAGTCTAAAAGGCTTGGAAGGGGGTCTTTCTAACAGAGGCCATCTCAGCGTCCATTAGATATCCCCTGCTGGAAACAGTCGCCTCCAGGCCCCAGTAGAAACTACAATTGAGGGCTAATGGGCCATGGAGGGGATTTCTAGCAGAGGCTAGAGTCTAATGGGGCCTGGAGGGTGGTCTCTCCAACACTCTGGTTCCTATTCACAATATAGCAACACAACATAGCTCGCTGATACCTAAGCCAAGTTGGCTCCTCTTACCTTAATTACTGTTGCTGGCTGGCAGT
Organism: Pelobates cultripes; assembly: GCA_933207985.1. Taxonomy (NCBI): domain Eukaryota; kingdom Metazoa; phylum Chordata; class Amphibia; order Anura; family Pelobatidae; genus Pelobates; species Pelobates cultripes. The sequence continues at coordinate 23,260,932 of OW240921.1, read as the reverse complement.
CTGTGGGCTTGCTGGCTGCGGCTGGCAGGCTGTGGGCTTGCTGGCTGCGGCTGGCAGGCTGTGGGCTTGCTGGCTGCGGCTGGCAGGCTGTGGGCTTGCTGGCTACTGCCGGCAGGCTGTGGGCTTGCTGACTGCGGCTGGCAAGCTGCGGCTGGCAGGCTGTGGCTTGCTGGCTGTAAGCCTGTGGCTTGCTGGCTGTAAGCCTGTGGCTTGCTGTAGGCCTGTGGGCTGGCTACTGGCCTGTGGGCTGGCTAACTGGCTGGCTACTGGCCAGC
>OW240921.1:23248425-23260557 GCA_933207985.1 Pelobates cultripes | reverse complement strand
ACACACTACAGGCTGATCCAACTTTGATGTAATGTCCTTAAAACAAGTTAAAATGAGGCTCAGTAGTGTGTGTGACCTCCACGTGCCTACAACGTCTGTGCATGCTCCTGATGAGGTGTCGGATGGTTTCCTGAGGGATTTCCTCCCAGACCTGGACTAGAGCATCTGCCAACTCCTGGACAGTCTGTTGTGCAATGTGATGTTGGTGGATGGAGCGAGACATGATGTCCCAGATGTGCTCAATTGGATTCAGGTCTGGGGAACGGGTAGGCCAGTCCATAGCATCAATGCCTTAGTCTTGCAGGAACTGCTGACACACTCCAGCCACATGAGGTCTAGCATTGTCTTGCATTAGGAGGAACCCAGGGCCAACCGCACCAGCATATGGTCTCACAAGGGGTCTGAGGATCTCATCTCGGTACCTAATAGCAGTCAGGCTACCTCTGGCGAGGACATGGAGGGCTGTGCGGCCCCCCAAAGAAATGCAACCCCCACACCATTACTGACCCACTGCCAAACTGGTCATGCTGGAGGATGCTGCAGGCAGCAGAACGTTCTCCATGGCGTCTCCAGACTCTGTCACGTCTGTCACATGTGCTCAGTGTGAACCTGCTTTCATCTGTGAAGAGCACAGGGCGCCAGTGGTGAATTTGCCAATCTTGGTGTTCTCTGGCAAATGCCAAACGTCCTGCACAGTGTTGGGGTGTAAACACAATCCCCACCTGTGGACGCTAGCAAGCCACTTCAAGTACCAGCCTCCTCCCTCATGGAGTCTGTTTCTGGACCGCTTTGAGCAGACACGCATTACTTGTGTGGCTCCTCAAGGTTGGAGGTCATTTTGCAGTGCTCTGGCAAAAGCTCCCTCCTGTTCTCTTGCACAAAGCAATGTAGTGTAGCGGTCCTGCTGCTGGGTTGTTGCCCTCCTACGGCCTCCTCCATGTCTCCTGGTGTACTGGCCTGTCTCCTGGTAGCGCCTCCATGCTCTGGACACTACACTGACAGACACAGCAAACCTTCTTGCCACAGCTCGCATTGATGTGCCATCCTGGATGAGCTGCACCACCTGAGCCACTTGTGTGGGTTGTAGACTCCGTCTCATGCTACCACTAGAGTGAAATCACCGTCAGCATTCAAAGGTCACCAAAACATCAGCCAGGAAGCATAGGTACTGAGAAGTGGGGCCGGTGGTCACCACCTGCAGAACCACTCCTTTATTGGGGGTGTCTTGCTAATTGCCTATAATTTCCACCTGTTGTCTATCCCATTTTCACAACAGCATGTGAAATTGATTGTCACTCAGTGTTGCTTCCTAAGTGGACAGTTTGATTTCACAGAAGTGTGATTGACTTGGAGTTACACTGTGTTGTTTAAGTGTTCCCTTTATTTTTTTGAGCAGTGTATATATTTACCACTCTTCGCATGCTCTTGCTTAAGTATGGAAACTTAAGAGGGATGTAGGGGAACAAAACTGGTGTGGACTGGCTGACAATGAAATTAGTTAAGGTAAAGCTGACTTTACGCACTATGCAAATGCTCTTGCTGCTTAAGTCTCTCTAACTCTGTGGCATGTTCCCTTTCTTGTACAATCACTACATATACTTTTTCTCTGTCCTAGACTGTATAACAGGAGCTTCTGCCTGCTAGTAAGAAGGTTAGGAGAGGAGTGGACCTGCGATTGCTAGGGGACAATCCTAAGAAAGCGTAGAGCTAGCGCATCATTAGACGCATTTATGGCAAGCTCAGGGTGCCTTCTGCACAGTATGCCATTGGTTGGTCATCCTGCATGATTGGCAGGCAGCTTGACATGAATTCACGCCAGGCTGACCATCTAATTCTTCGAGCAGACACACACCCTTTTTGGGCATGTTTGTCCCTTTGGGCGGTTCTGGCTACGTGAGTCACATCAGTGGCCAACCCTTTTACCTTGCCCACCAAAATCCTGCTTCACCGGACACTGCTGTTAGGGGGTATGGATTTACTTGGAAGATGAAAGCGAGAGATTAGCATAGGGTTTGTGTTTTCTGATATATCCTGTGAGTTTCCCTCCAGCACCACCTCCACCAGATACATGAGAGGTATAACTGTTTTAGTGTTTTCTGTCGATAAGATTCTGTAATTAGGCCCATCAGAATTGTCAGCACCAGGCCCACTGAGCTCTTACTCAGGCCCTGACAGTGAACACTTTAGTGCCCGAGTACACGTGGCTATTTATATATGATTTATATCCTATATATATGCACTTTATATTTGTGGATGTATTTAATCTTACTTATTTAATAAATAAATCTTTTCTCTGCAACATTTCAAGGTGTGCTTTGAGTCTATTACTTCACAAGTAACTTTTAGGCCTGGCTAATAGCACAGACATGGAATTTTATGCCTTATTATTATTATTATTATTATTATTTCCATTTATATAGCGCCAACAGATTCCGTAGTGCTTTACAATATTATGAGAGGGGGGATTTAACTATAAATAGGACAATTACAAAAAACTTACCGGAACAATAGGTTGGAGAGGACCCTGCTCAAATGAGCTTACAGTCTATAGGAGGTGGGGTATAAAACACAATAGGACAGGAATTTGCAAGCAAATAAGGTGGGCTGCCCTTTAGGAGAGAGCAAGAGACAGGTTTGTGAGGTAAAGTTTAGTCTGGGAGGCCATAAGCTTTCCTAAAGAGATGGGTTTTAAGGCACTTCTTAAGAGATGCAAGACTAGGGGAGAGTCTGATGGCGGTAGGCAGGCTATTCCATAGGAAGGGAGCCGTCCGCGTGAAGTCCTGCAAGCGTGAGTTGGCCGTACGGGTGCGAACAACAGACAGGAGGTGGTCACGGGCAGAGCGGAGAGACCGAGAAGGGACATACCTATGGATCTGTGAAGAGATATAAGAGGGACTAGAGTTGTTCAGTGCTTTATAGGTGTGGATTAGTACCTTGAATTGACTCCTATAGCATACAGGAAGCCAATGTAAGGCCTGACAAAGGGGTGAGGTATGAGAAAACCGACTAGAGAGGAAAATCAGTCTGGCAGCAGCGTTCATTATGGACTGTAGCGGTGCAGTACGGCTTTTGGGAAGACCAATCAGGACAGGGTTACAATAATCCATGCGGGAAATTACTAGAGCATGGACAAGCTCCTTGGTAGCATCTTGCGTAAGAAAGGGGCGGATGCGGGATATGTTTTTAAGATGGAATCTACAGGATTTGGAAACATACTGGATGTGAGGCTCAAAGGTGAGGCCAGAGTCAAGTATGACGCCAAGACAGTGCACTTGCAAGGATGGACTGATGTGAGTACCACAAACTTGAAGGGAGAGCAAAAGAGGAGGATCAGTATTAGGAGGAGGAAAGGATGAGGGGAGGAGGTGTCATTAGAAAAGGAGACACTGAATGAGCATTGGGAGATAAGAGGAAAACCACGAGAGGACAGAGTCACAGAGACCGAGTGATTGAAGAGTTTGAAGAAGGAGAGCATGATCAACGGTGTCAAAGGCAGCAGAGAGGTCAAGAAGAATTAGTATGGAGTAGTGGCCTTTGTATTTAGCTGTGATTAGGTCATTAGTGACTTTGATAAGAACAGTCTCAGTAGAGTGGAGAGGGCAGAAGCCAGATTGAAGAGGGTGAAGGAGAGAGTTGGAATTGAGGAAATGAGACACACGGGTAAAGACAAGTCTTTCCAGAAGCTTTGAGGAAAAAAGGAGCAGGGATATAGGACGACAGTGTTACGGTTGCCTCCAGGCTAGCTGAAAGTTGGACCGTAGAAAGGATGCTCCTAGCGCTCACCAAAGTACCATCATCACCGTAGACACCATAAGTACTGAAGACTCCATGAACCTCCGCTGCTGGGCTGGGATCTCGCCGTCTGCTATCCACCCTGGACCTATGACCAGGCTCCAGGTTCCAGTAGGTGAACCTCTTCCCTCTGTAGAGCGAAGCAGGATCAGGAACAAGAACTCAGTAGCTAAGGGAGTATGCAGAGCATAGCAATCCCTGTAGTGATTATAGCTGTCTCTTACAAACACGAGTCAAGGCTGCAAGTTAGAGGGTCAAGAAGTTCTCTTTTAATCAGCACCAAAGGGCTTTCTTTTATGCAAGTTTTACACACAAAGTACCACCCACATGGGTTTGTAGAACAGCCAATCAAACACGTACAATACAGTAAAACACTCCCATTCATTCCAGCAAAATCCTCCCCTGTGCCTGTGATATAATTACTGTACACAATGGGTTAATGTAATTATCACAGGCAGGAAAAATATAGTTTTTATACAATACTCATAACTCACAAAATATACATACAATCTCCATAAATGGCACGAACGGAGTCCACCCAGTGGTCGGCAATTAACCTGCCAGTCTGGGAGGTAAATTAGCCGCACACTTCCACTTCTGTGTGGTCCGCCTGTGCAGTAGCCCCATTTACTGAACCAAGTGGGAAAAAGCTATGAACACAGGATTTTAACAGTCTGGGGACATAGTCTTAAAGGGGCATTGTCACGAAAAGTATCACTATGCCCACAGACTTTTGTTTTTGTTTTTAAAGGACCATACACACCAGGGCCATAGTCATGAGGCAGGAGGCTGGAAATTAGGCTTCTCCTTATTCCAGGGAAGCAAGGCAATTTGTCACATAGAATACCAGTTACAAAAGGCAGTTTGTAACAGATAGTTAGAGGGTAGGACGGGTCAAGAGATGTTTTTTTTCAGGATAGGTATTACAGTGGCATGTTTAAGGTCAGCAGGGACAATGCCAGAAGAGAGAGAGCAGTTGAAGATGTGCGTTAAGCCTTATTAAATATAATCAATCCAGAGACGACAGTAAAATGTGCATACAAATTGCCTGTAGCAAATAACCAATTATCACTCTGTAGAGAGAGATGGAACCTGCCAGGGATAGATGGTACTACTACACAAACAAATTCAAGGAACAAACCTGTATTCCTGACTCTATACTCGTCCATGTCCTCATCCGAAATAAGTCCCCCCCTCCTCGTTTGCAATTAATTTTTTATTTTAATTTTTTCGTTTTACTTACCTTCTTCCAGTGCCAACGTTTCCCCAGCACTGCTTACCTCTCTGCTTCCCACAACATCATGGAAGAGACATGGCCTCCTCCGCCAATGTCCATTCCCATAGAGTGCTGTGCATGAATTTAATCTTTGCCGTAGGGAAGCATTAAATCAATGCCTTCCTATGGGTGAGAGGGGAGGAGGTGGGGGGCTTTAGGATGTGTGAGCTGTGCGGCAGCCGACGCAGCTAAAACAGGGACAGGCAGCCGAATTACTTCAAAACCACACCGGCCACACGGTAGGAAAGTGGGGGCAGAGCTAATGAAATGGGGGGAAAGAGCAAAATTGGTGGTGGGTGTGGGGCTTAACGTGGCCTCCACCTGCTGCTGTTACTGCTACTCATTTAGGGGAAGTAAGAAGGAATCCCTGCTTCCCAACTTAGACTCCAGGGAGGGATTTCAGTAAGTGAGAGAAAACGTGTGTGTATGTATGTGTCTGTGTGACTGGCTGCATGTGACTGTGTGTGTGTGTGTCTGTGTGACTGGCTGCATGTGACTGTGTGTGTGTGACTGTCTGCCTGTGACTGTGTGTGTGACTGTCTGCATGTGGCTGTGTGTGTGTGATGGTCTGCCAGTAACTGTGTTTGTGTGTTTGTAACTGTCTGCCTGTGACAGTCTGCCTGTGACTGTGTAATGCTGCCCATTACTGTGTGTATGTCACTGCCTGCCTGTAAGTGTGTATATTTGACCATCTGCCTGTAACTGTGTGTGTGACTGTCTGGCTGCCACTGTGTGTGATTGCCTATAACTGTCTGTGTGTGACTGTGTGTGTGTGACGGTCTGCCTGTAACTGTGTGTGTGACTGCCTGTGATTGTATGTGACTGTCTGCATGTGTCGGTATGTGGGGTGTGCAGGTATTTGTAGATGGGGCAGGCGATTTATACTTTGGCAGGTGGTGGGGCTTAACATGGCACCCACCCACTGCTGTCACTGCTGCTCATCTAGGGGAAGCAAGAAGGAATCCCTGCTTCCCCAAACTAAAAGGAGGGCTATAAGAGGGGCTAAACAGGGGATTTGGGGAAGGTGGTGCAGAGGTTTTATAAAATGAGCAGTACAGGAGTTTGTAGAAGGGGGGTAGGACAGGGGTTTTGTAGTCAGGAAATTTACAAAGTTTACAAATCGGTGCAATACATAAAAAAAAAGAAAGAAATCATTTTAAAAATGTTGTGGGTATTTTTTACATTTTAGAGGAGGGGTTGTGGGACTATCGATTATTTTTATAGTGTAATATTAAGCAGTACTGTGGACCTCCACTGATCTATAGCACCCCAGGAGATAATGAATAATGACTGATCTATCATGTAATATTATGGAACCCAGATTTATCATAAATGATCTATTATTTAAAATAAATAAATAAGTAAATAAACAATCATGTTTAGTATTCGTTCTTGTTCATGTGTGCTTAAAATGATTGTTTGTATCAGAGATGAGCTAAGTATGTATCAAGCTGTCATTGTGGTAACATTACTATTTGCTACTTTTCAATTTTTTTAGTGCAGGTATGGAGTCACAAGATGATGTGGGTCCCCACTTCAGTTTCAGTCACAGCTGGAGACGATGTTGAACTTCTGTGCAAATTTCAACCAAGTTCAAATGTTAACTATGTCGTCAACTGGTTTCGCTACAAGCGTTGTGAGAATGGATCGACTTGTATTAACGTTAAAGAGAAAATGAATTACACGGACAGAATGAAAATAGAAACGGCATTACAATCGCTAATCATCAAACACACAGAACTGAATGACAAAGCGTTGTATATGTGCACAGTGACAGCAAACAACAAGACATATAGGTCATGCGGGACGTACCTGAGAGTGAGAGGTGAGTACCAAGCATTAGTGACAGAGAATAGCACTCTATGTGATGTGATGGAGATCGCAGAGGATGGGTGAGTGGCTGAGTAAGGATGGGTTGGTTGAGAAGGTAAATAGGTAGGTTGGCATATTTCAGCCTTGAGTGAGAATGGTGAAATGGTCCAATTATATATTGACTCATAAATAAAGATGACAACTATACCAGCAAACTTAATGCACCCATGATATTTAGTGATGTTCCGAACTGTTCGCCGAACTGTTCGCGAACTGTTCGCCACGGTTCGCCACGAACGGTTCGCCACAGACTCCAGTCAGCCGACACATTCCAGCCAATCAGCAGCAGACCCTCCCTCCCAGACCCTCCCACCTCCTGGACAGCATCCATTTTGAAGCTGCATTCTTAGTGAGCTGTCCAGGAGGTGGGAGGGTCTGGGAGGGAAGGTCTGCTGCTTATTGGCTGGAATGTGTCAGCTGACTGGAGTCCGCGCAAACCGTTCATGGCGAACCGTGGCGAACAGTTCGCGAACCATTCGGCTAACAGTTCGGGACATCACTAATGATATTATGTTTTGTTAGTATTCTTCAAAAGATCTTATCTAGAATCTTGTAAAATAACCTGTAAATGACAATTATTTTGCTTTAAAATCTGTCAGATTTCATTAAGGATGAAGAGTATGCCCATATATTTCAGCTGCACATTTGTTTTATAATTTAACATTAGATTAATCTAAAGGGATGCTTGGGGAAGCATGGGGTCACTCCATTGGCACATCTCAGATAGGGACTGTTTGGGCTTAGTGTTGATGGGATTTTTGTTTAAATTAGGCATTACAGATGCGTCCACACAGAAACATGGGTTATATCTTTTGAATTGGTCCTTGTGCAAAATTGTCTGCTTAACCCTGATAGAAAGAGTGTAGTAAAAGTGAATTTTAAAGAAAGTCACATGTATTGTAGTAAAAAACAGCACAGTACAGCATAAAATGCTTCAAAACTCTAACTGTGTGTATTTGAAATTTAATAATTTAAGAACACTATATGTTATAATTTACACTTTGTGGAAACCATTGTGCTAGTATTAATCTAGGCAGAGTGCAAATTCTTCTTTTTATTTCGAAGATATATTTCATACTGAGCAGTGTACTAAACATATTTACATTGCAGAATCTGATCCATACTTCTTCTTAAATTTCGGTGAAGCCACAAAGAATAGACTCATTACAGCTGAAGGCGTCCTTCTCCTGCTCTGTGCAGTCATACCTGGGACCTTCCTGTTGTACAAGGTATTAAATACTGTATGACATTAACCATATATGAAAATATTAAGGACCCCCCTGTAAGGCATCTGTTAAGTATAATTTAGTGGGCACAATATATGGCAATTTGTTACAATTGTGAATTTTAGATCTCTTTAGATGTGTTCAATCATTGTGTTCTATCTATGTATCAGTCAAAGCACATACACTGCCAATCACCAGACGCACACACGTTCCAGAACATCAACTGTCTCCCTTTTCTTGATTCTTGCTTCTCAATTTTTTCTTGTTTGCCTTTCTCCTTTTCATTATCTCTCCTCTTTCTCCTTCATTCTTTCTGCAATCCCTGCCTTACACTATATTTTTAACTTTGTCTATTTTTTTCACCCACCCAGTTCAGAGCCTCATTTTACATCCTCTATGATTTATCCCCCCTCAATGATCTCCCCCTCTCTGGCATGTTTTCACTTTCCTGTGTTTTTGTCACTCTGTCTTTAGTGTCCCCCTGATACTTTTTGGTCTTACAGTTTCTTCAATCTCACCTTGTTTTACGTTCTCTCTGACTCTCACCCTTACTTTCTCATTTGCTCTATAACCTTCTCATTTGCTCTATAACCTTCTCATTTCTACACTGATCGCTTTGCTGCACGCCCCTTGTCAGGACTCACAAACACTCAGGAATATTCTCACGTGCGTGTGCTGATTCTTGATAGTGATAGCTTCAACAATAATCCTGGGTTGTATGCCCTTGCTAACCACAATACCTTTTCCCAGTCATGAATCACTCTGGAGCCCTTATCTTTAAAACACCACTAGACAAACTCCTCTCTGATCATTTGCTCCAGAGATCTCATCCCTTTTCTATTCAGAATTATTGATTTTCTACCTTCCTAAACCTAGACTGGGTTTACAGATCTCAACCCTTCGCTGTTTGTTCTGATTCTTACCTACATTACCCAACAACAAATCTGCGCTGATGGTTCTAATGCTTTGACAATGTCTACTAATTCTGAACCCAGGCTTGCTGCCTGAAATGTTTTACTGACCTTGTCTCTATTCCTAATCCTTCTGCTCTACATCCAATCTTTGTTCTACTATTTACTTTGTAGACATCTATCCCATGTTCAGCCCCCAAAACATTGTCTGACCTACATGGATGCACGTATCTCTATGTTTGGTGACCAGCTAGTATAAGGTGACCTCACAGTACAACTAGGCCATCATGGCAGGTGAAAGGATTAAGATGAAAAGGACAAAAAAATACAGATGCAGACTGTCTGGGATCTAAAATAGAACAATCTTTCCTTGAGCAACAGATAAAATGGACTTCTGTGACTACTACTCTGGGACAATGGAAGTCCTCTGTTGAGCAGGCCTTTCTATACCTCTCCTGCCGCCTCTATCTTACTTCCTTTGGCTACTTCTGTTTCTATAGATGGATCATCGCTATTTGGAGTACTTTAGGTCTTCTGACAGAGCAGAAATAAAGTTCAATTGAATTACCTTACATCCAGGAAGGCATACCCTGTGGAATGCGATGGCACATTGCGTGTATCTGTGGCATCATATGAAGTATTTTACAGGCAAACTACACTCTCCTCTTCTTCCATGGCTCCTCACTACTAGTTCCCCTTTTTACCTGACATCTTTTTTTACATGGAGTGGACTAATTATCCTGGCAATTTCCTATCATAATTGACTCTCAGGTCATTGATTGCTTTATTGAAAATATATTGGATCAACCACTACCAATAAAAAATCCCATCCACATTCAAATTATTCATGGGAGTTCTCTAAGAACTGGCCCCATGACTCTAAAGACTGTACCCTTGCTGGGTTCTAGAGACACCAGGGGCTTGAGCCCAAACAAAAACTTGATGACTTGTACTCTATCGGAGAGATGGGTATATATCATGACATATCATTGCCTTTCTGTGTTACGTCTTATCCTCTCTCCTCCTGAATAATGTACTACTAATGCTCTCTCCAGGGACTCAATGAACACAGAGCATGAAACAAGTACATTATTATTATTTATTATTATGTTATTATTTATATAGAGCCAAAAAATTCCATAGCGCTTTACAGTGGGTGGACGAACAAGCAGGCAAGTTGGACACAGAGAGATTGAGGGGACTGCTCAATGAGCTTACATGCTAGAGGGAGTGGGGTAAAGTGACACAAAAGGTAAGGATAGTGTGACGAAGTGCCCTTCGCCACTTGTGCCTAGAGGGGACTACTGGCTAGTGTCCTGCCTTCTGACTATGGCCCCTGTGCTGATAGCTGTATTTTACCCTGCAGAAAGGTTTATTTGGGTATTTCTGCTGGGGCGTTCGGGACTTTCAGTATGTGAGTAGTGCTACCCCAGATAGCTATGCCATGGAGCCTATTCATGTAATGAAAGACTATGGAAAAGACCTTGGCTCCATGGCGATTGAACTGTATGTATGTGATCTGAGCGCCATTCGGTAATAATGTGCGCTCAGATCTAAGCTATCTGGGGATATGTTGCTTGTATGTGTTTCATGTAGTAATTGTAACATTGTATAATTTTGTCTTTTTGTAATCATGTGGTTAATGGAGTCTTGCCTCTGTCCTGGGAGATAATTTGATTACTTCCCAATTATCTCCAGGATAGAGAGGAGGGATTGTGATGTCACTGTGGGAGTGTTTTTTTGTATTGTCTGTGATTGGCTAATATCCAATATGTCTCCCATTGTTCCATCAGGTCCCCTAGGGGAGTATCCACCTGGTGGACACTTGCATAAATATCGGGCAGGTAGCCCTCAATAAACCAGACCTACTTGCACCTTTCTTGAAGCCTTGGCTCATGCTTGGGGGAAGGGATAACTACACTCTGGGGATTGCTATAATCACATACTCCCCAAAGTCAGCTCTTGCAAGAGCTTGTTTTGTTCCTGGTTCCTGCTCTCTGGATTTAGGAGTGGTTCACCCACTGGAAGCTGGATCCTGACCTTGGATTCAGGGTGGGTGAGAGACGGCGAGACCTCGGCGCAGCTGAATCGCTGGAAGTGGGGTCTGCAGTGCTGATGGTGTCGGTTGGAGTGCTCTGAGTCCTCGGCAAGCGCTAGGAGCATCGATTGGTGGAGGTACTCGGTCGGAGTGCCAGCGGTCCGTCACAGATAGTATTAGACTAATGACAGTTGCAAGAGATGAATCATTCAGGAGCTATTAACAGTTTAATTGATACGCTTTTATGAAGAAGTGGGTTTTTAATGATTTTTTTGAAGGAGTGGAGACTGGGTGAGCATCTAACGGATGAGGGAAGTGAGTTCCACAGGAACGGTGCAGCCCTGGAGAAGTCTTGAAGGTGAGCATCAGAGGTGGGAGTATGGACAGAAGATAGATGTACGTCTTCAGCAGAGCGTAAGGACCTAGACGGGACATACTTGTGTATTAGTGAGGATAAATAGGTGAGAGCAGCATTATGTAGAGATTTGAAAGCAAGAACCAGAATTTTAAATCGAGTCCTATATCTTACAAGAAGCCAATGTAGGGACTGACAGAAGGGTGAGGCGTGGGAGGTGCGGGCGGACAGGAAGATAAGCCTCGCCGCCGCATTCATTATGGACTGTAATGGCGCATGTTAGGAGCACGTAAGACCACTGAGAAGTGGATTACAGTAGTCAAGGCGAGAAAGGACAATGGAATGGACCAGCACCTTAGTCGCATCTGGCGTTAAGTAGGATCGGATGCGCGCAATGTTTTTGAGATGAAAACAACAGGATTTGGCTAAAGACTGAACATGAGGCGTGAAGGAGAGGTCGGAGTCAAAGAGAACACCTAGGCAGCGAGCCTGCATGGTGGCACCGTTGTCTTGGAGGGAGACAGACACAGGAGTAGCAACACTTGAGGGAGGAAAGACCAGAATTTCAGTTTTGGTTAAGTTGAGTTTAAGCAAATGGGCAGCCATCCAGTTAGAAATAGCAGAGAAGCAGTCAGAGACACTAGTCAAGAGGGACGGGGAGA
>OW240921.1:23193381-23244088 GCA_933207985.1 Pelobates cultripes | reverse complement strand
ACAACCCTGATCTATTATTTTTTTTAGTTTTAAATACATAAACACAAAACCTCCCATGTAGGACACTAACAACATATATAGTTGGCTCACAAATTACAAGCTCTGAAAACATTCTGTGTTCTACCTGCACCTCTGAAAACCTTCTGTGTTCCACAGAAAACATTCTGTGTTCCACCTCATGCGTTTCGTGCTCAAGATAAGCTCTTAGTCATATGTCTACCTCCGTCTAACTGCTCCATGTCAGCCTAGTGCTGGGCTGATCTAGAAAGATTGACATTCAGTGTTTTATGCCTAAAATGTGTGTATCATGAGACGTGTGAGTGTATTGTGTGTTTCTGAATGCTACATTGTATGTCTGTGGAGTGTTCCATATAGCTAGACCCACCTGGGACACCAAAAACACTGGCACTCAGGTTTTACTGACCCTTGACTCACCCCTCCATTACAGTAAACTCACCATCTTTAGGTGAACACCAAGAACCTATTGCAACGTACATTAACGTGTCTCAGAAACCGCAGACTGTTTGCTAAGCAGGGAAAGTGTGTTCTTCAAGTGCATGATTTATTGCTTCTTAGAAGTTATAAACAGCAAAGCACAAAACATTCTGTACTTGCCAACATCTACCAAAAATGGCTGTGCAAACTTTTCTAAACAATGTATTATTTAAATACAAATCATCATATATTTAATACAACTGATCACAGCGATCTCCAAAAATACAACAACGTTTTAGGGTTTAGTGTTTGATACTCTTAAGTAGTTATTCACATCATCAATCCTTATCAATCCTTGTTCTGCCAGATCTGACAAAGTCTTTTTTGGCTGTCATGGTTACCTTGAAGACAGCCCCTAGAGTAAATAAGGACACTATATTCAACATTTGCAAACATGTATACCTAACACTATAATGTTTCCCTACCTATGTAAATGTCCATCCTCCCTTGCAGGGGTTCAACAGGTAAATAAACCTCTAGAAAAGAGACACTGTAGGTACCCAGACCCCTTTAGCTCACTGTAGGCACCCAGATCACTAGGGGTGCTTCCGGAATCCAAACAGACCTCCAGCGTCAGATTTTCACCATAGGAAAGCATTGACGAGCATGCACATTAGGTCTCCACCACCTGCTGACGTTGACGGGGGAGGAGTGTGGGCAGAACCTGACCCAGCACCGAGGGATATCGGCACTGGAGTCAGGTTAGTGGCTGAAGGGTTTTTTACCCCTACAGCCGCGAGGGGGGGCACAAGGTAGGGGTGCAAGGGAGGGAAGGGGGGAGCGTGAGGAAGGAGGGGGGACCTATAAAACCTATAGTGCCAGAAAAACAGGGTTGTTTTCCTGGCACTATAGGATCCCTTTAACCCTGCAATGTAAAGATTGCAGTTTTCTAAACAACTGCAAAGTGTTACATTGCAGGGTTAAAAGGACAGGGCCCTTGCACCGAAACCACTTTATTGAGATGATGTGATCTGGGTGACTTTAGTGTCATTTAAAGCTAGATAAGTGATATTTCGTTAAACCCAGTTTTCATTCTAGTTACCTTCATCCTCAGCCACTAACTGAATTAATGCCCTTTCCTTAGTTCAAAAATAAAATTAAAGAAAATCAGTTTATTGAATTAAAAAACAAAATAAAACAATTAAGCTTTTTATTGAAAACTTCCAATACAAAAAAGTATGAACATCACTTATATAGTGGAGGAAGAGGCATTTTGCAAGTAAAGTGTTTTCTTAGCAACTTGTTACAGAATTGCTATGGCTTTGCTACAGAATGGTGAGGATGGGCAATCACCCCCATTCTAGATTAGAGCTCCAGGATTAGACAGGGCAAACTGGGCACAGTAGGCATCTGCAGTGGATATGATGTCTGCCTGCCATACTTCTGTTTTAGAAAGCTGGTCCAGAGTTACGCACACGCACGTTTTTTCGGCAACATTCCCACATGTGCACACTTATTTATAATAGTGAAAATGGCTTTACTAATGAGGACGGGTTATTTGTCTTTGCTACTGATCCTACTACTACTCCCCAGCTTGCATTTTTCTGGTATCCTATAAAACACAACTAGATGGACATCTCTCTACTCAGTTGGTACACAGCTCTGATCTCTGTATTTCTCAGCGTTCCTGTGTGCATGAATCTATATTTGGATTTCTGGCTTACTGACCCTGGGATTGTTAACCTACTTTGGGACTTTTTACTGACATCATGACCCTTGGCTACGATAATCGACTATGAACCTGTGATGCCGGCCCTGACCCTTTGGCTACGTCTACCGATCCTGAACCTATGCTGCCTGTCTTGACTATTGGCTATGTTTACTATGTCTGCAGTCCTGTGCCTTTGGTTATATGTCCAGTCCTTATACCAATATTAATTTTCTAGAAGTTAGTTCAAACTTCAGTCTCCAACGTAATAATTTACTAGTGCGGGTGCGCTCATCTCCACATCTGGGTTCCAGCTACCATAAGGTAATTTATCATCTCATCTCCGCTCCCTTGTTCCTTTCCTGATTACTCTAATTCATATTCACTTCTAAATGACAGACTTTTTCTCCACTTCTTTGAATTCTTAAAGCAACCCTCCTATTCACTGTCAATGTTTCCAGTTTAGAACTTTTGGACTAAATCTTGAGATTTAATTTAAGTTCCCATCACACTTTAGTGAATAGCCTTTTTACATATTTTCATACATATTCATTTACATTAATGTTATATATGCATAATTACAAATACATATACATATATTTGTGTATCCAGTGAAGTATGGCAGCTCTGTAACTGTAGGTGACACAGGGTGATAAAAAGCCATATTTAATTTTTTTCTTGAATTTTCCTTCTGTAGAAGCGTTGGGAAAATCTGAAGACATTGAATATGAAGAACCCTGAAGGAGAGAATCTGTATGAGGTGAGACATAAAATAGCCCATAGACCAAAGACCATGTGTATACAGAGAAAGTTCATCTAAACCATTTACTACAGCTCCCCACCCCGCATTAAAATCACACTCTAGAGGGCAGCAAAGTGCTCACCAATCACGAAACAAGTAAAAGACTTCAGGATTGGGTAAATAAAAAACAATGTTGCTTATTGGTCATTTCCTTGCAGATTTTATCTTCACACCTCACCTTCATATCTATATTTTTGACTAATTCTAATGGGTTACCAAATAAGATGTGTTTCCTTCCGAGAAGGATTATGATACCACAGGACCCTAGGCAGATTATCCAATTGGAACGAAACAAAATCATGGTTCCAAGGCTCCAGTCACATACCGGGCCATGGTGGCTGCCAAGGATTGCCTTATTAATCCTACTTTTCATATCTGCTACCTGATCCCATTCCCCAGCTACTCAGAGTCACTATATCTCAGTTAATGAATGTAGTCCAAATATGGAAGAAATTGACATATGTTACAATTGACAATGTGATAGTGTAATTTCTGCTGTGGCAATACAGCAAGTGAGGGACTGAGCTGTAGACATCTGGGCGGTACTCATTTCAGGTCAAAGTTTGATGCACAACTGTGGGCCAGCTCCAGAAGTCTTTAGTTGTTATGGTGCTTATCTTTCAATCCTTATAATTCTCGTCCAGCTGTTATTAAATGACAGTTTTCATCATCATGATCAGTGCAGTAATGATTTTGTCAGTATTATGTCCACAGCCTGTGAAGTGTTTGTTACACGGTTTATTGCTAATATGATCATACGTGAAAATCTATAAGTGTATTTGTATGTTTAGGTAATAAGAATCTTCATATGCATGATGTTTGTACTGTTCTGTATAATGAGGCTATGTTTCTCTCACTTCCAGGGACTGAATCTCGATGAATGTTCAATGTATGAAGATATCTCTCGTGGTCTACAGGCCACCTATGAAGATGTGGGAATAATGCGTGCCTCTGACATTCAGTTGGAAAAGCCTTGATTTCTTGAGGGTGGAGATCATAGAACCTAAAATTAGAAGAACAGAAGAGCCATCAGGGCACTTATGATTACAGGGAAATCACAGTTTAGTGATTGGGAGATGGAACCATGAATGGTATTTCTCTAGGACATGAAATGTAAATATTTCTGAGCCAGGTGTGCATTGCTTTTGTTATGTGTTCCTCACAGTTCTGACCCTTAAAGTCCCAAGAAGTCTCATTTATTAACATGGATATTGCAGTAGTGATAAATATTGATATTTGTTCAGGTGAATAAGCTGTTTTACATTAAGAAGGTATGGTTAGGTATGGTTAGCAAGCTAAATCAAATCAGACTGTAAAAATGCTAATTATGAAAATGTAAAACCAATCTAGATTTTTCAACATTCACTTGTTGCGTTAAGCCAGTCCCTATGAAGCAGAAGTCCACAGACACTTAATTTAATCCTATGAACACGTTTTCAGTACCATGTAACTCAACACATCCTTGACGACTCTTCCAGTCTAGTAACGTCGTACAGTTTGCTTGATAATAACAAGGTTTTTGACTACTTAGTAGCATTTGGTACTATCTTATATGCTTTAGACAATGCTTTTTGGTTTTAACATTTTTAACATTGGTATAATATGTTTTCTCTATCGTTGAATATCTGGGATAATTAATTATTTTTCTATTTTGTATAATATTTAAACATTTCTAGATAACTATATAGTGCACTTCACCTCTAAAAAAAGACTTGTGTTTTTAGAATCTTGAAAACATTCCTTGTGAATCCAGATATAATTAAGCTGACCCATCTTGCCCAGTCAAAATTAACAGGGTTATTGACCAAAGTGAGCATTCAAGGTGAACTCAAAGTGACTTTAAAATTTAAGGCCAGAATAGCTGGACTGGACGCATTACTGACTTTTTGCAGGTCGTCTTTTTTTACCATAAATTTGAAATTCACTTAGATTTTTCACTTTAGTAAATAGTCCTGTTAATGAAATTATGGATTAAAGGGACACTCCAGACCTCTAGAGCACTTTAGCTTGCTGAAATACTTAATGTGTGAATGTTGTGTCCTCTTTTTTTCATTTTACAAAAATAAATAGAAATCAGCACTTTTATAAATTGATCTCTTGTTACACCCCCCTGGCTGTCAATCAGATAACTGTCACTTATTGGTTGATTAGCTCAGTCGGGCTAAACTCAAGAGGCAACAATTACCTAAAGGACTTCTCATTGAGCTGCATTAGCCCCCTACGGATACATGACGGAAATATTCCGTCATGATTCCCTTTTATTTTTGAAGTTGTGTCCTTAAGGGGTTAAGATGTCTGTGATTGGACAGCCACAGAAAGTCTGGGCGGGGTTAGGAGGGGAGGTCTTGCAAAGGCTGCTGGCAGGAGTTCTGCAGCTTATGCAAGCTGTTTATAGAAATCCCTCCAATTTTAAAAGGAATAATTAAATGTGTGCATATTTTCAATCAGGTATGTCTACTAAACAGTGATTTTTTTATATTTTGGAGTGTCATTTAATTAACTTTCCCTTCTCTGCTCTTTATTAAGTAAGCCATGCTGTTCTATTGGGTGAAAGAAGTAAATTGTAAAAAAATTGTCCAGTTTAAACATGTTCAGAGTGCTGAAATGAAAATTTCCATCATGTGTCATTAAGGGGATAAACTGCAATCTTGTACAATTTATTTTTCCTCGTTCATTCCCTATAATTTAGTTTGAATTTGAATCTACAATGGAGAAACAGAGTTCTATTTTTGTAAAATAGTTTTAGAAGCTTACTGTTTTTCAAAATGTTTGCTTATCCTTTCTCAAGTTTTTGTTCAAATTTGCTGTTTGAAATTTGACTAAAATAAATATAATAATCTTAACGTAGTCATGAGTAGTCTTTTCTAAACTTTCTCTGTAATTAACTGTAACATTAAGACGGAATCCTCAAGAACGTGAGAAATTGAAACATGGGTTATATAACAGTTTCATGATGCAAGATATAAAAATGGAATGACTCACCAGGGTTGATGTGAAGCGATAATATATAACCTGGTGATTGCTGGTGGAGTGATTCACATGTTTCAGATCTTTCTCGCATTTCAAAATTAATAGACCAAGTCACCCCTATACCGAGAATATCCCGGACGGGGGTTGGTCAGTGGAGGTGGTACCAATTCCACCCAGGGCTTAACCCTTATAGTAAAGATATAAATCAGGCAAACCTTATGTGAGAATCCCTGGTTTGGTATTTCATAAAACTAAGTAATTGATTAAATGAAATGTCTTCAACAGTAAACAATGTGTGAGAAAATTGCTGCAATGTAGCAAAAGACAACCATTTAACCGTCTATTCAATGATATAACAGACTTTAATTACAATGTCCAAATAATCTGGAACAATCGTTGAAAAAAGAGAGGGGAATTTAATTGGAGGAAAAAAACAAACAATAAACAACAACAGTATTAATAATAGGGAGAGATCACCTAAATGTATATTCTTTATTTTTATTGTGCATGGTGGTTACAGAGCATATCAATGATGCCACAACAGCGTAAACATTTATCATTGCAGTATGAACAGTGGCATTGAAAATGGTGCACATTTTATAGTAACTGAAACTGAAACTATTAAACATATCATTTGTGTTACGGATTAAACTGAGCAATATACCAGTGGGTAATTCAGGAATTTCTAGCATCATAAGTTCGAGCTCTAGACATTTTCGTAGTACTTTACATCGAGATCGTAATACTAGTTTAGACATAGTGTTTAAGGTCACGGTCAGACCCGTTGCATTTAGTAAGTGGGGCTTCTGCCTTGTTAAGAGCAGCGCAGGGTGCGCAGCGAGTGTAGCGTAATAGGGTACTGACATGTAGATTTGGAAACATATAACCAAACCCCTACGTGGGGCACAATAGGCACCCATGCAGGCATTTAAATGGGGTAAATTAATGTAGCAGTACAGTAAAGTATCATAACTTGTTTGCGGCCTTGTTTTTATACAGTAAGGCACTGTGAAGAGTGGGTAGTATGGTCCTACAAGTCCAAGAGAGGTTCTTAGGTATGGCAGGTTGTCGATGCAGCTTGGGATAAATGTCTCGGAGGTGGCCGGAGGGTTGCGCAGGGTGGTGAGTGGCCTGAGGGTTGCACGCCATGTCATAGTGCTCCTGGACAAATCCGCATAAAACGTAAGGGACATGTCCTCAAAAGTGTATGGCATGTTACCCCTGGTGGCGGACATGATTGCCTCTTTATCCTGTCGCTTTTGGAGTTTAACTATTGTGTCTCTGGGTGCTGCTAATGGGGCTGTCATTGGTTCGGGTATTTTAAAGACGCCATCTAGACTTACTCCTTTGGCCTGCTTCGGGGGGAGTATTTTGCTTACCAGGCGTCTAATGATGTGAGGCAGTTCAGTGTCCGGGACTGACTCCGTTATACCCCTGATCTTAATGTTTTGAGCGCGCCGTGAATCTTCCATTGCCGCCATTTTTTGTTCCACCTGCAGATGCTGCTGTTGTAGTGACTTTATGTCCCGCTGTAGCGTGGTCAGTTGCCTTGTGTGGTTGCTGGAATCTCGCTCCGCGGCATCCATGCGATCCGACAGGCACTGGATGTCTTTTTTCATGTCTGCCATGTCAGCCTGAATGTTCCGTCAGAGTTCTGCCAGTAGCTCCCGCATCTCAGCTTTCGTGACTGGTGTAGCATCCGGCTGTAGCTTAGGCTGTATCGGCTGCAGTGCAGTGGGTAAGTTCACCTCTTCTGGATCCGAGAGTAGGTCGTCGGAATTGTCAAGTTCGTCCACATAGTCTACCATATTATGCTCCTGGGCACCATGTGCTCGCCGCCATAGGTCCCCAATGCTCGTGCCTGGTCGTGGCAAGTCCGATTTTTGTTTCTTATTTTTCCTGCCCATTGCTGCTCTATTTACAATTGCAGTTCAGCTTGTTTCTTTCTTTTTTTGGGGGGTGAAAGTAGTTGATTTATCTGTTTTTGTGCTGATATTTCATGGAGCTCTCTGGAGATGCGACCAGTCGGCTCGGCTGTTGGCTCCGCCCCTGAGAGATCACCTAAATTGTCAATTGGCTATAATGGTAGTTCAGGGGATTATTAGAGTAGAAAAGTAGGGTAATAATAATAAGATAAGTATAAAAAGCAAGATGATATTGGAAGATCTGGAGAGATAGAAGGAGAGGGAAGGTAAGTAGCTTTAGACACAGCTTAGGTAAGACAGTAATCAAAGTTAGCAATTATCTGGAGGCTTAAAAGTGCCTATTTCTATACATATATGCTGCTCTTTATCCTGCAAAAAGTTCACTTATTTAAAGTCTATTAAAATACAATCGCCAAAAGCCCTCAATTACTGCACCTTCAAGGGTGCAAAAAAACCAGAAATAAGTATAAACTCCTGCAGCTACACGGGTACAGCTATACCTTAGGGTTCATCCAGGGCTCGAAACCTACAGGAACGCGTGGGAACGGTGTTGCAGTATTTTTTCACAGCAGGAATGCCGTTCCCCCTGCAGGGACTAACCAGGGGGTGGCAAAAAATGACGCCCCCAAATGCCCTCCTGTGTTCCCCCTGTAATGGGGGGCCACCTGATGGACCCCCCCTCCCCCGGCGGGCGGCTGTCTACCGGTCAGACGCGGCAAGGGAGCTGTGTTCTCCCAGCTCTGCTCCATCACACGCTGTTTGCTGATGCTGGGAGACGGAATATGACATCATATTCTGGCTCCTGGCATCAGTAGACAGCCCGCACAGCGTGAGGGAGCAGAGCTGTGAGAACACAGCTCCCTCGCCGCGTCTGACTGGTAGTCAGCCGCCTGCATCCCTGAAGCCCCACTGAGTGAGAAAGGCAGTGGCTGAGTGAGTGCCCACTGGACGCCCAGGCTGAGCAGAGGTGCCTTAGAGAGTACCTGCAACAGTATCAGCCACATCATCATGAGCAGCATCATGGCAGAGCAGAATGATTCTCCAGTGCACAGCCAGCTCCCAGCACAGCCCATCGCATGGCCAATCTGCAGGGACAGCTATGGGCTCCAGGAGGTTATTGGTCAGTCATTTAAAAAAAATTAAATAATCTGAGTGTGTCTGAGTATGTGTGTCTGTGAGTTAGTGTGTGTGTGCCTGAGTATGTGTGTGTGTGTCTCTGTGTGTGAGTGTTTGAGTATGTGTGTGTGTCTGAGTATGTCTGTGAGTGTCTGAGTATGTGTGCCTGTGAGTGAGTGTCTGTGAGTGCATGTGTGAGTGTCTGAGTATGTGTGTGTGTGTGTCTGTGAGTGTTGTGTGTGTGTGTGTGTGTGTGTGTGAGTGTCTGAGTATGTGTGTGTGTGTCTCTGTGGGTGTGAGTGTGTGTGTTTGTATGTGTGTGTCTGTGAGTGTCTGAATATTTGTGTGTGAGTATGTGTGTCTGTGAGTGAGTGTGTGTGAGTGAGTGTATGTGTGAGTGTCTGAGTATGTGTGTGTGTGTCTCTGTGGGTGTGAGTGTGTGTTTGTATGTGTGTGTCTGTGAGTGTGTGTTTGTATGTGTGTGTCTGTGAGTGTCTGAGTATGTGTGTGTGTCTGTGAGTGTGTGTGAGTGTATGTGTGTGTCTGTGAGTGTGTATGTGTGCACCTGTCAGTGTGTGCATGCTTTTTATATATGCATACGAGTGTATAATTATTATTTTTTGGGGGGTGGGGGTGTGGATCTTGGGTGAGTTCCAACACTTTTTTTTCCCTAGGACTTGACCCCTGGGTTTAGCTATGTATACTAGGAGATAGGAGACTCCATTGCAGCTGTTTATACAGGGACTTAGACCATTAGCATCCATGAAGGTGCTAAAGGATATCAGTATCAGGCACTAATAGAACCCATGTAGCTGCAGGAATTTATACTTATTTCTGTTTTTTTGCACCCTAGAAGGTGCAGTAATTGAGGGGTTTTGGCGATTGTATTTTAAGGATTTTAAGGATACTTGCATACTGTGCGAATAACCTTTTATTTTATCTACATTCTCATTTAATACTACCTTGCATCTAATTACCTCCCACCTTCCACTCCAAAGAATCCTTGGTGGGGATCATACCACCAATGCTGAAATCATAGAGCAGTGAGCATGCTTTCATTATATCGTATGAAAATTTTATGTATTTTATTGAGTATTTTATTTAGAGCACTATTGTTGCCTTTCTATTTCTGTTTAGTTCTGTCTAGTTGTATTTTGTCTACCTGTAACCTATAGTTTAACTTATAGGTTTTCCTTATCTTGATTCATCTATAATCTCACTTATAAGTTTCCCTGTTACTTTAAACCTGTCTAGGGCATATTGCCTAACTCTTGTTTTCAATTATCTCTCCTTATACTTACCTACAATTTCGTTCATAGGTTCTCCTTCTTACTATTGCCTATAATTTCACTTATAGGTTTTCCTGTTACTTTATAATCTGTCTGAGGCTTATTGTCTAAACTTTTTATTTTATAGCCCTAAATATACTTACCTGTAATTACATTTACAGGTTCTACTTTCTCCCTTTGTCTTTATTATTTCCACGTCCTTTTAAGTCCTGCTACTCTCATTATTTCAAGACTAACCATGTCAAAGCTTTCTAATAAAGGACCTAAACTTAACCCCGGTATAAGTCTCTTATCTGACCTGATCAGAACTATGACACCGTCCTTCTTTTTGTGTATTTCTTAATATGCATAAAGTTTTTGTACCAAACTTTTTTGGTAGGGTTGGAAGACCAAGGGGCCATCTGGTCAGCAGTTACTTTAATGATTCCTTCCGGGGACACAAAGATTCTGCTTCATCTGCTTCCAGAGCCACAACCCAGGAGGTTATGCCATTTCCTTCCTTCTTTCCCCAATGAGGCTGCCCATGGCTGGATCAAGGTTAGGCTTTGTCTGGTCTCTTGGCTCCAGGAATATAAAGCATATCCTCAGTAAAACAGATGAAAGAGAACGCTGACAGTTGGCAATTACACTATGTTCTGTAGGTAAAATTTCCGCATTGCGTCTTCCTTTCAAAAATCTTTATTTCTTAACTATTTCTAGCATTATTTCTAACATTATGAGCTCCCCGTGATACCGTTACCAAGGTCCCTCTAGCTTGGTCGGTGAAGTGGACTATGGAACCAGCTGGTATTGGTAGTTCAGTTTTTGGATTATATTTGACCAGGGGTGCGATGGCATCCAAGGTTTTCTCACTAGGATGTCACTTGGAAAACCTTCTCAAGGCTGTTGATTGGACTTTCCATTCAGTTTTATTTTTTGGTCAAATAACTCATTTTGGGTTTACAGTCATCTCACAGCTTTAAACAAGCATAATATGAGCCTCCATGTCTTATTATAAAATTACTAGCTTGTATTAATTCTTGACGTAAAATCATGATTTTATGAGACACAGTGCCGAGTAGCTCTATTCTTCATGTTCTAAATAACATTTTAGTTGCATGAATTATTAGTAAGTCAACTAAAATTTTTAGAAAAGCCCACCCCTACTCTATCCCCTAAAATTAAAGTGTCCCTCTTTGTCCATTTAAATATTGGGAGGTATGCTAAGACCCTGTCATCAGTGGTGGTTATCTTGTAGCATAGTGTACTAGGCCCCTGGCAGTAGTGATGGCGATCCTATAATAGAATATACTATTAGTTTATTATGACTTTTTAATTCCGTTTCTGTTTGTCACTTACCTGAGCAGGAATGACAATGTCAATTAATTGACTATCCTGCACCACTTTCTCGGTCTACCATGCATATTACTATAATAGCTGTACTATCAATATTAAATATATACAGTTAACTATATTTCAAAAACTGTGTGATTTTATTGGTTATTGTGTAACATTATTTTAATGGTATTTGTAGAAAATCGAAATATTGATAATTTCAGTATAATTTGTTTCTTTTTACCATTAGAGATAATAACCTGGATTTGTATATGACATATGCTTTGTTTGACAGATTTCAAATTTGAAGCCAAACTATCTGACTTAAGAAAAAAAAAATGTCAGCCATGCTTACTGTTCGACTAGCTTGGCCTAATATTTTGAATTCTCACTTTACTGAATAACCACGTTAATATTTTTGACCTGTGATCCAAAAACATACAATTCTTTAATTTCTCAAATGAAACAAATACTCATTGTATCCTATCCTCTCCCGATTGAACGTGACCGCAAAGGGGTCATCAAGCTCCATCCCTAAAAGGGTTACACATTAGAATAATCTTATATACCCTAAATATAACCTTATACCGCTTCTCAGTGGTCTTATATGTTTCCAACTTGCCCTGTTACAGTCTATAATGAATGCGGCGGTGAGGCTCATCTTTTTGACCTCCCATGCCTCCCCCCTTTGTCAGTCCCTCCATTGGCTTCCTGTAAGATATAGGACTCAATTAAATGTCCTGATACTTGCTTACAAATCTCTACACAATGCTGCTCCCACCTACTTATCCTCACTAATACACAAATATGTCCCGTCTAGGCCCCTACGCTCTGCCGGAGACCTACGTCTAACCTCTGTTCGTACTCCTACCTCTGATGCTCACGTTAAAGACTTCTCTAGAGCTGCACCATTCCTGTGGAACGCCCTTCCCCTCTCTGTTAGACTTTCACCCAATCTCCACTTCTTAAAAAAATCTTTGAAAACGTATTTCTTTAGGAAAGTATATTAATTAAACTATTCTACCCTTACCTTTTGTGTCACCATACCCCACTCCCTGTAAGCATATAAGCTCATTGAGCAGGGTCCTCATTCCCTCTACTCCTGTGTGTCCAACTTGTCTGGTTACAAATACGTGTCTGTTAGTCCACCCATTGTACAGCGCTACAGAACTTGTTGGCGCTTTATAAATACTACTACTACTAATAATAATATAAGGATTTAATCTGAATTTGTTATAGAATGTATTCATAACATATGTATTGCTATCTCGATTTCTGTAAATTATTAAAAAAGATGAAGAATGTTACTAATGGGTAACAGTAACGTTAAAAATAATAAATCAATAATTTTTTATCTGTGACATCGTACATTCGAAAAGCTAACTATAAACTCTTTTTTAGCTTTTAAAGAAAAATAACATGTACATATCCAGTGAAATCAGTCCAAAATACATATTCGAGCATCGATTTCTGTGGTTAATGTAACAATTATGACAGATACAACTTGTTCTCTGTTGTTTGACCAGCTGAAAAATAAGGCAGACGAAGAAGATGATCCCATTATAAGTTGTATCTACAAGTTGGGTTTGTAAAGTTTGTTGACTATCTGTTCTCAGTAAAACAGATGAAAGAGAAGCTGACAGTTGGCAATTACACTATGTTCTGCAGGTCAAATATCTGCATTGCATCTTTTATTCTTCAGTCTTTATGACTTAAACATCTACTGTCATACTCACTTTGGGTGAACGCACTTTAATGTTGCATGACTTGTACAAGGAACATGTCCTTGAGTAAAGAAGTCCCACATTTATTGTATACATGTTCTATCATTTTTGGAGTCTGAAATTCCAGGCTATTTGTCCTAATCTCCAAAATTGTACCTAAAATAAGACTAGCAGTGTAAGCAATACATTCAGAGGATAGTTAGTCGTCAGCCTACCCTCCTAGTTGTGTTCCAGGGAGTATGATGATATGGGCTGCAGCCCGAGTAGGTTCTTGAAAAGCCATGGGTCTAATATTGAAACAATTTATCTTCTATCCCCAAGTGTTCTGCAATACTAAGAGAGAAATAACACCTCCAATACAATGACTAAGTTTGAAATGCTCTTTGAGGGTGAGCTTCCTCTAACATGTATTTCAGTAATATATCATTTGCTAGTAGAAATTTTTTATTTGTTTGTCCTGCTGGGGCTCTGCAGATGGGAGGAGGACCTCAGTTTGACTCTTATCGAGACAGAGTTGGAGAAAATTATGATCCTCACATTTAAATGTTACATAGTTACATAGCTAAAAAAAGAATTGCGTCCATCAAGTTCAGCCTTCCTCACATATGTTTTTGCTGTTGATCCAAAAGAAGGCATAAAACCCAGTCTGAAGGTTAATAAGTCCAATTGGCTGGACTCTTCTCAGGACTTATTGAGCCCCATAGTTATATTTTAGCATTGGCACTATTTTTACCGGTTTATAGTACTGGATTTCTTTTTATGCAGTTTTTTTTGTTTTTAATTCCAATTTTGGAGTAATAAAGTTCCTTTCTGGGAAATAAGAACATCCTGCGGGGCGTGGCTTAACGCTCGGCGCGAACGGACGCATGTGAGGCGAGCTCCGTTCTGTTTTGGCCTAAACAGCGACATTACCAGCGACAGTGACCAGCACTAACCTCCAAACCAAGCCTCAAGCATGGCACAACCCAAAGGGAAGAAGATCCCCGACAAAGCCGAAAAAAACGCTTTTTTCTCCGCCCGCAATCCGCCACCTAAGGCCCAAGGCACAGGAGAGTACAGCCAAGATGGCGACGACACGCTGCCGCTGCAGGAATCCCCTGGGGGAAGAGATTTGCCGGTCACACAGAACATACTCCAGGCTTGCCTAGGAGAAATGTCTGACAAACTTCTACACAGCCTCAACAAGTCCATCTCAGACCTGAGAAGGGACGTGCAGGAGCTGGGTGATAGAACAGCCCGCATGGAGAACCGCATGGGCGAGTATGCAGACGCACACAATGACATGGCAGACCATGTCCACAACCTGGAACAGGCGCTGGAATCCTGCCAATATAAAATCATGGACCTAGAAGATAGGTCAAGGAGACAGAATATACGGATCAGGGGGATCCCTGAGACGGTGAAGCAGCCCGAAATAGCGGCATACCTCACGGCTTACTTCAAAACATTAGCCCCAGACCTCCCAGCAGATGTCTTGCTCTTGGACAGGGCGCACAGAGTCGCTAAACCAAGCTTTCTCCCAGCTGAAGCGCCAAGGGATGTACTGACGCACCTTCACTATTATCATGCGAAAGAAGCACTGATGAGAGCGTCCAGGCTCCGCAAAGACCTTCCAGCCCAATACAACACCATTCAACTATATGCAGATCTCTCTGCCCAGACCTTGAAAAAAAGAAAGGAGTATAAAGAAATAACCGATGCCCTCCGTTCCCATGAGGTGCCCTACCGCTGGGGCCACCCAGTGCGTCTCCTCATACATAAAAATGGAGCTATGCACGTTATCACCTCTCTGGCGGATGGACGGAAAACACTGCAGAAATGGGGTATACAACCCCAGAACCAAGCAAGAAGCGACAACGACCCACAACCGAGTAAGCTTACAGCCGACTGGAAAAGAGTACGTAACTAAAGCCCTGAGGCCCTGACGGAGGAGCACACACTTGCAACACATTCAGCAGCAAAGATGGCGTGAGATGCCATACGCTACCTCCAATAACCACGACTAACAGAAGCGGGACTGTTTAAAGGCCACGAAGAAGGACTATTGATTTCAAGCAGGTGACTATGGCACTATAACTCCCCATGCTGCCCTTGCAACACTGGCAGCGCCCCATGCGTCAACAAAACACATTCACTTGCAACACACACACTGCATGCACACTGGAGGCTAACAACACACAACACGTGCCAATCTCAGGGACAATAAAGCGACACAAAATGACACACTACGCTGCCACGGGAACTTTTAGAGCCGTAGGCTCAGGCAGAAGCACACTCACAGCTGCAGCCTGCGGGGAGGCAAACAGCCTCAGCATCCTTGGAAGCAATCACCAGAAGGCTGCAGGGGACCCCCCCAGAGGATGACGCAACACAGCTCAGGGGAAGTCGCCACGCTCGGGGGAGCTGGGGCAGCGGGAAGGCACCATGGGGAAGGGTAATTGTGAATATGATTTAATGCATTGTACACGCCTTGAATATCTGAACAATTTGTGGGACACAGTTGCAAGTCTAGCTCACATGAGAATAGGACAACCCCATTCAGAGCGGGGGGGAGCGGGGGGAGCGGGGAGGCATCACGGAGAATGGTAATATTGTTCCAAGTGTCACAATGGGATTGTTTCAGGCATTGAATAATGTATGAGGCATAGTTGCCAATTCAGAGTATATGTGAATGGGACAGCCCGTTCAGGGCCCGGAGGGAGCGGGATTGTACCACGGGAGACGATAATGGTGCCTCTTATGTATTGCAATATGTTTGGTTTGGATGTTTGCATAATATGTGGGGGACAGTTGCAAATCAAGCGTATAGGCCAATGGGATAGCCCCGACACATACAACGCCCTCCCCTCCACGAGGCCCCCAAGGAGAAGTAACTCCACCGGGGGACAGAAGAGGCGCCCACTGAACCGCCCCGCCACAACTAGACCATAGCGTGACCCTCCCGACCTCCTACACACCTTAGGCGACCGAGCCAATGCGTCACGCCAGGTAGCAACCACAGTCATGTACCGCCAACCTATGCCCCCTACTGTCCTGGACCCCCCCCCCGTCGGCAAGAGCCCCAAGCTGAAACTTAACACAATACAAAAAAAAAAAAAACCCAATGTTGAAGCATGCAGCGTGAACCCAAGGGACAACCGCAGCCCCAAGTTACTGTACCCTACCGCAAAGTCGACAGCCGCAAAGAGGCACCCCACTGGCCAACCGCCGGTCACAACGGACTGACACAGGCCAATCTTCCTACTGTTCTTTTCTTCACACCAACCACGCTCTCATGGTACCGCTAGCCGGAACCAAAGCCCGCCAAAGGGCTATAGTTTTTACCCCCCCCAAGTTCATACCCTCACAGTATGACCCCCCTACTCCCTTCCCCCCCTCTCCCCCCTCGACACTACTCCAAGAGACAGATGCACCCATAGAACAAGAAGGTGACGTCCACCTGCATAAAATGACAACCCCTGGGCCCACCAAAAGCCAGGCGCAATTCGCCATCACCACCACTAACCACACAACTCAGGCCCACACTACTGCCCAGCATTGTGGGAACAAATCCAATGCACTATCAGCCACAAGTTCAGCCTACCCCATAAGTAGATCACATAAACGAATCCTAGCGCTTCACGACACTGACCTATAGTATGAAAATACAAAGCTATAATGTTAGAGGGTTAAATACCCCATATAAACGACATTGCCTCTTTCGAGATCTCAAGAGAGATCAGCCTGACATAATCTGCCTCCAGGAAACACACTTCAAAACGCCACCGACCCTAAAACCATCCTTGTACCCACACCAATACCACGCTACGGCAGGAACAAAAACGAAGGGG
Source organism: Pelobates cultripes (assembly GCA_933207985.1). Classification (NCBI taxonomy): domain Eukaryota; kingdom Metazoa; phylum Chordata; class Amphibia; order Anura; family Pelobatidae; genus Pelobates; species Pelobates cultripes. Next base: position 23,226,975 of record OW240921.1, on the reverse strand, counting down.
ACATCAATACTAATTAGCAACACAGTATCCTTCCAGCACCACTACTCACAGACAGACAAGGAAGGAAGATACACGATAATAGTATGCACAATCAACAACACTAAATACACCCTAGCAAATGTATATGCCCCGAACACGAATCAAAGAGACTTCCTACACAGAATCTTAGCCATATTGCGACCAGTACAGGAGGGCATACTGGTATTATGTGGGGACTTTAACCACATCATAGATCCCATCAACGACACAACGTCCCATGCAGGCAGGGAGGTTCACGCGAAACATCGCAGGACCTGTGCATCATACCTTAAATTGCTGGACATTAATAAATTATATGACGTATGGCGAGTCCTACACCCTCAAGAAAAGGATTACACGTATCACTCAAACACACACAATACATACACTAGAATAGATAGAATCCATATGGAAAGCACACACCTGGACCAGGTTCTAGAATGCTCTATCGGCCAAATCACATGGTCGGACCATGCCCCACTAACACTGACCCTTAAAGACAACTACGACTACAAACACAAGAGCCCCTGGAGACTCAACGAATCACTACTGACAGACATACCCTTTTCCAACCAATTAGAAGAAGCCATAACAGAATACTTCATGCTCAACAGCACAGGAGACACATCTGCATGCACCCTATGGCAGGCACACAAGGCAGTAGTTAGAGGAATCTTGCTAAAGCGAGCAGCATCTTTGAAACAAAGTAACCAGACCCAATGGATAAATTGGAACAAACAGTTAATAGACCTCTCAAACAAAAACAAAACGCATCCCACAGAGGCAATACGAAAAAGCATCACGGAAGTAGCAGACAAAATTAGACTACACACGCTGCAGCGAGTAGGCTTTAACTTACGCAAACTCAAAGCAACATACTATGCCCAGGGAAATAGAGCAAGCAAAGTGTTGGCAGCCCGCTTAAAGCGAGCAGAAACGAACGCGAAAATATCACATCTGTACACACACGACAACACAAAAGTGATCTCCCCCATAGATATTAGCAATGCTTTTGCTAACTACTATAATAAACTCTACAACTTGGCTCAGTCCGAGCGAGCACCTGACCCGACAGAACATAACATACAATCCTACCTACAGGAGGTCCCCCTACCCACGCTAACAAAAGAGCAAATTACTTCTTTGCAAAAATTAATCACTCCAGACGAAGTGAAGGATGCAATACAAACCTTACCTAAAAACAAAGCGCCAGGCCCGGATGGCTTCACAAACAGGTACTACAAAAGATTCGCGACCGCTTTAGCCCCACACTTGGCATCTCTCTTTAACTCCGCTACCCAAACCAAATCACTACCAGAAGAGCTACTGCTCGCCCATATCGTCACCCTACCAAAACCAGGGAAGCCCCCAACACACTGCCCAAACTTCAGACCAATATCCCTCCTCAATACAGACGCCAAACTATACGCCAAAATATATGCCCGGCGATTGGGCCCACTTCTCCCATCCCTTATTCACAATGACCAAGTGGGATTTATAGCAGGGAGGCAGGGAACAGACAACACCCGGAAGGTTTTAGACCTAATACACAGCATCAGACGGAAGGGGACAAGTAGCCTACTAATGTCTTTAGATGCGGAGAAAGCCTTCGATCGATTAAATTGGCGCTTCCTGAAGGCAGTACTGATGAAATATGGCTTTCCCTCCCAATTCACAGACACAGTAGAGGCTCTATATAGCTGCCCCACGGCTAAAGTCCTAAACGCAGGATTCTGCTCGGACAAATTCAGAATCTCTAATGGCTCCCGCCAGGGTTGTCCACTTTCCCCGCTGCTCTATGTCCTGGCATTGGAGCCTCTGGCTGCCAAGATCAGGATGGAATCGGCAATCCACGGGGTAACCCTTCGTCAGAAAGAATACAAATTAAGCCTATTCGCTGACGACATATTCCTCACTCTCACGCAACCACACATATCCCTACCTAATCTCATGCACCACATCACGGAATATGGACGAGTGTCATATTATAAGCTAAACGTCACTAAGACACAGGCACTAAGTATCAATCTCCCCGCAACACAACTGGTGAACCTTAAGAGCTCGTTCCCTCTAGACTGGAGAGAGGATCACCTCACCTTCTTGGGAACTAAAATGACCAAAAACCCCATGTCTCTCTTCAAGACGAATTACCAACCATTGCTAGAAACTTTTAAGTCCCTGCTGAGTTCCTGGGAGGGGAAATACTTGTCCTGGGTGGGGCGGATCGCGGCCATAAAAATGTCACTACTACCCAAACTCCAATACCTATACAGAACACTACAAATTCCAGTACCAGATAAGTACATCAAAGCACTCACGAAAATGCTAACACACTTCACATGGCAAAATAAAAAACCCAGAGTAGCGACCAACCTACTACAAAGGTCAATAAATCAGGGCGGACTAGGCTTCCCCGACCTAAAAGCATATTGCAAAGCGGCAACATTGATGCTGGTGCCACAATTTCTACAACATCCCACAGCCCCACAGTGGCTGGAAATAGAAAATAGCTGGGCCCACCCAACGACACTACATTCCATCCTGTGGACACCTAAATCACATAGGACGGACACTAGCCACCTTTTACCCACGACTCAATACACCCTACATGTTTGGGACTCAACGAAGCACCTAATGACGCGATACCACCCACTACCTTTGGCTGCCCCAACCAGCACCCTAGCACATATAATACCGAACCTGAATACACAACCATGGCTACAGATGGGCATCCAAGAAATAGGGCAGCTATACAACGACAAAGGGCTAAAACTATTTCCAGACCTACAACAAGAATTTCAGTTACCCCACAGGCTAGGCTTCGCTTACCTTCAAATTAAATCCTACTTAGCTAAAAACAAACCTAACGGACCGGCTGCTACAGCCACAAAACCGATGACTGAGTTTGAACAGATATGCACACGTAGAAAACCACTGAAAAAACTTATTTCCATCAGCTATAAAGCTCTGACCCAAGCATCAGATCAGGGCAAAGAAACACACATCCAATCATGGCATAGAGAATTAGGCAGCACAATCCCACTGACAGACTGGACTAAGGCTTACTCCTCGTACAAGGGGGTAACATCTTGTGCTACTCACATTGAGATGCAGCGCAAACTGTTATACCGTTGGTACTTGGTACCAACCAGACTCCACCAGATGTGGCCGCGATCCTCCGACACCTGCTGGAGATGTGGTCAGAGTAAAGGCACCATGTCTCACGTTTGGTGGACATGCCCCATCATCCAATCCTATTGGCTAGTGGTACAAAAGATCATAACTGCCACCATACAAACGCAAATCTCACTAACACTGGAACTGTGCATACTATTCATACCACCAGACTCTCTTACTAAAGATAAGTGGGCAGCCATATACCACATCCTTATCTCTGCAGTTACATGCATTGCTAGGCTATGGAAACAAACGACAACACCATCACGAGAGGCTCTCATAAACCAAATAAAACTGAACTGGGCCTACGAGATGGTATATGCACGACAATTTGGAGAAAAGAAACACATGACTTTAGCACATAACAGGTGGAATGACTTTCTACGATCAGAAGGACTACAAACAGAACCGACATAAACCACGCAACCAGTCTCTTACACCCCCTCCCCCTCCCCCCCCCAAGTTCTCTCCCCCCATCCCCACTCCACATCTACCCTCTATCCTACCTACTTGTTTCCCTGAAAGTACGATGCTTGACAATGAGACGTACAAAGCATCAGGCCACTGGTGGCCGAAGGTAACCTAGCACAGATATGCACGATACACTCTTGCATGACCACCTACAGCCCTGAACCCCCAGAGGGATAGGGGAGAATAAAAACGAATTCATATTGTCTGTAACACCTACCAAGAATGTGGGGAATTGTGTAATCTGCATATGATGTAACTTAAATGTCATGACTGTATATCGATGCATTGTACAATAAAAATTGTCAAATTCAAAAAAAAAAGAACATCCTGCCTGTGCAGCCTTATTTTCACCTATCCGGAAATACCACAAGGTCATCTAGAAAAAGGACGGGGACATCCTTAAGAAAAGTCCCACTGCGCTATCCATGAGAGCCATATGTTGCTATTTGGCTCCAGGCTGGTGAGTACCTGACTTCCACATCAGCTTACATATTATTTGTACTGGCAATATTACACTATACTATTTTGTGTCTTTTATAGATCCAGACGTATGATCCACCTATTGTATTGTATTGTACATAATGAGAAATGTACCTTTCTAATATTTGTTTGAATAGTTTCCATTTATCCTCAGTGTTTTTTTCACTAAGGAGTTTATGCTAGTTAATATCTTGTAGAGCTGCCCTAATCCTATTGAAATTGGCTTTTTAAAAATTATACGTTTTAGTACACCCCACTTGCTTTTGCTTTTTTGAGTTTATTTAAAAAATTACCCTATTATTGTGATCACTATTTCCCAAATGCTCCCCTACTTGAATGTTGGTCAAATGATCAACATTGTTTGTTATAACGAGATCCAGACAAGCATCCTTTCTAGTTTGCTTGTACCAGTTGTGACACATTTAACACATTCAAAAACCTGATTCCCCTTGCTGAAGTACTAGTCCTTCTTTCCCAATTTATGTCCGGGTAATTAAAATCTCCAATAATTAACGTGTTACCCTGATTTGCAGCTTTCCCAATTTGCTCTAACAGCTGTTCTTCCTCATTAATATTTAGATTAGGTGGTTTATAACATATCCCAACCAATAACTGATTTCCCTTCATTTGCCCCAAGCAGATATCTACCCATAAAGCCTCCACATTTTCCTCATCACACTCCACATGCCTATGATTTGACTTTTAACTCATAACATACCCCACCCAGGGGTCAAGTCCTGGGGGAAAAAGGTGTGGGAACTCACCCAAGATTCCGGCCTCCCCACCACCCTCCTCCCTTTACACTCCTATGCATATAGTGCAGTGCAGGGTGTGTATAATGAATGTAGTGTGTTTGTAGTGAATGCAGAGTATGAATAATAAATGTAGTGTGTTTGTAGTGAGTGCAGAGTGTGTATAATGAATGCAGTATGTTTTTAGTGAGTGCAGAGTGTGTATAATGAATGTAGTGTATTTGTAGTGAGTGCAGTGTGTATAATAAATGTAGTGTGTTTGTAGTGAATGCAGTGTGTATAGTGAATGTAGTGTTTTTGTAGTGAGTGCAGAGTGTGTATAATGAATGTAGTGTGTTTGTAGTAAGTGCAAATTGTGTATAATGAATTTAGTGTGTTTGTAGTGAGTGCAGAGTGTGTACAATGAATGCAGTGTATGTAGTGTGTTTGTAGTGAATGCAGAGTGTGCATAGTGAATGTAGTGTGTAGTGAGTGCAGCAGAGTGTGTATAGTGAATGCAGAGGGTGTATAGTGAATGTAGTGTGTTTGTAGTGAGTGAAGAGTGTGTATAATGAATGCAGCGTGTGCTGGATGATGTGTGTGTGAGTGCTGGATGATGTGTGTGTGCGTGCTGGATGATGTGTGTGTGTGAGTGCTGGATGATGTGTGTGTGTGAGTGCTGGATGATGTGTGTGTGTGTGTGTGCGTGTGTGGAGTGCTGGATGATGTGTGTGTGCTGGATGATGGGTGTGTGAGTGCTGGAATGATGGGTGTGTGTGTGTGTGTGCTGGATGATGATGTGTGTGTGTGTGCTGGATGATGTGTGTGAGTGCTGGATGATGGGTGTGTGAGTGCTGGATGATGGGTGTGTGAGTGCTGGATGATGGGTGAGTGCTGGATGATGTGTGTGTGAGTGCTGGATGATGTGTGTGTGTGTGCTGGATGGTGGGTGTGTGTGTGCTGGATGATGGGTGTGTGTGTGCTGGATGATGGGTGTGTGTGTGCTGGATGGTGTGTGTGTGAGTGCAGGATGGTGTGTGTGTGAGTGCAGGATGATGTGTGTGAGTGTGCTGGATGATGTGTGTGTGTGTGTGCTGGATGATGGGGGTGTGTGTGTGCTGGATGATGGGTGTGTGTGTGTGCTGGATGATGGGTGTGTGTGTGTGCTGGATGATGTGTGAGTGCTGGATGATGTGTGTGAGTGCTGGATGATGGGTGTGTGAGTACTGGATGATGGGTGTGTGAGTGCTGGATGATAGGTGTGTGTGTGTGTGCTGGATGATGGGTGTGTGAGTGCTGGATGATGTGTGTGTGTGTGTGTGTGCTGGATGATGTGTGTGTGAGTGCTGGATGATGGGTGTGTGAGTGCTGGATGATGGGTGTGTGTGGGGGGGTAGCATTTTTTTACTTTATGTATAATTTGTATTTATCCCCCCTCCCTGCTTCTTACCTTGTCAGGGAGGGGGGAGATCGCCTGGTGGTCCGGTGGTATGCTGGAGGGAGCCAGCCGCTGCACAGAGGTGCCATCACACGCAGTGTTCCCTCTCCAGCTCTAACTCTCGCGAGACTCGCCTGTGCGGAGCGTTGCCATGGTAACAGCAGCGGGTCTCGCGAGAGTTATAGCTGGAGAGGGAACACAGCGTGTGCTGGCCCCTCTGTGCAGGTAGCAGGGCCGGTCCTGCAGGATCACTAGCGGGAACGGCGTTCCTGCTTTGGAAAAAGTGCAGGAACGCCGTTCCCATGCGTTCCTGCAGGAGCCCTGAATGGAGGCCTTTTTTGGTTAAAATAGTGCTAGATCAGATCCCCACCCCGAATGCAGAAAACAAACCACAGCACCACAAACAGTGAAGGTTCCTGTACTAGACAAAAGAGACCTAGGAGGACAGCCAGAATACTGGTATTATATGTTAGACATATATACTGCAAACCTCTGGTTAATACAATCTTGTTATTGTCAATATTACCTCAACTTGCCCAGTGGTGTATTTTGGATCTGTGCTGCCCTAGGCATGACAGAACTCGGGCACCCCCTAATTTACATTTGCCCCACCCCTTCCTCCACACTTTGACTGACAGACACACACTCTCAGATACACTGACATACACACACTGATTTGACACAATCTGACAGACACACACAATCACTGACTCACTCACAGACACACACTGACAGACACACACACATTCACTGACATACACACACAATGACGCAAACACACACACACTCACTCACTGACACCGACTCACCCACCCACTCACAGACACACTCACAGACAGACACACACACACACAATCACTCAGACACACAGGCGCCCTCATGGACACACTCTGACAAACATACGCACACACTTACTGTCATGGCTCTCGGCTCTTTTGTCTGCGTGGCTGCACATAAACTAGGCAGTCACACCAACAGAAAGGTTTCAAACTTACCTGGGTCGCAGCGGGCAGCTACCTAGTCTCTCTCTGTTCGGGCCCGAGCGGGTGTGACGTTCTTAGGAATGCTGGATCGAGATTTTATAAGAAACTTATCTTCGCCCACATTGAAGTCGGCACCAACATGCGTGCGATGTCACGTCATAGACGTGCACACACATTTTGGGGTCAGAGGTCAGAGACAGCTAATTACAGCCTAAAGGGGGTTATTTAAACCCAAATTATCTTTTTGCCAGTGCCCTGGTTATCTGAGAGTATGTTCCTGATTTTTGTGTTTTTTCTGGTATTTGACTTTGGCTTTGACTTCCTTGTTTTCTGGTATCCTTGACTTCTGGCTTTCCTCATTGTTGTGTCTCATTCTCTGTCCATGACCTCGGCAAGAATTTTGACTATTCTCTAGTACATTAAGTCTGGCCATTCTAAGGTCCGGTTAGACGTTATCCTTAGTCTTTAGGTGTGATACAATTCTGCGTGCTGGATCAACGATAATCCTGACATTACAACTTGGCCATAGATCCTGCAGATTTGTGTCAGCACATATCAGCTTAAGAGAATAAATTGTTGCAGCGCACTCAGACTACAAAAAAAATATAATACAACGAAGGCTACTAAGAATAAAGTCTATCTGAGAATAAATATGGGGATTTAGTTCCACCATATGGCCATATGTTGTTAAGCCCACCACTACTTACAAAGTACCCCAATATTGGTGGGTCCTACGCTAAAAATGTGGGGGACAAATTAAATAGTACTAGTGTTAAAATATTGGGGTACTTTGTAAGTAGTGGTGGGCTTAACAACATATGGCCATATGGTGGAACTAAATCCCCATATTTATTCTCAGATAGGCATTTTAGTAGCCTTCTTTGTATTATATTTTTTTTGTAGTCTGAGTGCGCTGCAACAATTTATTCTCTTATGTATGAAGTTTGGTCACTGCGGCAGCACCTTTCATGCAAAATTCAGGTCCCGGGAGTGCCCCCTATCCTTATTCTGTATATAGCACATAGCAGCTTGTGAGAGAAAGCTAGAGGGAAATGACCAGGCTTTCGGTACACTCCTAATATGTACGGCTCATTTGCAGCCTGAAGTTCCTCCGGCAGTTACCCCCGCGCCTACTGGACCTACACCTATAGTGTATAAGGCACCTACTATCTCCCTATCTCCACCCCCACATTTTGAAGGTAATACTCAAGAATGTCAGGGATTCCTCAATCAGACTGAGTACCATTTTGAAGCCTCACCTGTGTCCTTCCCCACGGATAGAGCTAAAATTGGGTACTTAATGAACCAACTGAAAAGTAAAGCCGTAAGTAGGGTCAATCCTTTATGGGAGAGTGATGGTAATTATGGGCAATAGTCCTAAGAATTCCTTGTGAAATTCAAATTAACGTTTGAACCATTGGGAAGGGAAAACAACTGCCCTAATGTGTATCAAACAAGGGAACCATTCTGTCTCAGATAATGCCATAGAATTCCACACCTTGGCTTCTGAGGTAGACTGGACTAATAATGAATGAATCACTGCATTTGTAGAGGATTTATCCAAAGCTATCCTTGACGAAATTGCAGCCAAAGAACTACCAGGTAGGTTAAATAAATACATCACTTATGTGATGCATATCGATAACCGACTTCGACTAACTGGGAGATAACTAGAAATAGAACCAGACGTATGAATATATCACTAGCACCTCGATTCTCCAATTCTGTTGTCCCTGGCCCTTCTGTACAGTCTGAACCTAGAGCCAGAGAAACAGTTTAGGAGAAAAGAGGGCCTCTGCTTATACTGTGGCAAGAAAGGACACATGAGAAATTCTTGTCCCATACGTCCGGAAAACTTACGCACCTAAGAACCATTAAGGGACCGGCCTTAGGTGTGATGTATATGTCCCCTGGTACTACCCAAACTAGATTTCTCCTTAGCGTTGCTGTTCAATGTTATGAGATAAGTTTTACGTGTAACGCCCTGATTGACTTTATTGATATACAATTTGCCAGTAAACACTTCCTACCCATCAATGAGAGAGCATCACCCCTGGCCATCGATGCCATTGGTGGGAGACCACTCTCTCAGCTTTTAATTACCCACGAAACACTACCTATCACTACCATGATAGGAGTGTTACACAGAGAACTCATCACATTTCAGATAATTGCTTCCGCTTCTTGTCCCATTATACTTGGATTCTCATGGCTTGTTAAGCATAACCCCTGTGTTGATTGGGCTAAAAGGGAAATACTGGAAAGGGGTAAAAAATGTAAAGAGAGATGTATGTCACCTATTACTAAAAGATTGGGTATCATTAATCTACCTACTCCTACCCCTCAGTCTTCCGAAATTCCTGTGCATTATAGGGAGGTTAAAGTTTTTAATAAAAGTCACAATGATACGCTACCCCCTCACAGATCCTATGATTGCTCCATAGATCTGTTACCTGGTACTCCCTAAAGCAGGAGTATATACCTTATCACCACAGGAGAATAGAGTTATGGAAGAATACATTAAAGAGTTTCTACAAGAAGGCCACATATGTAAATCTTCTTCTCCTGCTGGTGCAGGATTCTTTTTTGTTACCAAAAAAGGAGGAGAGTTATGGCCATGTATTGATTATAGGGCATTGAACAAGATCACCATCAAAAATGCTTATCCCATACCCTTTATCTTAGAATTATTTGACAGACTCCAGGGCACTAAGGTGTTTAACAAACTCGACCTTAGGAGTGCTTATAATTTGGTAAGGATTAAGGAGGGACATGGATGGAGAACTGCATTTAACACGAGAAATTGTCACTATGAGTGTCTTGTCATGCCCTTTCGGGTTATGCAATGTCCGAGCCATAATTCAGGATCTCATTAATTATGTTCTCAGAGACTACATTTATACTTTCGTAGTGGTATATCTGGATGATATACGCTGTGACGAGACCAATCTCGCCACATTGCATTGGAGAAGCCTGGACCTGAGCTATCTGGGGATATGTTACATGTTTGTGTTTTATGTAATAAATGTGACTTTATGTATTTTAAAGTGTTTTGTGTCTTTTTGCAACCATGTGCTTAATGGAGTCTTGTGTCTGTCCTGGGAGATAATTGAATTACTCTCCAGGATAGAAGACTCTAAAACTGGTTTGGGCCAGAAAGCCATGCTTCATTTAGTCACAAAGGACTTTTTACTAACTTTTGAACCCCTTGTCTGATTTGTGCCATTTTTTAATATGTTGCTCCCCTGAATGGATTGATTCCAAATATGTAATTTTATGTGAATGTGATGTATGGTTTTAGAGTTATGAAAGTTGGGTAGAAAGTATGTTTTAACTGTATGTGTAATTGAGTTTCCTCTCAGGATAAGGGGAGGGAATATGTGGGATGTAACTGTGATGTGATTGGTTGTTTTATACCTCCCTGTGGGCGGTCCTGTATTTGCAAACACTGTAATAAAAACCAGGCTGGGTGTGCCAGCACCTCAGACCACTGCTTGACCCTCAACACGGAGCCTTGTCTCGTTCTTGGGGGGATTCACTGTATGCTGTTAGAGACTGATTGCCAGGAGTGTAAGCTGATTGTCTGCTTTTCCTGTTCGTCTGCTAGCAGCTATTTGGGAGGTTCCAGTTCGGGAGTTGGAGTGCTATTTTGTATCCAGTTCGGGAGTTTGGTGTTCTGCAGTAGCTGTGCCTGTATCTCTGGAAAGGGGGCCGATCGCCTAAACGGTTTTTACCCCTTGTGTGCAAAACGGTCCGTTACAATTGGTGGCAAGCGGCGGGATCGTTCCTACAGCCAGAAGGACAGCTACAGGAGACACCGTTTCTTTGGATTTACAAGTGGGGGCAACGCATGTCCCAGTACAGCGACCCTAAAAGCAACAGAATGGAACCAGCAGTGTTATACAAGGAGGAGGACCTGGATGGCCGGGATGCATTAAGGAAAGGCATCTGGTACCAGGCCCTGGATAATGTACAATACCAGCGGGGTGAGAGTCTCCCCAGTGAAGAGCAGCGGTTGCAGAAGCAAGTGGCCCTGCGGATGCCCTTCCTGGGAGAGCAGCCCCTGGAGGAATGGGTGAAGGAACTAGAGCATCGGGTATGGCAGGAGCTATGGCTGGAGGATGCCTACCAGGCGCTCTGGTGGTATATGGCACAGTATATACCCTGGACAGCTGAGCATGACAAGCCAGAGGGAGAGGAGTTTGATGGTCCTGGCTTGTTATGGGAGTCCTTTGCAGAGCCTGACTTCGGGAGCCCTGCGCAGAACAGACTTCAGGAAATTTTCTACGAGAGGGAGGCTAGGCATGACTGGGATGACCCCCATGAGGTAGAGCAAGACCTGGCTCACCTAGCAACCCTGGAGTGGGAACTGGAGCAGGACTACCGAGATCTCTTCCACTCCATTGGGAAGGCTCCGCAGGACAGCAGAGTGACAGATCCAGTCTCAGACCCATTCAGCTGGGAAGATATTGTTGAAATTTACTGGGAGGAACCCCAGGCGGCAGGTGGAGAGGGGACCGAGGTCTCTCCACCGGTATTGCAGGGAATTGGGAGCCCGAGCTCCATTCCCCAGCGGGAGATATTGCAGGGAATTGGGAGCCCAAGCTCCATTCCCCAGCGGCAGGCTGAGTTACAGGGGGCAGAGGTAGTTGTTCCTGCCCCCCAGCAGCAGAGTGATATGCCGGGAAGGCAGTGTAAAGTGCAGGGAGAGGAAAGCAGCGTCCTCCCTCCCCAGCGGCAGGCTGAGTTACAGGGGGCAGAGGTAGTTGTTCCTGCCCTCCAGCAGCAGAGTGATATGCCGGGAAGGCAGTGTGAAGTGCAGGGAGAGGAGAGCAGCGTCCTCCCTCCCCAGCAGCCGGCTGAGTTACAGGGGGCAGAGGTAGTTGTTCCTGCCCCCCAGCAGCAGCGTGATTTTTTGGGAATTGGGAGCCCAGTCTCCATTCCCCAGCGGCCGAGTGATGTGCCGGGAATTGGGAGCCCAGTCTCCATTCCCCAGCGGGAGATACAGCAGGGAATTGGGAGCCCAGTCTCCATTCCCCAGCGGCAGAGTGTCCTACCGGGAATAGAGAGCCCAGTCTCCTTTCCCCAGCAGCAGGACACTGTATTGGGAGCGGAGACAGTCGGTCTCCCTCCACAGAGGATGAAAGTATGTATGGGAGAGGAGCTTGCTACCACCTCTCCCCAGCGGCGGATCATTAATGGGCAGGGAATAGAGAGCTCAGTCTCCTTTCCCCAGCGGCAGAGTGTTCTATCGGGAGAGGAGCCTGTTACCCCTCTCCCCAGCGACAGCTTAGAGTATCCAAAGGGGAGACAGTCGGTCTCCCCCTCCGGCAGCAGAGCTGTGCAACAAAAGGGGAGACAGTCGGTCTCCAGCAGCAGAGCGGTGTATCTAAAGGGGAGACAGTCGGTCTCCAGCAGCAGAGTGGTGTAGTTAAAGGGGAGACAGTTGGTCTCCCGCTTCAACCAGGCTACCCTCCCAGTAGAGCTGGCAACAGGGCAGAGTGCCGCTGGTCTCTGCCCACGCAGCAACCCACCCAGTCAGCGTACCCGTACCCAGCACAGCCGTGGTGAGGCACTTGGACATGGACAAGCTTCTCCTTTACCCAGGTGTAGTAACCATTTATTGTGGGTGGGCTGTGCTGTTGATTATGTTTTGTGGGTGGGCTGCTGGACTAACAAGGGCACTGACCGGCAGGAGGTCAGATACCCTGTTAGTCTGTTTGGAAAAGGGGAGAGATGTGACGAGACCAATCTCGCCACATTGCATTGGAGAAGCCTGGTTGCTCGCCTGCTGCCTTTGGACTATGGCCCCCTTTTAAAAGACTTTATTTTGCCTGCAGAAAAGCTTTATTCGTGCTTTTCTGCCTGGGGTTCGGTAGATTTGTTTGAATGTGTTATACCCCAGATAGGAATCCCATGGAGCCCATTCGTATGAAACTGACTGTAAAGACTTTGGCTCCATGGCGATTAAACTGTATTCGTGTGGTCTGAGCGCCATTCGCTTAATAATGTGCACTCGGACCTGAGCTATCTGGGGATATGTTACATGTTTGTGTTTTATGTAATAAATGTGACTTTATGTATTTTAAAGTGTTTTGTGTCTTTTTGCAACCATGTGCTTAATGGAGTCTTGTGTCTGTCCTGGGAGATAATTGAATTACTCTCCAGGATAGAAGACTCTGAAACTGGTTTGGGCCAGAAAGCCATGCTTCATTTAGTCACAAAGGACTTTTACTAACTTTTGAACCCCTTGTCTGATTTGTGCCATTTTTAATATGTTGCTCCCCTGAATGGATTGATTCCAAATATGTAATTTTTATGTGAATGTGATGTATGGTTTTAGAGTTATGAAAGTTGGGTAGAAAGTATGTTTTAACTGTATGTGTAATTGAGTTTCCTCTCAGGATAAGGGGAGGGAATATGTGGGATGTAACTGTGATATGATTGGTTGTTTTATACCTCCCTGTGGGCGGTCCTGTATTTGAAAACACTGTAATAAAAACCAGGCTGGGTGTGCCAGCACCTCAGACCACTGCTTGACCCTCAACACGGAGCTCTGTCTCGTTCTTGGGGGGGATTCACTGTAGGCTGTTAGAGACTGATTGCCAGGAGTGTAAGCTGATTGTCTGCTTTTCCTGGTCGTCTGCTAGCAGCTATTTGGGAGGTTCCAGTTCGGGAGTTGGAGTGCTATTTTGTATCCAGTTCGTGAGTTTTGGTGTTCTGCAGTAGCTGTGCCTGTATCTCTGGAAAGGGGGCCGATCGCCTAAACGGTTTTTACCCCTTGTGTGCAAAACGGTCCGTTACATACGCATTTAATCCTCCGATATCCAGACTCATCATGTTAAATAAGTGTTGCAAACTTTGCTAAAAAATGGGCTATATTGCAAACTTGACAAATGTCTATTTGACCAGACGGGAGTTCAGTTACTGGGCTATAATATCTTTTTAAGCAGTTTTAAAAATAAAATATTTGGGTGCTAAAAAGTACATTAGTGGGGTGCACTTCATATCTGAGAGTCAAATAGAGGTATATACTGCTGTCACATTGCAGTTTTAAAACTTAAAATTGTTTGGGTGTTATAAAGTACATTAGCAGGGTGCACTTCATATCTGAGAGTCAAAAAGAAGCGTCACATAGTGCGCTTACAGCGCAATTGTAAACATTCTTATTTTCTGGGTGCTAATCTGCTAAATAGTACATTAGTGGGGTGCTCTTCATATCTGAGAGTCAAATAGAAGCGTCAAATAGTGCGCTTACAACGTAGTTTGAAACATTCTTATTTTCTGGGTGCTAATCTGCTAAATAGTACATTTTGGGTGTGCTCTTCATATCTAAAAGTCAAATAGAAGCGTCAAATAATGCGCTTACAGCGCAGTTGTAATCATTCTTATTTTCTGGGTGCTAAACTGCTAAATAGTACATTTTGGGTGTGCTCTTCATATCTAAGAGTCAAATAGAAGCATCAAATAATGCGCTTACAGCGCAGTTGTAATCATTCTTATTTTCTGGGTGCTAAACTGCTAAATTTTGGGGCCTCCTCTTCATATCTGAGAGTTAAATAGAAGCGTCTAATAGTGTGCTTACAGCGCAGTTGTAAACATTCTAAGTGTTTTGCTGCTGATCTGCTAAATAGTAAATTTTGGGGCCTGCTCTTCATATCTGAGAGTCAAATAGAAGCATCTAATAGTGCGCTTACAGCGCAGTTGTAAAAATTCACATTTTCTGGGTGCTAAACTGCTAAATAGTAAATTTTGGGCATGCTCTTCATATCTGAGAGTCAAATCGAAGCGTCAAATAGTGTGCTTACAGCGCAGTTGTAAAAATTCTTATTTTCTGGGTGCTAATCTGCTAAATAGTACATTTTGGGGCCTGCTCTTCGTATCTGAGAGTCAAATAGAAGCGTCTAATAGTGCGTTTACAGCGCAGTTTAAACATTCTAATTGTTTTGCTGCTAATCTGCTAAATAGTACATTTTGGAGCCTGCTCTTCATATCTGAGAGTCAAATAGAAGCGTCAAATAGTGCGCTTACAGCGCAATTGTAAACCTTCTTATTTTCTGGGTGCTAATCTGCTAAATAGTACATTTTGGGCATGCTCTTCATATCTGAGAGTCAAATAGAAGCGTCAAATAGTGCGCTTACAACGCAGTTGTAAAAATTCACATTTTCTGGGTGCTAAACAGCTAAATAGTAAATTTTGGGCATGCTCTTCATATCTGAGAGTCAAATCGAAGCGTCAAATAGTGTGCTTACAGCGCAGTTGTAAACATTCTTATTTTCTGGGTGCTAATCTGCTATATAGTACATTTTGGGGCCTGCTCTTCGTATCTGAGAGTCAAATAGAAGCATCTAATAGTGCGTTTACAGCGCAATTTTAAAAATTCTATTTTTTTTGGTGCTAAATAGTAGATTTGGGGTGTGCGACACTGGCTAGTTACCGCTTCTCAAGAAAGTCTAAGGACAAATAAATGTTGCCTATGGTAGTATAGAAGGCAAGACTGAGACAAATCATTCGGGTTACGTTTGCCTGTTGATATGTTAATTATCTTAGACCATTAAAATTCAATAATCAATTAAAAAACACACTGTCATACAAAAATATGTATTATAGACAAGTTAAAAACAAGACTACAAGTCATGCTATAACAAAATTAAACAAGTTTTAAAATATGTATGGGCCAAACAGTGGCTGTAAAACCAAAGTTTTACTGGTTACATTCATGACTACACACTCTAGTGAACAGGACCTTCATGTAGTGTGTTCTTTTTTTTAAAATCATACAGCATCCTTTCATGTGCATTTCAGATGTCGTATTGTTAATTACCAATTTTTGTTTAGCCTGATCTTTTTAAAAAAAAGTGAAAAATAAGTGTTATTGTGATTGCTTCATATACAGAAACATTAACCCCTTCCCGACCGTGGACGGAAATTTTCCGTCAACCTTGTCCTTCAGTTAAGGACCGTTGACGGAAAATTTCCGTCATTTTCTTAAGTTAACCCCAGATCGCCGCGATCGCGGCAATCGCGGGGTTAACGGTGCTCCGGTCTGCCTCTGCATTAGAGGCAGACCGGGAGCACCCGATCGGGCTGCCCCAGCACCGGTGCTCGCTCTGACAGCATGTCAGAGCGAGCACATGTGCTCCACATACTCACCTTCCGCCTCCCTGCACTTCCGGGTTCTGTGTGAAGTGCAGGGAGACGGATCAGTGCTGATCTGCTTCCCTGTGTAAAAAAAAAAAAAATTTAAGTTAAATCCCACCCCCCCTGCCCCTGTTTTAATAAAATTAACCCCTTCCCTGCCAATTGATCACTGACTACAGTGATCAATTGGCAGGGTATACATTTTAATGTCATCTGATTTTTTTTTTTTAACCCCTGAGGGTTAATTATTTTTTTTTTAACCCTCAGGGGTTAAATTTATTTTATTAATTAATTTAAATATTAAAAAATTATATATTTAGCTAGCTGGGATGGGTGGAAGTTAGTGGGGAATTGGGGAATTTGGTGTTAGGCTAACTAGGGGTTAACGTTAAAAAAAGTTTTAAAATAAGCTTTAAAAAGGTAAAAAAATTTTTTTTTAAATGTTTTAGTAACGTTTAAGTAAAAAAAAAAAAAATACCACCCCCTTTACCCAGTCTAAATAAAAATTAACCCCTTCCCTGCCAGCTGATCACTGCCTACAGTGATCAAAATACAGATCACAGTATTATACTGTGATCTAATTTTTTTAACCCCTGAGGATTAACTTTTATTTATTTTTTTTAACCCTCAGGGGTTCCATTTATTTAATTAATTAATTTAAATATTTTATAATTAAATATTTTGCTAGCTGGGGTGGGTGGGAGTTATGGGAAAATGGGGAATTTACGGTTAGTGCTGCTTACTGCTAGTTAGGGGTTAACGGTAAAAGAAAAGTTTAGAAAAAAAATTAAAAGTGTAAAAAAAGTTAAGATAGTGTAAAACATTTAATAAGTAAAAAAAAAAGTTTAAAAATGGGTTTTACAAAGTAAAAAAGTTTTACAAAGTAAAAAAATACATTTAAAAATGCTCATTACCACTACACTTGGTACAAGCTAGCGGAAATATTATCCCACGCTAAGGTTCAAAATATGCCTTTGAATTACCCTGGGATGTCTTCTTTAAGAAATGATATGCCTTTATGGTGTAATTGGATGATATAGCCTTGTAAAATACTCTAAAATGGGACATGGACACAGCGTAAAAATTCAAAGTTTGGAAAAAACTGGAATGGCTGTGTCTCAAATGTGCCCCTTCAATGTCCACATATACCTGGCAAAGGTACATACGGGGGTATTGCTGTACTCAGCGACATAGCTGAACAACATATGAAGTAGTATACAGTCGTAGTACACATAAGGTTTGCAAAATATACTGCGCAAACTCACTTTGTGTGTCAAAAAGGCAGAAAAAATGCTTATTACCACTACACTTGGTACAAGCTAGCGGAAAAATTATCCCACGCTAAGGTTCAAAATATGCCTTTTGAATTACCCCGGGATGTCTTCTTTAAGAAATGGTATGGCTTTATGCGGTATTTGGATTATATAGCCTGGTAAAATACTCTAAAATGGGACATGGGAACAGTGTAAAAATTTAAAGTTTGAAATGAACTGGAATGGCTGTGTCCCAAATGTGCCCCTCCGATGTCCACATATACCTGGCAAAGGTACATACGGGGGTATTGATGTACTCAGCCGACATAGCTGAGCAACATATGAAGTATTATACAGTCGTAGCACACATAAGATTTGCAAAATGTACTGCGCAAATTTACTTTGTGTGTCAAAAAGGCAAAAAAACGCTTATTACCATTACACTTGGTACAAGCTAGCGGAAAAATTATCCCACGCTAAGGTTCAAAATATGCCTTTTGAAATACCCTGGGATGTGTTCTTTAAGAAATGGTATGCCTTTATGGTGTAGTTGTAATATGTAGCCTGCTCAAGTGCTCCAAAGTGGGCACGGACGCATCAAAACCCTCCATGAAAATTCACACTTAAAAACCTTAACTTGTTACGTCTCTTTTATAGCAGTGTAACTTCACAAAATAGTGTCTAGGTCATACATTGGGCATATTGTTTTACTCAGAAGACTTAGCTGAGCATAATTTGGGGGGTTTGAACTTAGTGGCACATATGAAATGTACAAAATGCCCAGCAAAAATGTAATCCGTATGTAAAAAATGCCCAAAATAATTTTTTACCACATACTTTGGCATATATTGGTGAAAAAATGGGGGCATGTTAAGGCACAATATGCACCATATGAGATACCCTGGAGTGTCTACTTTTACAAATGGTAGGCCTTTGTGGGGTTTTTTTGAACAGTCAAACTGCTATAATACCCCAAATTGAAGCATAGGCCCATTAAATCCGCCTCTCAAAATTCTACTGTAAATGTTGAAACGGACAGGTCTCCTATATGGCACTGTAGCTTCACGAAATAGTGCCAAAGACATACAATGGGGGTATCGTTGTACTCAGCAGAAGTAACTGAACACAAAATAAAACTTTGTACAGGAATAGCACACACCAACTTTACAAAATATACATGGGAAGTTCTTTGTTATAAGTTTGTGTGCCAAAAACTCCAAAAAACTAAATTTTACTCCAATATTTAGCAGAGATTGGCGGTGAAATGGCTACTTAGAAAGTGTCAAAAAAACCTTAGGACAATAGCCTGTGATGTCTACTTTATATAAATATATACTTTTGTGTGGCAATTTTGTTTTCTTTTATGGCTATTAAGCTTACAAGACAAACATACAAAATTCTAAAATCGCTCTACATTTAAAGTTTATTTTACTCCTTGTGCTTTATGACCTGTAACTACCAAAAAAAACTTTAAATCCCAGACACATTATATATTTTGTAAATCAGAACAACTAAATAAATTTATTTTTAATTACTTTCTTTAACCTGCACTAATTAGGCACACATTATTATTGCAAAAACTGTACAAAAAACACAAAATTTTCTTTTTTTTGCATTTTTCTGTATTTTTTAAATAATAAATAAGCATTTATATATATATATGTTACATCAAATTAAAGCCCTTTATGTCCTTTAAAAAACAGTATATAATATGTGTCGGTGCAATAAACGAGAGAGATGCAAATTGCAGTTGAACGCATACAGCAAGAAAATGCAAAAATTGCTTGTGTCATTAAGCGTAAGACAAGCTTCTGAAGCTGTGTCCTTAAGGGGTTAATATACATTTCTATATTGTGTAAAGACACAACTACAAAGTTAAAAACCAAACACCAAAACAACGTGCCAGACAGTCTACCTGTGCATGGCTAATGTGATACAATAAGTCTACATATTAAAAATGCAATAACCCACAGAAGATGGGCGTGAATATTTTTTTGCAAATGGAACTTTGATTCGAATTTACTACAACGGTCACTTGTTAAATTGTTTCACACCTACAACACTTGTTAAACAGATCTAAGTGATAGATAACAGATTGATATTTTCTACATAGAAACTACCAGATAATAAGCTGCTATATTTAAACCAGTTATCAATAGCTAAGAGGTACTTAAACAAAATTGTAATTCTGGGGCAATACCCTCACAAGTCAAACTGAGAGGTCAGTTTATAGGGAAAACTGTTGCCTGGATACAATTCTAAAACAATTTCCAGATGTCCTTTGCAGACTTTACATGCAGGAAAAACACAGGTGCCAACTGCTGTGGCTTTCTGCAGTTTGCAGACCGGCAAGGAGGGCAGGGTTGAGGAGTGGGTGGAAGATGATGTGGAGGATGATGAGGTCCTAGACCCCACATGGAATCAAGGTCATGCGAGTGACGTGTGCAGTTTGGAGGAAGAGGCGCTGGTCGCACAGAGGCACCAGCACAGCATAAGAGGGAGCAGGGTGCAAATGTTTCTTTTTTTTATATGTCCCAATATTTTGGGGGCTTACCCAATTAAAATAAAAAAAAATATATAAAAAACAGTGTTGGCTACCTCCTCCTCCTCCACTGCTGCTTCCACCTACACCGCCACCTCAACCTATGGGTCACTTAGTATAAACATTGGAATTACAAATTCATGTCTCAATTAGTAAATAATCTGAGTAACATTTGTTTGATAGTAAATAAATAATGTTCTATCCTAAATAGGTTACTAAATCAGAGGCAGGAAATATCACATATTGTAGCATACATGTAAAAAGATACACAATCACACAAAAATAAATTCAGCACAGAAGCAAAATGGTAATAGTCCACATGCAGCTTGAGCACCAATACGGAGTCTCTCTTTTCCGATCAGAAAACTGTGTAAAAACAGGGGGTAGGTGCAGCGCTTCAGTAATCACTTTCCTGGAGCTTCAATACAGCTCCAGTGTATGCGCCTGGGCGGAATAATCCCTGCCTATGGATCAAGTGCAGAAGTAATTCTTCGAATTAAAGGTGTGGTAGGGGGTATCCTCATAAAAAATAAACACATAAAAATCGTATATGATGAAGTATGTAGAGCTATGAAGCAAGGGTAGGTAAAAACTATAAATGTACACGTGTAATGGAGCCGTAAAACCTGGCTCATCTGATAGCGCTTGAAGTGGTATGATTCCCACTCAAGGATACAGGTGTCCGTGTATATGTGGAGATAAACAAACGGAACTACAATAGTGTACACTGTCAAAAGGAGTGTAAGCAGAAATAAATAAGTTAAACCTACTCACATGCTAAAGTGCAAGTTCAAGTTTGCTCAAACCAAAGCGATTGGGTGGTCTGATTCCTAATAGGGATATAACTCCAAAAAATCCAACAGCAGCAAAGTTAGGTCCATTCAAAAAAGTACTTTAATATTAAAAAATAATAAAAGTGTGGGGGGGGACCTGGCCAACTTCCGAGTCGAGCAGACGAATGGAGTGAGAGCTCCTGGTCCTACCTGACTACTGAAGCGTCAAATAAGCAGGAGTTTCACCCTAATTCCGGCCAGAACCATCTAAATACATTCCCCAGCTTCAGCCCAGCATGGCCCCTAAAATTAACGGACCTGATCCGGAAATCTAAAAAAGGGCGCCAAAAGGTCTTGCAAGATGGCGACGTCCAACAAGCACCATCTCGGGCCTCATAGGGCCCGTCAAACCTTGATAACCCGTCGTCCCGATACTCGGATGACGGAACAGAGGTTACACACTATGCTTCAAGATCTGAGGCACACACTCCAGCAAGATTTCACGGCCCTAACGGCTGATATGCGGAAGGACATTATGGACAGAACCCACCACCTAGAACAGAGGATGAAAGAACTGTGCTTGACACATAACGAGGCGGTGGAAACGATCCAGAGCCTGGTGGCAGAGCAAAAGCTCTTTAAACACAAGCTAGCCGAAATGGAGGACATGGCAATGCAGAATAATGTATATTTTGGTGTGATCAGCAACAAAATAACGAACGAGGAACTGTCTAAGTACATCAGTACTCTGTGTACTGCGATAGCACCGGGATTGGAGGACTACGCGTGGATGCTTGATCGCGCTCACCGCCTGCCCCGACCACCACGTTTTACAGCCGTCACGCCTAAGGACACAATTGTCCAATTTATTATTACAAATCTAAGGAGGCTTTCCTCACGGCTGCTAGGAAATTACAGGCACTGCTGGAACCCTATCAGCAAATCTCTATGTTTGCGGACTTATCAACCACTACTATGACTAGAAGAAAAGTTTGTGAATGTAACCAAGGCTCTCAGAAATCATGACATACCCTACAGATGGGGTTATCCCACGAAGATGGAGGAACAACCGCTCATGTCATTTTGGAGCCTAAAGATGGAACCAAATTGCTGACAGTTTGGGGCCTGCTGAAACAGATAGAGCCCCGTACTCAACATAAACCATCTCCCCAATGAATCCCAGGAGAATGGCAGACTGCATCCTCAACGAAGAAAACCAAGTGATTGACCTGCTTCGCAGCTTTGTACATCCCATTAGCCACCATGTGTAATGGACTCTACAATGAATGTGAGTATAACGATGGGAGCAATAGTATGCATAGGTCCTAATGTGCAACTAACGTAGTATGAAACAACAGATCTGCCTGCCTCATCTGGGTAATGTTTTTATTCCTGTCATGTATGTTGATAAGTTGTGATGCCGAGTAAACAGGGCACTTGGGACAGGATTAAGGACCATAATGCATAAAGCGTTTCAGCACAAACATATGACTACATTCAGGCCTTATTAGGGTAGCCCAGCTGCTGCAGTCAGCCAGTTTGGTGCGAGAGGGTGAATACCCGTATGGCAGTGGCCGCAGCGATTGGTAGCTGAGCTGGCGGGCAACCTAGAGACCAGGCCTAAATAACATGATACACACAAAACACCTATGTTCTTAGAATCCTGCTCAGACACACAAATTTCATTAGATAGAAAATCAAAATGAAATAAAATAAATAAATTTTAAAAAAGAGTTGAGGGAATACGGACTAAATATGGTCCTTTTAGTATTATCGCTGAATATACACCACCAACCTCTGCTACTCCCAGGGTAAACTTCCACATCTATGTAGAATAGACAGGGACTGGATTTGGTACGACCTCCTTTGGCCGCATGACAGAGTGTAGGTGCAGGATTACCTGTGCTCGCTTTGGCCCCATTGGTTACTCTTCGCCACAAGAGTACAATGTACATATTTTCTGTGTTTCTTTTATGGTAATATGTTTTCTCCTATTTCAATATGTATGCATGTATCCTAAAAACAAAAAATATCCACAGCGATTGGGGGACCGGTGTGGCAACCTAGTAAGGGGGACAGTCCCGTTTCTGCTCACTTGGGTTCAGAGCTCCCAATGGGTGACAAACAAACAAGCTCAGACAGACAGGGGGATGCCACAGGAGGGCACACTGTCCACGCCAGTGACATATGACTCCTGAACTAAAGATTCTGTCCATTAACGTAAAGGGTTTGAAGAGCCCGCATAAACGCCGATTGGCCACTCAGGAAATGCATAACTCCAGGGCAGCTATAGTCTGCCTTCAGGAGACGCAATTCAACAAGCGAAATCCCCCAACTTTTTGCTCTATGAAATACCCCCAAGTCTTCCATGCCCTCTCTCCGAACAAAACGAAGGGAGTGTCTATCCTGTTTCATGGGGACTGGGTGTTCCAACCCGAGACTGAGTACGTGGACCCCAAGGGCAGGTTTTTAGTCCTAGTGGGCTCCCTCAATGGTTTGCAGGTGTGGCGTCATTGTATGCTCCTAACAACTCTCAACAGACCTTTCTCAGCAAAGTACTTAAAAAGGTTATCAAGCTCCAGAAGGGCCACACCATCATATGTGGTGACTTCAACTGCACACTAGACCCTTCCCTAGACATTCAAAGGCTACACAATAATATGCCTCCATCCTCTTCCATGACTCTTAGTCACTTGGCGAAATTACTGCACACGCATGAACTGTATGATACCTGGCGAACCCTGTACCCCTCTGCCAGAGAATACTCATTTTTCTCACATGCCCATAATACGTACTCCCATATAGACATGTGCCTCATTGATAAGCAAACTCTCACCCATCTAACCGACGTATCAATCAGAATTAGGACCTGGTCAGACCATGCCCCTCTAATGATCATGCTCCAAACACCATACCCGACAAGGGGGAGAGGTAAATGGAGGATAAATTAATCCTTATTATAAAACACTACTGACCTCTGCACTCTTTGTCTGGCCATAACAAACTTTTTTAAGGAGAATGACTCTCCAGAATCTTCCATAGCATTACAATGGTCTGCCCACAAGGCAATGATACGGGGCCTCTTGATCCAATCAGGGTCCAGATCCAAGCGATAAAAGTCTGTGAGACCAAAACAACTAGTCCGGGACCTGACGGAGCTGGACACTAAAAATAAAACACAGCCATCGAAAAAAGTATCTAAACAAATCTCACAGATCACCGCCCAATTGCACGCATTAACACTACGCGATACGGAACGCCGCATGCGGTCCGTCAAACAATTATACTACTCCTTCGGTAATAAGGCAGGCAAATTAATAGCAAATAAGCTAAAAGCAAGATACCTCCAGGCTTATTTCACCTGCAGTAAAGGCGACAAACTGTATAATCCGCAAGACATTGTGGAGGAATTAGCAACATATTATGGCAATCTCTACAGCCTGAAACATGACTCTGACGTACACCAACCTTCAGACACTGAAATAGAGACTTCTTAGATAACACACATTTACCGCGAATATCCCCTTTACAATCCCAGGACCTGGACGCCTTGTTCACTGAAGCCGAAATAAGCAACGCGATTACATCACTCCCGAAACATAAAGCCCCAGGCTCATATGGCTTTTCCAATTACTAATACATTAAACTTGAAGGCTATCTCATGCCTCATTTGACAAATCTTTTTAATTTTATTAAAACTTCAGGGACAGTTCCCTGTGAAATGTTGGAGGCACACATGGTGACGCTACCTAAGCCCAACAAACCATCTACAATAAACTCAAACCTAAGGCCGATATCCCTGCTCAACGTGGATATAAAACTGTAAGCAAAATTGTTAGCCATACTTATCAGACCACTCCTGACAAACTTGGTCTCCACAGAACAAGCAGGGTTTGTTCTCGCCCAACTTTATTAGGAGTATCCTAGCCCTATACTCTAATCCCTCTGCACGGGTGTTCAACTTAGGCTTTTTATCATCCACATATCACTAACGGGACGTGGCAAGGATGCTCGCTGTCACCTCTCGAACCCTTAATTCGAGGCATCAAACTGACTCCCACCATAAGGGGACTCTCTACACCTGCGAGGGAACAGAAGTTAGCTGTACTTGCAGATGACATTCCTATATTTCTGACTGACCCACACAACTCAATCCCACATTTATCTAATCTACTACAAGCATACAGGGAAATATCATATTACAAGAATAATGTATCCAAAACCCAGGCCTTATCAATAGGCCTAACATCAGCGACCCAAGCAGTATTGCATACCGAACACATCCCTCTCCTACCTTGGCATAAAACTCACCAAAACAACTCGCCTCTTGGCACTAGACAATCACCTCCCTCTAATGCACAAACTTGACTCAATGATGGACAAATGGAAGAGCTTGGAGGTGTCATGGATGGGCCGTATGAACACCATCCTGTATCTTTTTAGAACTATACCCATGTCGATTTCAAAGAACATTACCAAAAAAACTACAAACAACGATTAATGCACACATTTGGAAAAGGAAACCCCCACGAGTTGCTTACCGCCTACTTAAGGGGGGTCTCGGCATCCCAGACGTGCGTAGCTTCTACAGAGCAACCATACTATCACAGGGCCTGCGCTTGCTACATTCAACGTCAGACCCATTGTGGCTACCGCTCGAGCAGGCATGCATGGGGCAACTGTCCATACCTCACTCAATAAAATACAATAAAAAAAAGAATTGGTATAAAAATGTAGTGACCAAAAAACTTTTATTGCTTAAAATACACAATTTAAAACCATTAACGCGTTTCACCTTAAGAGGCTTTTTCCTACCATTGGATACCATTTTGAAAAAGCCTCTTAAGGTGAATTGTGTATTTTAAGCAATAAAAGTTTTTTGGTCACTACATTTTTATACCAATTCTCTTTTTCTTGTATTTTATTTGAACTCTTTTACTCTCCTAGCATTTTTATTATATTTTATCCTGTATTCTGTACTCAAGCAACCGAGGTGGGGATTATTCCACCAACGCTGTGCTAATAGAGCAGTACCTTCTGCTCTATACTTGTAAGTACATTTTACATATATTATTACAATTCCATTATATACTGAGAGCACTATTGCTGTTTTTTATATATCCTGGAGCACTGCAAAACCAGACTGGATTGACAGACGCACCTCTCCACTATACCCGTTAGTGGGGATCATACTGCTACACGCACTTCACCCCAGAGCTGGCTAGAGCTCTCTTAAATGTGAGTGTATTACCTTCATTTTATTAACCTTTTACTGGATCCTGACTATATTACACACTATATTTTGTCGTTTTCCCTTTCTCTCCACATATACGGATATTTTAACCATCTGGATGGATCAACCCCCGAGGATTGCCAACTCCCCCCCCATCCCGGTTTATAGAGAGACTTTTTATGTGACTTTTATATAATTTTTTACTATCCAGATGGGCTAACTCCTGAGGATTACTCCCTTTTATCTCATTTTATTCTATTCTATTGTTCAATTGGGACTCTTTTCTTTTTTTATTATTTAACATTGGCTTACTCGTTTGTTGTATTTTCATTTAGGCCATTTGGTCTGGTTGTTTATTGTCATAGACTACTGAAACCAGCCTCAGGCTCAGGACTCACCTCCTTTGCATCTTTTTATCTGGAAATCTATTTGCCTACTTACGAATTAAAAACATACTTCAATCCAAACACATACAGCAGGTTGATATGACAACTCTACCGTCTGTAGCCAGGCATTGCCTGACATCTATGAACCATGTGAGACCACTATCTTTATGCTATAATTCTATTGTGGATCAAGGGGCAAGGGACAAACTGAGCTATATGTTGTCCTGGGAGGGAGAGTTGGGCAGGACCTTTACCTTGGAGCAGTGGAGGAGAGCTATCCTATATACCAACCAAGCTTCCAAAAGCTTAGCGCATTTGGAAGCCTACACCAAGGTTCTGATGAGGTGGTACCTAGTCCCCCAAAGACTCTCTCGCATCTATATTAATGTAAGCCCGACGTGTTGGAGATGTGGATAAGAGGGGGGAGATGGGGAGGTAGGAACGATCACGCACATGTTTTGGGACTGCAGGCTTCTGAAACGATTCTGGGGACAGA
This sequence comes from Pelobates cultripes, assembly GCA_933207985.1. Classification (NCBI taxonomy): domain Eukaryota; kingdom Metazoa; phylum Chordata; class Amphibia; order Anura; family Pelobatidae; genus Pelobates; species Pelobates cultripes. The sequence goes on along the minus strand of OW240921.1, from coordinate 23,199,852 downwards.
TAAGAAGCCATACAAGACTGGACATGAACCCAGAGACCTATGTCTTGCATATGTCACCTGCACTGGACAACCACCCAGACAAGACCATAATCATAAACATACCGTACTTACTATTGCAAAAACAGATATAGCACTTCACTGGAGGAGCACAATAACTCCTACACTAGATGAAGTGGTAAAAAGACTGGAACACGCATATTAATATGAAAAAACTATAAGTAAAGTGATAGGCAACGTAGGTAAGCACAAGACATTATGGAATAACTGGATAGGAGAAAGAAGACGCCTTTTAGATGTTATATAAGGTGAAGGCGATGCAACAAGTCTAGAAAAACCCCCACAATAAACAGAGTGAACCGTGTATGAGGAACGCTGGCCGCCTATATTGACGGATGTTCGCCATCAAGAAACATTGAGGCATACGCACACTTAGAGAGACACCCCTACAGTAATCCCTCATGCATACTCCACCCACCCCCCCCCCTTTATTCTTCTGATTTACTTTTGTTCGTGGTAAATTCAGTTACAATCTATTATTTACGGATATTGACGAGACAGGCGTAAGAAACAGCAGGCGTAAGAAACAGCAGGCGTACACAGGGCCAGATTAACAAAGGGGCTGATGAAGCTGCAGCTCCAGGCGCAGGCCCATGGAATAGGCCCATTTAAAAAAAAAAATTTTTTTTTTACACACTATTTTTCATTATTTAATTTGCATCAGACTGTATCATCTATATTTTCCATTATATTAAGTATATTTTTAAACTTGTATTGATATTTACAAAGATGTCCTTAGATTCAGCTATATCCATGAACTCCATTTTTTTTATTATTTTGGTCCTTTTCACGCTGTTATTTTTCCCTAAATTATACTTTTTATTTTTATCTAATATTGTTTATGCATATATAATATTATTTATTATAAATATAAGTTGTTTTATTGTCTTATTTTTTATTTTAATGTCTATAGAGGGAGCTATTGCTCCTCTTATTTCTTTTAGTATATGTGTTAATCCAGTTTTTTGCCTGTAGAGGGAGCTACTGCCCCTTTTATCTTTGTTAGACAAATGATCTGTCCACCATTTTTTTGGATCCTTAGCTTATCCAGGCAGATACCATTTTGTTAGAGCCAAAAAAAACCAACCATTAATTGGTCATGTGACTATGATGTCACAAAACCGTTATTTTCAAAATCCTAACCCTATTTAAGCAGCTCAGGTCCCATTCACTCTGTAAAACACTTTTGATAAAGCCTATCCAAGTAGAAACGTGTTAAGTGTATTGTTTATAACTTTTTTATCACCATTTTATTGTATTATATATTGTATTACTTTTATTATTTTTTTAATATTAAAGTACTTTTTTAATTGGACCTAACTTTGCTGCTGTTGGATTGTTTTGTTGGGATCATACCACCCAAGCGCTTTGGATTGAGCAAACCGGAACTTGCTCTTTAGCATGTGAGTAGGTTTAACTTATTTATTTCTGCTTACACTCCTTTTGACAGTGCACACTATTGTGGTTCTGTTTGTTTATCTCCACATATACACGGACACCTGTATCCTTGATTGGGGATCATACCACTTCAAGCGCTATCAGAGGAGCCAGGTTTTACGGCTCCATTACACGTGAGTGTACATTTTATAGTTTTTACCTACCCTTGCTTCATAGCTCTACATACTTCACCATATATGATTTATATGTGTTTATTTTTTATGAGGATACACCCTACCACACCTATAATTCGAAGAATTACCACTGCACTTGATCCATAGGTGGGTATTATTCTACCCAGGCGCATACACTGGAGTTGTATTGAAGCTCAAGGAAAGTGATTACAGAAGTGTTGCACCTACCCCCCCTGTTTTTATACATGTAGAAAGTATTGACATTTGCACATACATCCTGTTCAAATTTAACACAAAAGTGGAAGGTCAAAGAAACAGAATAATGCAATTCTTAATATATAGAGATGGGTTGTCTCAATAGGACATTCAAAACCACCTGGCCCTTACAGAAACTGTGCATCTTGAAATCTTTGGACAAGGTATGCCCTGCCATTGAAAGAAACCCAAGCCCATATAATGTACTTTTTTAATGATTCTGGAAAGCTTTTGTGAATATGAAACATATCTTTGTGTTCATTGAAATACATTTTAAAAAGTTGTTATGTTTCCCAAAACCTATAACCATTTTCAATTCTAATTCAGAGGACTTATTTAGCATGCTAAGGTACTTCTACAGTATAATGATGTTGATTAATTGTTCTCAGAAGATAAATATGGAGGATATGTAGAAAACTTTAAAACAAACCCCCCAACAAACCAAACCTATGAACATTTAGCAAGAGGAATCTTTTTCTTCCAAGCAGTGTGCTTGCATAGGATGACTGTCAGTTTGCACTGCAAAATAAATTTTTCATGAATTGTTTTGTTCCTTGCCCTTTATTAAACATGTTTAACAAATATTGACCAATTCTTAAGAGAGACAGAATTTTAAATCCCATACTTCTGGACAGAACGAGTATAATTTATAGCGGTGCTTTTAACCTAAAGAACAATTTAAAACACAGATATGTAAAAAATATAAAAACAATACAGTAGTGCAGATGGTATAGACAATAATAGGAAATATGGATGAAATATTTCTAACACACTAGGAGAGAGCCAATAGGTTGTGTGTGCTTTGTTTCTTAATCTGTATGTAGTATATTGTAGCCCAGTAAAGACAAGGCTATAATGATCAACATTACATAATTAATAATACCTTGATGAATAAAGGGGGAGTTGAATTTCCATTTTATGACATTATTTTAAAAAACTTATTTTTTTTCTGTTTTCTTTTGATTAAAAGCAGCAACAGTGCATGGACTTTAGTCATGAGCTTGAGTCAAGCCTAAGGGAGAGTGCGCAGCTTAGCGGACAAGGGCACATGTATGAGTGTGGGAATGGATGAAACACGATTAAGATGACTATAACGGACCGTTTTGCCCAAAAGAGGTTAAAAACTGTTTAGGCGATATTCCCCTTTTTCAGCTGCACCGACCGCTACTGCAAGCACCAATCTCCTGAACTGCAAACCCATGAATTCACCAACTCCCAAACTGCAACCAAGGGAATACTCGAAACTCCCGAACTGGAGACACACGAATAGCTGCTAGCAGACGAACAGGAAAAGCCCCCAAGCGGTTTACACTCCTGGCAATCAGTCTCTAACAGCATACAGTAAATCCTCCCCAATAATGAGACGACACTTCACTTTGAGGGTTAAGCAGGAACTCATTTACTGGGGCTAACTATGCAGGTCTCCCACCTGATGGACACTCCCCTAGGGGACCAAATGGGAGACTGGGACACAAAGGGTAAAAGGACCAATCACAGACTTACACATTTCAACCATCCCACAATGCATCACAATCCCTCCTCTCTGCCCTGGAGATAATTTGGGAAGTAATTCAATTATCTCCAAAGACAGAGGCAAAACTCCATTAACCACATGGCAGAAAACACACAGTAAAAGACATAAAATTACCTACAGTTACATTCAGTACATAAAACATATATGTTCTACATATCCCCAGATAGCTCAGGTCTGAGCGCACATTATTAAGCGAATGGCGCTCAGACCACACGAATACAGTTTAATCGCCATGGAGCCAAAGTCTTTACACAGTCAGTTTCATGCGAATGGGCTCCATGGGATTCCTATCTGGGGCACAACACACTCAAACAAAACTACCGAACACCGGGCCGTTCGTGCACTTTCACCGAACAAGAAGGGAGGTCGGCGGCTTCAGCGGTGTTCGCGCAAAACTGTGTCCGATTTCAGTTCCATGAATTAAGCGTCGAACACCGCTGTGCATTCGCATGTTTAAAATGGCCGCGACCTCGTGTTCGTGATACGAATGGCGGCCACTCAGCATTCGTCAATTAAGCTGCGGTTAACCGCAGCTTCAGGGAGGTTAATTGCCGGCACACTCCAACTCCCAGGTGGTCTATTCATTTGTGCGGTTGTTCGGTAGATTGAATCTACCGAACACCCGGCAGAAAAGCACGAATAAGTCTTTTCTGCAGGGAAAAAAAGATGTCTTTTAACATGGGGCCATAGTCCAAAGGCAGCAGGCGAGCAACCAGGCTTCTCCAGTGTACAGTGGCGAGGTCGGTTTCGCCACAATGACAAATTAAGCTGACCTCAGTGCCACTTAGGATCTGGGCCAGCAACAGTTTCTGTGCCTTCCTCCGGTTGTTTGCATCTCATCCTGTCTCCCCCGCTGCCCCTGGTGCCAGGGCAGCGGCATCGAGCGCGGGCCGTGCTCCTTCGCGTTTCTGTGGCCAGATGTCTTCCCGATGGTCGACTCGGGTAATGCGTGGGATGACGCCCGGGGTCCCCCCACTGCCGTCGGGGAGGGGGGTTCTCCCCTGGTCTCTTCTGCTTTAGGCTCCCCTCTCTCTCTTCTCCCCCTGCCCTCCCTTTGCCGGTGGGCCAGGCAGGCTCTCTCCATCCTCCTTCCTGCCTTCCCCCCCTCTTTGGGGCCTTTCCCATCTGGGGTTTCTGGGTCTGGCCTCTCCTGTCCCTGTTACTTTTGCCCCTTTGTTTTCTTACCCATCTTTCCTCCTGCTCCCCTCTCACTCCTCTCTCTTCTGCCTCCCCTGCTCCTCTCCACCTATCTGGGTTGTCCCTGGGGCCCCCTCTTATCCACCCCAAAAGTCCAAAGTCCATAAGGTGGTATAAGTAGAAACCTACACCTGTAAGTGAAGCGCTTAGGGAATATGCATAAGGGGGCAGACTTACCCCACGTGTCTTGATAACAAACTTGGTTTGTAATACATGTAAAAAATAAATAAAAATACAATATAGTGGAGATAGTACTTAAAACAGGATAAGATAAATGGTGGTGAAGTAAGAACACTCACATTTAAAGGAGCCTGTGTATGAAAACTGGCTCCATAATCAAGCCTTTATGCTTTTAAGACAGCATCACACCTCCAATCTGTAGTTTAGCATATATCTAAGAGAAAATATGGGAGAGAGGGGAACCAATGTGCAGTTAGCTCTGAGGTATAGTAGTTTTGTGCAAATATTTGTGGGGATGGCACTACCCCTATGAAGATTCGGTAGGCTCCAGGGGTCTTCTTAAAATAAAACATTTATTGGTACAATATAAACATATAACATATATAAAATTAAATAAATTGAGTCCTGAATGTGGCCGAAACGCATTTCACTCTTGTAGAGCTTCTTCAGTCAACTGAGTGTGGTCCTGTGAATCTTTCATTTTTAAATGTATTTTAATCCTTCCCCTTAAGTCACATGGGTGTGTAATTGTCCAATAGCGAGATCTTGAAGATGTCTCTAATTATCATTATAAAGTGCAGATGGGGTAATTTTGGGAGTGATTGGATGAACTCTGGGGCCATTTGTATCTTTAAATACCATTTGGTGGTCAGTGGTGGTTGGCAGAAATGCGTGACCCGCCCGCTGTGGTTGGCGGAGGTGATGTTTCGGGTAACCGCAAGCGTCACCTGTCTCTTACGCGGCATCACGATTCTGCTCAAGCCCTCCCTCCATCTGATGTACGGGCGTCTGTCTGGGAGGGGAGGGGAATAGACCGTCACACACGTTTGGGGGAAGCTGGGAACGGCGCACTGAGTCGTATGTTGCGTCGTCCCACCCCCCAGACATGTGACGCCATTCCGGTACCTCCCCTATCTCGGTGCAGCTCAGGGGTGCCCATATGCGCCATATTGGTAGAGGGAAATAGTGAGGGGAAAAGGTATATGGGGGGAAAAAAAAGAAAAAGAAGGAGAAAACATATAAAAGAGAGCAAAACATAAATTAATATTTCTAGCTCTTTGGTTTGAAGGAACTATTAACATTTATATATACTGTATATAGAAAAACTTCTATATAGGTGTTAATAAAAAAAAAAATCAATAAACAAAGTCAGTGCATTTATGGAAAATTGAAAATTGTTTGTAAACATGTTGGTTAAATATATGTTATGTATTTCTTAGGCTGGAATATTTGGTTCTTAAGGATATGAAAGTTAAAAGTGGATTAATAAAAACAATAAAACATTCTATGTTTCTATGTTTAAAAAATCTATATTTAAAAAATGTATATGGAAATATTTATAATTAAAGTGCTAATCATTAAATGTTATGCAACTGTGTCTAAATGAAGTGACATGATTAAAAGTCGATATTCAAACCTTGGGGTTGTAAGGTCCCGAGGTTGAATATCGACTTCATTTCATTTTGTCCTAAGTGTTTATTAAAATCTCCTCCACGCCAGTTGCCCATGACTTTCTAAATACCCATAAACGTAAGGCCTCTAGGGTCACTATTATGTCTTATTTTAAAATGCTGTGATACACTGTGCCCTTCATATTCTTTTTTAATGTTTCCAATGTGTTCCTCCACACGTACGTGCAAATTGCACTTAGTACGTCCCACATATTTTAAGCCACAA